>OZ012706.1:69353241-70097128 GCA_963942595.1 Cylloceria caligata | reverse complement strand
CTCTCTCTCTCTCTCTCTCTCTCTCTCTCTCTCTCTCTCTCCTCTCTCTCTCTCTCTCCTCTCTCTCTCTCTCTCTCTCTCTCTCTCTCTCTCTCTCTCTCTCTCTCTCCCTCTCTCTCTCTCTCTCTCTTTCTCTCTCTCTCTCTCTCTCTCTCTCTCTCTCTCTCTCTCTCTCTCTCTCTCTCTCTCTCTCTCTCTCTCTCTCTTTAGAGACGTTGCGACGTGTGTCAAATGTGCTCCGTCTTTGAGCCAATTTTTTGTGAAATATAAGTCTATAATAAGGATAAGACTATTACGAAATGTGCGGTTTTGTGTAATGAGCATTTAGAACGATAGATGATTCTGATAGCTATCGAGATCGTGGTATTGTGAAGAATTTTAGATATTAAAGTTCGTGTGAAAGTGGTGACGGCGACGATTCGCGCTGCCACGGTGACACGACAATAGCGCATACCACGGCATTTGTGCGAACACGGACGAAATGGATAGCACGACTGAGTACGATGAATATCGTTGTTCAGCGTGCAAAAAAGCTATAAAAAGTCAGGTAGTGCGATGCAAGACGTGCCCGAAACTGTTTTATCATCCGGGATGTGTGTGTAAACATAAGGTGTATGATAAAAACAGAGAGCTAGTGTCATGTAATGGTCCATTCGATAAATTCGTAGTTGACGAAAGCCAAAAGACGTTGACACCTGGTGCAGGTAACAGCAAAGATCGATCGGGTTCGACTGGATCATTTACTGGAAGCAGAGGTATTAGCATGAAGGCAAATATCGAAGGAAAAATAGACTGGTTGGTGAAAAATGTGAAAGAAATAAAGGACGAAGTCGCATGCAAGAATAAAGTTAGGGTGATAATTAAGGAAATCGTATGTTATAATCATTTACTCGTGGCTGTTCTGTGTTATATATATATTTATTATCCCGTGAGTATCGTAGGTTTCGGCCAGTCTGGCTGGTGCCTCGACCTGTACTAACGGTGACCGCCTCGGTACCCCACACTCGAACACTTACAATCCGTCTGTGTCGGTGTGTGTATCGTACCTCCCCATATGATGCTTATTGTCTATAGCCCGAGTTATCACACCTCCCCCTTCTTATTCTGTAGCCGTTCCGATCGGCGGTTTGGTGGCTGCGGTGTTTCGCTTGATTTGTTTTGTTTTGTGTCAGCCCCCGGTGGCTTTTCGCATGTCGCCACTCCACACTTCATAAGCTGATTCGCGTGTCTTTTCCACGGTTTCTCGTTCTCAACTTTTATCATATACGTTACACCCGGCACTAACACTTTCTCTACGGTTCCCGGTGTCCATGACTCTTTCCCCCCCTGACTGTATTTCTTTGTCATTACTGCCTCGTTCACATCAAACTGCACTTGTTTCCTGCCGGGATAGTTTTTTATTTGTTTCGATTGCTGCGTTATTATCCGCTCGCTCGTGGGTGTTGGTCGTAACAACGAAAATCGCGTTTTTAATTCTCGCCCTAATGCTAGGCTCGCTGGAGTCTTTTGTGTGGTGGCGTGCGGGGTACTTCGATAGTCAAATAGAAATTTCGTGACCGCGTTTTCAAACGAGATACCGTCTTTAGTCATGCACGTTATTTTTCGTTTGAACGTATCCACGAAGTTTTCCGCCGCACCATTGGTCGCGGGGAAGTATGTGGGCGTTGTGCTATGTCGGATTCCACTTTTTTTCATGAGTCGTTGGAATTCTCTTCCTACAAATGTGGAATAATTATCCGTAACCAAGTGTGCCGGGTAACCGTGCCTCGCGAATACGTCTCTGAATGCTTTGATTGTATTTATCTCGCTCATCGATGACATAATTATTGCCTCTGGCCACTTTGAGTGGCTGTCTATTATGATTAAAACGGTTTTTCCTAGAAATGGACCCAAGAAGTCCGCATGAATACGGTGCCAAGGGGTCGTTGGCCACGCCCATGGTGTTAGCGCTATTTTTGGTGGTGTTTTTCGCGTTTCGAGGCACGGTCGGCATTCTTGTGTGATTGTCTCTATTTCTTTATCGATTCCCGGCCACCACACAAATGATCTTGCTAGTGACTTCATTCTCGTAACTCCGAAGTGACTATGATGTAGTTCCTTTAATACCACTTTTCGTAGTTTATCCGGAATAATTACCCGATGTCCCCACATTACGCAATTGTCATCTACCGATAACGCTTCCCGTTTATTCCAGAATAACTTTAAGAGTTCATCTTTCGGTTGATTTTCTCCCCACTCTCCCCAGCCATCCATGCAGTATCGTAGTATTTTACTTAAAACTACATCCTCGCAGGTATATTTTTGTAAGGCTTTCCAGTCCAACGTGGCGAAGTCGTATTCTTGAACTAAGTCTAAGTTAGTGTACATCGAATTCTGCAGAATGGAGAATTCTTTTGCGTTATCTTTTGTATCATTTAATGGTAGCCTACTCAGCCAATCGGCATAATTTTTGGATCCACGGATATGTTTTATTTCATACTGGAATGGAGCCAGGAATAACGCCCATCGTTGTAGTCTCGCTGCCGCTATCTCAGGGACCGATTTCTCCGGATCGAATATCCGGGCCAGCGCTGCCGAGTCGGTTTGCAATGTGAACCGGCCTCCGTACAGGTATTCAAAGTATTTACGTACTCCGAATATTATTGCCAGTCCTTCTTTGTCGAGGTGCGCGTAATTTCGTTCCGCGGCTGTGAGAGAGCGGCTAGCGAAACAAATAGGGTGGTCGAATCCTGCTTCATTTCTGTGTGCTAACACCGCGCTTATTCCATACGGGGACGCATCGCACGTGAGGACCGTTTGCTTATCGGGGTCAAAATGAACTAGAACTTGCTCTGAGGTTAATTCTTGTTTTATGCTTTCAAACGTCTCGTCGCATTCCTTTGTCCAATCGAAATTATTTTTCTCCAGACATGCGAAGAGAGGCCGTAATTTTTGGGCCATGTTTTTTATAAATCTACTGTAATAGTTTATTGACCCTAAGAAGCTTCTCAATTGCGATACGTCTTTCGGTCTGGGCGCGTTTTTTACACTTTTTACTTTTTCCGGAAGTGGCCGTATACCTTCTTTATTAATTTGGAACCCCAGATAACAAACTTCATCCTCCAGAAATTTACATTTTTCGAATTTTAGTCTGAGCCCCGCTTCGTTTAGTCGTTTCAACACTCTCCGTACTCTAGTTAAATGTGCCGCTAAGTTTGGTGCCGATATTATGATGTCGTCGATGAATACGATTGTACCCGGGATACCCAGTAGTAATGTGACCATAATTCTCTGAAATGACCCCGGTCCTGTGGAGACGCCGTATGGTAGCCTGTGGTATTTAAATAATCCTATGTGTGTGCTAATTACCACTAGTTTTTGCGAGTCTTGTGACAGGGGTAGCTGTTGATACGCCTCTGATAAATCTAATGTTGAGAAAATTTTCCCCCCTCGTAAGGTTTCTAATACTTCCTCGACTCGGGGAAGGGGATATCGATCTATTTTGAGATATTTATTGATTGTTACTTTGTAGTCTCCGCATAGTCGAATTGTGCCGTTATTTTTTAAAACAGGTACCACTGGCGTCCCCCAGTCCGAAAATTCGACTGCTGAAATAATTTCAAGGTTTTGTAATCTTAATAATTCCTTTTCGACCTTATCACGTAGTGCCCATGGTATTTTCCTCGGCTGCAAGAATTTGGGGTGTGCGTCTTTGGTCAATGTTAATTTTAATTCACCTTTCGTAAACTTTCCGATCCCCGATTGGAAAACCTTAGGAAACTCCTCCCGAAGATTTTTTTTCTCTGTCTCTCTTTTTCCGCGCGCGTTCAAGTTTTGACCCGCTGTGTTTTTTATGTAGTATTTCGGTTCTGTACTTTTTTTTTCAAATGATAGTGGCCACATCCCGAATTCATGCAGCCAGATTCGGCCCAGGATCGGCCTACCGCCTTTTTCCACAACATACAGGTTTTCTTTTATCTTAACATTATCTTTTTTTGCTTCGATTTGAATATATCCTACTATTGGTAATTTTTGCTTATCGTACGCGCGCAAAGATATTATTGATGGCTGCATTGGCGTTCGTGAAAAAAACTTTTTATAGCATTGTTTGGAAATAGCGGATACGTCCGCCCCCGAGTCTACTTCCATTTCTAACGGTATGTTATCGACTATGATGGTCTCGAATTGTGGCTCGATTTTTTTTATTAACTCCCTCTCTGCCACATCCCTGGCCCGCATTGGGAAAAAATCGCTAGAGAATCGGTCGCTGTCGGAAGTGTCTTCTCGTTCCTGGTCTTCCTTCGTCTCCGCTAGGTCTTCGGTCCCGATGTAGTTCCCGTGGTGCCTCTGCGTCTGCACATTTTGTAAATATGTCCTCTTACCCCACACTCGCTGCAAAATTTATTTCTAAGCGAGCACTCCAGTTTAATATGATTTCGGCCCCCGCAGCAATAACATATTTGTTCACTCTCTCTAGATCTGTCTCGGCCTTCGTGGAGCGGCCGTTCTCCGTTCCGATATGATGTTCCCCGTCCTCTCTGTGCCCCTCGCCCGTTGACAATCCCCCTTCCAGGTGGTGTGGCTCCGAACCGCCTCGATTGTATCGCATATACTTCGGCGGTGTCCGTTGTTGCTTGAGCTCCCCCGGTCTTCTGCGGCCCGAACCCCGCCGCCTTCGCGTCCGCTATTTCCACGGTTTTCGCTATTTTAATCGCCTCGTCGAGCGAAGCGTCGGCCGCCGCTTTCAACAATTCGTATCTCACTTGTTGGTTTTGGACACCCGTTATGAGTTGGTCCTTCAGCTGATTGTTTATTTCTGTGGCACTGAATTGACATTTCAATGCTAACTTCCTCAGGTCTGTCATGAAATCCTGGATCGATTCGTGTTTACCTTGCTTACGGTCTCGGAACGCGAATCTCTGTAGCTGTTTGTTTGGCTTCGGATTATAATGTGTTTCAAGCTTTCCCTTGAGTGTCTCATATGCTAACGTTAGCGGTTGTTCGTTCTCACAGATTGCCGGAATTTCTGCGAATATTTCCTGCGATATTTGCGTTAATAGCAGCGCTGTTCTTTTTTCCGCGCCCACTGCGTTCAACTGTATGAACGCTTCTAATTGCTGTATGAATGCGTTCCAATTTCCTCCTTTGCTGAACGGTTCGATGTGTCCCACCCACGAAGTCATCTCGCGATTTTCAATTTCCGTGATGTCGGTTTTTACTTCGTCTAGCCACCCGATGAAAGGGCCTCGCTCTTTTATGAATATCGCTAATCGTTTCCGAATTACGTCTATTCGTTCGCTTTCTCGTCCCTCCACTTGGTACTTTTCACAGATTTTCAAGAGTTTTACTTTCGGTAACGTATACACCCACGAAGTCTGCCCACTGTACACCAACGGAGTAAGTGTATCCCAATCGATACTATCATCTACACTGAGCATGCTATTCTCACTTATTTAATTTATAAGATCCCATCCTCGTCGCCACTGTTATAATCATTTACTCGTGGCTGTTCTGTGTTATATATATATTTATTATCCCGTGAGTATCGTAGGTTTCGGCCAGTCTGGCTGGTGCCTCGACCTGTACTAACGGTGACCGCCTCGGTACCCCACACTCGAACACTTACAATCCGTCTGTGTCGGTGTGTGTATCGTACCTCCCCATATGATGCTTATTGTCTATAGCCCGAGTTATCACATCGTACAAGAAGAATTGAAGGGCATGAAGATCGAAATGGAAGAAATAAAAAAGATGATACAAGGAGGAGTTCTAGGTACAACAAGGGAAGTAAAAAGAACCTATAGTGGAGCAGTCAAAGAAAAGAAAAAGGAGACGGTTATAATTATTAACCCTAACGAACAACAAGAAAGTGAGGCCACGAAAAAGAAGATCAAAGAAAAGATAGACATAAAAAACATGGCTGTGAGAGTAACAAGGTTAAAGAAAGGCAGTAATGGAACTGTGATTTTGGGCTGTGAAACGACTGAAGGTTAAAGAAAGGCAGTAATGGAACTGTGATTTTGGGCTGTGAAACGACTGAAGAAATACAAAAGCTAAAGACCATAGTACAAGAGAAAATGGGCGAGGGATTTAAAGTTATGGAAACAAAGCAACAAAAACCAAAAATTAAGATCGTTAACATGGAAGTGGACGAACTAGAGCTGGCGGATGATGAGCTGGTTGAAACAATAAAGAAACAGAATGTAATGGAAGAAAAGGAAGGAAGGGAGATGAAAATTGTCAATAGAATAAACAAAGAAGAGAGACACGAAGGATCAGTAATAATGATAGTGGATGAAGGAACCCACCAAGAGATACTGAACAAAGGTAAGATCAGCGTAGGATGGAGAAAATGTCCGGTTTACAACCACGTCAATGTGAAGCGATGCTACAAATGTTGGGGCTACTATCATATAGCCAAGAACTGCACAAGAGAGGAAACATGCCATAAATGTGCGGGAAATCACGAAACGAGTAAATGTACAGCGACGAAAAACAAGTGCATAAACTGCATGTTTAAAAACCAAGCATACAACTTAGAGATAAACATGGAACATGATGCATTAGAACGGGAATGCCCAACGTACAAAAGAGCAATCCAAGAAGAGAAGAGGAGAGCAGGATGGGACGATTAGCAATTACTGAAGGAGGAAATGCTATGGTATACAAATGCACAAAGTCTGATAGCACATAAGGATGAAATACGACACCAAATAGTGGATAAAATGAAACCCGCATTCATAGCGTTATCAGAGACCAAAGTGACAGCTGAAATTGGTGACAGAGAAGTGTATATGCCGGGCTATAGTGCAGTCAGATGTGATGCGGAGAATAGAAATACAGGTGGTGCAATCTTATACATAAGAGATGATATTAAATATGATATGATACCAATAAATAAAATAGAATCAAACTGCTGGTGTGCTGGAATAAAGGTCAAGGATGAACATTATAAAGGAGTGATAGTAATTGTGTATCATTCGCCAAGTGCGTCGGATGCTGAATTTATAAGACACATAGAAAACATAACTGAGGAACTAACAATAAAAGGAGACTGTTTGATAATAGGTGATTTTAATATAGATGTCGCGGTAGAAACGTTCTACAAAAAGAGGTTGATAACAGGAATGCTGAGTCTAGGAATGAAGCAATACGTTAATAAACCAACAAGAATAACGCAAGACAGTCAAACTACTATCGATTTATTATTTGCTAATAGGTGTGCACAAGTGCAGGTGGAACATGAGCCAAAGATAACGGATCATGCATGGATAAAAGTCATATTAGGTAACAGGAAGGAAAAAAATGAGTATAGAGAATATAAAACAAGAAACTATAGTAAAATTGATGTGAAGGAATTTACACGGATGTTAAGCATTACCACAAGACAAGTTCAAGAGGTAGAAGTAAGCCAAAGAGCAAGGATGCTCGTTGATAACATAGTGGGTGCTCTAGATAGGTTCGCACCCAGAAAAATAGTGAAGATTCCAAGCGTATGGGAAGGAAAAAAATAGTATTCAGAAGACATAATAGTAGCTGCAAGAAGAAGAGATAAGGTATACGGAGTAGCAATTACTACTGGTTTGGAGGAGCATTGGCAGCAATTTAAAGTAGAAAGGAATACGGTAGTTAAATTAATAAGAGAAAAGAAGAAGGAATATTATGAAAAGATGATAGACGATAATAAGAAGGATCCGACAAAAATGTGGAAAACGTTAAAAGAAGTAATTAAAGGAGAATCAATGGGTACTAGAGAAGTAGAGAATATAGATTTTGAGATATTGAATGACATGATGGGATGTAGTATAGCTGATAAATTTAATGTGTTCTATGTGCAAAGTGTAAAGAATATAGTTAATTCAATACAAAGGGATACGTCTGGAAGTCCAAACCGAAGAAGAATTATAACAGGGATAAGGATGAACAATAAAAGTATAATGGAAAACTTCAATCATATTGAAATAAAGGATCTGGAGAAGATAGTGATGGGACTCCCGAAAAAGAAGGGAACGGAAGAAGGAATATCAAGTGATATACTAAAAATGGCATTCAGTGCAATAAAAGAGGAATTTGTGGAAATGATAAATGGATCCCTACGGGAGGGATGTTGCCCGGACAGCTGGAAAACTTCTACAATTATACCGATCCCAAAAATAAACAAAGCCATAAAAGCAAGTCATTACAGACCAATTAACATGTTGCCATTATACGAAAAAGTGCTCGAATTAGTAGTAAAAAATCCAATTGAAAAATATTTAGAAACCAATGACTTCATAACGGAGCATCAGTCAGGATTTAGAAAGCAATATTCGTGTGAAACGGCGATTCAAACTGTTGTAGATGAATGGAAAGTGTACATTAGTGAAGGAAAAATGGTAGGAGTAATATTCATGGATTTAAAAAGAGCGTTTGAGACAATCGACAGGGATATATTATTAGACAAATTATACCAATATGGAATTAGAGACAGGGTATTAGAGTGGTTCAGAACGTACTTAAGAAATATAACACAGCAAGTCGATTCAATGATAAATGGTCTGAAGTTATTCCCAACGAATATGGGGTACCGCAGGGGTCAGTACTAGGGCCGTTGCTGTTTATTATATATATAAATGATATAGTTAATTTGTGTCCAGAGGAATGTGCAATAAAAATGTTTGCTGATGACACAGTGATATATGTACCTGGAAAAAGCAGCGCGGAAGTGGAGAGAAAGATGAATATGTTATTCAGTATAGTAGAAAAGTGGATGGAAAGAAATAAATTAAAAATGAATGTAGAGAAAACAAAATATATGATTGTCAGCAGTGTAAGGAAAGTCGTGAGTAGGAATATTGTTTTGAAGTGTTTGGATGGAACGAAACTTGAGAAAGTAGAGTCAATAAAATATTTGGGTATCATTATTGATGACAAGCTACGATTCAAAGACCACTGTGAGTATATGTTAAAAAAAATAGGGAAAAAAACGAGCTTTCTAAACAGAATGGGGAATTATGTATCTGCGTATACGCGATGTGTGATATATAAAGCAATCATAGCACCTCACTTTGAGTATTGTGCAACACTGTTAGTAGCTATGGGTGAAACAGAGTTGAAGAAACTGCAGATCGCGCAGAACAGAGCAATGAGGGTTATATTACAATGCAACCGCTATACGAAAGTAGAAGATATGCTGAGCGCGGTACAATTTATGTCCATAAGGCAAAGATTGTACTATAACGTTTGTACATTTATCTTTAAAGCCGTGAAGAATCTACTGCCAAAATAATTTGAAAATCGGCTACAATAGTAGGAACGAAGAGTGGTAGGGAAACAAGGCAAGCGGAAAATATAGTAATACAATTTAGAAGAACGAGAAGTGCGCAAATGAGTATGTACTATGAAGGAGTGAAAATATATAATGCATTGCCAACTGAACTGAAAAGTTGCGAAAAAGTAGAACAGTTTAAACGAATGTTAAGGGAGTATGTTGTGTCAACAGTAACGTAAGATGTATGTAGATGTAAGAAAAATATGTAACACTGTGTATAAAATAGCTGAGAAAGCTAATAAACATCAATCAATCAATCTCTCTCTCTCTCTCTCTCCCTCTCTCTCTCTCTCTCTCTCTCTCTCTCTCTCAGACGAGGCAGACGTGTTTGTCAGACGCTCCGCAATACTGATTATTATATAGTGGAATGAAGTGGTATAATAGTGGGAAAACTATATCAATGGGATCGGTTTTGTGTGGTGAATATTTTGATCTAGCGAATGGCTTGGTAGCTATCGTATTAACGGTGCTAACAACATATTCGTGCGCCAAAAGTTCTCACTCGACGAATGTGGTGTGGGTGGCCATTATTGCTGCTACGGTGACACTTGATTAGTAATACGTGAAGTGATCAGGCAATCACGGTGATTATGATATAGTTATCGGTTGGTATGTACAGGTGTACGCGTCGGTAACTTATCAGCTACTACAGCAAAATATGGACAATACGGGCGACTACGACGAGTATCGGTGCTCCGCTTGCAAAAAAGCAATCAAAAGCCAGGTAGTACGATGCAAAATTTGTCCGAAACTTTTTTACCACCCAGGGTGTGTGAATAAGCATAAAACAATGGATAGGAATCGTGAACTAGTACAGTGCATTTTGATACATTCAACGCAAAAGATGAACTTCTGAAGACAGTGACGCCGACAACAGGTGGTAGCAGAGATCGATTGGCATCGACTGGAGCGATAGGAGGAACCAGAGGTATGAGTTCATCGACAATGGCTGACGCAAAAATAGACTGGCTGATAAAAACAGTGAAGGCAATGAAGGACGAAATCGCTTGCAAGAATGAAATAAAGAAGATGATCCAAGAGATAAATGGTGCAGAAATGGAAGGTATGAAACAACAGATAGAGGAACTGAAAATAATGATACAGGGAGAAGGTTCGAGCTCCGCAAGGGTAACCTACAGCGATGTAGTGGAAGAAAAAAAAAGGAAAAGGTGATCATCATCAAACCAAAAGTACAACAGGAAAGCGAAAAAACTAAAAGAGAGATAAAAGAGAAGGTGGATATAAAGAATATGGCGGTGGGAATAACAAAACTGAAAAAAGGCAGTAATGGAACTGTGATCCTGGGATATGAATCAGGAGAAGAAAGTGAAATACTGAAAGCCGCAGTACAGGATAGAATGGGTGAGGGTTTTAAAGTTACTGAGTCGACGCAGATGAATCCGAAGATAAAAATAGTAAATGTAGGCGAAGATGAATTTAAATTGACCGATGAAGAACTAGTTGACACAATTAAAAAGCAGAATGGGATAGAGGAAACCGAAGGAAGGGAGATGAAGATCGTGAAAAGATTAATGAAGGGAAGGGAACAGGAGCGAAACAGAAGAGAAATCAACCATGGATCAATAATACTAGTAGTAGATGAAGTAAGTCACGAGGAGCTACTGAGAAAAGGTAAGCTCAGCGTGGGATGGAGAAAATGTCCGGTTTTCAATCACGTCAACGTAAAGCGATGCTTCAAGTGCTGGGGCTATTATCATATAGCGAAGAATTGTACAAGAGAAGAAACCTGCTACAAATGTGCAGGAAAACACAACGCAAGAAAGTGTACAATAAATAAGAGTAAGTGTGTAAACTGTACGTTGAAAAACCAAACGTACAATCTGAAGATAAATGTAGAACATAGTGCGCTGGACCGGGAATGTCCAACATACAAAAGAGCGTTGCAAGAGGAAAAGAAGAGAACGGGCTGGATAGAGTAGCAATCACAGAAGGAAGATACGATATGGTACACGAATGCGCAAAGTCTCTTAGCACATAACGAAGAGATACGACACCAGGTGGTTGACAGAATGAAACCTGCAATCATAGCGTTATCGGAGACGAGGGTGACTGCTGAAATCGGGGACAGTGAAGTATATATGCCGGGCTATAGTGCAATTAGGTGCGATGCAGAAAATAGAAACACAGGAGGGGCAATAGTATACGTAAGATATGGTATTAAATATGAATTAGTAAGGAAGAATAAAATTGAGTCAAACTGCTGGAGTGTAGCAATAGAGGTCAATGATAAGATATATAAAGGAGTTATAATAGTGGTGTACCATTCACCGAGTGCGTCAGATGCGGAATTTATAAGATTCATAGAGGATATAACTGAAGAGTTAACAATAAAAGGAGATTGTTTAATAATAGGAGATTTTAACATAGATGTCAAGGGAAACTCGTTCTATAAAAAACAACTAATATTAGGAATGTTACGCTTAGAGATGAAACAGTTAGTAAATGAGCCAACGAGAATAACGCAGGATAGTCGAACAATTATTGATCTTGTATTTGCAAATACAGGTGTGCAAGTGCATGTGGAACACGAACCAAAAATAACAGACCATGCGTGGGTAAAAGTAGTATTAGGAACGAGCAATACAGAGAGGAAACAGAGAGAGTATAATACTAGGAACTATAGTAAAATTGACGTGAAAGAGTTTACAACAGTGTTTAAAAAACTCCGTGCGACAATGGACAGATGGAGATATAAATCGAAAGGCAAATATGCTTGTCGATAGTATAGTAGATACTTTGGACATAGTAGCACCAAAAAAGGTAGTTAGGATTCCAAACGTATGGGAAGGTTAAAAATGGTACTCTGATGAGATAAGAAAGGCGGCAGGTAAAAGGGATAATGCTTATAGGGAAGCAATTCATGTGGGAAAGGATGATAACTGGAAACAGTTTAAAGTAGAAAGAAATACAGTAGTTAAATTGATAGGGAAAGAGAAAAAAAAATATTACGAGAATATGATAGACTGCAATAAGAACGACCCTAAAAAAATGTGGAAAGAACTTATTAGAGGGGGATCAGCCAAAGAGAGAGAAATTGGAAATATAAATTTTGAAATATCGGGTGATATGGCGGAGAGAAGAACGGTTGACAAATTTAATGTGTTTTACGTTGAAAGTATTAATAACATAGTAAGTTCAATAGAGAGAGATGCATCTGGAAGGCCAGGTAGCAGAAGAATCTTGATGGGTTGTAACATAGTTACACGCGGTAACACGAATTTATATTTCCGATCGGCTAGAGGAGCCGATATTATATATTTCGAGCAATAAGTACAGCGGACGCTAGGCCGATGAACCCAGACCTAGCGTAAAAACTAGTGTCGTCACGCCTCCGGAATTCGCTCGTCATCGAAAACAGCAGATCAGCAACCGGCTGGCTTTGCTCGGCGACGAGGGAGAGCCAGGGGGGGCGTGACAACGGTGTTGGAAGATAAAGCAAAACGGGACAAACTTAAAAATCAAAGTCTAGGGTGACGTAGAGGGAACCAGGGTGGAGAGACGGCTATAAAAGCGCCTGCACCGGAAGGAAGGCTCTCTCTCTTATTCGGTAACACGAGCTTAACTGAAGCTAATTGCGAGTGCATTAGATTTCGAGAATATCAAAAGTAAAAAGGCGGAATCTATATAAAATTGATTAGTCGAAAGTTTGAAAGTGGTGTAATACGAGAAGTAGTTAGAAATAATCAGGATAGGGATAGATGAATAATTATAAGCCGAGAATTTAGTGCATAGGAATAAGAAAACAGTGTACGATAAAATACATTAAAGAGTGCGGATTTTAAACCCGTAGGAAGCATCGGAATCGCTTTTCCTGCGAGAGAAAGCAAGAAAGAGCGAAGAGTGTGAGAAGTGTGAGAGAGAAAAGCATTGTAAACAGAGTTTCTACAATCTGTCCAAAGAGAGCCTGGTGCGTACGGTGGTATGGGGGTAAGTGACAAGCAATACCAAGAATTTCGGGTAAAATAAGTAGAAATAATAATAAATATAATCAAGGGAATTCCCTAATTTTCGAGACCGAGAAGATAGAATTAAGAAATATAGAAGATAGGATAATTGTAATTAAACAAGAATAAGTAGCATTAAACACATAGGATGAATAAGTACGAGTAAACGGATCTCGCATCTGAGGATAAATGATAAAGTGTGTATGAGCGAAAGCGGTGTGAAAGCAAAAGAATTGTAAGTAGAGTTGCTACACTCTATAAAAAAAGCGAATGTACAGCGAGATAGCGAGGGAAGCAAGATGCTCATGTGACAGGTATACAGTGGTAACGCCTGATAAGGTGCGAGAATAAGTACAATAAGAGCGAAGGGGAGAAAATAGTAAATAGAGTTGATCCGCTATATCGAAGGAGTGAGTGCGAGGAAGAATAGCCAGTGGTGCGAGATACTTGCGCATCTAATATATAGTAATAGCGTGCTGCCGGACCAAAACAGACTTCCGAGGAATACTAAGAACTCGTGCATCGGAAATAGTGTAACAAATTGCGGAGATAATTGTTAGAATACGAGTTAAAAAAGAAAATAACGAAAAATTTAATTGGACATAATTTAAAAGTGACATTTTTATGAAACTGTTCTTCTCCAATAAAGCATTACTATCAACCACCCTGAAGTCTCCATTAATTAGTTATATGTCGAGCCCAAAATCGCCACGAAAAATAAAATATATGTGAACGGAAGAAAGATTACCGTTACAGGGTGGTGGCGTGGGAAACGAAAGAAGCATAGAAAATTTCGAGAATATCAGAATAGAGGAACTCGATAAAATAGTTAAGGGACTCCCGAAGAAGAAAGGTACAGAAGAAGGAATATCAAGCGAAATATTGCAGTTGGCGTTCAGTGCAATTGAACAGGAGTTTGTTGATGTAATCAATGAATCCCTAAGGGAGGGCTGTTGTCCTAATAGTTGGAAAACGTCCACGATCATACCGATACCAAAGATAGAGAAAGCCAATAGCGCGAAGGATTTCCGGCCAATTAATATGTTGCCACTGTACGAGAAGGTCCTAGAGTTGGTAGTAAAGAGTCAAATCGAAAAGTATTTGGAATCAAATAAGGTTATAACAGAGCATCAGTCGGGTTTTAGAAAACAATTTTCGTGTGAAACGGCGATTCAAACCGTGATAGACGAATGGAAATTAAACATTAGCGAAGAAAAATCAGTAGGAGTAATGTTCATTGACTTAAAACGAGCATTTTAGACAGTGGATAGAGAATTGTTAATAGAAAAAATGTCTCAATATGGAATTAGAGGTAAAGTGTTAGATTGGTTTAGGTCATACTTAAATAATAGAACGCAAAGAGAAAGGTGTAATGAGGAATTTTCTGAAATTATTACAACGAAATACGGGGTACCGCAAGGATCCGTATTAGGGCCTCTGCTGTTCATTATATATATAAACTAGCATATTACCCGTGCCTCGCCACGGGTATCTTTAAATGTAATTTCCAAATAGGTCAAAACAATGCCGCACATCCGTACTTAACGCTTACTTTTGCCTATAACAACTCTACAACGCGTTCTTGGCTTAAAAAGTAATATGATTTAATATAATGTAATGAATACATTACATTACATTTGTCATTATAGTATAATACATTACATTACATTAAATCTTATTACTTTTTTGTTTTTTTTTTTCTTCTTTAGTGAGGAAAAATCCTTCATGGACACCCCGGGTCCCTTGTAAGAGGACACCCGGGGTAGTGCCGGACTCCTACCGGCTAAAAAACCTCACTTTAACTTCTGTACCATGTGTTATGGATTATCCCAGGGATGGCTTCCCCTGTTCCCTACTCGGTGTCGTCCTTCCGTGTGCTGCGCACGTTCGATGGCTCGTCGTAGCCTATGAGACTCGGTACATCGTTGCACTTGAACGCGTAGTAGACCGCCCGCGTGGCGTCGTACCTGGCTTCTTTGCTTAATGTCACCGATCGTATCGTTTCGCTACCTGACGCGCACTCGCGCTAATTGTCTTCTCAGCTGTGGGGTTGGGGTTCCTTTCGCTATGGTGTTCCTCCCGCTTGGGTTGTCGTTAAAGGTCGACAATTTCTTGTTGTCGTCGAAGGGCTTTTTGCTTTTCCCCATCGTCGTGTCTTCCTTAGCTTCGCCTTCACTGCTAGTTTCATCTGGCGTTGTTCCTTCTTGCTTCTCGCTTCTTTCTTCTATGATTTCTTCTGCAATTTCTTCTGAATTTTGCTTTTGCTGCTTCTTTCTTCGTTTTTCTGCAATTTCTTTTGAATTTTGCTCTTGCTGCTCCTTTCTTCGTTTTTCCATAATTTCTTCTGAATTTCGTTCTTATTGCTTAAAGGTCAACAATTTCTTGTTGTCGTCGAAGAGCTTTTCGCTTTTCCCCATCGTCGTGTCTTCCTTAGCTTTGCCTTCACTGCTAGTTTCATCTGGCGTTGTTCCTTTTGCTTCTCGCTTCTTTCTTCTATGATTTCTTCTGAAATTTCTTCTGAATTTTGCTTTTGCTGCTTCTTTCTTCATTTTTCTGTAATTTCTTTTGAATTTTGCTCTTGCTGCTCCTTTCTTCGTTTTTCCATACTTTCTTCTGAATTTTGTTCCTATTGCTTAAAGGTCAACAATTTCTTGTTGTCGTCGAAGGGCTTTTCGCTTTTCCCCATCGTCGTGTCTTCCTTGGCTTCGCCTTCACTGCTAGTTTCATCTGGCGTTATTCCTTCTTGCTTCTCGCTTCTTTCTTCTATGATTTCTTCTGAAATTTTTTCTGAATTTTGCTTTTGCTGCTTCTTTCTTCATTTTTCTGTAATTTCTTTTGAATTTGGCTCTTGCTGCTCCTTTCTTCGTTTTTCCATAATTTCTTCTGAATTTCGTTCTTATTGCTTAAAGGTCAACAATTTCTTGTTGTCGTCGAAGGGCTTTTCGCTTTTCGCCATCGTCGTGTCTTCCTTAGCTTCGCCTTCACTGCTAGTTTCATCTGGCGTTGTTCCTTCTTGCTTCTCGCTTCTTTCTTCTATGATTTCTTCTGCAATTTCTTCTGAATTTTGCTTTTGCTGCTTTTTTCTTCGTTTTTCTGTAATTTCTTCTGAATTTTGTTCTTCTTGCTTCTCGCTTCTTTCTTCGTTTTTCTGTAATTTCTTCTGTAATCGTTTGGGTCTCGTCTTCCACTACGCATAGTGGTAGATCGGGTACGAGTACTCCATCGATACTTACGTCGGCGATCGATTGTCCTGACGATTCGTAAATACCAGATGACTTCCCCCACGCGCTACTATTACTGCCTTTGTCCTTACTTTGTAGTATCACACTTTGTCTTTATTTTACATGTTGTCTTTATTTTAAACTTTGTCTTTATTTTAAACTTTGTTTTTATTTTACACTTTGTCTTTATTTTACACTGTCTTCAATTTACACTTTGTCTTTATTTTACACTTTGTCTTTATTTTACACTTTGTTTTTATTTTACACTTTGTCTTTATTTTACACTTTGTCTCCAATTTACACTTTGTCTTTATTTTACACTTTGTCTCCAATTTACACTTTGTCTTTATTTTACACTTTGTCTCCAATTTACACTTTGTTGCGAAATCTTTTTTCCCGCCTGTTGCACGCACCCGTTGTGCGTCGATGCTCGTCTCCTTTCACGTTGTTGCGAATTCTTTTTCCCGCCTGATGCACGCGCCCGTTGTGCGTCGATGCTCGTCTCCTTTTCGCACGATATCACACGCCTCTACTTTATTTGCGATAATCCCACTTCAATAACGCTGGATTGTTATGGATTATCCCAGGGATGGCTTTCCCTATTCCCTACTCGGTGTCGTCCTTAACCGAGGTGGTCCTTAACACATGTCATAACACTGAAGGACTTCTTTGTAGACAAAATTAGTAGTTCTTCCCTGAAGTGGTAGAATCACCAGGCTGCTTGGTGAGCTCACTCTGGAGCAGGCCACATAAAACTGTCCATGTGAGAAACACTCCTCCCTTAAGTCAATCCCTGCCATCTTCAGCGACTGCCCCTGGGACTTGTTGATGGTCATAGCAAAGCAGACCTTGAGGGGGAACTGCAGCCTCTTGAACTCGAAGGGGTACTCTGATGGTATGAGTGGTATGCGTGGTACAAATACCGACTCCCCTCGAGCACAACCTGTGAACACTGTGGCCTCAATAACGTTTCTATAAAGGGCCTTCACTCGTAGCCTGGTGCCGTTGCAAAGTTTGGGCGGGTTGAGATTCCGCAGCAACATCACTGGAGCCCCCACTTTGAGGAGAAGCTTGTGGGGTGGGAATCCAGGAGGGTTGAGGGAATTGAGAAACTCCACGGGGTAATGGACGGCGTCATCCATTTGCATTACTGAATCCACAGACCTATATTCCATTTCTGCCTCTTCGAACGAATTAAGTAGAATGTCATTAATGATGGCAGCGTTATCATTCTTGAGGGTCAGAATGGCACGCTCGCACAGCCAGTCCATAGACTTTTCCTTGATATCGGCTATATCTGGGTATATTCTGGTTGAAAGGTCTGTTAGGGTCATCACTACTGCGCCCAGGCCTATAGGGATAGTCACCTTTCCCTTGGACTCAGGATATTCTCCATCCCCTATTTTCAGTAGAAGTTCGGAAAATTCCCCAGCGGAGACATCACCTCTCAAGTGGACCCTCATGTTCTTCCTGAGAGAAAGTTTGCAGATAAAGGGCCATAAATATGACGCCTTGATGCACGCCTTAATCTCGTCAGCTCGAGTTCCCCTTGGCACTACTGGCAAAGTCTGCCGAAAGTCTCCAGCAAGCAACACAGTGACTCCCCCCATCACTCCATCGTTGCCTCTGATGTCTTTGAGGGTTATGCTCAGTGCCTCAAAACCCCGCTTATGCGCCATGGTGCTCTCATCCCAAACAATGAGCTTACAATCTCTCAGCACTTTGGCCATATTGCTTTGTTTTGAGATGTTGCACAGAGGTGTTTCTGCATGAATGAGATTGAGGGGCAGCTTGAAGGCAGCGTGGGCTGTCTTGCCTCCCTCCAATAGCGTAGCAGCGATGCCAGAGGATGCGACAGCCAAAGCGATGCCACGATCACTCCTTACCTTCGCCAGGAGCAAGTTGATGAGGAAAGTCTTCCCAGTACCACCAGGAGCATCCAAGAAAAAAACCTGCCCAGCACCTGACTCAACGCTGCTAAGGATCTGCCGATAGACAGCGAGCTGCTCATCCGTTAGTAAACCCTCGTTATTCGATACCACTTGTGCCAAGGCGTTTGTTTCGTAGCTGGTCTCCCTCAGATAGTCCTTATTTCCCAAAACTTTTCCAGACCTTGTTGGTTGAGGCAAGCCGTACTGAGGCAAACCCTGTCCTCCCAAAGCTAACACTGCGTCCTCAATCAGCACCAGGCATCTATTGTACACCTGCTCCTTCATCTGCTGCGCACTATCTTGCAACTCTCTTTCCACCTGCCGCGTGATATCTTCTGAAAAACTGTCTTTGTACTTCTCCCAAAGACTAAGAGGATCAAAGAGTTGACAAAAAACCAACATCACTGTGAAGAGCTCTCGGAGCTTAAACGGAGAATCACACAGGGCAGCTTCCCCCAAAGTACTATCCCAGTGATTGTCATCCTCTAGCAAACCTAATGCCTTGCATGTAGACTGGAATGTAGGATGAAGGACACCATTCACAATCTTAAACTCTGAAAAAGACGTTGGGCCTCGAACCTCATGTAGCAACAGACGGAGATAATAACATTCGGTGTTACTTGGGTGGATAGTGTACACCCTTCCCAGCGCATTGCCTCTCTTCACTCCTGACCAGCCATAGACATCGTTCCCTTGCTTCCTTCTCCCAAACTTGTAATTTTCCCATACAAAGTAAGAAGGGACCTCAGAGTACAGGAGGGTTTTTGCAAATTCGTCATTTTTGCATAACTCGAAAAAAGCCAAGAGTGTTGTCTGAGGAGGGTTGCTAAGCTTCTCGGCCAAGTTGTCGGAGTTGAAGTACACACGCTGACCATTCTCGAGGTGAACAGCCAGATGAAAAATAGTGGGATACCTCTCATGAATAGGGAACGCTAATATCCTCCAAGCCGCCTCCGAGCTACTAATGTACCGCCCACTCTCATACATCTTTACTTCATCCTTCTCATTCTCCAGAGCAAAAGACGCCTGGTCACTGCCCTTGTTCACGTACTTGCGAATGTATTTAATGGACTTAACAGAGTTACATAATTCTACATTGATGTGAGCATCGAAAGTGCGTGACAAGACAAGGTTGTAGGGCACCACCCAGCGGTTGTCCAGTTTTATCCTATTGATTTCTACAGTGAAGCCACCGTCAGCTGGAGACCTCCTACGATACTGCGGATATGTATCGTCTCCTGTCTGAGTGTTCTTGAGAAGTGGCCGAGGATACTTCTTGCTGCAACTACCTCCTTTCATGCAAGGCGAATTGTAATTCAAGCTGCCGCAGGGCCCATGAATCATGTTGGCCTTGACAATGTTGTGGAGGAGAGGATCTTTCTCAGGATCAGGTATTTCAGCACAGATGACTTTGTCGATCATGTCAGAGAAGATGCGCTGCTCTAGCCACAGCAATATGTGAATGTGAGGCAGACCCCGCTTTTGCCACTCGACAGAGTACATAAAACACCGTACTCTACCAAACAGACTGCCCTTGTTCAAAAGAGATATCATCTTCTTCACCTTGAGATGGAATACCCTGGCTATGATGTCATGACGATCGTGAGACTTTTGCTCAGGCAGCAGTACATTTGTGATATCCTTCCACCTGGGATTACAGGTGAAAGTGATGAACAGATAAGGACGGCCGTAATGGCGAACATATGTCATGGCGTCTTGAGTCCGCTCATGCATATAGCGAGGTCCCCCAGTGAATGATGAAAGAAGCACCACCATTTGACCCAGCTGAGCAGCGTCAGCATCCTGTCCACTCACAGCGTCCTTTAGGTGAAAATAGCTGTTTGCCCTCAGCTGCGCCTGATTGTTCCTGATGTAATTCAACCTCTCAGTCTCTATTTTGGCATACATGTCAACCAGAAGTTGACTGAAAAGGGAGCGGAAGTACAAAATATGGTTGACCTCCCCTTGCCTGACCATAATACGATAAGAGTAAAACCTCGCTGCGGAGACTGTCTTATTGAGGAGCAACTTGGTCTTAGGATCGCGCTGAGGCAAGGCAATAGAGTACCCATCCTCGCCACGGCAAAACAGAAGCGGATACTGCAAGGCGTCGTATGATCGATGAATTTCATTAATGCGCTGCAATGTGTTGTTATGGCTCTGCAGCACAATGTCTCGATGCTTGAATTGCTGACCAACAATCACCAGAGCTACCTCATTTGCTGTTGGTGCATTGAAGCGACCTCCATGAGCGTCAGCTGGCTTTTTATCTGCATGGATAACGACTTCGAACTTCTCGCAGGTTGGAGCTACCTTGTCCATGGCAGTCTTCAGATCCTTTATATAGCTATTGATGTCGTATAGCATCCTCTGCAGTTGTTTGACCAATCCCTGTTTGACGTCAGAAAATTTGCTGCACCTCAAGCGTACTTCCCTTTCGTCGTCGCCCACAAAATACATTTGCAGAAATTGGGCTTCCTGTTGAGGTGTTGGCAGCAGACTTCCTATCAAATGATACACCTGCCCCTGAACTTTAAAAGTCGGTATGAAGCCATCTCGTAGAACCTGCTTAGCCCCAAATGATGTCATGTTGAAGCAGCCATTATACTTCCGAATACGTTCCATGAAGTGGACGTGCTCAGGGTGGATATCCATTACCAGGCTGTAAAGAGGCTCGGGCAGAGGTTCGAAGGGCGGAAGCTGCACCTTGCCAGCGCTGCAGCACATGCCGCGGGGCTCTTCCTTCCACTTCAAAGCATTGCAATATATGCATTTGTGGCTCATAGTACCCAGATCTACAGTGCTGTCTGCCTCATAAGCCACGTCAGGATCATATGCCATGCCTGAGTGAGCCTTGACTTTCCATGGAAGTGCTCGCCTTTCTACTCGTCTTCCATGATTGCTTTGCTCATATCGAAATTCTGCCGCTCTGTGCACTTCAGGGTGATCTTGCTCGTACCTGGCCACCGCATCACGGTGCACTTCAGGATGATCTTGCTGGTACTTGGCCACCGCATCACGGTGCACTTCAGGATGATCTTGCTGGTACTTGGCCACCGCAGCACGGTTCACCGCAGGATGATCTTGCTGGTACCTGGCCACCGCATCACGGTGCACTTCAGGATGATCTTGCTGGTACTTGGCCACCGCAGCACGGTTCACCGCAGGATGATCTTGCTGGTACTTGGCCACCGCAGCACGGTTTACCGCAGGATGATCTTGCTGGTACTTGGTCACCGCAGCACGGTTCACCGCAGGATGATCTTGCTGGTACTTGGCCACCGCAGCACGGTTCACCGCAGGATTATTCTGAGCATATTTCCTCGCCGCATCCTTAAGTTGCTTCCTCCTTTTAACATCGGAATATCTGGCACGACGTTTGCCAGGAGCCTTCTTGAGGATAGGAAGAGGTGATGGCTGTGAGAAGTCTGAATAGGAGTCGAGCTGGAAAAGCGGGGAAAGAGGTAAAGGCTATGAGAAATGTAAATAGGAGTCGAGCTGGGAAAGAGGTAGTCAGATAAACACTTCTTCAGGTTCACGTGGCAGGTACGCATCGAAATGGCCACTAGAAAGGTCCTGCGAAAAACGTAACCTCCTCACGGGATGACCTTCAGCACCGACACTCGCATACAGCTCGCCATTGCGGTAAACTTCGAAGACGAACTCGAACAATTGGCCAGCCGCCACAAGTTCGCATAAACCACCATAAGTAGAGGGTCGGGACATGTGAGCGAGGTACTCAGCGGAGCTGGTGTAGTTATCCCCCTCGCTGTTGTGGGACATGATGGAGAACTCCTCCCAGGTGTCCACCACGTGCCTGACGATTAGCTCACGCACCTCCCTAGCCAATCACTGATTATAATATATAAGATATGAGAGGGACCGGAACAGGCAAGCTCCGTCTCCCGTGATGGGGATAATAGTGTGAGGCACCATCTCCCCATTAATATTTAAAAATTCAATTGACATACTAAAAAACAATGAAGAGAAAGGACAAAACTTATAGTTAGTGAGTCAGTGAGTCAGTCAGGACTTATCTTTTTATGTAGATAGATTTCTCTCGCGTCTCTTCCGTCTCCCTCTCGCGTCTCTTGCGTTTCTCACGTTCTTGGTGTCTCTCGCGTTACTCTCTCTCTCTCTCGCGCGTCTCTCTCTCACATATCTGACGTTGAAACAAATAATAACCGAAATTTTACAAAGCTTATAGTACCGGAACCGGAACCATACCGTTATGCGTTTCGGATTGTAAACTCAATATACGTAAAATATACGCCATGTATATACATCAAATCCGTGTACATACGACTCACGTAGATGAATATATGATACATTTACGAATATTCTAAGAATATCGTGTGAACATATGTAGTATGCATATGCATTTCGGATAGTAGCCTCAATATACGTAGAATATACGCCCTTGCAACTTACGCGTTTACAATGAAATATTGCGAACGACGAAGTGTCGTATACGATGAAACTATCTATCAGGAGTACAAATTGAAAATGCGGGATTTTTTTCTATTTTTGAACGTTTATTCTGAAAAAATGGTAACAAATGAATTATTCAAAGTATTGTCCATCGCTAGCCACAACTTTTTCCCATCTTTCTGGCAATTTACGGATACCGTCGCGAAAAAATTCGGCCGGCTTGGCTGCTATCCAGTCATCGACCCATTTTTGGGCTTCTTCGTAAGAATGGAAGCGCTGGTCAGCTAGGCCATGTGTCATCGATCGGAAAAGGTGGTAATCGGAAGGAGCAATATCTGGGCTATACGGCGGGTGGGGTAAGACTTCCCATTTCAGCGTTTGTAGGTATGTTTTGACCGGCGCTGCAACATGTGGCCGAGCGTTGTCATGTTGCAAAATTACTTTGTCGTGTCTTTGCTCGTATTGTGGCCGTTTTTCTTTGAGTGCGCGGCTCAAACGCATCAATTGAGTTCGGTATAGTGCTCCTGTGATGGTTTCGTTCGATTTCAATAGCTCATAATACACCACACCCAGCTGGTCCCACCAAATACAGAGCATGAGCTTGGCGCCGTGAATATTTGGTTTGGCCGTCGATGATGATGCATGGCCGGGGTAACCATATGATTTTTTGCGCTTCGGGTTATCGTAATGGATCCACTTTTCATCACCAGTGACAATGCGATGCAAAAAACCCTTCCGTTTTTGCCGTTCGAGCAGCAGTTCGCATGCAAAAAAACGGCGCTCGACGTCTCTCGGCTTCAGCTCATACGGCACCCAATGTCCTTGCTTTTGGATCATTCCGAGGGCTTTTATACGATGGGAAATGGCTTGTTGTGTCACTCCCAATGAATCTGCGAGCTCTTGTTGAGGTTGACACGAGTCTTCATTGAGTATTGCCTCCAATTCAGCATTCTCAAACTTTTTCACTTGGCCCGGCCGCTCTTTGTCCTCAACGTCAAAATCACCACTTCTAAACCGCACAAACCATCTCTCGCACGTTGAAACCGATGGAACATGACTCGGATAAGCCTCGGAGACCAATCGATGTGCTTCAGCAGCACTTTTCTTCAAATTAAAGAAGTAAATTAAAACTTCCCGCAAATGCTGTTTTGTTGGCACGAAACTCGACATATTGAGAGCTCAAAAAAACTATGAATTTGACACTGCGACAAATTGACACATACTGAAAATTAAAGCTATAAGACGTAGCTTTGACATGAACATAGTCACAGTACTGCCTGATGCGTATAGCGTTAGTAACGCCATCTGTTATCAAACCCGCATTTTCAATTTGTACCCCTGATATATGTATATGAACATATACATATAATGTTCGGCTAATATACATATGTATATTGTATGAATATCCACTGAACATACAGCGCGTTGCATTCGCATATCCCTACGATATGCAATGTACGTCGTTTGTGTATCACTGTATGTACATAGGATATGTCATATCCGCGGATGTATATATGCAATGTATCAGGGGTACAAATTGAAAATGCGGGTTTGATAACAGATGGCGTTACTAACGCTATACGCATCAGGCAGTACTGTGACTATGTTCATGTCAAAGCTACGTCTTATAGCTTTAATTTTCAGTATGTGTCAATTTGTCGCAGTGTCAAATTCATAGTTTTTTTGAGCTCTCAATATGTCGAGTTTCGTGCCAACAAAACAGCATTTGCGGGAAGTTTTAATTTACTTCTTTAATTTGAAGAAAAGTGCTGCTGAAGCACATCGATTGGTCTCCGAGGCTTATCCGAGTCATGTTCCATCGGTTTCAACGTGCGAGAGATGGTTTGTGCGGTTTAGAAGTGGTGATTTTGACGTTGAGGACAAAGAGCGGCCGGGCCAAGTGAAAAAGTTTGAGAATGCTGAATTGGAGGCAATACTCAATGAAGACTCGTGTCAAACTCAACAAGAGCTCGCAGATTCATTGGGAGTGACACAACAAGCCATTTCCCATCGTATAAAAGCCCTCGGAATGATCCAAAAGCAAGGACATTGGGTGCCGTATGAGCTGAAGCCGAGAGACGTCGAGCGCCGTTTTTTTGCATGCGAACTGCTGCTCGAACGGCAAAAACGGAAGGGTTTTTTGCATCGCATTGTCACTGGTGATGAAAAGTGGATCCATTACGATAACCCGAAGCGCAAAAAATCATATGGTTACCCCGGCCATGCATCATCATCGACGGCCAAACCAAATATTCACGGCGCCAAGCTCATGCTCTGTATTTGGTGGGACCAGCTGGGTGTGGTGTATTATGAGCTATTGAAATCGAACGAAACCATCACAGGAGCACTATACCGAACTCAATTGATGCGTTTGAGCCGCGCACTCAAAGAAAAACGGCCACAATACGAGCAAAGACACGACAAAGTAATTTTGCAACATGACAACGCTCGGCCACATGTTGCAGCGCCGGTCAAAACATACCTACAAACGCTGAAATGGGAAGTCTTACCCCACCCGCCGTATAGCCCAGATATTGCTCCTTCCGATTACCACCTTTTCCGATCGATGACACATGGCCTAGCTGACCAGCGCTTCCATTCTTACGAAGAAGCCCAAAAATGGGTCGATGACTGGATAGCAGCCAAGCCGGCCGAATTTTTTCGCGACGGTATCCGTAAATTGCCAGAAAGATGGGAAAAAGTTGTGGCTAGCGATGGACAATACTTTGAATAATTCATTTGTTACCATTTTTTCAGTATAAACGTTCAAAAATAGAAAAAAATCCCGCATTTTCAATTTGTACTCCTGATATATACACTGCATGTCAAAATGCTATCTGGGACAGCACAGAGAAAAATACAATATGCAAAAAATTCACAAATTATTTCTCAAATATCGCAAAAATTTTCAATAGCATATAATACATTTTGTTAAGGAAAGTCAACAATCATTTATCAAAAATCGTAAAAATAACAGTGTTATTGAAAAAAACTTTAAGTCCAATTAACATTCGTAAAAACGACACAAAACGAAATACGATATGATACGATATGATATGATATGATACGATATGAAACGAATTTTTTTCAGAGGATAAAGGGGGTGGTTTTCAGGGGCGAGATATATACAGTCGCCTTCCTTTGGTCTTCAACAATATTTGTGTAAGGTTTGGTTGAAATCAGTTGATTCGCGTGAATATTTTTGAAGAATCTTTTTTTAGGGGCTGAAGAGGGTGAGGTTTAGGGGTGAGATATATCCAGTGACTTTCCTTAGGCTCTTAACAATATTTGTGCTTGGTTCAGTTGTAATCGGTGAAAGCGTGTGGATTTTATTAAGAATTTTTCTTTAGGGGATGGAGGGGGTGGTTTTCAGGGGTGAGATATATTCAGTGACCTTCCTTAGGCTCTTAGCAATATTTGTGCTTGGTTTGGTTGTAATCGGTGAAGGCGTGTAGATTTTACTAAGAATCTTTTTTTAGGGGATGAAGGGGGTGGTTTTCAGGGGTACGATATATACAGTCGCCTTCCTTTAGTCTTCAACAACATTCGTGTAAGGTTTGGTTGAAATCGGTCAACGCGTTTAGCTTTGTATGGCTGGACAGACAGACAGACAAACATTCATTTTTTTTATATATAAGATGAATGTTTGTCTGTGTGTCCGGCTATACAAAGCTACACGCGTTGACATTTGTTAATAAATAAAATATTTATCGAAGACGACAGCATTTCGGCAATAGTGCGCCTTAAGCCCATTTCTACGAAATAAACAGTCATATAATGACTGTTAGATCTCTTGTTTTTCTTTTTCATATATTTATACAGTCTTATGCATATTTATTTGATTTTTTTTATTTTTTAACTTAATCTGGATTTGACCCTTTAGGGCCGATTACGGCAAAATGCTGAATTATGCATTCATTTTTTTACATCGAGTTAATTATTGTAAAGAGCCTCCATATTGGTAAAGAGTCTCGGGCATTGATTTATTTTTAAAGCTGTTAGGTTCTAATGTTTAAAAAAATGAATATCATAGCGCAAATTTGTTTATACTGGAGTAAATGTGAGAACAGTGATGGTTTCTTTGCATATGTATGAGTATCACAAGTCAATCAATGCATGCAAATTATATTACATAGAAGGATATGTGATATTATATTCGTCGGAGCATCTAACAAGGGGACCACATGGTCGTCGGATTTTTGTAATTTTTTATACTCATGGTACGTAAAGTTGAGACCCCAAATATGAATATCCTCAAGTAATACGACGCCATATTCAGAAATTCTCGAGAAAATCGACTTTGAAGTTAGAGCGAGCAACTGAAATAGAGAAACAAAAACCGATCTTTCAACTGAGTGAATAGCTCAGTCGGTAGCGCTGGAGTCTGGTAATCACTGGGTAGTGGGATCGAGTCTCGCTTTGGTCACTTTTTTTTTTTTTTTTTTTTTTGCCAATTCAAATACCTACGTATTTTATATTTAAAATGCATTAAATATTTGCTAATTACCATATTATTATTAACAAATTATATCATTTTTTATGAAAATTGCACGTGGAGCGGAAAAATAATATTATCCTCTTTACGAAGAGTTATTTTATATATATAATTCAGTAAATATTTGCTAATTAACGTATGATTATTAACAAATTATCATTTTTTATGAAAATTGCACGTGGAGCGGAAAAAGCCATGCGATGTTTATTTTTACCGTCAAGTAAAAAATTTCATCAAGCGTATGCAAAACTGCGCATACCTGATCGAAGAAGGCCGCGAAATCAACGATCGAGAAGATTGTATTAAAATTCATTCAATCGTTCATCATCAGTTATCCTCTCCGATCTTCGGTAAAATGATCAGATATGCGTGGTTCGCTTCAAAACTTTGTGATACTAGAGAAATCTTTGAAAACGTCAATGAAGTTTGTTTTCCGATTGATGTTTGAAAAAAAAATGCGTCTGTAAAAACACAGCATTCGTGCGGTGTGCTCGATGCCGTGAAAATTTCTGTTTCCCGTGTTTTTACGACGCTTATCACTGTGGCTCGTGCGATCCTGTTGATAAACAAATGGATACGATGTAACTTTAAATAAAAAAACATTATTTTTCTACCCGAGGTTTTTTCATTTTCGTTCCCAAAACTTTACTTGTCATTTTTTAAAATTAATTTCAAATAAATGTAATAACACGTGCAATATTCATAAAAAATGATATAATTTGTTAATAATAATATGGTAATTAGCAAATATTTAATGAATTTTAAATATAAAATACGTAGGTATTTGAATTGGAAAAAAAAAAAAAAAAAAAGTGACCAAAGCGAGACTCGATCCCACTACCCAGTGATTACCACACTCCAGCGCTACCCACTGAGCTATTCATTCAGTTGAAAGTTCAGTTTTTGTTTCTCTATTTCAGTTGCTCGCTCTAACTTTAAAGTCGATTTTCTCGAGAATTTCTGAATATGGCGTCGTATTACTTCGGGATATTCATATTTGGGGTCTCAACTTTACGTACCATGAGTATAAAAAATTACAAAAATCCGACGACCATGTGGTCCCCTTGTAAGCGGAATTACATCCGCACAAAAACGTATATAATTGGTATCAAAATGTACGCTTTATAGCTCTGAGAAACTGTTATAGCGTTAAACCGTCGCCCTTCGACTGTGCCTTTGACTCTCGAACCGGTACAGCAACCGTGTTAGAGCACATATGAAAGAAAAATATAACGAATGAACAATTAGCCATCGTAACTCGTGGCTGGTTAGCTCCTTCATGCTTACAAAAGGGTTGAAAAGATAGTTTTTCATTTTGCTACGTCCTTAACGTATATTCGAACAATTATTGTTGCTGTTATTATTATTTCAATGCAAAAGCACTGCTAAGAAATAAATAAATAAATAAAGAAGGTTGCCGTCGCTACCGCAGACTTCGAATTATCTTCAGATCAGTGACAAAAAAGACGACACTGACAAGGACTACGACTATAAATACGATGACGATGATGGAGTCGATGACGACGACGACGATGTATTAAATTTTGAATTTTATTAAACTCCTTCTGCGACACTACTACACGTCTGTATCATTAGGTTTGCTGTCTATGGCCAGCGTCATCTTTTTTGTCATCGTCTCCATCATCGTCGTCAGCACACAAAAATATTATTTAATTTTTTACTTACAATAACTTCTCTTCAAATATATCCCTTGGAAACACTATTTTCTTCAAAATGATAATGATAATGATATTAGATAATGATCTCGCTTGCTCGCTCTTTTGCTCGTACGCTCTGTTGCTCGTTTGGTCAGAAATTGCCGTTTGACAGATTAATGCTGTCGACACGAATGTAGCCACAACGGACAAAAACATATCACCGTGAAAAAGATACTTCTGTCGATTCGATACACTCGAAATCGAGATGTCACACACTTGTTAATAAATAAAATATTTATCGAAGACGACAGCATTTCGGCAATAGTGCGCCTTAAGCCCATTTCTACGAAATGAACAGTCATATAATGACTGTTAGATCTCTTGTTTTTCTTCTTTATATATTTATACAGTCTTATGCATATTTATTTGATTTTTTTAAATATGGATTTAGCCCTTTACGGCCGATGAGGGCAAAATGCTGAATTATGCTTTGCAGAATTCTGTTTGCAAATACGTAAAATCATATTTAACCCTTTTACACCCCCTAAGGGGTGGAATTTCTAAAAATCCTGAAATCAGTTTTTAGACATTTGTATGAGTAACATTTGCAAGCGAAAACCAAGGCGATATCTCATCGTGCCTAAGAGATATGGAGAAACACGTAAAAACAGATTTATCCCTTTTACACCCCCTTAGGGGTGGAATTTCTAAAAATCCTAAAATCGGTTTCTAAACATTTGTATGAGTAACATTTGCAAGCAAAAACCAAGGCGATATCTCATTGTGCCTAAGAGAAATACGTAAAAATATATTTAACCCTTTTACACCCCCTTGGGGGTGGAATTTCTAAAAATCCTAAAATCGGTTTCTAAACATTTGTATGAGTAACATTTGCAAGCAAAAACCAAGGCGATATCTCATCGTGCCTAAGAGAAATACGTAAAAATATATTTAACCCTTTTACACCCCCTTAATGGTGGAATTTCTAAAAATCCTGAAATTGGTTTTTGAACATTTGTACGAGTAACATTTGCAAGCAAAAACCAAGGTGATGTCTCATCGTGCCTAAGAGATATTGAGAAATACCTAAAAAACATATTTAACCCTTTTACACCCCCTTAGGGGTGGAATTTTTAAAAATCTTAAAATCGGTTTCTAAACATTTGTATGAGTTACATTTGCAAGCGAAAACCAAGGCGATATTTCATCGTGCCTAAGAGAAATACGTAAAAACATATTTAACTCTTTTACACCCCCTTAGGGGTGGAATTTCTAAAAATCCTGAAATTAGTTTTTAAACATTTGTATGAGTAACATTTGCAAGCGAAAACCAAGGCGATATCTCATTGTGCCTAAGAGATATTGAGAAATACGTAAAAACATAATTAACCCTTTTACACCCCCTTAGGGGTGGAATTTCTAAAAATCTTAAAATCGGTTTCTAAACATTTGTATGAGTAACATTTGCAAACAAAAACCAAGGCGATATCTCATCGTGCCTAAGAGATATGGAGAAATACGTAAAAACATATTTAACCCTTTTACACCCCCTTAGGGGTGGAATTTCTAAAAATTCAGAAATTAGTTTCTCAACATTTGTATGAGTAAAATTTGCAAGCAGAAACCAAGGCGATATCTCATCGTGCCTAAGAGATATTGAGAAATACGTAAAAACCTATTTCACCCTTTTACACCCCCATAGGGGTGAAATTTCGAAAATTCCCTTCTTAGTGAGCGTCTACGACACGAAGGGAATATATCCCTAGAATTTCAAGTTTCTAGGCCTAGGGGTTTGGGCTGGGCGTTGATGAGTGAGTGAGTGAGTGAGTGAGTCAGTCAGTCAGTCAGGACTTTTCTTTTTATATATCATATATAGATGATATAATTAAAATATGTCCAGAAGACTGTGAAATAAAAATGTTTGCTGATGATACACTAGTATATGTTACTGGGGACAGTAGTGCGGAAATGGAAAGAAAGATGAATGGGGCATTAAACATAGTGGAAAGATGGGTGGATAGGAACAAACTGAAAATGAATGCGGAAAAAACCAAATATATGATTGTGAGGAGTGTAAGAAAAGAATTGAGAGGGAATATTGGATTGAAATGCAGGGATGGAACCGAGTTAGCGTGAGTGGAGGTAATTAAATATTTAGGTGTAATGCGTGATGATGATAAACGATTTACAGACCACTGTGAGTATATGTTGAAAAAAATAGGTAAAAAAACGAGTTTTCTGAACAGAATAGGACAATATATATCGGCATACACCAGATGTGTCGTATATAAGACAATCATAGCACCGCACTTTGAGTATTACGCAACACTGCTAGTGGATATGGGTGAGACAGAGTTGAATAAACTGCAGATAGCGCAGAACAGAGCGATGCGAGTCATATTGCAATGCAGCCGGTATACGAAGGTAGACGATATGTTACAAGCGGTTCAGTTTATGAGTGTGAGACAGAGACTGTATTATAATGTGTGTATATTTATTTTCAAGGCTGTTAAGAAATTATTGCCGAAGGAACTGACGAGTAAATTCCAAGTTGTTAAATCTAGAACGAGTCGGGAAACGCGTCAAGCGGAAAATATTGTAATTCAATTTAGAAGAACGAGAAGTGCGCAAAAGAGTATGTTTCACGGAGGAGTAAAAATGTATAATGCGTTGCCAGTAGAGGTTAAAGGCTGTGTAAAACTAGTTCAATACAAGAGTATGTTAAAAGCATTTATTATAAGCGAAATTAAATAAGTTCAATAGAAACGTAAGATAAACATGTAAATTATGTACATCAAATAGTTGAGAAAGCTAATAAACATCAATCAATCAATCAATCAATCAATCTCTCTCTCTATCTCGACGCGTGCCACCGAAGCAAGGAGTAATCCTTCAACTACTTAACGACATGTGGTATCGCCACGCATGCAACTCAGAAAAGGAATCGAACGACGACGACGTCACAGCTAGAAGAAAAAAATGGATTATCGATAAAGTCCAAAGTCCGAGTTCTATTGTAATCCCAAGAAACTCCCGCATAGAAAATTAAGCCCTCCAGGACCTATATAAGCACGGGAAAATGCCCGAAAAAAGGCAGCTGATACTCGATAGTTGATAGTTCATAGTACAGTCAGTCGCCGAGCAGTCAGTAGACAGCCCGTTGGCGATAATTACCGCGGAGGAACTCCATCCTGTAGAGTCAGCTAAAGTCCAGAGTGAGTACTGAAAATAAAAACGGTCGAACAGTCTAAATTCAGTTCGAATTTACTTTTTCTCAGTTTCAATCATACGAAATTTATCTAAAGTTTAAAAGAAATTGAACCCAATCGTTTTCTGCCGTTTTTGTACAAGTCCACACTGTTTATTTCGTCTTACTGTTTTATCGAACCACAAGTATCGCGTTAAGTATAATGTGTCGAGAAATAACGATCGCTCGCGCACGGTAATAGCGAACGTACGTGTATCAATTATTCGGTTATTTGAATAAATTCTAACAGCTTCACGATTCATCGAGTGTAACGATTTCTTACAAACGATTGCCATTTATTTTCCCTTCCACGCATCGGTTACCGGCGAAACAACTTCACCAGGAAAACCAAACGTAAGTACCAGCCCAATTTTTCTAATTTATTTTATCTGATATTTCCGTAAATTTTTCCCCAAGTGAAAGTAACCTACCACTTCCCTTCCCACCTAGAATCCCTTCCTCCGCGGGGTAATTTATCAATTTAGTTTATCGAGACGAGTGACGGGTTAACATGAATAATCAACGAGCATTCTCAGCCCTGTCCCGAGTAATTTTCCGAAAGGTTAGACTCAAAAGGGGGCTTGCGTCTTCGGTGTTTCTTGTCAGGTGTGGTAAAGGGAGAATTCATTCTCCTCGACCAGAGTACGGAAAACTCACACCGAAATGCCTCATGCGTCTTAAATTTGTCGGTTTTTGTAAAAACACCGCGCGGATTTGACGTAACAAAAATTGGGGGCTCGTCCGGGATCGTAAAAGAGTGTTCGTTTTGTTCAAATTAACCAGTCATCTTTGTCGCGAATAAAAATTAATTAGTGGAAATAAAATCAAAGAAAAAGAAAAGTGTCAAATTAATCAGTAATTTTTGTCGCGAGTAAATTAAATATCGAAAAGAAAACAAGCTGTGATTTTATAAAGAAAATAGTTCGTATAGTTTAAATTAATTAATCGGTAGTGTCGTGGATAAATTAAATTGTGAAAATTGATCTCATAGGAAAGTGTCACTTTGGTTCGTGTTAATCGACCGGCTTTTGTAAGTCGATTTAATTCATAAAACCCAGCTTTTATCTTTTTACCGCGTTTTAATATCTTGATTTAATTCGTGAAAATCGATTTTTTAATTTTTAATTGAGTTTTGGTGAATCAATTCAATTCTTGAAAATTGACTATTCCCCTTCAATAAAAGTATTAAATCTAACTCCCACCTTTGTTACCGCTGTGTAAATTTGAAGTGTAATAATTGATTTTTCCTTTCTTTAGAATTATTTATATCGGGATTTATAAATCGATTTTATTAATATAAATTGATGTAGTTGAAAGTGACACTTTTAAGTTGAGTTAGACGATCGGATTTCCCCTTAAGAAAAACTATAAATCGAGAACGTTCGTTGATGTGGTTCGAGTCCATTGATCGACATCGTTGCAAAAATTGATTCGTTTTAGAGAGTACCCGCTATTAATCAAGTTATTTGGTAAGTCTTTTTCGTAAGTAAATTGACCTTGTGGAAATCAAATGTGGAAAGTAATATTCAATAATGACTGTTGAATAAAAAGAGATAGAATTTGTATTGAAGGACATACACGTGGATAGATATATATATATATAATCATAGGTTGTACTTCATTATATGAGACCATTGGAGAAATTATTGGTACTTCAAGTGCGTATAAGGGAACTCGAGGTTCTCGCGCAAGAACTAAATGAAGAAGTCACACAAGAAATTTTCTTAAGTCAACTCGGTTTAGAACGAATAAAACAGCAAGAAAGAATAATCGCTAAAACATACGTGAGGAGAACTACAAGGAAAATAGCTTCCCCGAATATTAACTATAGAGAGTAATATTATATTTGTTTCAATCAAACAACCATCAGACTTCTTGTATTGTTTCTATACAATTCGCTCCGTAATATTAACTTCCTTGTATTGTCATTTACAAATATTCAATCAATCTACCAGGCGTTAAAACAGTTCGCGTACAATTCTGAAAATATTAGTTACATTACAAACAGTTCTGTTATTCACTCCTACGTTGCACATCTTAAAAATCCTCTCGAGCGATCACTAGTATCGTTCACCTCTATTCATCCCTCATAACATTGCACCTCCACCTGCACGTGCTACTCTTTCTGTCATAGGCCTTTAAGAAATTCGCCGGCTCGCGTACACCTGCGGTCAGCATTCTAAAACCGTACCTCATCCATTCCGATAAAATAGGCCTTTAAGAAATTCGCCGGCTCGCGTACACCTGCGGTCAGCATTCAAAAACCCTACCTCATCCATTCCGATAAAATAGGCCTTTAAGAAATTCGCCGGCTCGCGTACACCTGCGGTCAGCATTCTAAAACCCTACCTCATCCATTCCGATAAAATAGGCCTTTAAGAAATTCGCCGGCTCACTTACACCAGCGATCAGCATTCTAAAAACCCTACCTCATCCATTCCGATAAAATCAACCTTTTAGAAATTCGCCGTCTCGCTTACACCAGCGGTCAGCATTCTAAAATCCCTACTTCATCCATTCCGATAAAATAGGCTTTTAACAAATTCTCCGGCTCGCTTACACCAGCGGTCAGCATTTTAAAAACCCTACCTCAACTATCCACTTTTCAACCTAACACATGGGCAACCAGATTTGCCCGCGCACGTATCACTAACAACACAATCATCACAAAACACATTACACTAGTGAACGAAATCCTATGTTTTAGCTCCTCGCGCAAGTGAGTTCGGAGCTAGCAAGGCTCGCTCGCGAAACACATTACGCTAGTAAAAGAAATCCTATGTTTTAGCTCCTCGCGTAAGTAGGGTTAAGGCTAGCAAGGCTCGTTCACAAAACACATAACACTAGTGAAAGAAATCCTATGTTTTGGCTCCTCGCATAAGTGGGGTCGGGGCTAGCAAGGCTCGTTCACAAAACACATTACACTAGTGAAAGAAATCAGTAGTATGTGTACACCTTTGCTCCATCCCACTCCTAACCCCACTCCTTCCCCCACCACGCGGCTACCCCCACCACCTCACTTTTCCACCACCGCGCTACCCACTCTGCTTGACCAGTGTCGGTAACGTGGAGATGGTAAAGTGAGGTGGTGTGGGTACCTTGGTGAACAAGGAAGAGTAGAGATAAGAGCAGGATGGAGCAAAGGCGTACACATACTTGGAAAAATGAATAAAATTATGTACTCACCACCGCAGCTGTTGTAGGCATCTACCCTCCTGCCAAAGCGAATTTTAACTCCTGTCTCTCGAATGTACTCTCTCACACACGCACACACACACACACATACACACGCACAGTGTCTTTAATTCATTACTATGTCCTCGTCAAAGTCTTCGTCCACGGCATCGATATCGTAACCGATATCTATCTCATCACCGAGGGCTTCTATAATAAACGCCGCCACGTCCGTTCGATAATCGAACCCGCGGAACGCTATCGTCGGCAAGAGGTCGCATCATGACAGCGATCAAGTCAGCTCTACCGCACGCTTCTTCGACGAGCTGTTCGATACCTGTAACATCCACGCGTTCGAGTCCGTATATGGAAAACTCCATGACAAGAACCGGCAGCATACTTGCTAGAGGCTCCGGATGAAATAGGTAAGACCAGTCGATGTAAATAGTTTCGCCGAAATCGACTAGCAACACCTCGCAGTACCCATCAACGTCCGGGTAAACCACTTCGCCGCGGACAACGCTATTGAAACGAGGCACAATACGGGACATGCCGATAAACAGCTCCCCAAGTTCAATGGGTCTACCACGACGTTCCACTAAATACACGCTACGTAGGAGCTCTCCCAGATCGTCGTATGCATCGCACATTTCCTGTGTACGCAGAAACACACTCATCACACTCTCCACAAACATTAATTGGCACCAAAACGCGTCGCTTAAAATCTCCTTGCCGTATCGTGGATACATATTGTTTTTTATTGTCTCCAAGTAGGATGCCAAAGACAGACTAAATGCTCGAGATGCTGTTAGAGAGTATCATGGGCATAAAGATAACAGCCTCCTATGAATCATAACTAGGTATCCATAACTTTGAATGCACCGAAAGCGATTTTCGAGCATGCATAGCCCTGCGCTATGCTCCTCGCAAAGCGCTTGCTCTGCAGTGAAAGATATAGAATATGATCCCTCACAAAGAGAGAGAAAGAGAGAGAGAAAGACTCCAATTATAATTCTCTAATTATTATGCTATAAAAATAAGAGACACAGTAAGATCAGATATTTTTTAATTAATCAATATTTTATGGAAAGCACTTTACACATTTACCGTCGTATGCAACAGCCCTGCAAACACGGTCATCCGCGCTCGGAGATTCTTTCACCGTTAATTTTATTTTTATCGCTATATGGAATTAATTTGTATTATCACTCGTAATATCGCTTTTAAATTATTTTTCGCTGTGGGCGTTGTCATCATAGTGGACTTCTGAAAAAAGAACGAAACAACTATTTAATTGAACACACTGATCAATAAACAACATCGTATACAGAATAATCGATATTGTCTTACCTGATATGCCACGCCTCATTACACAAAGTTGGCAGTGTTGATGATCTTCTGCCACCGACGACAACTGTGGATGAGGATGTCGGGTGGCACTTTTCTTTCCCGAAGTTAGCTCTATCTGTACAGTATATGGATCTTCCTCTCGCTCTCCATGATACGAATAACGAACCCTCGGTGTCGGCTCATATGCAGGGGCTGCTCGCTCTGCAAGACATTATTTTTTATAATTAAAAATAAATATTACATGATTTAAAATTACGATTAAAAAATTATATTATATTTTTACTTACCAAGCTCTGCTGCCTTGCTGCTAATCGACATTGGCACGTATTCCATGATCTGCTGTGTTAATGAATCAGAGACGAGCGCTCCGTCTTCTTTCTATCGCAGACCTTTGCTGATGCTTCGGTCTTAGGACTCTGTCTCTCTCTCTCGCACCGTCACTGACCTCGGTGTATACTTTATAATATTTCGAGCGAAATGTACACTATATAAAGGGTGGTTAAATTTTAAGGGCCGATGTTGATTTTGAATAAAACACAAATTATTTAGGAAATTATTGTCAATTCTTTTTATTATGATAATAAGGTATGGTTCAATTATGTATGGAACAAAATATCGGTCAAATGGCCCCTGCGACCTCGGCGGCACACCTCCATCCGATGGTCCAAATTTTCGATGACGCTTAGGCATAATTGAGGTTCTATGCCGTTAATGTGCCGAATTATCTTATCCTTTAGCTCTTGAATTGTTGCTGGCTTATCGACGTACACCTTTTTTTTGAATAACCCCAAAGAAAGAAGTCCAACGGTGTCAAATCACATGATCTTGGCGGCCAATTGACATCGCCACCACGTGCGATAACACGGCCATTGAATTTGTCGCGCAAAAGAGCCATTGTTTCGTTAGCTGTGTGGCAAGTGGCACCGTCCTGTTGAAACCACATATCGCCCACATCCATATCTTCCAATTCGGGCCATAAAAAGTTCGTTATCATCTCACGATAGCGAACATCATTCACAGTAACTGCCTGACCGGCCTCATTTTGGAAAAAATACGGCCCAATGATGCCGCCAGCCCATAAACCGCACCAAACAGTCACTCTTTGTGGGTGCATTGGTTTTTCGACAATCACTCTTGGATTATGATTCGCCCAAATGCGGCAATTCTGCTTATTGACGAATCCACTGAGGTGAAAATGTGCCTCATCACTGAAGATGATTTTCTTCGAAAATTGATCATCCACTGTTGCCATTTCTTGCCACCATTCTGACCATTGACGACGTTTGGAATGATCAAGAGGCTTTAGTTCTTGAGTCAATTGCACCTTATAAGCGTGTAAATGCAAGTCTTTATGCATAATGTTCATCAACGACGAGCGTGACAGGTGCAATTGTTGGGCACGACGACGAGTTGAGGTGGACGGCTCTTCAGCCACACTATCGCGAACAGCAACAATATTTTCTGCAGTACGAGCTGTACGAGCATGCACTGATGTTTTAATATCCCCTACAGACCCGGTTTGCTCAAATTTTTGCACGATTTTTCCGATTGTACCCACATTTGGACGATTAAATTGACCGAAAAAATCACGAAGTGCACGATATGCATTTTGATTTGAACGCCCATTTTCCTAATAAGCCTGAATAACTTTAACGCGTTGCCCGATTGTGTATCTTTCCATGGTTCAAATTGAGTTAGTCTGAAATTGAGAAATGTCAAATGAAATGCAGAAAAAAACTTGACGTTTAGGTGTGGTTCACATTCAACATCGGCCCTTACAATTTAACCACCCTTTACAATTATTTACAACAGTGTCTTTATCACAAATAGCTGCACATACGTAGAATTATTGCGTTCGCAACGCAACACCCGATGCATGATCAGCGATATTACCACGAAACAGCACAATTATTTTGGACAAAATAATTTTCATAAACTCCGTATCCTCCGGCGTTAGCAAGATCGCGATGTGTTCGAGCGCTTCTTCAAAAAAGTCCTTGGAACCGATGATCTCATACGCTGCTGCACGAGGCATTTCACTGGCAACTATCTTTTCACGGACATATGATACCACCTCGTTCATACACCGTTGAATCGTTTCACTTTTGCTCTCTAGAGCCTGCATATGAATATCAATTCTTCTACTTATTTCCACGAGCATATCAAATGTAGACCGCTGAAGAACAATGTTTGGAGAGTATTTTCGGAAGCGTTTCCGTTTCGATTCTCCAGATTCCTCTTGATTCTCGTATTCCTCATCAGCGCTACCGCTTATTTTACCAAATGACACAGCTCTGTGCTGGTAACACGAGGTTAAAAGTGTGTAATGCGTTGTGTGCTCTATGCGGGTATTACACATTTTTTCGGCATCAGTCCCAAGAGCTTCGAAATATTGTTGTACGCGTGAAAAATCACTTTTAAATACTCGCCACTCGTCCGCACAGAGTGTAATTCCGGTAAAAGTATTCGACAATATTTTCACCACTGGTGTAAGAGTACGCGTAGAGTTCAACTCGAGCCCGGCTACGACTATTTTTCCAAATGATTTATTTAAACCGTACATAACGGGGGTCGCTATATATGGCGATATCGCATGAGACGTAGCACCGTTATTTGCCATTTTTATTGCTTTCGTGTAGACTGTAACTTTTCGAATGAATCGTCGGTGGTGTTCATACTCCGTTTTATACAGATTTCCCCCACTATCTAGCTGCATCGCCTCTTCTTTTGATACTGCAAATCATACGACTGAAAATTGCTAGCCAATATCCTTTGATGTTTGTCGCATTCTCCTCAACAGCCTAGTAACAGCAGCAAATATATCCCAAAACTCTTGCATACTCTCGCACGCTTATGTGCACACGCACACATCGACATACAGATACGATGTGCCATGAAAACTAAATAATATTCGTCGACGAAATTTGATGATTTTCCTCATGGCCGAGTGCCTTGAAATTAGATGAAAATAATATGACTTTCATCAGCGAAACTCGATAACTAAATACATCACCATCGCTAAATATTTCCCTAGGTCTTGCTTTTGTAAAGTGATCGCGTGCGGCCATCTTCTTGGTTAGTCGTATTCATTACATCGCTGCAGTATATGCAGAGAGAGAGAGAGAGAAAGAGCTTGTTAAAGGAATATATATAAAAGTGAGCCGCTTTGAAAATTCTCTAGTTAATTGTCTGACTTACTGTGGTTACTACTACTACTACTGCTCTAACAGCACAATCATGGTCAGAGTGGTAAAGCGCTCACTGATAAGAAAATTGATAGAGTTTATATTGAAGCGTAGACCGTCGTTGCGTTCGCGCTGGGGGAGAAGAAATTTACAGATCACCCTATGGGAACTTCCGACACAGGCTGTTGTTCGTAAAATTCGCGGTATGCTGTGCGAGTGTCATCAGCGCGATTTAGTTGACGCGTATAATATTGGATTGTTTGATAATCAAATAATTATTGATTCGGTGGTGCGTGTTATTCGTCGACGCGGTTGGCTGAATGAGCCTGCTCTGCAACCCATGCACAATAAAAGACGTAAGTAATATACAGCGCTAATTACTTTTATTTTGTTTCGTTTATTTCATAAGATTTTTATATAGTTCGACGGTATGAGGACGCATAAATGGGATCCGACACCTATGATTTCGATGAGGAGGGTAGAACCGATTCAGATGATCATAGCAGGGACAACGATGGCGACAGCTCCGCAGGGAATCGTTGGATAAATTTTACCCAGCCATTCTGCGGCTATAAACCTACAAACGGTCTTTTCATGGCAGGCCCCTCGAGAGAACCAGATGGATCCGTCGCAGGCCCATCGCGACAATACAGTTCAAACGATGATACCAACAGCAATACAGACAACGAGGAAGAAGAAGAAGAAGAAGAGGAAGAAGAAGAGGAGGAGGAGGAGGAGTAGGAGGAGGAGGAGGAGCAAGACGTGGACGATGACGACGAGGTGGAGGAAGAAGAGGAGGAGGACCCTGTAGATTCAGGTAAGCTTTTAATAATACAACTACGCCGACAAAAATAAAAAAATTACGCGGATAATAATAGTAAAATGAAAAAACAGGGAAAAAACGAGACGGACCCAAACGTTTTTCGCTTTGCACGATTTACTGTGCCTAGACCGCCAACAATCGAGTTGGTTTACGAAATGCGTCGGCGGTTCCCGGGTGCAGTCGACGGATTCGCGGACTAGAAGCAAATATAAGTTTGTAATTCTTACGTTACACGAATTATATGCATAGTATATAGCTAGCGACAAACAAAAATTTAAAGTAAATGTTAATTAAAAATTAATAGTGTAGCTCAAAGCGCGCGCGAATTTATAATAGACGCTGGTACATGTAGAATGATGACATGTATAGTACGAGGCGTCGAAGGAGCTGGTGTAGGCACTAGGCTTACACACGAGTCTATAGCAAAAAAGTCAATTTTACGCATAAGTAATCGCGATAATTTGTGTCTACAACGATCTCTTGTCACTGCCCGAGCGCATGCCAAACGCGGTCAAATACGTGCGGGCGTGCTACACAGACGATGGTGTCAAATTCGGAACGGGCTTCGAGGTGCGCAATATACAGCAGCGATAGAGCTCACGCGTAATGCAGGGGTAACGACACCGTCTAGAGGGTGTGGTGCGCGCGAAATTCAGCTCTTTCAGGAGTACTTGGTTAACGAAGGTATAGCGATTGTTGTTTATGAATTTCTCATCTTCGGAAAACGCGTTCCGGCTCTGTACGATGGGCGAAAATACGTACTCACCGCAACAGATAAAATTAATCATAAACTCTTTATTCTCTATTACGAGCGTTGTCATCACTATCAACCGATATTAAATCTCGACGGTGCGCTAGGTAGTCGAGGGTTCTGCACACAATGTAATTCCAAGTATATTCGAGTATTCGAGCATCGATGTAGCTATCAATGTGCTCGATGTAAATCCACTTATTGCAACGGTAATAGAGACTCTCAGCCTGAGTATTGCGCAGACTGTAATCGTTCGTTCTTTGGTGATTTTGCCTCGCTCATTACAAGGGTGAGGGCTCCGCGGGTATCACGTCTCGTAAATATAGACGGTACAGCGTCTGTAACGCATTGATAATCTGTAGAGGCTGCTCGCGTATGATTAAAACCACAGATAAAAAGATGCATGTATTTGGTATATCGTTTTGTACTGCATGCAAACAAACGCGGCCGACTACGCATGCGTGTTTTATAGCACCTCTTAAGAAACCAGAGGCGCAAAAGGAGAAGAAAAAAGACAAGTCTTCCACGAGATTTTTATTTTATGATTTTGAGACGCAGCAACACGAGCAATTGCATAATGATAAATCGACACGAATTCAGGAGCCGAATTTATGTGTTGAACAATGCGTATGTATGGCATGTCTGGATATCACAGATATAGATACCGATTGTGCTAACTGTGGTAAACGTGAATTCGTGTTTATCGATGATCCTGTTGGGGAGCTCGTAAAATTGGCATTATCGCAAAAGTTTAAAAAGAATATCTTCATCACCCATAATGCTAGAGGTTTCGACGCACAATTTATTCTACGGTGTTAAATCGAGGTGCAAAAAACACAGCTGCCCTCTCCGATTATGAATGGTACGAAGATTGTCTCGATGAAAATTGGCGATGTCGTTTTTCTCGATAGTCTAAACTATTTACCCATGGCGCTTAGCGCTTTACCTAAGGCCTTTGGTTTCGCTGATGAGGTGCCAAAAGGTCGATTTCCCCATTTATTCAACACACCGGAATATCGGAATTACACAAGTCCTCTGCTGGCTTTGCATTTTTACTCACCCGATACCATGTTCTCAGCGGATCGCGAGCGCTTTTTAAAATGGTATGAGGAAGAATCGAGTCGCGTAGATTATAAATTTGATTTTGCGACGCAATTTGTGCAATATTGTCGTACAGATGTTACGGTTTTGAAACGAGCGTGTTTAGCTTTTCGAGAGTTACTTATACGTTGTGGGAGCGTGTGCCCCTTTACAGAAGCATGCACGATAGCATCAGCATGTATGAGAGTATTTCGAAAGAATTTTCTACAGAAAGATCGCATTGCGGTGTTACCACCAGGAGGATATCGCTGGGGCGGTAAGCAATCGCGCAAGGCCGTCGTATGGCTTGTATGGCTCGAGCGTGAGCTCAACTGCGTTATCGCTCATGCTGGACGCACGAGAGAGTATCGCCCTCCGGCCTACCGGCTGTCGACGGTTACTACGTGGATGCGGGGGTCCATCAAGTTCTTCAATTTCACGGCTGCTTTTGGCATGGTTGTCCGCGATGTTATCGCGTGAATAGAGATGCTCGAACTAAATTCGGCGATACAATGGATGAGCGATACGAGCATACCGTTCTTATTTCCGGGCGAATCAGATCGAAAGGATACACTCTAACCGAAATATGGGAATGCGATTTTGACAGATTACTCGAGAATAACGAGGAAATGTCGATATACGTGAAAAATCACGCCATGGTCAAGCAGGAGCCTCTCGAACCACGCGATGCATTCTTTGGCGGTCGAACAGAAAATTTTGTGGACGTTTGCTCGCTGTATCCATGGGTGTGTAAGAATGGAAAATATCCCGTTGGACACCCGAAATTGTACGTAGGTGACGAGTGTCGAGAACTCGTAGGACTTGAAAACGATCTAAGTGTCGTCGAGGGTCTCGTGAAGTGTACCGTGGTGGCATCCCGCGATTTGTATATACCCGTACTGCCTGTTCGCATGCATGGGAAACTATTGTTCCCCCTGTGTAGAACGTGCCGTACAGATATGGACACATTCGAGGTTTGTACACACGATGACACGACTGAGGGAGCGTTTGACGGCACATGGGTCGTGGACGAACGGAGAAAATCTGTTTCGCTCGGATATAAAGTGACGTGTATCTACGAAATTTGGCAATACGTTGTTACGCAGTATGACTCGACAACGCGACGAGGCGGTCATTTTGCCGAGTTCATCGATACATTCCTAAAAATAAAACAGGAGGCGAGTGGACCGCTGACAGAGTGTAGCGATGACGAGGAAGCAATAGAGCGTTTTATAGTATTGTACAAGGAGTCTGAGGGTGTATATCTCGAGCGAAGTGCTTTACAGCTAAATCCGGGTTTACGTTCACTAGCGAAATTGGCTCTTAATTCATTCTGGGGAAAGTTTGGTCAACGAGAGAATCTCACGAAAACCGTTATCGTTTTCACGCGTGCGGAGCTAATGAATTTACTAACGAGTCCGGAGATTGAGGTGACGGGAATGCTTCCGGTTAATCACAAGATTATGTATGTAAACTATGTGAGCAACCGCGATGCTATCCAACCATCCCCGACAATAAATGCCGTGATTGCAGCATACACGACGGCACAGGCACGCCTAAAATTATACAGTCATCTTGAGGGGCTCGGGCAACGAATATTGTACTGCGATACGGACTCCTGTATTTACGTGAGCCGCCCCGGTGGTAACGAGTATGAGCCGCCAATCGGTCAATTTCTAGGAGATCTTACGGATGAATTAAGCGAATACGGGCCTGGTAATTATATAACTTCGTTCGTTTCGGGTGGACCAAAATTTTACGCATACCTTGTTCGTAAACCCGACGGTACGATTATTGAAAAATGTAAAGTAAAGGGTATCACGCTAAACTTTGCGAATAGCCGTCATGTAAATTACAACGCATTACGATCTTTCGTGACAGGAGCAAGGAGCGTACCTATTATTTTAAAATTCGACGCTATTCGACGTACGGAAATTCATCATGTAGTAACGCGTAAAGAAACGAAATCATGCGAACCTGTTAACACGAAGCGAATACGGCACGGTATGTACTCTACTGTACCGTACGGCTATGGTGATATACGCTAATTAGTATAACGCAAAAAAGTATATAGTTTTACGGTTGAATTCGCGATATTTTAAAATAATCTTTTTGTCTAATTTCATGTATCATATTTACAGTGCACAATACATAGAAAAAAATTGAATTATTATGTATGAAAACGTTGTAGGCTCGTTCTTTTTGTGCTGCTATTCGTAGCAGTAGCTGTTATCTCTCTACCGTTCCCTTTTGTTCTGACTTTCTCATCGTTGATTCCTTTTGTCCCGTCTTTCTTTTCGAGTGTTTCCTTTTGTTCTGACTTTCTCATGCTACATCCGTGGATATAATATTGCTGTTTAGAATTTGACGATTCGTAAAATTTGTATATAGAGATGTATGCATAGTGAAATAAAAATATTGCTTTATTTGTGAGAAATATGAAAACTATCGTTATTTAATTTACATACGGCGTAAACACCAGCTTATACCGCGGGCCCGCGCCTCATCAGCTAGTGCAGGCGCGCCGCGCCTTATCAGCTCTTTAAGGCCACGAAAATAGCTGATGCTGCGGGGTCGCCGCCGCCGCCGCCGCCGCCGCCACGGTATAAGCTTATTTAAGAGTCTGCTGATTGATTTTGATAGACACTCATCGATATGGATAGACGTTGGAAACATCCATGGACAGCTGTGATAAGCGGTCCTACGGGTTGTGGTAAAACATATTTTGTGAAAAAATTCTTCAAATACATGCGCGAAATGACGGATGTCCCGTTCGAGCGTATACTTTTTTATTACTCAGAGTGACAGTCCGGGTATTCAGAGTACGGTGATAAAATCGAATTTCGCGAGGGTTTACCGCAAGCAGTAGACTACTCGAATGATGCAAGACTTAAACTTGTGGTCATTGACGATCTAATGCGCGAGGCATCCAACAATACTGTGGTCGATCTTTTCACCAAGGGTAGTTATCATAAAAATCTTAGTGTCATTTTCATCACGCAAAATCTCTTCCATCAGAGTCACGGGCAGCACGATATCTCCTTAAACGCTAATTATATCGTTGTCTTCAAAAATCCGCGAGATCGCGCGCAAATTCAGCATCTAGCCCGCCAGGTATGTCCCGAGAATCCGGGATTTTTGCAGGAAGTATATTTTGATGCAACAGCCGCACCGCACGGCTATCTATTATTCGACTTGAAACAATCGACGCCTGATAATTGTCGATTTCGCGCCTGTATATTTCCCGATGACCAATACCATTACGTTTACGTGCCTCAAAAAGCAATAAAAGTTCGCGATGCGTCGCGCGATGTACCAGTAATGCGCTTGTAATGGCGTTGCGCGGACCTCTCGATAAAAAGCAGATAATTATATTGCAAGCGTTGTGTTATCTGACGCAAGAGCAACGACGTGCAATTTTGCGCGAAGCAGATGTAACGTTCGTACGCTGTATATGCGAGTGTGCTCTAAACGTTTTACAGGGAAACGTGAGTCTGAACAACGTGCAAAAGAATCATCTTCGGAGGCACGCGACAATTCTTCGACGACTTGCCGCCAAAAGGGAAGTGGAGCGGTAAGACGAAGATCATCGTCGAGCACTGTGTCGGATTTCTCAAGTTGCTTCTTGTGCCTGTCTTGGCCTACGCGAGACATCGAATATGCCAGAAAGATGGTACTTATTTCTCATGATAACATACATCGTCTCGCTGGACTCGCCACTACTGCTGCTGCTACTACTACCACTACTAGTGCAGACCCGTTGCCTTCCGTACAGACTACCGGTACGCCATTATCGCGCCTCGACTCTGAGCTGAGTGAAATTCTAAACTCTCACTCGTACAAGAGCGAGAGAGAGAAATGGATAGCGTACCAACAGGTTTTACAGCGTTATTTTCACATGGTCGAGTACGTCAATGCAGTACCGAATATTTCATCAAAACGAAAAGTAGCAATACTCGATAGCCACGAGAATAAATCCGACGACGTTTTAATGAACAAAGTTAAATCTCGACTCAATGACACACTTATTATCGATAGCGTACCAAAAAAATTTTAATCTAAAGCAATATCGTTGCTTCGCAATTTGCATCGCAGCGCCGTTGGTAAAAAAATGACATGAGTAGTATGTGTACACCTTTGCTCCATCCCACTCCCATCCCAATCCTTCCCCCAACACGCGGCTACCCCCACCACCTCACTTTTCCACCGTCGCGCTACCCACTCTGCTTGACCAGTGTCGGTAACATGGAGATGGTAAAGTGAGGTGGTGTGGGTACCTTGGTGAACAAGGAAGAGTAGAGATAAGAGCAAAGGTGTACACATACTAAGTAAATAAATTCATGCACTCACCACGTCTGCTGTTGTTGATCGCTGCTGTTGTACTATCCTCCTCCTTCTATGGCGGTTTTAATTCTCTGTCTCTCTCTCTCTCTTTCTCTCACTTTCACACACACATATACGAGAGCGCGCACCCACACACCCACACACACACACACACACACACGCGCGCGCGCGCGCGCATGCGCATGCACGCATACGCTCACGGAAACACTTTTTCTACCGAGCACCGTCCATGTCAGGAGACTCGGGGTCCTCGAAGCCTTCGTCCACGTCGCCGCCATCGTAGCCGATTGCTATGTCCTCACCGAGAACCCCGAATACGTGTTCCACCACGTCCACATTGTCCAACGTCGTTAGCCTAACACTGGGAGTACGACTCTCGCCTCTCACCACAACACCGTGCAATGATGCGGCGGAACAACACATTGACTCCAGCAGCGGCATTAAGCCAGAGTCGTTAACCCGTTCCAATCCATGCAGATTGTACCCCATGCATAAGGCAGGTATCATGCCGGTGAGGGTGTCAGCATAATATAAGTTATCCCAATTGACGAATATTGGGTACCCCTCATCGATTAGGAGTACCTCCGAATATCCGTCATTATCTGCATAGATTGGCTCACCGCGATCCGCACGACCGTTTTACACAACCAGGCACCGCATCCCCTCGTAAAGGTCCTCCAGAGGATACTAAACGATGCGCGATCCCACTCGTAAAAAACACGATGGAGAATTTTCGCCATCTCCTCGTACGCGTCCCACATTTCATCGGTTCGTAGATGAACCACCATGTCCAAGTCTATATATAAAACACTGCACCAAAACGCGACACCCAGAATACTTGCATCATAACGAGGATACATAGCGGAAAAACGTTTTAGACTGTACGATCACGAAGTTAAAGACAGACTGGATGCTCCGGATGAGGCTCGCGGTGATCACAGCGTTTGAAGATAACAAACGCCTCTCTGAATCATAATTAGGTGTGCAGCGCTTTGAATGCAATGTCAGCAGTTTTGCACGTGTGTACCGCTTTGCGCTGTGCTGCTCGTGAAGCGAATGCTCTGCAGTAAAAAACGCAGAATATGATACCGTGCCGCGAGAGACCTCGATTATAATTTATATATAATTATAAAAGAAGAGACACAGTAAACCGATGTATTTGTTTTTAACTAATCAATATTTTATTTAAATCACTTTACAGATATTTACCGTCTTATGCAACATCCCTGCAAACACGGTAATCTTCGCTCGGAGACTCCTCTGCCGTTAAATTTATTTTTATCACTGTCTAATCGTCGAGAGGCAAAAGCATTGTAATATTCACGCACTAATCTGTCATTTTTCGCTACATTATCGCTAAAGAGATTATTAAATCGCGACATGGTGAAGCCGCACGACATAAGGTGTAGGAATACGATGCAAAATTGTCCACACACATCCGACGTATTACTCTGTAGCTGCTTGAGGCCGTACCGATAGAACTTGCAGTTTCTTCGTAGTCGTGCGAGATGTTGCGGTATAACCGGTGGTAGCCCGTAGCTATCAAAGTACATTCCTTTTCCATGATGGTTAACGTACATGGCGATCCAATGCTCTCCAGGTCCGTCGTGGTTATCCGTGTTAACTACGAGTCCGGCTGGTAACGACCATACACGAGGAATTCTGCCAGCCGGGTATACGCCAACGGTTGAAAGTGGTAGATACTGCAGACTCTCGTAGATTTGTCTAGTGTTCATGCTGAACACATAGTCAATGATTAAATGATGACAAATACGCTTTGAAAGACGTATATATATGCAAAATTTATTTCACAGCGTCGTCGATCGTGTCACGACCACATGATGAAGATTTCTCCTCTTTTTCATTCTCTTCCTCTTCGTCTGCTGACCAAACATCCATGTATGATTCTCCTTTAAATGGATGCTCGCGAAGCCAATTTTTTATTTGGAAAGCCAGGCGCATTGCACAATGCGAAGACGCTGTATCGTTTATCATAGCGTGTCTGAAGCATTTTCGCAAAGATTTCGGCATAAATGTGTACGATGGGGCGCCCTCCTCATCCTCCAGGTTGGAAATTTCACGACTCGTGATATCGCAAAGAAGTATAGCCTTCTCGTGACCGCGCGTATAGATGCGTCTTGATTTTCGCAAAATTTCACGCAAGTTAGCGTATACCTGTTTACAGCTCACATCACCCTCGTACCACTCCAGACCGTGAAAATATTTCGAGAGAAAATTATTCTGGCTTCTCGATTGCTGTGGTAATTCGGCAAAGTGACACGGCGGTGCAACGATCCAATGAGCAGAGTACGGTCTATCCACTGCTACCACGGCAATTTCTTTCGGAATAAATTCCGAGTCTTTACCACGCATTCCCTGTATATCCACGACGATATCCATTTTCACGTCTAATCCGTACAGATGACCGAGTTCGACTGATTAGTTACTCGCGGACACGCTTCTACGTGTCTTAACACGAAATAATTTTATGCCGACATCAGCACATTTTTCGCTTATCCGGTAAAATCCACCATTACCTGCCGAGAGGCATCAATTTCAAGGACATTATCATATTCCGCGTAGACTACACAATTTATCGTTGAAGCAAGCGCATCCACAAATCGTACCTCTATTCTCACACTACCGTGCTTTATTAAATTCCAATGTGTATTGCTGTTCGCCGAAAGATCGGGTGTCAAATCAAAAGCAAACAGACAGTATCCATCGCGATAATTATCGCGATCGATCGAATTACCGTCGTTCAAGAAATGTATTCCAGTTCCCGAAAACAACGTTTGAAAAGCATCCACATATAGATGATTTTTCGTGAAATCAGGTTGTAACGGTTTCGAAGGTATTTGAGCACCATCTACATACAACGAGAGATAATTAATCTTGTAATTTTGGAAATTGAACGGATTCATACTGAAATCACCGTTAAACGCTTCGTTATCGACAAAACCGATAATTATACGCTTCGGCAACTGACCTAACACGATATTATCGATAGTCTCTCCATGAACACCAGAGTGTATTGAAACGGCTTTTACCTCGACTCTCGTAAGAGGATATTTAGCCGTAGATTTTGCCAGAGTTCTAGCATGTGAGAGCAGCACACCAGGAGCTATTTTTGTTCTACGAACGAGAAGCGATGCCTCGAGAATCTTTAAGCTGCATTGACCATTCTTTGTATCCCCCACAAGACAAAATGAATCTCTAGACCAAACCAGCCGTAGGCGCATTTCGACACCGTTTAATAGGAACCGCTCCTGATTGAATATATCGCAATGCAGATGACCGAGCAAGTCTACAGTTTTTTCGACATTTAAAAATTGTTTTCTCTTCACAAGACCCGTATTTTCCGATGTTATATCATCCATTTTTCCAGGTGTATCGTCGTACCAGAGAACGCTCGTGAGATGCGAATTTTTTGCTGCTGGACCGTAATTCAAAAGTGTTTCTATGTACGCTCGATAAGCGTTGGCATTATTCCGAGGTGAAACTAATTTTTGATTCAGGTATACATCCACCTGATTAAACATAGAATGCAAGAGATTGTTTACACGGCCGGCACTTACTTTCGACGATGTGCCCGCGGCAATTTCCGTAATGGTAGGAGATGTTATTTTCACTCTCAGACTAAGCATAGTATGCGCGAGATCGATATACTCATCACCCTGTCCGGGAATAACAAATTCAATCGGTGAATCATCTGTTAGCGAAGATATTGGTTTGTAATACACCCAATTGGAGCCTTCGATAGTAGTTTGCGTCGGTGGGAGTGAAAATAATTCAAGTTCCGATTTAAGACACTCGCACGAGTGCGCATGTAGAAAAGCCATCTTGTTTCAGCTATCCAAAAATATCTGCAACTGTTCGTTGACGAGTCTTCTTCTTCTTATTGTTCTTATTATTCTTCTTCTTCTTTATTGTTTTTCTCTTTATTACACTTTTATTTTTACGGGAGATACGTCGTGGTTAACGTTCGTTCGATGAATGAGGAGTACGTGAAATTTTGCGCTTTTTATAACCAGACCCCCGCATGAGAGTGTCAATTTTTTCAGAGGCTTTGCGTGTGAGATTACTGCCTGATTCTCGCGCTCTCTCGCGAATAGCATCTTTCACAGCTATATTTCTATCGAGGATATCACCGGCTACGTTTACACCAGCGCGCAACGCCTCTTTTCCAACTGCTTTAGCGCCCTTCTTTAAAAGTGGTAACACTCGACGAAACAGGCCCCCGAGAAAGCTACCGATACCGTGTCCTCGCTGATTAGGTGTTCCGATATAAACATGGCTAATACCACCGTACCCGCGACAACCCCATCCGTGCTGCACACTGTCAATATCATCCATAGTGGTGTAATCAATCGTGGGACCTTTTGAAATGTAGTGTCACAGTCAACGTTCCCTGCTCGAATGCTATAGGATCCCCAAATTCGTCTGTTATATCGATCTCGATAGTGTGTAAATTATTGCGCAAGAGAGGTATATATCGTGGCGTTGAAAACGATTTAATTTTTATCGAACCATACGGACAGTCATCAGTATCAATGGGAACAACTCGTAAGAGGGGTGTTTGTACATCGCCTGTAATATAGCTCTCGCAGATATCTGTGTATAAAAACATGCTGCCCGGTATAGCACCGGTGAGAGATGCAGGCCTCGACCCTGTGTATTCGCATTGCGGTTCTATCATTACGGGCCTACAAGCCTCTTCCGAGAATCCTAGTAGCCTTGCGATAGCGGGCGATACGCGAAAGTCGTGGTAGCGTAGATCGTCGCATACGCGTGCCACTTCGACCTGCCCACTCGGAAGCGATTTAAAGCGCAAATGATCGGCCACGTGAGGTAACTGATTTATACTCTCCAAAAGAGCGTCTATAGAGCGATATATACCAGGTGCTACTTGGTCTCTATCAGCGCTCCTCCGTGTTAAAAGATTTAAACCCGATAAATCATAATCACCATCCTCAAAAGTTACGAGATTTTCTACAGTAGGAACATGTAAAAGAGTCATCGGATAAGCAATTTTCACAAGAGAAACAGACCATTCTCCGTGCAGGCGTATCTGACGCGGTAGTTTTGTAATATATTTCGTCGTCGTATTATCCGGAAAATACTGCATACTACTGTTGCTCGGTAGTACGACAAAGAAAGAGCTATCCTTGGAGCTCATATTTATCACGGACGATGATCCCGAGCGTTCTTCTTCTTCTTTGTCGTCTTCTTCTCTTTCGTCTTCTCAGATGGCGGAGGCACTCGTACTCGTGATAATTCTGCCTCGTAGAAAATACCGTCGATAGTCTCGTTATTCAGATCGTGTAAAATATACACGAATGGTTCTCGATTCACCGATATTCGTTGAATCTTGAATAATTCGTTACTCCAACCACGCTGATATCCTTTCACGAAAGCTGCTTTAGCTGTACTGATACGTACCAAGTCACCGACGCTGTATTTAGGCTTTTTAATTTTTTTCGCGTTACGCTCGTAACGCCGTGCTAAATTGTCTCGGGCTATAGAGGCATTTTCGCGGGTTACTTCGCTCGGGGGAATACGCGTGCCGCTGTGTCTAGTGTGATTATAAGCATATAAAAAATTTTGTAAAACATCGATGTAACGCTTATTTCGCGTGTATGTAAAGTAGCGCCACATTCGCTCTTTTATTGTTCGATTAAAGCGTTCGGCAATCAAGGCTTTTACATCAGGGTTACGAGCAGCGTGAAAATCGATATTCTTTTTCTTGAGAATTTGCTGAAACGGAGCGCCGATAAATTCTTTGCCTCGATCAGTTTGCAATTGTTGCGGGCGACGATTGTTACTGCGCGCGAGTATGCGTGTGAGACCGCGGGCCACGTTTGCACTCGTTTTGTCACGCAAAGCCTCGACCCACGCGTATTTGCTCAACACATCGATAACAACAAGCAGATACGCGTACCCATCGTTGTACGTGGCTATCGAGCGAAGATCAGCTAAATCAACCTCTCATACATCGTCTATATTACTTACGCTATACGTACGACGGGGAAATCGTCGTCGTACGAGGCGATGCATGTTATATGAATCCTGTGTCTCGAGCCATGGTAAAACATTTTTTCGCGCTACTCTTCGATCCACCTGGGCCAAATTTTTTGCTCGAGAATAGGAAGCAGGATGAGCGGTGTCATAATAGATTTTTTGAAGAATTTTCATAATTTTAGCGATGACCAGTTAAATGGATTCTTTTTCTTTTTCTTTTCTAACTGTGCGGGGGGGGTCGATATTCTGCTTGTGCGAAGTTTTGCAATTGTTCGTCCTCTTCTTCATTCCCCTCCTTCCCCTCGATGATGTCGTTTTCAGCCGTGAGCATTAAATCTCTGTTTGAGTGTGCGGTCTCGGCCTCGTCGTCGTTGCTGTTGTTGCTACCGTTGCTGCTGTTGCTGCTGCTACTATCGTTTTCGCGCAGTAAAATAAGACGCCGCTGTGGTGTCGAGGATGATGTAGGTGTAGGCTCGTGTAGTAACTCGGGATTACCGATAAATTCACGCGGCATCTGTATCGCTCGCAGGAGTTTGGCAAAGTGAGATCGTCCAATGGGTTTCTCGCGTTTTCTAGCTCGCATAGCATCGTTAACAAGATCAACGATATTGGAGTTTGAAATTCTTCTGCCGTCCATGGAAACAACGCCGTTACGATCCCATGTCATTTTTTTACCAACGGCGCTGCGATGCAAATTGCAAAGCAATGATATTTCTTTAGATTTAAATTTTTTTGGTACACTATCGATAATAAGTGTGTCATTGAGCCGAGCTTTAACTTTGTTCATTAAAACGTCGTCGGATTTATTCTCGTGGCTATCGAGTATTGCTACTTTTCGTTTTGATGAAATATTTGGTACGGCATTATCGTACTCGACCATGTGAAGATAACGCTGTAAAACCTGTTGGTACGCTATCAACTTCTCTCTCTCGCTCTTGTACTAGTAAGAGTTTAGAATTTCACTCAGCTCAGAGTCGAGGCGCGATAATGGCGTACCGGTAGTCTGTACGGAAGGCAACCGGTCTGCACTAGTAGTAGTAGTAGTAGTAGTAGTAGTAGCAGCAGCAGCAGCAGTAGTGGCGAGTCCAGCGAGACGATGTATGTTATCATGAGGAATGAGTACCATCTTTCTGGCATATTCCATATCTTGAAGGCCAAGACAGGCGCAAGAAGCAACTTGAGAAATCTGACACAGTGCTCGACGATGATCTTCCTCTTACCGCTCCAATTTCCCCTTTTGGCGGCTAGTCGTCGAAGAATTGTCGCGTGCCTCCGAAGATGATTCTTTTGCACGTTGTTCAGACTCACGTTTCCCTGTAAAACGTTTAGAGCACACTTGCAGATACAGCGTACAACCGCTACATCTGCTTTGCGCAAAATTGCACGTCGTTGCTCTTGCTTCAGATAACACAACGCTTGCAATATAATTATCTGCTTTTTATCGAGAGGTCTGCGCAACGCCATTACAAGCGCATTACTGGTACATCGCGCGACGCATCGCGAACTTTTATTGCTTTTTGAGGCACCTAAACGTAATGGTATTGGTCATCGGGAAATATACAGGCGCGAAATCGACAAATATCAGGCGTCGATTGTTTCAAGTCGAATAATAGATAGCCGTGCGGTGCGGCTGTTGCATCGAAATATACTTCCTGCAAAAATCGCGGATTCTCGGGACATACCTGGCGGGCTAGGTGCTGAATTTGCGCGCGATCTCACGGATTTTAGCGTTCAAGGAGATATCGAGCTCCCCGTGACCCTGATGGAAGAGATTTTGCGTGATGAAAATGACACTAAGATTTTTATGATGGCTAGCCTTGGTGAAAAGATCGACCACAGTATTGTTGGATGCCTCGCGCATTAGATCGTCAATGACCACAAGCTTAGGTCTTGCGTCATTCGAGTAGTCTACTGCTTGCGGTAAACCCTCGCGAAATTTGATTTTATCACCGTACTCTGAATACCCGGACTGCCACTCTGAGTAATAAAAAAGTATACGCTCGAACGGGACATCCGTCATTTCGCGCATGTATTTAAAGAATTTTTTTACAAAATATGTTTTATCACATCCCGTAGGACCGCTTGTCACAGCTGTCCACGGATGTTTCCAACGTGTATCCATATCGACGAGTGTCTATCAAAATCAATCAGCAGACTCTTAAATAAGCTTATACCGCGGCGGCGGCTGCGGCGGCGGCGGCGGCGACCCCGCGGCATCAGCTATTTTCGCGGCCTCAAAGAGCTGATAAGGCGCGGCGCGCTTGCACTAGCTGATGAGGCGCGGGTTCGCGGTATAAGCTGGTGTCTACGCTGTATGTAAATTAAATAACGATAGTTTTTATATTTCTCACAAATAAAGCGATATTTTAATTTCACTATGCATACATCTCTATATACAAATTTTACGAATCATCAAATTCTAAACAGCAATATTATATCCACGGATGTAGCACGAGAAAGTCAGAACAAAAGGAAACACTCGATAAGAAAGACGGGACAAAAGGAATCAACGATCAGAAAGTCAGAACAAAAGGGAACGGTAGAGAGATAGCAGCTACTGCTACGAATAGCAGCACAAAAAGAACGATCTGATAACGGTTTTATACATAATAAATCAATTTTTTTCAATGTATTGTACACAGTAAATATGTTACATGAAATTAGACAAAAAGATTATTTTTAAATATCGCGAATTCAACCGTAAAACTATATACTTTTTTGCGTTATACTAATTAGCGTATTTCACAATAGCCATACGGTACAGTAGAGTACAGCCCGTGCCGTTTTCGCTTCGTGTTAACAGGTTCGCATGATTTCGTTTCTTTACGCGTTACTACATGATGAAATTCCGTACGTCGAATAGCGTCGAATTTTGAAATAATAGGTACGCTCCTTGCTCCTGTCACGAAAGATCGTAATGCGTTATAATTTACGTGACGGCTATTCGCAAAGTTTAGCGTGATACCCTTCACTTTACATTTTTCAATAATCGTACCGTCGGGTTTACGAACAAGGTATGCGTAAAATTTTGGTCCACCCGAAACGAACGAAGTTATATAACTACCAGGCCCGTATTCACTTAATTCATCCGTAAGATCTCCTAGAAATTGACCGATTGGCGGCTCATACTCGTTACCACCGGGATAGCTCACGTAAATACAGGAGTCCGTATCGCAGTACAATATTCGTCGCTCGAGCCCCTCAAGATAACTGTATAATTTTAGGCGTGCCTGTGCCGTCGTGTATGTTGCAATCACGGCGTTTGATGTCGGTGATGGTTGGATAGCATCGCGGTTGCTCACATAGTTTACATACATAATCTTGTGATTAACCGGTAGCATCCCCGTCAGCTCAATCTCCGGACTCGTTAGTAAATTCATTAGCTCCGCGCGCGTGAAAACGATAACGGTTTTCGTGAGATTCTCTCGTTGACCAAATTTTCCCCAGAATGAATTAAGAGCCAATTTCGCTAGTGAACGTAAACCCGGATTTGGCTGCAAAGCACTTCGCTCGAGATATACACCCTCAGACTCCTTGTACAATGCTATAAAACGCCCTATTGCTTCCTCGTCATCGTTACACTCTGTTGGCGGACCACTCGCCTCCTGTTTTATTTTTAGGAATGTATCGATGTACTCGGCAAAATGACCGCCTCGTCGCGTTGTCGAGTCAAACTGCGTAACAGCGTATTGCCAAATTCCATAGATACGCGTCACTTTATATCCGAGCGACACAGCTTTTCTCAGTTCGTCCACGACCCATGTGCCGTCAAACGCTCGCTCAGTTGTGTCATCGTGTGTACAAACCTCGGATGTGTCCATATCTGTACAGCACGTTCTACACAGGGGGAACAGTAGTTTCCCATGCATGCGAACAGGCAGTACGGGTATATACAAATCGCGCGGTGCCAGCACGGTACACTTCACGAGACCCTCGACGACACTTTAATCGTTTTCAAGTCCTACGAGTTCTCGACACTCGTCACCTACGTACAATTTCGGATGTCCAACGGGATATTTTCCATTCATACATACCCACGGATACAGCGAGCAAACATCCACATAGCGTATCTGCTCCCCATTCGCGACGTCGTACAAGCTTACAAAATTTTCCGTTCGACTGCCAAAGAATGCATCGCGTGGTTCGAGAGGCGCCTGCTTGACCATGGCGTGATTTTTCACGTATATCGACATTTCCTCGTTATTCTCGAGTAATCTGTCAAAATCGCATTCCCATATTTCGGTTAGAGTGTATTCCCTTTCGATTTGATTCGCCCGGAAATAAGAACGGTACGCTCGTATCGCTCATCCATTGTATCGCCGAATTTAGTTCGAGCATCTCTATTCACGCGATAACATCGCGGACAACCGTGCCAAAAGGAGCCGTGAAATTAAAGAACGTGATGGACCCCCGCATCCACGTAGTATCCGTCCACGGCCGGTAGGCCGGCCGGAGGGCGATACTCTCTCGTGCGTCCAGCATGAGCGATAACGCAGTTGAGCTCACGCTCGAGCTATACGAGCCATACGACGGCCTTGCGCGATTGCTTATCGCCCCAGCGATATCCTCCTGGTGGTAACACCGCAATGCGATCTTTCCGTAGAAAATTCTTTCGAAATACTCTCATACATGCTGATGCTATCGTGCATGCTTCTGTAAAGGGGCACACGCTCCCACAACGTATAAGTAACTCTTGAAAAGCTAAACACGCTCGTCTCAAAACCGTAACATCTGTACGACAATATTGCACAAATTGCGTCGCAAAATCAAATTTATAATCTACGCGACTCGATTCTTCCTCATACCATTTTAAAAAGCGCTCGCGATCCGCTGAGAACATGGTATCGGGTGAATAAAAATGCAAAGCCGGCAGAGGGCCTGAGTAATTCTGATATTCCGGTGTGTTGAATAAATGGGGAAATGTACCTTTTGCCACCTCTTCAGCGAAACCAAAGGCCTTAGATAAAGCACTAAGAGCCATGGGTAAATAGTTTGGACTATCGAGAAAAACGACATCGCCAATTTTCATCGAGACAATCTTCGTACCATTCATAATCAGAGAGGGCAGCTGTGTTTTTTGCACCTCGATTAAATACCGTAGAATAAATTGTGCGTCGAACCCTTTAGCATTATGGGCGATGCAGATGGTCTTTTTAAATTTTTGCGATAATGCCAATTTTACGAGATCCCCAACAGGATCATCGATAAACACGAATTCACGTTTACCACAGTTAGCACAATCGGTCTCTATATCTGTGATATCCAGACATGCCATACATACGCATTGTGCGACACATTAATTCGGCTCGTGAATTCGTGTCGATTTATCATCATGCAATTGCTCGTGTTGCTGCATCTCAAAATCATAAAATAAAAATCTCGTGGAAGACTTGTCTTTTTTCTTCTCCTTTTGCGCATCTGATTTCTTAAGAGGTGCTATAAAACATGCATGCGTAGTCGGCCGTGTTTGTTTGCATGTAGTACAAAACGATATACCACATACACTAGCGGACAAAAGTTTAAGACGGAGAGGAAAAAAAAGTAATCGTTGATTTTTTTATGAAAAGAATTGACTCAGTGGATTTTTTTTTGTATTAGCTAATTAATCATTAATTCATATATTTATTACATAAATTCAATTTTGCGCGTAACAACATTAGATACAATAAACAAAGAAAACATAAATTTGTTTGATATCTTCGGAGACAAAAGTTTAAGACTATACGTAAAAAAATATTTTTTGGTAGAAAATATACAGATATTTTCCTCCCTTCAATACTTTGTCCACAGTCCATTATTTTTTATCACATCAGCACATCTTTGAGGCATTGAATCAATTAATTTTTTGCAGTCGTCCACAGTTGTTTCATTCCACGTTTTTTCAACCAAAGAGTACAAATCGTCAAAATTTTTTCGTTTATTTCTTTGAACCCTTCTTTTTATGGTACACCATAAGTTTTCAATTGGATTTAAATCCGGCGACTGCGACGGCCACGGTAATAAAGTAATTTTTTCATCTTGAAAAAAACTTTTTACTACCCGAGCCGTATGCTTTGGGTCATTATCTTGTTGATAAATAAAATTATCACCCATATTTTCGTAGGCATACGGTAACATAGTATTTTTCAATATATCCAAGTATTGAAAACGGTCCATGATTCCATTAATTCGGCGTATTGGTCCAGGACCATTGCGATAAAAACATGCCCACACCATTACGTTTCCACCTCCATGCTTAACTGTCGGTAAAACACATCGAGGATTCAAATCTTCGCCAATTCGACGTCTTACATACAGTATCCCGTCAGAACAAATTCGGTTGAATTTGGATTCGTCCGAAAATAGCATATTTTGCCAATCCTCACTTGTCCAATGCCGATGAGCCTTAGCAAATTGCAGTCGTAATTTTTTATTCTTTTTACTGAGCATATCGGCTTCTTCCGTGGCTTTCGTGCTTTCAAATTGAATTCGTCTAATCGTCTTCGGACAGTTCTTACACTAATTTGTGCATTATTATTACTGGATATTTCAGCTCTGATATCGACTGCTGAACGAAAACGATCTCTCTCGCTTAATCGATGAATTCGACGATCCAGCGTTGGCGTGGTTTTCCGCGGTCTACCGTTTTTTGGTCGATCAAAATAGTCCCCAGTCTTCACAAACTTGTACCACGCTTGCTTACAAGAAGTTTCTGATCGATTCATTTGAGTTGCAATTGAAGAAAATGTCTCATTTTGCTTCCGTAGAGACACGATTAGTTTTCGTTCAGTTGATGACAAATTACGGGCTTTACCCATACTCTTTTCGTACGTAATTAAACTTAAGACACTGGATGATACACCACAAACTATTTACAGTATTAATATATCAAATTATTGCGTGGATCGACTACGGGTATCTTGTTCGACAGATCGTCGTAAACTAATGTCCGCTGTTTACAGATGGTTGGAAGAAAAAAAAAATTGTATAATCTATATTGTTTACATTTGACGACGGAGACTTCTACAAAAAATCAAACGTACACATGTATTGTAAAAAAACAACAAGCCGAAAGAAACGTTAGTACTTGTATGACAGATCTATGAACCAAATTGTAATTTATCGTTCTAAACTTTTGTCCGCTACTGTACATGCATCTTTTTATCTGTGGTTTTAATCATACGCGAGCAGCCTCTACAGATTTTCAATGCCTTACAGACGCTGTACCGTCTATATTTACGCGACGTGATACCCGCGGAGCCCTCACTCTTGTGATGAGCGAGGCAAAAAGCACCAAAGAACGAACGATTACAGTCTGCGCAATACTCAGGCTGAGAGTCTCTATTACCGTTGCAATAAGTGGATTTACATCGAGCACATTGATAGCTACATCGATGCTCGAGAACTCGAATATACTTGGAATTACATTGCGTGCAGAACCCCCGACTACCTAACGCACCGGCGAGATTTAATATCGGTTGATAGTGATAAGAACGCTCGTAATAGAGAATAAAGAGTGTATGATTAATTTTACCTGTTGCGTTGAGTACGTATTTTCGCCCATCGTACAGGGCCGGAACGCGTTTTCCGAAGGTGAGAAATTCATAAACAACAATCGCTATACCCTCGTGAACCAAGTACTCCTGAAAGAGCTGAATTTCGCGCGCACCGCACCTCCTAGACGGTGTCGTTACCCCTGCATTACGTGTGAGCTCTATCGCCGCTGTATATTGCGCACCTCGAAGCCCGTTCCGAATTTGACACCATCGTCTGTGTAGCACACCCGCACGTATTTGACCGCGTTCGGCATGCGCTCGGGCAGTGACAAGGGATCGTTGTAGACACAAATTATCGCGATTACTCATGCGTAAAATTGACTTTTTTGCTATAGACTCGTGTGTAAGCCTAGTGCCCACACCAGCTCCTTCGACGCCTCGTACTATACATGTCGTCATTCTACATGTACCAGCGTCTATTCGAAATTCGCGCGCGCTCTGAGCTACACTATTAATTAGTCGCCATATATCGTCGGGAACGATGTCACGAGCTGGTCGAAATGATAATAATACAGGTCCTTGCGCAAAAGTCGGTACGCTCAGAGTCATACCCACATAATCATGTCCTTCGCACGATTCTGTAAGACGTGTGAGAACATCTCGTACACCTCCCTCGAACCATGTCAGATGATCGATACCGACCGGTGGCTGACGAAAATAAAAATCTGTCTCTCGACCCTGCATCCTAAAGCGTAAAAAATAACGTCTCTGCTCGTTGTTGATACCGAAACGTTCACCACGAGGCAAAATATCACCATCCCGTGCAGCAGTCCTTCCATCGCCAGTCTGTCCAGCTGCAGGCATAATTAAACCATTTATTAGAATTTTTATTTAATTTACTTTAAATTTTTGTTTGTCGCTGGCTATATACTATGCATATAATTCGTGTAACGTAAGAATTACAAACTTATATTTGCTTCTAGTCCTCGAATCCGTCGACTGCACCCGGGAACCGCCGACGCATTTCGTAAACCAACTCGATTGTCGGCGGTCTCGGCACAGTGAATCGTGCATAGCGAAAAACGTTTGGGTCCGTCTCGTACCCTGCTTTTTTATTTTACTAGTATTATCCGCGTAATTCTTTTATTTTTGTCAGCGTAGTTGTATTATTAAAAGCTTACCTGAATCTACAGGGTCCTCCTCCTCTTCCTCCTCCTCCTCGTCGTCATCGTCTACGTCTTGCTCCTCCTCCTCCTCCTCCTTCTCTTCTTCTTCTTCTTCTATTTCTTCTTCTTCTACTTCTTCCTCCTCCTCTTCTTCTTCTTCTTCTTCTTCTTCTTCTTCTTCTTCTTCTTCTTCTTCTTCTTCTTCCTCGCTGTCTGTATTGCTGTTGGTATCATCGTTTGAACTGTATTGTCGCGATGGGCCTGCGACGGATTCATCTGGTTCTCTCGAGGGGCCTGCCATGAAAAGACCGTTTGTAGGTTTATAACCGCAGAATGGCTGGGTAAAATTTATCCAGCGATTCCCTACGGTGCTGTCGCCATCGTTGTCCCTGCTATGATCATCTGAATCGGTTCTACCCTCCTCATCGAAATCATAGGTGTCGGATCCCATTTCTGCGTCCTCATACCGTCGAACTATATAAAAATCTTATGAAATAAAGGAAATAAAATAAAAGTAATTAGCGCTGTATTTTACTTACGTCTTTCATTGAGTATGGGTTGCAGAGCAGTCTCATTCAGCCAACCTCGTCGATGAATAACACGCACCACCGAATCAATAATTATTTGATTATCAAACAATCCAATATTATACGCGTCAACTAAATCGCGTTGATGACACTCGCACAGCATACCGCGAATTTTACGAACAACCGCCTGTGTCGGAAGTTCCCATAGGGTGATCTGTAAATTTCTTCTACACCAGCGCGAACGCAACGACGGTCTACGCTTCAATATAAACTCTATCAATTTTCTTATCAATGAGCGCTTTACCACTCTGACCATGATTGTGCTGTCAGAGTAGTAGTAGTAGTAGTAGTAGTAGTAGTAACCACAGTAAATCAGACAATTAACTAGAGAATTTTCAAAGCGGCTCACTTTTATATATATTCCTTTAACAAGCTCTCTCTCTCTCTCTCTCTCTCTCTCTCTCTCTCTCTCTCTCTCTCTCTCTGCATATACTGCAACGATGTAATGAATACGACTGACCAAGAAGATGGCCGCACGCGATCGCTTTACAAAAGCAAGACCTAGGGAAATATTTAGCGATCTGGATGTACTTAGTTATCGAGTTTCGCTGATGAAAGTCATATTGTTTTCATCTAATTTCAGGGCGCTCGGCCATGAGGAAAATCATCAAATTTCACCGACGAATATTATTTAGTTTTCATGGTACATATTATCTGTATGTCAATGTGTGCGTGTGCGCATAAGTGTGCGAGAGTATGCAAGAGTTTTGGGATATATCTGCTGCTGTTACTAGGCTGTTGAGGAGAATGCGACAAATATCAAAGGATATTGGCTAGCAATTTTCAGGCGTATGATTTGCAGTATCAAAAGAAGAGGCAATGCAGTTAGGTGGTGGGGGAAATCTGTATAAAACGGAGTATGAACACCACCGACGATTCATTCGAAAAGTTACAGTCTACACGAAAGCAATAAAAATGGCAAATAACGGTGCTAAGCCTCATGCGATATCGCTGTATATAGCGAACCCCGTTATGTACGGTTTAAATAAATCATTTGGTAAAATAATCGTAGCCGGGTTCGAGTTGAACTCTACGTGTACGCTTACACCGGTGGTGAAAATATTGTCGAATACTTTTACCGGAATTACACTCAGTGCGGACGAGTGGCGAGTGTTTAAAAGTGATTTTTCTCGCGTACAACAATATTTCGAAGCTTATGGGACTGATGCCGAGAAAATGTGTAATACCCGCATAGAGCACACAACGCATTACACATTTTTAACCTCGTGTTACCAGCACAGAGCTGTGTCATTTGGTAAAATAAGCGGTAGCGCTGATGAGGAATACGAGAATCAAGAGGAATCTGGAGAATCGAAACGGAAACGCTTCCGAAAATACTCTCCAAACATTGTTCTTCAGCGGTCTACATTTGATATGCTCGTCGAAATAAGTAGAAGAATTGATATTCATATGCAGGCTCTAGAGAGCAAAAGTGAAACGATTCAGAGGTGTATGAACGAGGTGGTATCATATGTCCGTGAAAAGATAGTTGCCAGTGAAATGCCTCGTGCAGTAGCGTATGAGATCATCGGTTCCAAGGACTTTTTTGAAGAAGCGCTCGAACACATCGCGATCTTGCTAACGCCAGAGGATACGGAGTTTATGAAAATTATTTTGTCCGAAATAATTGTGCTGTGGTCATATCGCTGATCATGCATCGGGTGTTGCGTTGCGAACGCAATAATTCTACGTATGTGCAGCTATTTGTGATAAAGAAACTGTTGTAAATAATTGTATATAGTGTACATTTCGCTCGAAATATTATAAAGTATACACCGATGTCAGTCACAGTGAGAGAGAGAGAAAGAGAGAGAGAGACAGTCGTAAAACCGAAGCATCAGCAAAGGTCTGCGCTAGAAAGAAGACGGATCGCTCGTCTCTGTTTCATCAACACAGCAGATCATGGAATACGGGTCAATGTCGATAAGCAGCAAAGCAGCAGAGCTTGGTAAGTAAATAATATAAAATAATTTTAAATCATGTGATATTTATTTTTAATTAAAAAAATAATGTTTTGCAGAGCGAGCAGCCCCTGCATATGAGCCGACACCGAGGGTTCGTTATTCGTGTCATGGAGAGCGAGAGGAAGATACATCTACTGTACAGATAGAGCTAACTTCAGGAAAGAAAAGTGCCACCCGACATCCTCATCCACAGTTGTCGTCGGTGGCAGAAGATCATCAACGCTGCCAACTTTGTATAATGAGGCGTGGCATATCAGGTAAGACAATATCGATTATTCTGTAAACGATGATTTTTATTGATCAGTGCGCTCAATTAAATAGTTGTTTCGTTCTTTTTTCAGAAGTACACTATGATGACAACGTCCACAGCGAAAAATAATTTAAAAGCAATATTACGAGTGATAATACAAGCTAATTCCATATAGCGATAAAAATAAAATTAACGGTGAAGGAATCTCCGAGCGTGGATGACCGTGTTTGCAAGGCTGTTGCATACGACGGTAAATGTATAAAGTGCTTTCCATAAAATATTGGTTAATTTAAAAATATCTGATCTTACTGTGTCTCTTATTTTTATAGCATAATAATTAAAGTCTTTCTCTCTCTCTCTCTCTCTCTCTCTCTCTTTGTGGGGGATCATATTCTATATCTTTTACTGCAGAGCAAGCACTTCGCGAGGAGCATAGCGCAGGGCTATGCATGCTCGAAAACCTCTTTCGTTGCATTCAAAGTGATGGATACCTAGTTATGATTCATAGGAGGCTGTTATCTTTATGCCCGTGATACTCTCTAGTAGCATCTCGAGCATTTAGTCTGTCTTTGGCATCCTACTTGGAAACAATAAAAAGCAATATGTATCCACGATACGGCAAGGAGATTTTAAGCGACGCGTTTTGGTGCCGATTAATGTTTGTCGAGAGTGTGATGAGTGTGTTTTTGCGTACGCAGGAAATGTGCGATGCATACGACGAGCTGGAAGAGCTCTTACGTAGTATGTATTTAGTGGAACGTCGTGGAAGACCCATTGAACTTGGGGAGTTGCATATCGGCATGTCCTGTATCGTATCCGCGGCGAAGTGGTTTACCCGCACTTTGATGGGTACTGCGAGGTGTTGCTAGTCGATTTCGGCGAAACTATTTACATTGACTGGTCTCACCTATTTCATCCGGACCCTCTAGCAAGTATGCTGCCGGTTCTTGTCATGGAGTTTTCCATATACGGACTCGAACGCGTGGATGTTGCAGGTATCGAGCAGCTCGTCGAAGAAGCGTGCGGTGGAGATGACTTGATCGCTGTCATGATGCGACCTCTTGCCGGCGATAGCGTTCCGCGGGTTCACTTATCGAACGGTGAACGCGTGGATGTGGCGGCGTTTATTATAGAAGCCCTCGGTGATGAGATAGATATCGGCTACGATATCAATGCCGTGGACGAAAGCTTTGAAGAGGACATAGTAATGAATTAAAGACGCTGTGGATGTGTATGTGTGTGTGTGTGTGTGTGTGTGTAAGAGAGTACATTCGAGAGACAGGAGTCTAAAATCGCTTTGGCAGGAGGGTAGATGCCTACAACAGCTGCGGTGGTGGTGAGTACATAATTTTATTCATTTTTCCAAGTATGTGTACACCTTTGCTCCATCCTACTCTTATCTCTACTCTTCCTTGTTCACCAAGGTACCCACACCACCTCACTTTACGATCTCCACGTTACCGACACTGGTCAAGCAGAGTGGGTAGCGCGGCGGTGGAAAAGTGAGGTGGTGGGGGTAGCCGCGTGAAGGGGGAAAGAGTAGGGATAGGAGTGGGATGGAGCAAAGGTGTACACATACTACTGACATGAGATCGTAACGGTGTTGTTTCCATAGACGGCAGAAGAATTTCAAATTCCAATATCGTTGATCTTGTTAACGATGCTATGCGAGCTAGAAAACGCGAGAAACCCATCGGACGATCTCACTTTGCCAACTCCTGCGAGCGATACAGATGCCACGTGAATTTATCGGCAATCCCGAGTTACTACACGAGCCTACACCTACATCATCCTCGACACCACAGCGGCGTCTTATTTTACCACGCGAAAGCGATAGTAGCAGCAGCAGCAGCAGCAACGGTAGCAACAACAACGACGAGGCCGAGGCGGCACACTCAAACAGAGATTTAATGCTCACGGCTGAAAACGATATCATCGAGGGGTGGAGGGGGATGAAGAAGAGGACGAACAATTGCAAAACATCGCGCAAGTAGAATATCGACCCCCCACACAGTTAGAAAATAAAAAGAAAAAGAATCCATTGAACTGGTCATCGCTAAAATTATGAAAATTCTTCAAAAAATCTATTATGACACCGCTCATCCTGCTTCCTATTCTCGAGCAAAAAATTTGGCCCAGGTGGATCGAAGAGTAGCGCGAAAAAATATTTTACCATGGCTCGAGACACAGGATTCATATAAGATGCATCGCCTCGTGCGACTACGATTTCCCCGTCGTACGTACAGCGTGAGTAATATAGACGATGTACGGGCTGATTTAGCTGATCTTCGCTCGATAGCCACGTACAACGATGGGTACGCGTATCTGTTTGTTGTTATCGATGTGTTGAGCAAATACGCGTGGGTCGAGGCTTTGCGTGACAAAACGAGCGCAAACGTGGCCCGCGGTCTCACACGCATACTCGCGCGCGGTAACAATCGTCTCCCGCAGCAATTGCAAATTGATCGAGGCAAAGAATTTATCGGCGCTCCGTTTCAGCAAATTCTCAAGGAAAAGAATATTGATTTTCGCGCTGTTCGTAACCCTGATATAAAAGCCTCGATTGCCGAACGCTTTAATCGAACAATAAAAGAGCGAATGTGGCGCTACTTTACATACACGCGAAATAAGCGTTACATCGATGTTTTACAAAATTCTTTATATGCTTATAATCACACTAGACACAGCGGAACGCGTATTCCTCCGAGCAAAGTAACCCTCGAAAATGCCTCTATAGCCCGAGACAATTTAGCACGGCGTTACGAGCGCAACGCGAAAAAAATTAAAAAGCCTAAATACAGCGTCGGTGACTTGCTACGTATCAGTACAGCTAAAGCAGCTTTCGTGAAAGGATATGAGCGTGGTTGGAGTAACGAATTATTCAAGATTCAACGAATATCGGTGAATCGAGAACCATTCGTGTTTATTTTACACGATCTGAATAATGAGACTATCGACGGTATTTTCTACGAGGCAGAATTATCACGAGTACGAGTGCCGCTGTCATCTGAGAAGACGAAAGAGAAGAAGAGGACAAAGGAGAGGAACGCTCGGGATCATCGTCCGTGATAAATATGAGCTCCAAGGATAGCTCTTTCTTTGTCGTACTACCGAGCAACAGTAGTATGCAGTATTTCCCGGATAATACGACGACGAAATTTATTACAAAACTACCGCGTCAGATACGCTTACACGGAGAATGATCTGTTTCTCTTGTGGAAATTGCTTATCCGATGACTCTTTTATATGTTCCTACTGTAGGAAATCTCGTAACTTTTGAGGATGGTGATTATGATTTATCGGGTTTAAATCTTTTAACACGGAGACGCGCTGATAGAGACCAAGTAGCACCTGGTGTATATCGCTCTATAGACGCTCTTTTGGAGAGTATAAATCAGTTACCGCACGTGGATGATCATTCGCGCTTTAAATCGCTTCCGAGTGGGCAGGTCAAAGTGGCACGCGTATGCGACGATCTACGCTACCACGACTTTCGCGTATCGCCCGCTATCGCAAGGCTACTAGGATTCTCGGAAGAGGCCTGTAGGTCAGTAATGATAGAACCGCATTGCGAATACACAGGGTCGAGGCCTGCATCTTTCACCGGTGCTATACCGGGCAGCATGTTTTTATACACAGATATCTGCGAGAGCTATATTACAGGCGATGTACAAACACCCCTCTTACGAGTTGTTCCCATTGATACTGATGACTGTCCGTATGGTTCGATAAAAATTAAATCGTTTTCAACGCCACGATATATACCTCTCTTGCGCAACAATTTACACACTATCGAGATCGATATAAGATACGAATTTGGGAATCCTATACTATTCAAGCAGGGAACGTTGACTGTGACACTACATTTCAAAAGGTCCCACGATTGATTACACCACTATAGATGATATTGACGGTGTGCAGCACGGATGGGGTCGTCGCGGGTACGGTGGCATCAGCCATGTTTATATCGGAACACCTAATCAACGAGGACACGGTATCGACAGCTTTCTCGGGGGCCTGTTTCGTCGAGTGTTACCACTTTCAAAAAAGGGCCCTAAAGCAGTTGGAAAAGAGGCGTTGCGCGCTGGTGTAAACGTAGCCGGTGATATCCTCGATAGAAATATAGCTGTGAAAGGTGCTATTCGCGAGAGAGCGCGAGAATCAGGCAGTAATCTCAAACGCAATGCCTCTGAAAAAATTGACACTCTCATGCGGGGTTCTGGTTATAAAAAGCGCAAAATTTCACGAACTCCTCATTCATCGAACGAACGTAAACCACGACGTATCTCCCGTAAAAATAAAAGTGTAATAAAGAGAAAAGTAATAAAGAAGAAGAAGAATAATAAGAACAATAAGAAGAAGAAGACTCGTCAACGAAAAGTTGCAGATATTTTTGGATAGCTGAAACAAGATGGCTTTTCTACATGCGCACTCGTGCGAGTGTCTTAAATCGGAACTTGAATTATTTTCACTCCCACCGACGCAAACTACTATCGAAGGCTCCAATTAGGTGTATTACAAACCAATATCTTCGCTAACAGATTCACCGATTGAATTTGTTATTCCTGGACAGGGTGATGAGTATATCGATCTCGCGCATACTATGCTTAGTCTGAGAGTGAAAATAACATCTTCTACCACTACGGAAATTGCCGCGGGCACATCGTCGAAAGTAAGTGCCGGCCCTGTAAACAATCTCCTGCATTCTATGTTTAATCAGGTAGATGTATACCTGAATCAAAAATTAGTTTCACCTCCAAATAATGCCTACGCTTATCGAGCGTACATAGAAACACTTTTGAATTACGGTCCAGCAGCAAAAAATTCGCATCTCACGAGCGTTCTCTGGTACGACGATACATCTGGAAAAATGGATGATATAACATCGGAAAATACGGGTCTTGTGAAGAGAAAACAATTTTTAAATGTCGAAAAAACTATAGATTTGCTCGGTTATCTGCATTGCAATATATTCAATCAGGAGCGGTTCCTATTAAATGGCGTCAAGATGCGACTACGGTTGGTGCAATCTAGAGATTCATTTAGTCTTGTGGGGGATACAAAGAATGGTCAATACGGCTTAAAGATTCTCGAGGCATCGCTGCTCGTTCGTAGAACAAAAATAGCTCCTGGTGTGCTGCTCTCGCATGCTAGAACTCTTGCAAAATCTACGGCTAAATATCCTCTTACGAGAGTCGAGGTAAAAGCCGTTTCAATACACTCTGGTATTCATGGGGAGACTATCGATAATATCATGTTAGGTCAATTGCCGAAGTGTATTATTATCGGTTTTGTCGATAACAAGGCGCTTAACGGCGACTTCAGTATGAATCCCTTCAATTTCCAAAATTACAAGATAAATTATCTCTGGTTGTATATAGATGGTGCTTAAATACCTTCAAAACCGTTACAACCTGATTTCACAAAAAATCATCTATATGTGGATGCTTTTAAAACGGTGTTTTCGGGAACTGGAATACATTTCTTGAACGACGGTAATTCGATCGATCGCGATAATTATCGCGATGGATACTGTCTGTTTGCTTTTGATTTGACACCCGATCTTTCGGCGAACAGCAATACACATCGGAATTTAATAAAGCACGGTGGTGTGAGAGTAGAGGTACGATTTGAGGATGCGCTTGCTTCAACGATAAATTATGTAGTCTACGCGGAATATAATAATGTCCTTGAAATTGATGCTTCTCGGCAAGTAATGGTGGATTTTACCGGATAAGCGAAAAATGTGCTGATGTCGGCATAAAATTATTTCGTGTTGAGACACGTAGAAGCGTGTCCGCGAGTAACTAATCAGTCGAACTCGAGAATGTGTATGGATTACACGTGAAAATGGATATCGTCGTGGATATACAGGGAATACGTGGTAAAGACTCGGAATTTATTCCGAAAGAAATTGCTGTGGTAGCAGTGGATAGACCGTATTCTGCTCATTGGAAGCCAGAATAATTTTCTCTCGAAATATTTTCACGGCCTGGAGTGGTACGAGGGCGATGTGAGCTGTAAACAGGCATACGCTAACTTGCGTGAAATTCCGCGAAAATCAAGACGCATCTATACACGCGGTCACGAGAAGGCTATACTTCTTTGCGATATCACGAGTCGTGAAATTTCCAACCTGGAGGATGAGGAGGGCGCCCCATCGTACACATTTATGCCGAAATCTTTGCGAAAATGCTTCAGACACGCTTTGATAAACGATACAGCGTCTTCGCATTGTGCAATGCGCCTGGCTTTCCAAATAAAAAATTGGCTTCGCGAGCACCCATTTAAAGGAGAATCATACATGGATGTTTGGTCAGCAAACGAAGAGGAAGAGAATGAGAAAGAGGAGAAATCTTCATCATGTAGTCGTGACACGAACGACGATGCTGTGAAATGAATTTTGCATACATATACGTCTTTCAAAGCGTATCGGTCATCATTTAATCATTGACTATGTGTTCAGCATGAACACTAGACAAATCTACGAGAGTCTGCAGTATCTACCACTTTCAACCGTTGGCTTATACCCGGCTGACAGAATTCCTCGTGTATGGTCGTTACCAGCCGGACTCGTAGTTAACACGGGTAACCACGACGGACCTGGAGAGCATTGGATCGCCATGTACGTTAACCATCATGGAGAAGGAATGTACTTTGATAGCTACGGGCTACCACTGGTTATACCGCAACATCTCGCACGACTACGAAGAAACTGCAAGTTCTATCGGTACGGCCTCAAGCAGCTACAGAGTAATACGTCGGATGTGTGTGGACAATTTTGCGTCGTATTCCTTCACCTTATGTCGTGCGGCTTCACCATGTCACAATTTAATAATCTTTTTACCGATAAGTTAATGAAAAACGACAGATTAGTGCGTGAATATTATAATGCTTTTGCCTCTCGACGATCAGGCAGTGATAAAAATAAATTTAACGGCGGAGGAGTCTCCGAGCGAAGATTACCGTGTTTGCAGGGATGTTGCATACGACGGTAAATATGTGTAAAGTGATTTAAATAAAATATTGATCAATTAAAAACAAATACATCGGTTTACTGTGTCTCTTATTTTATAATTATATATAAATTATAATCGAGGTCTCTCGCGGTACGGTATCATATTCTGCATCTTTTACTGCAGAGCATTTGCCTCACGAGAGGCGCAGCGCAAAGCGGCACGCCCGTGCGAAACCGCTGACATTGCATTCAGAACGCTGGACATCTGGTTATGATTCAGAGAGGCGTTTGTTATCTTCAAACGCTGTGATCACCGCCGGCATCATCCGGAGCAATCAGTTTGTCTTTAGCGGTGCACGACGAAAGTTTAAATCGAGAAAAATGTATCCGCGGTACGACAACTTCGCGCTAGCCGTGGCTTTTGTGTGTCGGGTGGTTTGCGGTGCGGGGGATAACGCGATATTCCTACGCACGGAATTAATGTGTGTTGCGTGGCTAAGACTAGAGGACGATTTGGAGAGCTTATAAAGGGTGATTTTTTTGAGGTTAGGATTTTCATGCATTAGTATTTGACAGATCACGCGGGATTTCAGACAAGGTGTCAAAGAGAAAGATGCTCAGTATGCTTTGACATTTCATAATGAATAGACTTACTAACGAGCAACGCTTGCAAATAATTGAATTTTATTACAAAAATCAGTGTTCGGTTCGAAAAGTGTTTCGCGATTTACGTCCGATTTATGGTCTACATAATCGACCAAGTGAGCAAACAATTAATGCGATTGTGACCAAGTTTCGCACTCAGTTTACTTTATTGGACATTAAACCAACCACACGAATGCGTACAGTGCGTACAGAAGAGAATATTGCGTCTGTTTCTGAGAGTGTTGCTGAAGACCGTGAAATGTCGATTCGTCGCCGTTCGCAGCAATTGGGTTTGTGTTATTCGACGACATGGAAGATTTTACGCAAAGATCTTGGTGTAAAACCGTATAAAATACAGCTCCTGCAACAACTGAAGCCGAACGATCTGCCACAACGTCGAATTTTCAGTGAATGGGCCCTAGAAAAGTTGGCAGAAAATCCGCTTTTTTATCGACAAATTTTGTTCAGCGATGAGGCTCATTTCTGGTTGAATGGCTACGTAAATAGGCAAAATTGCCGCATTTGGAGTGAAGAGCAACCAGAAGCCGTTCAAGAACTGCCCATGCATCCCGAAAAATGCACTGTTTGGTGTGGTTTGTACGCTGGTGGAATCATTGGACCGTATTTTTTCAAAGATGCTGTTGGACGCAACGTTACGGTGAATGGCGATCGCTATCGTTCGATGCTAACAAACTTTTTGTTGCCAAAAATGGAAGAACTGAACTTAGTTGACATGTGGTTTCAACAAGATGGCGCTACATGCCACACAGCTCGCGATTCTATGGCCATTTTTAGCGAAAACTTCGGAGAACACAAGCCACCAAGATCATGCGATTTGACGCCTTTAGACTATTTTTTGTGGGGCTACGTCAAGTCTAAAGTCTACAGAAATAAGCCAGCAACTATTCCAGTTTTGGAAGACAACATTTCCGAAGAAATTCGGGCTATTCCGGCCGAAATGCTCGAAAAAGTTGCCCAAAATTGGACTTTCCGAATGGACCACCTAAGACGCAGCCGCGGTCAACATTTAAATGAAATTATCTTCAAAAAGTAAATGTCATGGACCAATCTAACGTTTCAAATAAAGAACCGATGAGATTTTGCAAATTTTATGCGTTTTTTTTTTAAAAAAAGTTCTCAAGCTCTTAAAAAATCACCCTTTATATTGATGGATTTGCTGACAGGAGTGCTTTTAAATTTGAGGAATTATGTGCGGGAGCCTCGTGTGTCGTTGTGCGGCATCAAAGGGCTATGCGCGGGGAGATCATCGACATGGGTGATGACGGGTGCTGCGAGGTGCTGCTTGTCGATATCGATATAATCGATATACGTCGATTGGCAGAAGCTATTTCACCCTGAGCCACCGATTAGCGCAGTACCTGTGTTGCTTTTGAAGTGTACGGTATTCGGCCTCGATCATTTCATTGACGAGGACGGATATCATGACCTACACGAAGAAACATACGGTAGCGATACGTTGATCGGGATACGGATGCCCACGCCTGACGGTGCCCAAGCTCCATGGGTGCGGGTAATTCGCATTACCCTGACGCGTAGCTGTGGTTTTTGATATGATTGAGTGAGTGAGTGAGTGAGCGCGTGTGTAAGTGAGTGAGTGAGAGAGAGAGAATGCGTGTGTGTATGTGCCGGTCACCCTGGAGAGTCGTCGATGCAGCCAACACAAGGGTGAGTTAAATATTTTATCCCAAATATGTGTACACCTATGTTCCTTCCTGCTTTTTTCTCTACTCTTCTTTGTTCACCAAGGTACCCACACCACCTCACTTTACGATCTCCACGTTACCGACACTGGTCAAGCAGAGTGGGTAGCGCGGCGGTGGAAAAGTGAGGTGGTGGGGGTAGCCGCGTGAAGGGGGAAGGAGTGGGGATAGGAGTGGGATGGAGCCAAGGTGTACACATACTACTGAAATCCTATGTTTTAGCTCCTCGCGCAAGTGAGTTCGGGGCTAGCAAGGCTCGTTCACAAAACACATTACACTAGTGAAAGAAATCTTATGTTTTAGCTCCTCGCGCAAGTGAGTTCGGGGCTAGCAAGTTTCGTTCACAAAACTCATTACACTAGTGAAAGAAATCTTATGTTTTAGCTCCTCGCGCAACTGAGTTCGGGGCTAGCAAGGCTCGTTCACGAAAACACATTACACTAGTGAAAGAAATCGTATGTTTTAGCTCCTCGCGCAAGTGAGTTCAGAGCTAGCAAGGTTCGATCACGAAACCTATCATACAAACAGGACAGACATAACTATACGTACCGTTTACTAATTTTGACAATTACCGACCCGAATCATTCATCCATGCCGAAAACCCGTAGAGCAGGAAGAAAAATTCAAGCACAGAAATTAAAACAGCAACTCTTAAAAACACAATACCAAGTTCCAATAATTGCGTGCAAATCGTATAACGAGCAAAATCCAGGAGTCTTTGACATTGAAATAGAAAGCGATAATAAAACTATCCCTCTCGAAGGAAGAGAAATAACAGAATATAAGAAACATTGCGACGACACAATTGCAATACATAACGATTACTCAAGGCAACAAAGGAATAGAAATTTAAATTCTAGTAAAACGAATTGTCCTTTAACGGTAACAGAGAGTGAATCGTATAACAAGCAAAATTTTGGAGTTTCTAGCATGCAATCTACAAAAGATAACGAAGATATTTTCCTTAACCAAAAAAAAAATAATAGACTTTGAGGGACCCTTAGGTGAACAAACAGAGAAGTATAAAAACCATCCAGACAATACAGAGGCAGATTACGTGACCCTCTCTAACGAAGAGATACCATATTTATTAAGGGAAATTACGTACGAAGCAAGCAGCAGTAAAGTCACACCGGGTGTCGGAACAGACACACCGAGTAAATATCGAATAAAACGCCTTAAGCAAATCCGAGAAATCGAGCGGAAAAATTTTCTAGACGAACTTGTTGCTGATTACGAAGCTCACTCGAGACAAGGGATACGCTATCACCCGTTTTTGACACCTTGCGAACCTCAAATCACTAAGATCGAATCGTTGAATAAACATCAAGTCATCCTCCCGAAGGAAAAACCGGATTTGATTTCACCTCAAAGAAATTTGGAAACGAAATTAAAGAATAAAACTCTATAATTCTTTTTCGTTACAAGTGATAAAAAGAAAGTCATTCCTATTTTCTTCTCCTGCCTAATTTCTACCTTAATAATATTCTTATGTATTTTTGCATGTCTCTTTGATGCGGTATACCAAAAATTATACTTGTATACAATACATTATAAATGAGGTCAACTCTTTCAAAGGTAAGAATTGATGAGTCTATAATCCACGAGTATCGTGAGGAAAGAAGAAAAAGGCTCCCAAAGGATAATTCTAAAAATTTTATACTTGAAACTATAACCGAGTCCCCGTGTAATAGTCCCAGTAATTCACCTCCCAAGCTACAAACTTCGATTCCCGAAAACATTTTTTCCTCCCCCAGTTCAAATAAGAGTTCTGTTGTGTCCACTGTAGACTCGGACAAGTTAACCGAAACTGTCACCCGTAAAGCGAGAGTAGTAAAGTTTGATCACGACAGTAACATACAATCACTTGAGTTAACCTCTGACAATATTATTATTACTCGATCCCAAGAAAATATAGAAGACGAGACAAGTTCAACCGATACAGTTGAAATTATAGAAAGCAATTTTGGAAAATATTACAGTCCGGAATATAGTCCTTTACAGATCAGAGAATTTTCTGACGACGAAAGTTTAAACCAATTTACGAGTCAATTGAAGGAAACGTTAGAAGCAAAGTCCCCAAATAACCCTTTGTCACTAGTCGCGTTTGTCATAAGGCCAAATGGCGAGATCAATGAATATCTCCCAGCACTAGTATACCCCACCCCCCGTAACGAAGACCTAGGTCAGTCAATAAAACCCCTCGGAAGTATCGTGGAGAATTTCGAGTCTCTAAGCGAACCCGAAAACACGGATACACCTTTGCAGACCACCTCGACCGTTGCTAGCGCTACGCCTAGTATAATCTCTTCAGCTAACGGCGATATATTTTACACGCCATTAAGCGGATTTACTCCTTTCGACGAAACTATTTCCAGATCACCTTCCCTTGTCGACAAAGAATCATTATCATCTCCAAAAGGAATAATTGAGAATCGTGAAAAATCCACATTAACGTCAATTATCGAATCCGCACATACTAAAACTAAAAATTTAGTAAAAAAATTACATCTTCTGCCGAAATGAAATTTGTCCACTTCCAGTTGTTCTACCTATCCCATGGTCAGAGACTCCAGCCCAGACAAGACCTTTAATAGAATACCGCCAATAAAAATTTCTACTGAAAATTTAATTAAATCTAACGACTCACGACCAAATACACCTCCTATAATGGTTAATTATAATCAAACATTGTCTCTTCGAGATGCCTTGGCTGTCATACCGAATTATGACGGTCGTTCTTTATCACTCGGTATGTTTATTCAGGGATGCAAAGAGGCCTTGGCTGTGATGGGGCCAGGAGCCGAATCAAATTTAGTAAGCAGTTTGCATAAGAATAATCGGCCAACCTCGTCGCACCATACAGGGCCAAAATTTTAAAACAATAGAGGTACTAGGTAAATTTCTTAAAGATATTTATGCACCTACGCGAAACGTGTATCAGCTCCAAGGGGAATTGGGATCCATATATCAAAGAGAAAACGAGTCCGTCATTGCATATTCCAGCCGCGTAAGGGACTTGGGAAATTTAATACTCGAAAATTATGATGCGAACGAAAATAATCCTTTGACTGCCGCATTTATTAATAACACTAAGGAAAGTCTTCCGGCATGTTTTTTACACGGGTTAAAACCGGAAATCGAACAACGTCTACGTCCGAACAATAATCTTGATGAACTAATTAAACTCGCGGTTCAAACAGAAAAAGGTTTAGTGTCACAGGCAGCCTTGCGTAGTGGTGGGCTGGAAACTTCGGGTTCGAAGGTAAATAAACCTGAGGCGAAACGGGGAATACACGTGGCAGCAAGCGAGGAAGTGTATTGTCAGCTGTGCAATAAAAAAGGGCACAGTGCTAAAGAATGCTCGACCCAGAAGTCTAACCAAGCATTTGATGTCAGTCCACAAAATTCTGGAAATATCGATAAGGGACCGAGCATGTGTCAGATCTGTCAGAAGACTGGACACTCGGCCGACAAATGTTTCAAAATCTTTCCCCCGCTAAATAACAATAAATCCAAGTTCGAAGCCTCTTTACTTACTATATGCCAGGTCTGTAATAAACGCGGACACTCTGTCGATCGTTGTTATAAAATTTTTCCTCCGGAAAGAAAAGAACAGGGAAATATATCTCCATTTTGTCAACTTTGTAAAAATTATGGTCATTTGGCTAATAGATGTTCACGTTTCCCTCAGACCCCCTCTAAATTGATGTCCTTCCCACGAGAACAGGTACCGCAAAATCTTCAATATCAGAATTCAAGGAACATTTGGTGTCAGATATGTAAAAAAGAGGGCCATGGAGCCCATATTTGTCCTTTTCGCAATAATAATTCACAACCGTTGATTAACCATCGATTTGATAACCGAAAGAATTTGGATAATAATTATGTCAGACCCACCGAGATGGGTAGGGAATGTTTTCACTGTAAACAACCAGGTCATTTTATACGGGAATGTCCCGTCCGACATATTAAAGAAAATGAATACGAAAATTCGGGAAACGGCGGCGGTCTTCCGAGTACGGATGCGCCTGGGGAGATCCCACAGAGAATGCATCCGATCCATGTAATTTCTATCGCAGCCGAGAATCCCAATCGCGAGTAGTTCGAATTTTTAATGTACAACTACATCGAGAAAGTAGCGTCCCGACGGTTACGGTAACGGCATCGGAAATAATATCTCCTGTCACTCTTATGGTTGACACTGGAGCCGGTCCGAACATTCTAAAGAAACGATTTGTAAGTGAACACATCTCTATAAATCGCGGAAAAATTCTTCAACTAAATGGAATCACAACAAATTCAATTTTTACTTTGGGTAATATTACCGTACAAATTTTCGGACGTTTCGCTACTTTCCATATTGTAGACAATAACTTCCCCATAAAGGAAGCTGGTATATTGGGTTCGGAATACCTCGACGGCAATCGCGTGAAAATTGATTACGAGAAAAGACAATTGAAAATGCAGAATGTAAGAATACCATTTGCAACTCAGGAAACTATTATTATCCCTGCAGAGTCCTCCAAATTGTGCTTCGTGAGAGTAAAAAATTTGGATTTACGGGAAGGCTATCTGCCTCCCCTGGAAGCAGGTGAAGGTATAAACATAGAAAGCGGGTTCGTCATTAATGATAATGGTAAAGCTTATATCTACGTAACTAATAGCAATAAGCATACGATTCAAGTCCAGGTACCAGTACTAGAATTAGTGTCATCGGAGGAACTAATTTATAGAACAAAAATAAAAGATCCTAGTGACGATTCAAGTGAACGGGAAAGGAATCCCGAGCTTTCTAAGGGGTCGGGTCATCTAAAAAAATAAAGACAATATAAAAGGAAACGATCAAGAGGATTTCTCTCTGTCGGATAAGATTGAGCTCCCAGTAGAAACAATACCCCGCAGAGATACTGTAACGGTATTAAGCGTTAACATTACCCTAAAAGGGCTTGATCGGACTCGAGCAAGAGGGAAAGTAATTTTAGGCTTTTGTAGTAGGTAAAAGTAGGGTTTATTCAAAGAAACAGATAAAAATTGTGTGATACATCAGAAAAATAAATAGAAAATTCAATTATCTAACCCTTTTCTCTCGGTATTATGGCTACCTCGCGCCTTACATTCAATTATTCCCGGGCACTCGAGTGCAATTATAATCGTGTACGCAAAAAAATCTAGAATATTTATGAAGATCCTCGGTAATATGTTTTTAGTTGGTTTTAGATTTTAGAAGATAGTTGTAGTATGCTCTATAATGTATGAGAAGACGTTGATAGTTATATAATGCAAATATATTCATAAATTAATACTATAATTGATGATAATGAAGTTGAGCGTTAGTCGATAAATCTGTTTACCCTTCGTGTTCCGTGGGTGAGCTTTTTAGCACGCGTACCGTCGGTAACTAGCCGGCTGCTGCTTATATAATCGAGACTAGCCTTGTGTCTACCACTGAGTCCTTCTATACTCGCTACGGACCGGTCGGTGGGCGTGGAGTTTCCTGCTGATATAATAAAAATCTTTAAAGGTCGACTTGCGCGTCCACCCGACCGCCGCTATGATTCGGCGTCAGTGGGATGCACTCTGAGTGCATGCGCAGCTACTTGGTATATCAGGGCCGTACCCTGTGCATTTATCGCCTTTTTCTATCTTTCCTTTAATCTTTATTTGATTTATATCCCTATGGAATTTCCTATGCTACTCTAATTCCCTGGTTTTTAGTATGAAGATCTTATATCTTCGTTATTTAAAATATTGCAGAGATTATTTTGTGTCTGAGTGAGTAGACCGTGGTTCGCTCGATCCTTGGCTACCAGAGAGAGAGACCGCTTTATTGATGTTTGGGTCTGCGGTGCGTTAGGCTCGAACGCAGCACCGACTCAGCTGCTTTCCGTTAAATGTATGTGACAGGTACCACAGCTGGGCTCTTCGAGCATCAGTGCGGCTGCACTTAAAAAGGGCTCGTTCTTCCTTCCTGGTATCCGGACTTCTGCGTTGGCGGGACCTGCGAACAAAACTGTTCCCCGAATGCCGAAATTCTGGTCTTTTTATACCAGAATCCCCTCCAGCTGGCCCATGCTTTCGGTATAACTATAGTTGGTGGCGGTCCTGTAGCCCATCTTCCTGTAGCCCACTGGTAGCCTTGGTACTTTTTGAAATCGGTCGTTGGTTTTTAATTTCTTACTGGTTCTTTCAAACGAGTAACGGGACTTCGTCTTCGACGTACCGGCCTAATGGTCCGAGTGACGCTCGGTAGCAGTGCTTTGTTGTGTGCGCACCGAGCGTCGTGAGTTGCCGCGTATAGGCCAGTCTACCTAGTGTATGTAACGCGGTAGCGGTGACTTGGTGTGTGCACCGCTCGTTATTGGATAGACAGTACATTACAATACTGAAAATTCTTCCGGGAATATTTTAAATTTTTTGGAAAATGTAAAAGAAGAAATAAAAAATTGCATGGAAATAATTAAAGTTACTTGTGAAACTGGTTTGGAAAAAAATATATTGTGTACGAAGGATTGTAAAGTAAAAGTAGAAGGAAAATTTGAGAAATTGCAACACGAAGCCCAAAGCCTTACGGAAATCTGCACGTCGAATCTAACTGAAAATATCACTTGTATGGAATCTGTAAAGATAAATGTACCTAAAGAAAACGTTGTCTATCCGAATTTGATAGAAACGGAAAGAAATTGTAGTAATCGTGAGTCTCGCCTACGCTTCACAGGGGTGACTGTGCCGACGAAACGGGCAGCACTCGATGAAGGACTGAGGAAGCTCGATTCAGAATTTTTGAGGAAAACTGTGCCTATGGAAAGGACAGAACCTCGGGAATATATTGATAATTGTGAATCTCACCCACGCTTCACAGGGGTGACTGTGCCGACGAAACGGGCAGCACTCGATGGAGGATTGAGGGAGCTCGATTCAAAATTTTTGAGGAAAACTGTGCCTATGGAAAGGACAGAATCTCTGGAATATATTAATAATTGTACAAAAGGAAATAACGTTGTCTATTTGAATTCGATAGAGATAGAAAAAAATACGGAATCTTTGAGGAAAACTGTGCCTATGGAAAGGACAGAATCTTGTGAAAAAATTAATAAGTGTGTTATTGCTGAAAACGTTGTCTACCCGAATTCAATAGAGACTAAATTATCAGCAGAAAATAAAATCAATTGTGTTGAAACATCGCATTTAGTAATGATGAAAGAAGATAAAGAATTTTGTTGTCAAGAACTTGTTGAAACCTTCGTACCTACTAAAATCGAATCAAATCAAAATACCAGTTTAAAAATTTGTGAATCATTAAAAAATGTACAAACGATCTGTACCCTTGAATCGTCAAAAGTAGAAAGTATTAAAAAAGATAAAAATAGAGAAACAAGTTTCGAAACCCAAAAGTATAATCCAAAGTGGAATAAATTCATGGACATTTCTTTAATACAGAAACTCAGTATATCAAATATTTCTCACAAAATTACGCCTTCCATTCGCGAAAGATCGTGTTACGCGATATCTGAAGCTGTAATGCACAATCGATTTGATCAAATCACAGAATTATTAAGACTCGACGAATTACGTAAAGAAGGAAGGAAAAGTATTGAAGACCCTCTTAAAAGAAAGCTCTCATTTATATCAAATACCGATATGTTAACGTGTACTACTATATTGCAACATCGAATCCCCACAATAGACGATTTTCCTATAAATACGCGAGGCTATCGGTGGCCTGAGTGCACTAAAGAGGAAATCGGGAAAAAAATTGAAGATATGCTCGAAAAGGGAGTAATCATACCCTCCACCTCACCATACAATTGCCCTGTATGGGTGGTACCTAAGAAAGCCGACTCTCAAGGTAATAAAAAATGGAGAATAGTATTCGACTACCGATCACTGAATGAAACGACAGTCGCTGATGCGTATGCCATACCAAATATTAATGATATATTAGATCAGTTAGGAGGCGCACAGTATTTTTCAGTTTTTGACCTAGCGTCGGGATTTCATCAAATTGAAGTTTCAGTTGAAGATCGTCATAAAACGGCCTTCACTACACCGCGTGGTCATTATGAGTTCGTTAGAATGCCATTCGGGCTACGGAACGCCCCTTCTACATTTCAAAGAGCCATGGACCTCACGTTGAGTGGGATCCTTGAGAAAGGCGTATTTGTTTATTTGGACGACATTGTTATTTATGCTCGCAGTCTCGAAGAACATGAGAATATATATCGCGAATTGATTAAACGACTAGTAGCCGCGAATTTGAAATTGCAACCAGATAAATGCGAATTTTTAAAACGAGAAGTCGCGTATCTGGGACACATAATCGAGAAGAATGGAGTTTGTCCCGACCCTAAAAAATTAGAAGCAGTTCGTGAATACCCCGTGCTTAAAAATATCAAGAATATTCGACAATTCTTGGGACTATCAGGTTATTATAGGCAGTTTATAGAAGGATACGCCAAGATCACAAAACCCCTGACATCTCTCTTACGAAAAGAAAATAAATTCGAATGGGGACTTGAACAACAAGAGTCATTTGAAATATTGAAAGAAAAACTTTGTACTGCTCTAGTCTTGCAATATCCCGATTTTTCTAAGCCATTCATTTTAACTACGGACGCGTCAGGTTCTGCTATCGGTAGCATCCTCTCACAAGGAGAAATTAATAACGACCATCCATGCGCCTACGCCTCTAGAGCTTTGAGTGAGGTAGAAGAAAGATACGATACGTACGAAAAGGAAGTATTAGCTATAGTATATTCCATACTTCATTTTCGGCCGTATCTATATGGGCATTATTTTACTGTAGTAACCGACTATAAACCATTGCTATGGTTTCGACGGGCAACAGACGGTAATTCAAAAATTTTGCGTTGGAGACTAAAACTCGCAGAATACGAATACGATGTAGTATACAAAGCCGGGAAAACCAATGTTAACGCTGATGCACTTTCGAGAAATCCAGTTGATGAAACAACCGCGAATGACGGTATTTTTATTATTCAAATAAATCCCTTAACTGGCAACCGTACGAAGGCTAAACATCAATTGACGGATGCAGAGATAAATCGATTATTAGAAGAACAATCTGACGATGATGAGGATATTATGGAAAATTACCAGAATCACACATTACGCAATTATGAAATAGATGAATGCAATTGGGATCGGGAATCTGTTGACTCTAACGAGCAGCCTACGGAACTTATTTTTCCTCATGGGTCACTCGAAATATCATCCGACCACGAAACGTTTCAGGCGCGTATAGAAGACGAGGTGGATTTACCTAATACTTCGGTAAATAACCCAGGTACGTTTGAGCCTATAGTATATCCAGAAACACATGCAAGCAATACCTATTCTAGCCACAAAGAGTCGACCGATGAAACTATATTGACGTTAATAACTTCCGAAACGAAACGAGCGTGCTAGCTCAGAGAAAACGTACCCCTAAGCCTCTCGAAGTAAGCGATACCGAGTCCTCGAGCGACGAAGAAATCGAACTCGAAGCAACAAAAACTCGTGAACCTCCCAAAGGAAGGATTATAGCCTCCAACATTAAACAATCACGTGACTTATTCCATACTCGTAGAGATAACCTGGTTTATTTTGTTTCTACCAAATGTTGCTATGGATATAGCAACTTTACCGAAAACTAAACAGGAGAATGAGTATATATTGGCCATTTATGACCAATGAACAAAATATTCTGTAGCTATTCCTATACCTAATGCAAAAGCAGTAACTATTGCAGAAATATTTGTCAAACGTTTCATTTGTTATTTTGGATCGCCTAAGGCAGTGCTTACTGACCAAGGTAGCAACTTTTGAAGTAAATTTTTAAAGCATAGCGAAGTTGATTAAAATCCGGAAAGTTAGAACCACCGCTTTTCATCCCCAATCCAATGGATCATTAGAAAGATCTCATCACGCACTTGGAGAATATCTCAAACAATTTACGACGAAGCAAAGCGATTGGGACGAATGGGTCGAAATGGCTATTTATAATTACAATACAAATGTACACGAAGGTACTAAGCATACACCCTATGAAATGGTGTTCGGAAAAATAGCCCGAGTCCCCTCTGGGATGTCACCATCGGATACGGAGAAAATTGCTACATACGACGACTATTTAACCCAATTAGTCACGCAAACTCATGATATACAAGAAATTGGTCAAGAAAATTTGATTGAATCCAAGGAAAAATCGAAACAATATCAAGATCGTAAAATAAATCCAATTGAATTTAAAATCGGCGAACTAGTATTTTTGTTGAAAGGACCTAAACCTGGAAAACTTGCTGACCACTACACTGGTCCACATGAAATAACAGCTATATTAACAAAAGGCAATGTACATATTAAACTTCCAAAAAGAGACGTGATAGTACACTGAAATAGATTAAGGAAAACAAAAATTCCATTGTAAGATTCTATCTTTAGTGATTGTTCTTATAAAAATTTGAATAATAATAATAATAATAACAATAGTAATAAATAAAATAAAATAAAATAAAGGCTAAATTAAATTAAAGTTGATTCATGAATAATAAAGTTTCATTAAGGAATATTTATTCAACTAGTAGAGTATTAACGCTATAGTATCAGGAGTACAAATTGAAAATGCGGGATTTTTTTCTATTTTTGAACGTTTATTCTGAAAAAATGGTAACAAATGAATTATTCAAAGTATTGTCCATCGCTAGCCACAACTTTTTCCCATCTTTCTGGCAATTTACGGATACCGTCGCGAAAAAATTCGGCCGGCTTGGCTGCTATCCAGTCATCGACCCATTTTTGGGCTTCTTCGTAAGAATGGAAGCGCTGGTCAGCTAGGCCATGTGTCATCGATCGGAAAAGGTGGTAATCGGAAGGAGCAATATCTGGGCTATACGGCGGGTGGGGTAAGACTTCCCATTTCAGCGTTTGTAGGTATGTTTTGACCGGCGCTGCAACATGTGGCCGAGCGTTGTCATGTTGCAAAATTACTTTGTCGTGTCTTTGCTCGTATTGTGGCCGTTTTTCTTTGAGTGCGCGGCTCAAACGCATCAATTGAGTTCGGTATAGTGCTCCTGTGATGGTTTCGTTCGATTTCAATAGCTCATAATACACCACACCCAGCTGGTCCCACCAAATACAGAGCATGAGCTTGGCGCCGTGAATATTTGGTTTGGCCGTCGATGATGATGCATGGCCGGGGTAACCATATGATTTTTTGCGCTTCGGGTTATCGTAATGGATCCACTTTTCATCACCAGTGACAATGCGATGCAAAAAACCCTTCCGTTTTTGCCGTTCGAGCAGCAGTTCGCATGCAAAAAAACGGCGCTCGACGTCTCTCGGCTTCAGCTCATACGGCACCCAATGTCCTTGCTTTTGGATCATTCCGAGGGCTTTTATACGATGGGAAATGGCTTGTTGTGTCACTCCCAATGAATCTGCGAGCTCTTGTTGAGTTTGACACGAGTCTTCATTGAGTATTGCCTCCAATTCAGCATTCTCAAACTTTTTCACTTGGCCCGGCCGCTCTTTGTCCTCAACGTCAAAATCACCACTTCTAAACCGCACAAACCATCTCTCGCACGTTGAAACCGATGGAACATGACTCGGATAAGCCTCGGAGACCAATCGATGTGCTTCAGCAGCACTTTTCTTCAAATTAAAGAAGTAAATTAAAACTTCCCGCAAATGCTGTTTTGTTGGCACGAAACTCGACATATTGAGAGCTCAAAAAAACTATGAATTTGACACTGCGACAAATTGACACATACTGAAAATTAAAGCTATAAGACGTAGCTTTGACATGAACATAGTCACAGTACTGCCTGATGCGTATAGCGTTAGTAACGCCATCTGTTATCAAACCCGCATTTTCAATTTGTACCCCTGATAACAAACTTAAGAATATTAAAGATTTGCATCACTATAAAATTAATCAGTCACATCTATATGGTAGTATTAAGTTACACTCAAAAGAATAATAAATTAATAAATGAAAAAGAAAAAAAAATACATATGTATATATATATTTTTTTAAATTAATAATCCATATATGTTTTCCCCAATAAGTAACGATGAGAATATCGATAACAAGAATCAAGTATAATTTTAGGAAATATGGTATTTCACTTCAACCAACCGTGTGGAAGTATTACTATCGAGGAAAGGTCTGGCTTTTCAGTAGATCAAAGACAGACCCTAGAATGCCGTAGTATGCTAAAGTAAACAAGTTGGACTTTTTACTTTAAGGACAGACTGGGAAACTCTGGAAATTACCACCACCGTATTCGAGACCTTGCAACAAATTATTAATGGGGTAACGTACAAAAGAAAAACAGAAGTAAAGTTAGTAAAAAGTACGTAATAATAATAATAATAATAATACTTCAATAATACGATAGTAATATGCTAATAGTATTGATAGTCTTATGAAAATACATTCTGATAGTAATGATAATTCTTTTATAACAATAGTTGCGACATATGAGATACCTTAGTGTTTTAGGAATCTATAAATAATATAATCCTCTGTGACGTAGTCACAATCCTAAAAAGATAAAAGAAAAACCGAATAAAATCAGAATAAAGAGAAACACAAAATACAAATAAACAAAATCATTTATTGAAAATACCTGAAAAGGATCAGAAAGGGAAACAAAATAAAAAAAAAAAAAAAAAAAAAAAACACAAATTTATACATAAATAATCATTTATTCATCATATTCAGAAATCATTGAGACGACAAGTAAGAAAGATTAAACTGGCAGTAGTCTAGGCGACACCACGAACAAGCTGGATCCTGTCACATTCCTTCGCTGCCGAAAATAGCGGGTCAGCGACCGGCTGGCCTCGCTCTGGCAGTGAGGGGATGTAGGGGCAGGATGGCGGGGCGAGCTGAAACAAAAGAAATTACATGAGACAATAGGAGAGAAGAGTTAAAATAAAAGAGTGGGAAAGACGAGAAAGTATAAAAGGCAGCTTCAAACCGAGAAGACTCTCTTATCAGTTCAAACCGCCAACCAAGCCAGAACTCGCTTGTGCGCAGCTATAGAAGTTTCTTTTTATAAAACTGGAAATTTCATATTAAATCTAAAAATTCGAACATAAAAGGGTGTGCATCAGCCCTACAAACTTATTTGAACATGGACAGATAAAAGAATATAGTGCAAGTTAGTGGAGGAACAAATATAAAGATTAATAGCGAACAGTATCGGACTGGTTGAATAAAACAAGAAATATTCTAAAAAGCCGGATAAAGAAGAGAACGTTAGTGCCATTAAGATAAATAATTAGGGTTTAGTTTAGAAGAATTAAGCGAATAGTATAAGACGGTTTGGGTAGAATAATTAGAAGTAAGTACAGATAGTTATAAGAAGTATCCTGAACGCAGCGCATCGATCCATGAGAAAGACTCGCTTATGGTACCGATAGCTTTCTAATTTGTACACTTGGAGAGAGGATAGAAAAAGAAATAGAAATTAATAGTGTAATAATCAAACTATTAACAGCAGCAAGAAAAACTACAACACAAGGACAGGGTACGGTCAAGTGGATTTCATGCTAAACCACCGTTTTAAACAGGAGAGACTTTCGGAGTGAGAATTTGAAATACAGCTCAGAAAATAAATTAATAAATAGGTTTAGGAGGGCATTTGTGAGCCCGATTCATAGAAATTTAATTTAGAATTTTAAGACATCTAGGAAGATAATTAGGCGAAAAACAATTTCAGTAGATGTGTCAAGCGCGTCGCATGAGAACGACACCACTAAATAGAGAGAAAGGAGAAGAGAAAGATAAATCAAAAAGACCAACTCACCAAGAGCGAAGAAGAACCGGAACATCCTGGTCCACTGCTAAAGATTTTGGGGAGGAATCCATCAACGACCATATGAAAAACTGACAATTACTGGGAATACTAATCCAGTAGCTGTTATTATTCCACACCTAGTAAATATCACTCGCGAACCAGGACCACGATCACCCCCGAAAGACACGACCGGAACACACGGAAACGGCACGAATACAATAAACAAACAGCCGAACGCGGAACAACAAGGAAAACAACGCTTCTTAATTATTAAAACAAAACGACGCGTACACGGTCACAGACCCGACGTCCATAACGGCTGACCGGCGCGCCAGCAACAACGACGCAAGCCCAGCAGACAGCACGTCAGCAGCCAGGCGGGAAAAAGATCAAGACGGCTGAGCTCGATACAGCCTAGTTGAGATATCCACCGCTCAGCGCAGGAGTCGAGAATCTGATAACCTCACGGGTAAAGAAGAACGTGGAACCATCCGAGCAATTAAACATCACTGAGAAATTGTACGGTTAAAGGCGCCAAAAAGCCTCACAACACAAAAATTCTATGAAACTTATTAAATAAACCTTACTTATACCTCCAATAGAAGTCTACAATTAATTATCTTAGTGTTCGAGCCCGAATTCTTCCCCTCAGAAGAACAAAATTTAATGCTAACGTGAAAATACCGTTACATTTGGCGCCCGAACAGGGACTCGAACACAGATAAAAAGGACTGCAGAGGTAAAGTAGGGCGCGCATAAGGCAGAGAATTTGGTGTAAGAATTGAAGTATGGCTACAGGGGCTGAACCGAATATCTCGACTGAGCTCGAGGAAATGAGGATGATGGAGAGTCTAGAGGACCATCGACGGCAGGAAGGAGAAAAGGAAACGAGCCAGATATATCTCTGGGAGTCCACAACCGCTGATCATCTGTTGGACGGCCGGCGACAGAGAGATCGGAGGAATATAAATCGACTTTCCGAGATCGAGCATATCGAGGAAAGCGGAGACGTGTCGAACGAGTTCACAAATAATGAGATAAACGGTGAGGACGGTAGTACACCGAAAATCACAAACAGAACTGCGACGATCGCACCGGACCAAATTGGGGTGGGGGATTTAATGCAGTTTTTGCAGAAAATGGAAGAGAATGTGATTAAGTCACAGCAGAAGATGGAGGAGAAGTGCGATGGAAAGTTCGCCGAAGTGATAAAATCTCAGCAGGAGATGAGAGACGAGTGTTTGAGCGGGATCGCAGTGTTAAGAGAAACGGCTAAGGAGGCACTTGAAGGAGAGATTTCGGCGGCGGAAGGACGGACGGATTGGAAAATTAAAGAAGTACAAGAAAGGATACAAAGGGACCAGAATGTGACGAATAATTACATTCAACAACAAGTTGCCGGTCAGAAGGTGACTGTGGAGAAGCTTGAAAGGAGGACACAGGAGATGATGGCGGAAATCCGTGCAGCCCAGCAAATTACTGAGGACCAAAATAAAAGGATTGAAAAACTAGAAGAAACTACACAAAGAACAAGCACCTCTATGAATTTCGGTCAAACCATTGGAGGCGGTATGAATGTCACCCGGCTATACACAACGGCACAGAAGCCTCCCACATATAATGGCGACGGAAAAGAAAGGCCTATGAGATTTCTAAAGGAATTCCGTGAATTTTGTATCGCTGGAGGGATTGAAGATACGGAAATACGTCACACTATAGGAACGGCATTAAAAGGTGTTGCTAACGATTGGTGGCTGGTGGTGGAAGGAGCAGTGCATAATTTACAGACATTTGAAGAGAAATTCCGTTCAAGATACTGGGCTCGCGACATGCAGGATAAAGTGAAGAAGAATTTAGAATTCGGATCGTTTTATCTAGAAGGCCAAACGTTGACACGAGCCGAGTATGCCACTCGTGTGATTGGAAATGCACGGGATCTTAGCGAGAAACTCAGTGACGAGGATATAATCCGTCGACTCGCGAAGCATTTTGACGAGGAAGTACGCAGTGCAGTGAGAGTGCGGCAAATACGTGAAATAGACGAATTCTTAGAACTGTTGGAAAGCACGGACGTGGCAGGTCCTCTAAATTACAAGAGAGACACAGGTCGTACCGGGGGATATGCTTCTCAGGAGCAACAAAGATATTTAAATGGAGGAGCTGTGCGTGAGCAGATTGCGCGTCCTCACATTAGATACGAAAATCGAGAAAACTTTGCAAACAATGGCGGAAACCGATTTCCACCAACACCAGGACGTCAGGTTGACAGGGGAGAGAGACCACCGTGGCAGAACAACGGACCATGGCCTCCAACAAATCCTTCTCGAGAAAATAGGTCAGGACAACAAAGACCACCATGGCAGGAGAACCGACCGAGATATTTCCCAGGACCAGAAAACAGCAGACCAGGAGAAGTAACTCCACCACGGCAGGAGCAATTACCAGGAAACCCGGTGAATAATATCAGTCGTGCTCTGCAAGGACCATTTGTCGAACACACCATACCGAGAGAGCCAAAACCAGGATGCTCAGGAGTGGGAAACACGGGCTCGGGAAACGCCTAGTCGTTGCGCCCGAGGAAGAACAAAGAATAAATAATAACGACAAGGAGCGGAGCGCAACGGTAAAACAGGAGGAAAAGAAAAGCACGAGACAGCGGATGAACGCGAGGAAAAGAGAGAAGAAGAAGTTGAGGGATCAGCGGAGAAAAGAGGAAAAATACAAAAGCAGTGAACAGTCAGTGAGAAGGGATGAAGAGGAGAGCACCGATTGGCGAGGGCAGGCCGAATCATGGGAAAAAAGAGTTCAGGAAGACGGTAAAGGCGCACTTAAGACGACGAAGAGTATGTGGCCAGAAAACGTTGCCAGAGTTCAAGGAGTACCTGATATCGGAAGGCCAACACCAGGGGTGGTGGAGAGGATGAAAAATAAGAAGGTAGTCTGTTCAATGTCGATGGAAAATCCTCGAGAATATTTGTATGAAGAGGCTGAGGAGATCCCGACGAAGTGGTATGATGAAAGACATCCGAGATGCCCTGAGATACCAGTGACAATAGCAGGTATGACGGAAATAAGTTTAATAGATAGCGGAAGTGAAGTGTCGTGTATATCGGAAGAGTTTTTCCGACAAAATGAAGAAATTTTTAAGAACTGCCCGATGCTACCGGTTACGTCGACACAGGTAGTCGGAGCGTTTGGTGGAGAGACGGAACGAGTCAAAAAGCAGATTATGATAGATGCGGAGACGTACGGCTCAAAAGGGGTTTTGCAAGTGCTAGTGGTGCCAAAGTTAGTAAGACCAGTGCTAATCGGAATCGACGGGATGTTGATTTAAAAAATTTCAATAGATGCCAAACAACAAATTTTAGCAGTAGAGGATAAGATTATTGCGAAATTAAATGAAGGATTGTGGCAACATGTGAATCCAGAGGAATTTCATAAAAGTAAGCCAAATAAAATATGTGCTACGGTAGTGATAAAAGATACTCCAGATGGAGAGACGAATATCAGCCTGACCGAAGAAGAATTTATGGAGAAAATGGCCGAGTGTGCAGGTTTAAGACCGGGAATAAGAGAGGAGTTTAAAAGGATCGTCGAATGCAGACGAGAGATTTTCGATAAAATTCCAGGACGGATGACGAAGTACGAACATCGACTATTACTCAAAGATCCGAAACCATATTTTCATCGCTCTTATCCGGTTTCACTAATGCAACGAGAAAAGGTGCAGAAGGAAATCGAGAGAATGCTTAAAGTCGGTGTGATACAGAAATCGGAAAGCATTTATATCAACCCATTGATGCCGGTAACAAAGGATGATGATTCGGTACGTTTATGTCTTGATGCCCGAGAATTAAATAATTATCTGATAAATGACTACAACAATGCACCACCTATCGAGGAAATTTTCCAACGATGCGGAGGAAAAACGGTGATGTCAACGCTAGACTTAACAAGTAGTTTTTGGCAGATACCGCTGCATCCAGACTCAAGAAAATATACGGCATTTCAACATAATGGAAAATGTTATGAGTTTACGGTAACACCATTTGGTCTGAAAACAAGCACGGCGAGTTTAATAAGGGCACTCGATGTGGTCCTCGAAGGATTAGATTTCGTGATCAATTTCGTGGATGATCTTTTAATCATGTCTACATCACACGAAGAACATCTCGACCATCTGCGAAAATTATTTGAAAGATTTCTTGAGCACGGGATGACATTAAAATTTAGTAAATCTCATTTTTTCCGAAATAAAGTCATATTTCTCGGTCACATTCTCACCACGGAAGGCTTGAAACCCGATCCGGAGAAAATCGAAGCAATTCAAGAATATCCACGGCCAAAGACAATAAAACAATTAAGAGGATTTTTAGGCTTAATCAATTTTTATACGAAATTCACAAATCGCCATGCGCATGAAACCGCGCCATTGCTGAATCTTTTGAGAAAAGGTGTTCGATGGAAATGGGATGAAGAGATGGAAAAATCATTCGAGAAAGTAAAAAATTTATTCTGTAAAAAAATAATATTACGATTTCCAGACACGAGTAAACCGTACACACTTACCACGGACGCAAGTGGATATGCGCTCGGAGCGATCCTGTCGCAGGAAAATGAAACTAATGAGAGCGAGGTAGTGACGTTTGCAAGTCGGACTCTGAAAGGGGCCGAGATCGGCTATATGACAACAGAGAAGGAACTACTAGCGATTGTGTGGGCTCTTCAAAAATTCCGGACATATTTGAAAGGAGCACAAATACACATAAAGACCGATCATAAGGCATTAATTTTCCTGAAAACCTGTCGTTTTACTGCGGAAAGGCTCATGAGATGGGTCCTCTCGATACAAGATTACGATTTACAGATTGAACATGTTGCGGGAAAAGCTAATGTAGTCGCGGATGCCCTGAGTAGAGTGGAGGGAGACGAGAAGTTACCCTCGGCCGATAAAAAAGGGATCATCGTTGTCGCAGGAGTACTAGCAGAGAAACTTCCGCGGGATCTAGCAAAGAAACTTAAATGCATGGAAAAAATTCAACGAGAGCAAGAGGATCTGAGAATTATTATGGATTTCCTCGGTCAAGATAAAGAGGGGGATGAAGATAGAAAATTCCGGATTGAAAAAGGTATTTTGGAAAAGAAATCGAAAAATGGTGTGTGGCGAGTAATAGTGCCAAAAAGTATTATCAAAGAATTAATTAAGGCTTGCCATGCTATGTATGGACACCTTGGGGCCCGGAAGTGTTCACGGATGCTGGAAGAAGATTTCACCTATCCACATCTGGCTAAAATCACTCGAAATACATTAGCAACTTGCGATACGTGTCAGAGGAACAAAATCGCAATACAAACGAGCTACGCGACGATGCAAACGATCATCCCAGAGAAACCAGGGGATTTGGTATCGATCGATTTTTATGGACCATTACCAGCATCGGTGGGCGGGGTGAAACACATCCTCGTGACATTAGATGCTTTCAGTAAATATGTGGTGTTATATCCTATGAAAAAAGCAAACACATCTACAGTAATAAAAAGAATATTCGATGACTACATTCCCAAGTATGGAAAACCCCGTAGAATTCAATTCGATCATGGCACGCAATTCACTGCGAAAAACTGGCTTAAGAAACTCAAGGACGAGGACATCATGGCGGTTTTCTCATCGATCCGTCATCCTCAAGGAAATATCGTCGAGCGAGTTAACCGAGAGCTGGGAAGATTTTTTCGTACGTTCCTGACGGAAAATCATGCAGGATGGTTTAAATGGGTAAAAGTAATACAGGATTGTATTAATGAATCTCACCACGAGACAACTGAATGCACACCCATGGAGCTACAATGTAAAAAGAAGCCGACAAGAGAATGGAATAAACAAATGGGAATAAGAAGAGATGAAGAAGATGCCACTACGTACGAAATGAAGATCGAGATCGTGAGAGAAAGAATTTCGAAAAAAGGGCGGCGTCAAGCGGAGAAATTCAACGCCACACATAGGCTAACTAATTATGAGATAGGGGATTTAGTTTTAATTAAAGCGTTGAATGTTTCAGATCCGCTGAAACAATTAACATCAAAATTTATGCCTTTATATGAAGGACCGTATAGGATTAAGAAATGCGTGGGTGTAGCAACATATTTAGTAATAGATGTAGAAAGTGAGAAAGAGCGTGGTAAATTTCACGCCAGTATGTTTAAGAGGTATAGGACAGAGACAGAAAAGACAGACGAGAAGAACGAAGAAGCAGCGAATTCGACGACCATGGGAGAGAGCGAGAGAGAAATGGGGCAGAGTCCGAAAGCAAAACAACAGGGCCTACACTCGGCACCGACAAGTACAGTGAAAACAAAGGTACCGACGGTCAGCGTACCGAGCATATAGTAAAATTATCTGAGAGACTATATGCAAAACCGAGGGAAAGTACACCAAGACGGGCGCCAAGATCTTTCGTGTTGTGGTTGGTCAGGAAAAGAGGCGCGACAAACACGTAACCCGATAGGCTTGACCAGTACTGGAATTCGTAGAAAATAATAGATTCTACGAAGATGACGCAAATTCCGAGTACTGGTAATCGATTCGACGATTGGGTAATCGATTGAAGGCCAAGAGAGAGTAATGGAGAAAGGGGTTCGGGAGACGGATAATTGGCGCAGAGGCCAAGGCCAGCACGAAAGTAGGCCGAAAAATCACGAAGAATCCGGAAATCCGAAATGATGAATTTACATTGGCCAAAATTGATAATTGATGAATATAGATATAATGCCATGTTAAGAAATGTCTATAAAAGGGATCGACGACAAAGGAACAGCCTACAAAACGACAAAAATCACGAATACAAAAAGGAAGTGCAAAGTAAAAAGAAAGAAGTTATTGATTTCCCCAAAGAAAAACAAAGAGGTATGTTCAAAAATGGAATAAAATAAAATAAAATCAATAAATGGAGAAATAAGTAAAATAAACAAGAAGGAAAATTAAACAAATAAAATATTTTCTTTTGGGTTTATTTTCAAAGAGAGAGGAAAAATGTCTGTGCCACGATTTATCGAATACGGCGTCGAGTACTTGACACCGAACGAACCGTATGCAGCGGAGCTATTGACGGTTGAGAGCCCGAGCCGGTTTTATGTATGGCTAGAGAGGGACCGCCAACGGAGAGAAAATTTCCTACGACAAGTAGCCAGAACGAGTCGCTCTCATCCCGACGTGCATCGCCTGCTGGAAGAGGAGTTGTACCCAGGAAGAGCGACGTTATTGCTGCTGATCAACGAGGAAAACGAGGACGAATACTCGTTTCTTCGCGGGACGGTCCTGAAAAAGAAAAGCGACGGAAGATATGGAGTATGGATGGGAGATCTGGGGACAAAGATAAAGTGTGAAATGGACGCACTATATACGGTACCGGCCCCATACCTCGGGGAGCCGTATTATTCCGTCACGTGCGCTCTGCACGAGATGGCGCCGATCGACCGGTCATGGAGCCAAACGGCATGCGGCCGATTTGCATCGTTGACGGTGGGGCAGACGATCGACGTCTATGTAGACGAACTCGACCCTGTTGTGGAGGTGGTATGGGTGTCCGTACACGCCAGCCTCCACAATAGGGGCTATGACGTATCTCAACAACTTGAGCGGAGTGGGGATGCCCGAAGGGTGCCCACCAACCCAACTTTCAGCTACGGCCAAGACGGGGGGCACCATGGAAAGCATCACCGATTTGAGAGACGGCGGGAGAGGCAGGCGGCGAGGGCCGCAACGTATATACACCGAGGATCGGGGAGCTCTAGCGTAGCCGGGAACCAAAGCCTCGATGATTTGCTCCAGGAGCTCGCCTCCCTCATCGACGGGTTCTCGGAGGAGGAGAGCAGCAGCGGCAGCGATGATGATGGCGAGTCGGCGATGCAGGCCTGGCTGGCTACGCCACCACCGGACCCTGAAACGACGACTACGCTAGTGGAGTGGGGCGTGATCCCGCCACAAGACCCTGACGTGACAGACAGCGACGAGGACCGAAACAATGACAGCGACGGGACATGAATAAAAAAAAAAAATAAATAAATAAATAAAAATAGAAAAAAAATATATACCTCATGCGTTGGCGTCTTATTTCGAGTGAATTTATTTTAGAATAAGCGTAGTCATAAGTCATAAAAATAAGTTAGCAATAAGATAGAAATAAGTTAAAAATAAACAAATAAATAAAATAGCTAAATAAATAAATTAATTAATATTTCCTAAACAAATTTTTGATCGGGATCAAAAATTTGGGGGGATAATGTGACGTAGTCACAATCCTAAAAAGATAAAAGAAAAACCGAATAAAATCAGAATAAAGAGAAACACAAAATACAAATAAACAAAATCATTTATTGAAAATACCTGAAAAGGATCAGAAAGGGAAACAAAATAAAAAAAAATAAAAAAAAAAAACACAAATTTATACATAAATAATCATTTATTCATCATATTCAGAAATCATTTAGACGACAAGTAAGAAAGATTAAACTGGCAGTAGTCTAGGCGACACCACGAACAAGCTGGATCCTGTCACATTCCTTCGCTGCCGAAAATAGCGGGTCAGCGACCGGCTGGCCTCGCTCTGGCAGTGAGGGGATGTAGGGGCAGGATGGCGGGGCGAGCTGAAACAAAAGAAATTACATGAGACAATAGGAGAGAAGAGTTAAAATAAAAGAGTGGGAAAGACGAGAAAGTATAAAAGGCAGCTTCAAACCGAGAAGACTCTCTTATCAGTTCAAACCGCCAACCAAGCCAGAACTCGCTTGTGCGCAGCTATAGAAGTTTCTTTTTATAAAACTGGAAATTTCATATTAAATCTAAAAATTCGAACATAAAAGGGTGTGCGTCAGCCCTACAAATTTATTTGAACATTGACAGATAAAAGAATATAGTGCAAGTCAGTGGAGGAACAAATATAAAGATTAATAGCGAACAGTATCGGACTGGTTGAATAAAACAAGAAATATTCTAAAAAGCCGGATAAAGAAGAGAACGTTAGTGCCATTAAGATAAATAATTAGGGTTTAGTTTAGAAGAATTAAGCGAATAGTATAAGACGGTTTGGGTAGAATAATTAGAAGTAAGTACAGATAGTTATAAGAAGTATCCTGAACGCAGCGCTACGATCCACGAGAAAGACTCGCTTATGGTACCGATAGCTTTCTAATTTGTACACTTGGAGAGAGGATAGAAAAAGAAATAGAAATTTATAGTGTAATAATCAAACTATTAACAGCAGCAAGAAAAATTACAACACAAGGACAGGGTACGGTCAAGTGGATTTCATGCTAAACCACCGTTTTAAACAGGAGAGACTTTCGGAGTGAGAATTTGAAATACAGCTCAGAAAATAAATTAATAAATAGGTTTAGGAGGGCATTTGTGAGCCCGATTCATAGAAATTTAATTTAGAATTTTAAGACATCTAGGAAGATAATTAGGCGAAAAACAATTTCAGTAGATGTGTCAAGCGCGTCGCATGAGAACGACACCACTAAATAGAGAGAAAGGAGAAGAGAAAGATAAATCAAAAAGACCAACTCACCAAGAGCGAAGAAGAACCGGAACATCCTGGTCCACTGCTAAAGATTTTGGGGAGGAATCCATCAACGACCATATGAAAAACTGACAATTACTGGGAATACTAATCCAGTAGCTGTTATTATTCCACACCTAGTAAATATCACTCGCGAACCAGGACCACGATCACCCCGGAAAGACACGACCGGAACACACGGAAACGGCACGAATACAATAAAGAAACAGCCGAACGCGGAACAACAAGGAAAACAACGCTTCTTAATTATTAAAACAAAACGACGCGTACACGGTCACAGACCCGACGTCCATAACGGCTGACCGGCGCGCCAGCAACAACGACGCAAGCCCAGCAGACAGCACGTCAGCAGCCAGGCGGGAAAAAGATCAAGACGGCTGAGCTCGATACAGCCTAGTTGAGATATCCACCGCTCAGCGCAGGAGTCGAGAATCTGATAACCTCACGGGTAAAGAAGAACGTGGAACCATCCGAGCAATTAAACATCACTGAGAAATTGTACGGTTAAAGGCGCCAAAAAGCCTCACAACACAAAAATTCTATGAAACTTATTAAATAAACCTTACTTATACCTCTGTTATGCCGGTGCCGAGTAATTGGATTATTCGGTAGTCGGTATAATATTAAAAGTTATTATTTTTTGGGATCGTTTGCCGATAAGGAGATGGATCTCGAGTAAAAGATGGAAACGCGAATTTATATAAAAGGAAGTATTTATTATAAGCGACGGTAACTTTCCGTTGCCTATTTATATAGCAAAGTAAGAAGTACAATAATGCGTTGTTTCGAGTATTGAACGAGGAACCAACCGTTCTCTGTCAAGTCGAAATTAATTCTGTCTTTTCCGAAGCAGTTAGCAACTGCGTTTTCTAAAATCCCTTAGTTGGCAGCTTTAGCTTTAGCCTATCGTAGATCGCCTCGCGAGTCGCTTCGTGCTGCGTCGGCGTCTACTTCGCATCCCGTCTTGTATGACAGCTATCTTTCAGAATTTCATCTCTAACTGTGTCCGCTAAGGAATATTCCTGAGAATACGCTAGAGGAATATTCCGCGACACAACATCCCTCCCCCCTTAAAAGGAAAAATTTTCAACAAAAATTTTTTCTTCAGTTGGTTTCCCGTACCTTACAATTTTAATACAATTTTACGATTTGATATATGATATATAATATGTGTGTAAAATGTTTCATTTTTGCTTGCTAGCGTCGTTCGAGTCGAGCAAGTCGTTCTCGGTTGGGGGGACGATTGCATAACCTGGCCAGCTCGGTTCGAAGTCGTTCTTCTGGCTGTTGTCGTCCGAGAGGCTCGAGGTTGATAGTTACCTCGGCGGCTGCCGGGGTTATTGCTTCTCTAGTGCTCGGTGGTGTTCTGTTTCTTTTGTACCTGTAACATTTAAGCAGAACGTAGCCAACCAAGGCGATCGGCGCTATAGCGCCCAAGGAGTAGAAACTCAGGTTGTGGATGTGTTGCATCCCGTCTCCGGCAGTATGGAGGTTGTCCATGATTTGGTCGGCTCGAGCTCCGAGCTTCCGAAGCTCTTCGGGGTCTCGCAGCACGCTCTGTAGTGGGATGGTCCTCTCAGTCTGCGGCGGGGGTGCCCGAGCTTCGATCTCCGTTAATGTCAGATTAAACGACGGGAGGTAGTTTTCCTGTATGATCTGCGATGTTCGCCCGATGGTTTTGATGCTGAAATCTCGGGCGGTTACTATACATACGCCTACCAAAGCCAGTATTCCCGAATTATTTAATATTTCGTGCTGAGTGGGATTTTTCCCACAATTTATTCCTATGGGGACCGGGGTTGGCGCGACGTATAACCATCGTCCTTGCAGTTGCATAGGAACGATTAGGGGATGTGTGATTTCGACAACCCTTTTCGCGCAATTTTTTCCGTTATCGGTGTCCATTTTCGCATAGATTAGGACTTCGCAGGGCGCGTAGCGTGTGACCGGCATGGTAGGGTGTGTTGGTGGGCAAATGTACGATTTGCCCAGTACCTTGCAAATTTTTATGTCATTGTATGTCATTCTTAGGTACTTGCGATTCTCTATATCTATTACCAAGTGGGATTCGGTCGCTTCTATGTAGTAGTGCCTGCCGTTGTCCGCTCGCGTGGGTATGGGGTATACTTTTTGCATACTATATCGTTGCTGCCCGATCAGCGGTATATCCAGCACAAGTAACACTGCGTTGCCTTCGCTGTAAGCCCTGGTATCTGCCAGTCGCATAAGTGTTGACACTTGGTCAGGTGCTATTGCGACCGGGAAACTACTGCCCGACGGTAGGTGTGGTAGTGCCTCTACGAGGTGCCTAGCGAGTGTGCGTGGCGGCAGGGACGTTGCTCGGGCCTTACCGCTAGCTATATCGTCCACCAGCCACACTAGCTCCTGTACGTCGTCGAGTAATGCTTCGACCGCAATACTTATCGCGTTGAGCGTCTCGTCCAAGTGTTGGCGTCTCTCTATGTAGTATACTTCGCCGTTAAGCGTGCGGTTGATATGCTGCATCAGGGACAGCAGGGTCTGTTCGTTAGCCTGTATGTGTTGCGCGCTTTCGTTAAATAGGCAGAGCGTGGTTTTTATGATTTGTATTTGATTTTTTAATCCTTCCTTCAGGGTCTGGTGGGACGCCTCCAGGCGCGTTATTTCTTCGTGTAGTTCCTTTGCGTCGGTGGCATCCATGTTTCCTGTGATGGCTTTGATTATGCTTCCGAGGCCATCTACCAATCCTCGGCGCTCTCTGACGGGGCGCGTCCCGAGGAGGTCGAATATGGTCAGTATTCCTGTCTCTATTCTTCCCTTCATTCTTGGAACCGAGTCGCTTATGACGGGGCATATATCGTTGGCGCGAGTTTCGCTTTCGCACAGCTCCGTCAGACGTTGTAGGCTTTTGCTTATCTCCCCCTCTCGGTGCAGTAGTGCCGCGAGGTCCAGCCTGATTATCAGTCGCCATGTCGATTGAATTATTGTAAGGCTCCCTATGTCCTCATAGTAGATGCCCGGAGTGCTGGCAAAAGTGCTGACGACGTAGTCGGCAGTACTCGGTGTGGCTGTGGTTTGTTCATACCTTGCTGCGACTAATCTGCAATCAGACGAGGGGAGGAAAGCGTGAGTTCTTCCTCTTTCGTTGCAGTCTCGCGGGTTTCGCTCGAGGGCTTTTTGGCTCATTCTTGTTCTCGCAATCCGACTGGAACGATGTCTACAATTCTCGTCCGTGTTTCCAGGACCTCGCCCTATGAGGCAGTCCTCTGTAAAGGGGACGACGTAACTCCCGCGGTAATGGAGCTAATTGTAAGTATTCTCCTTACCTTGCTTGGAATTTTTAATGTTTCCATAAAGTTCTTATATATGTTAATTTTAATTTTCAGAGCTGCCTGATCGTCGTACCAGGGCCCAGCCGTCGCTGGCTCTCTGACGAATTCCAAGAGCGCGCGGCTATACGCAGCCGCCGCCGAGACAACCGCCGAGCGGTTTACTGTTTGTGGGGCCTGGGGCCGTGGCTCGGCGACGAAGAGCCCTATCATGATTTCGTCGGGCTGCGCCGGCTCTTTTCGGAGGAGCCGCTTCACACCTGCCCCTCTTGCGGGACCCTCTTTGCTTGACTAATCATATCTTAATGTTTTCGAAATTTTATGTTTTTACCTGAATTAAAATTTTCGAATTTACCTCGAGTCGTTAATGAAGTTCCTACCTTGCGCTCCGTGGAGCTCCCTACCCTCATTTATTTAGTTTTTATTTAGTTTTAATGGTCTATAAATAGTTTCAGGCGGTTGGCGTGGACCGCCTGAATTTTCCGTCCCTTCTGGACGACGTAATTGACGGGAGGCCTCGCTTCCACTATCTCGTGGGGTCCCGTCCACTTCGGGGTCAGCTTGGCCGTCCGCCCCCTGCGCACCGTCTCGTCGCGGAGGAGTACGCGTTCGCCGACGCGGTACTCCTGCACCTGTGCGCCTTGGTCGTATATAGTCTTCGACCGTCGTTTCGCGCCTTCCAGGTTCTCTCGTGCTACAGTCCATGCGGCGCGTAATCGTTCGCGTAACTCTTGGACGTAGTCGTCGTATGCATAGGTGCGGCGGGGCTCCTGCTTCACGGCGGTCGGTAACTCCGCTTCGCGACCATACACCAATACATGGGGTGACAATCCGGTCCCTGTATGTGGAGTGGTGTTGTACGTGAACATCGCGTATGGCAGCCACTCGTCCCAATTACCTTGGTCCTCGTTTATGAAATTTTTCAGGTATTCAGCGAGGGTGCGATGCGATCTTTCTAGCGCGCCGTTTGACTCTGGGTGGTATGCAGTCGTTTGTATCTTCTTGATTCGGAGCAGTCGACACATCTCTCTGAAGGTCGAGCTGAGGAAATTCGTGCCTTGATCCGATAATATTATTTCCGGTGTCCCGTGCCGGCAAATCAATTCTTCTACGAGCGCTTTTGCTACTGTCGGAGCCTCTTGGTTCGGTAGTGGAATTGCTGCGCTGTATTTGGTAAGTGCGTCTTGGATCGTAAGTATATATTTTTTCCCGTTGACGCTTTCCGGTAACGGTCCTACGATGTCGACCGCAACTTTTTCGAACGACCTCGATGGGGTGTCAGTTACCACCATTGGTACTCGTTCCCTTTTCCCGATTTTATTTTTCTGGCAGGATTCGCAGGATGTTATGTATTTTTCTAAGTCCCTTCTTATGCCGGGCCAGTCGTACTTGGTCCGGATCCGATGCAGCGTGCGCCGTATACCTTGATCCCCTCCTATGGGGGTGTCGTGGTATTCTCTAATTATTTTCTGGCGGTCATCGGCAGAAGGGGTGGCTACGCCACTGCGGCAGTCGCTATACTCTTTTATCGCGCTGTCTTTATCCGTGCTGCAGGAAGTTCGCGGGCTACGGGCCCCGCCGTGCCTCGCTTCCTCAGCGGGCCTTTGCGGTGCTCTGTCCGCAGTTTCTTCGCTCGGTGTGTCCACCGGTAGCTCCGCCGTTGGGTCGCTCTCTCTCTCGAGCGGCCTTGCAACGTTTGCCTTTCGCGGCCTTCCGCGCTTCGCGGGTCCGCCATGCTGTGCTGGGCCCGCTCCATCCTTGTTAGCGGTGCTCGCAGTCTCACCAGTGGCTTGCGTGGCTTGCTTGCATGGTCTGCCCCTTCCCCGACCGCACGGCTTTTCGGCGGGGCTGTGGGGTTCAGTAGAGCGTTCTGCAGGCACGCTGCGAATCTCTCTGTCCTCTTCTGGCGCATTGGCCAGAGCGGCCTCTCTCTCTGCCGCGTTGCTAGGCTGGCCCGGGGTATTCTCGGCTCTCCGCTTTGTGCGGCTGTCCGTACCCGGGCGCTTACTGTCCTCTTCTCTCTCGTGGGCGGGCTCGATCTCTCGCTCCAGCGAGCTACTATGGCTATACGGGGTATCTTCGGCCGTCTGCTTTGTGCGGTCTTTCGTTGTGCCTACTTGCCCCGTCGTGCTGTCCTCTTCCGACTCACGGGCTTCGTTCCTAGCTCTCGCTTGGGTCCTCGTAGTAGCGAATATACGACTTAACGCATCGGCGTTTGTATTACGCTTTCCGGCCTTATATTCAACGTTAAATTCGTGTTCGGCTAATTTAATTTTCCAACGCATTAATCTCGAACCTGGGTCCTTTACTCCGAACAGCCAGGTGAGCGGTTGGTGGTCCGTCACTACCGTGAAACGCGTACCATAAATGTATGGTCGAAATTGAGCGAGAGCCCAAACTATGGCGAGTAGCTCTTTTTCCGTGGTTGTATAATTGAGCTCGGCCTTTGACATGGTGCGGCTCGCGTAACATATGGGCAAATCGTCCCCGATCTTGCCTTGCGATAAGATTGCGCCGAGCGCCCTGTCTGAGGTATCTGTCGTTACAACAAAAGGCTTCGTGAAGTCTGGATACTGCAGTATCGGTGCTGTGGTAAGAGCTAACTTCAGTTCTTCGAAGGCAGCGTCTCTTACTGCGGTCCACTCGAATTCGACCCCTTTCTGGGTTAATTCTGTGAGTGGCTTCGCGGTTCTCGAGAAGTCCTTGATGAATTTTCGATAGTAGCCAGCTAGTCCGAGGAAAGATTGTACTCCTTTTATATTTCTCGGTACCGGGAATTCCCTTACTGCTTCCAGTTTCTGCGGATCAGCACGTACGCCCTCTTTGGATATGATGTGGCCGAGGTACTGCGTTTCCTTGCGCAGGAACTGGCACTTGCTCGGTTGCACTGCTAATCTGGCTTCTCTTAGCCGCTGCAGTACCTCTCGTAACCTGTCATTGTGCTCCTTGAAGGTTTTGCCGTGAATTACTATGTCGTCTAAGTACACATAGCATTTGACGCCCTGTAGTCCTGCCAGCGCGGAGTTCATCAACCTCTGGAAGGTCGGTGGGGCGTTTTTGAGTCCGAAAGGCATTCGGTTATACTCGAAATGGCCCTGTGGTGTGGAAAATGCAGTCTTTTTCTTGTCTTGCTTTGCCATCGGGATTTGATGAAATCCAGAGGCGAGATCCAAGGTCGTATAGTATCGGGCCCTTCCCAGCTGGTCCAATATCTCGGTGGTATTAGGCAGTGGGTACGAGTCTCCGATGGTGGCTTCGTTCAGCTTCCGAAAGTCCACTACTACGCGCATTTTTCTCTCTCCGGCTGCGTCAGGTTTCTTCGCTACAACCAGCAGCGGGGCGTTCCATTGACTCCGGCTAGGTTGGACAATGCCTTCCTCAAGCATTTCGCGGGTCTGCCTCTCCACTTCTCTCTTGTGGGTCTCGGGCAGCCTGTATGGGTGCACCTTAATGGGCTGCACCCCCTACTTAAGGGGTATCACATGTTCTACCATAGGCGTGCATGGCAGCCTGTCCCCCGGGAGGTGGAACACATCTTCGTATTCTTTCGTGATCTCATCGAGCGCTTCGCGCTCTTCCTTATTGAGATTTCGTGCGTCTAGCTCTTGAGCTAGTCGCGCGAGGCGGTCGGCCCCTCGCTCCGCGCTGACGGTGCATACTTCGGGCGTCGCGGCCTCGGGACCGTGACCCACTGCCGTTATCTCTAGAGGCTCGAGTTCCACCACCGGGCGTTGTACCTCAACAGCCTTCTCTGTGGTGTTTATTAGACTTACTGCACAGCTGCTACCGTGCGGCGGCGTGATGCAGGCTCCCATTATTACTCCTTTTCCGAGTTCCATTTTAGAGAGCAGTCCGATAAATTTGCTCTTGGTCGCGGCGTAAGCGACGGTCTCGCTGCGCGGCGGCAGGGTCATCTTCACCGTACCATCTAGAAGCGGCATGCAATGTCCGTATAGTTTAATCATTTCGCCGTGCAAGATATCTGCTTTATGATGTTTAATGAAGTCCATACCAAGCAGTCCGTTGACCTTCAACGGCACGGTGCTTGGAACGATGTAAAACCAATGCTCTACATTTAGAGCCGGCGTCTCGAGCGTGATGTTCGCTATTCCTAGAGGAGTAAATTTTTCTCCCGCCACCCCTTGTAATTCCACTTTGCAGTCCTTCACCATAGTCTCGGGTTTGAGACAGTCTTCTTTAATGATGCTGCATTGGGCTCCGGTGTCTGCCTTGAGGGTGAGTACCCCAGACACGGCCAGCGATGCAATGATATCGAAATCACTGGCGGTGGCACTCGACGCCGGCAACGTTACTTGTAGCAATTGTAGCTCGCTTGCGGGCTTTTCCCGGGCTGTTAGTGTGTTCAGCCTCATCGTTCCCAGCGGGCGGGTGTCCGTGTTATTCCTACCGGCACCCGTCGTTACTGTCGTTTTTTTTTCCTTATCTTCCGATTCCTTTTGACGTTGGGGCTGCTGTGTCGTCCGAGCGGGTTCGCTCTGGTTTAGCGATAACCTCTTTCTGCAGTCCCTCCACACGTGGCCCTTCTTCTGGCAGTAGTTGCACACGATGTCGACGTTGTGTATGGACTTATTTTCACTGGGCATTGGCAGGCTCACTCTTCCCGATCTCCGGGTGCAGTCTCGTGCCAAGTGTCCGGCGTTCCCGCAGGTGAAACAATTTTCGTTCTGCCGGGATAGTGCACCCTGGGACCTTCTGGGGTGGCTCGACGCTCCCCCTAGCCCTCCCTTAGGCTGCACCATGTTGGTTATCTCTATGGCCCCGGCCACGGAGTCATGCAACGTTTGGTAATTTCGAGCACGTACCAGCACTTGCACCTGGCCGTGCAGGCCGTTTTCGATGTTGGCCTGTGCGCTTCGTCGTGTGACGCTCTCGACGGTAATCTTTTGATCCTCGGTTTGCAACGGCTCGCAGAGTATTTCGGCGATGTCTACCGTGATCCGTTCCGTCCGTGCCGCGTAGGCGGCGATGTCCTCGTTCTGTCCCTGCCGGAGGGAGCTGAACTCCATTTGCAGCGCGGCCAGGGACTTCCGTTGTCCGTACAACGCTTCCAACTCGCTCCTGAGTTGCGCCATGGTGCTGATGGTTTTGTGCTGCAGTTGTCTTGCTGCTGCACCCTCTAGCTTACTCATAACGATCAACTCGAGGAGAGTGTCATGCTCCTCCTCTGCTACCCTGCGGAATATCGTCTCGCAGGACTTTAGGAAGAGAGGCAATGCCTTTGAATCTTTGCCGTCGAATGTTTTTACCATTTTTATTCCGAGACTGAGGCTGAGCATGTTTGAGGGCCTCTGCGTCTCCTCGAATCGCGCGCGTCTCGGGGGCAGCGCGGGGGGCGGGATGTCCTCCATCCCAGCTCCTCCTAGCCGTCGCTGGAGCTCGGCAATTTGCTCCCGTAAGGAGTGGATTAGTTCGTATTCGTCTGCACCTACCTCGTTGAGCGTGCTCGCCAAGTTTCGTCTTGCTGACGGTGTTTCAACCCCCTGTAGCTCGCGATCGAGTTCGCGTCGACTTTGCTCGTGCTCGCGCTGCAGCCTTTCGCACTGCCGTCGAGCTCTTACCAAGTCACGGTGGCTCCGGTCGATCGCCTCTAAACGATCTTGTACTCTCGAAGTCACCGATCGTGCCGTTGTACCGGTGGCTGACGGGAAACCTATGCGATCTATCGTTTGCAAGCTTCCGAGTTCCCGCTCATCCATGTCCTCATCTAGGTATTCAGGCGTTCGTTCGCCAGTGGCCATATTGAACACGTCGTCGCTACCTATGCTATTGTTATCTCGAAATGCCGTGCTCCTGAGAGGGTTTACGCCGAACTCGGCGTCCAGTCGGCCTGCGACGGCCTCTTGCCTATCGGTGGGGATTCGTCCCGACGGCGCGAGCTCTGTTAACGCCCTGCGCGCTTCGTATACTATTTCCTCTACGGCGGCAGCTAATCCAGCTGTGGAGTCTGCCCCTTCGCCGGGAGTCGCAGTTCCTAATGAATTGACTCTACGTTTCGGTTTCGCTCCCCTAAATATCGGCATGTTGCTAGTTTCGCGGTGGACAAACTCTAAAATATGCTCGCAAAATTTCTAGAGATATTTTCTCCAAATTTTCCAAAATATTTTTCCTGATTGGCTTCAGTTTATTGGCTATGTATGAGTATAAAGTAACCGCCACTTACAGAAAGATGATCTGGTAGACGGTCCTTTCCATTGCGATGTCCTCGGGTGCTGTTCCTTCGGTGCTGTAGACCCGTTGTCTCTTAGCTTTCCTCGAAGGTTGGTCCAGTTGTCCTCCCTGGTACCGTTGACCCGTATCTCCGTTGGTTCCTGGGTTCGTCCTTGGTGCGTCGCCAACGATTGCGCGACGGCTTCTTTTCGAGTAGCTGCTGTGCGTACTCGGTTGCACACTTTGTGCGGTTTTCCGCGACTTGACGTTACACCGTCAATCGGGACTTTAAACGGTTGACCGATACGTCACCCCGCACCGACGTTCACTTCACGGCTTCGCGTTAGATTAGTCGGGTTTTCACGAACTACACTGGTGTCCTTGCACGCGTCGTAGTCGTCACTTCAAAGTATTCTCAACTTTGTCCAAAACACTTTTGTCCTAATAAATCACGAATCACTTAACTTCGGCAGATCCCACCGCTGCCACCAAATGTTATGCCGGTGCCGAGTAATTGGATTATTCGGTAGTCGGTATAATATTAAAAGTTATTATTTTTTGGGATCGTTTGCCGATAAGGAGATGGATCTCGAGTAAAAGATGGAAACGCGAATTTATATAAAAGGAAGTATTTATTATAAGCGACGGTAACTTTCCGTTGCCTATTTATATAGCAAAGTAAGAAGTACAATAATGCGTTGTTTCGAGTATTGAACGAGGAACCAACCGTTCTCTGTCAAGTCGAAATTAATTCTGTCTTTTCCGAAGCAGTTAGCAACTGCGTTTTCTAAAATTCCTTAGTTGGCAGCTTTAGCTTTAGCCTATCGTAGATCGCCTCGCGAGTCGCTTCGTGCTGCGTCGGCGTCTACTTCGCATCCCGTCTTGTATGACAGCTATCTTTCAGAATTTCATCTCTAACTGTGTCCGCTAAGGAATATTCCTGAGAATACGCTAGAGGAATATTCCGCGACACAACACCTCCAATAGAAGTCTACAATTAATTATCTTAGTGTTCGAGCCCGAATTCTTCCCCTCAGAAAAACAAAATTTAATGCTAACGTGAAAATACCGTTACACCTCATAATTAAACATAGAAAAAAATAAAATAAAATAAAATGAAGTAATAATAATAATAATAATAATAATAATAATAATAATAATAATAATAATAATAATAATAATAATAATAATAATAATAATAATAATAATAATAATAATAATAATAATAATAATAATAATAATAATAATAATAATAATAATAATAATAATAATAATAATAATAATAATAATAATAATAATAATAATAATAATAATAATAATAATAATAATAATAATAATAATAATAATAATAATAATAATAATAATAATAATAATAATAATAATAATAATAATAATAATAATAATAATAATAATAATAATAACGTTTCCTACTCTTAAACTATAAATTGCGAATCTTGCGCATATTCATACCTTAATCATGTCAAGAAAAGGGCCACGTGGAAAATTTTTGTTTGAACAAGTCCGTTTAGACAGCTATCATAATTGCCCAGTTACATTTTTAGACCCCGCAGAACTAGCTGCGGCAGGGTTTTATTATACTGGAATAGATGACGAAGTTAGTTGCTTTGACTGTAGCGTGATTATTAAAAATTGGGAAGTAGGTGATATCCCAATGAAGGATCACAGTAGATGGCAATAACAATGCCGGTTTGTACGAAGTATTCTCTGCGGAAACGTACCCATCGAAGAGGACCCACGAAAGATTCCTTTTCCTTGCGACAAGGAACGTTTCGACTCTCGACTGGAAGTAAGAGTCAACGCGACCCCGGACTGTCACGATGAGAGACCTCCTATAAGAAGTTCATTGACCCCAACGTATCCAGCTTTTGAAAATTATAAAAAACGATTAGAAAGTTTCACCTTTTGGCCCGAAATTCACGCAATAGACCCGATACGATTAGCTTCCGCTGGATTTTTCTTTTCGGGAAAAGAAGACGAAGTAACGTGTTTTCATTGTGGAATAGTGATGGGAAATTGGGAAGTTAAAGACGATCCTTGGGAACAGCATGCTTTTTGGTACCCAAGTTGTCGGTACCTGCATATGACTTTGGGGACCTCCCCACCCACTCAATACCCAGGTAGGTCTCTGACCACGTCTTGTTCGCTGCCTCGTAGTCCTACCACCCCACCATCATCTCCCGTTGACAAAAATGATATCTCTAGACCCCTAACTCGCTGGTCGAAAACATCAAATTTATCCTCTTTATCCATAACTGCACTCATCTCTAAATAAAATAAATAGAAAAAAAAAGAAAGAAACGGAAACATACATATATCTTTTTTTTTGCATCTATCAGTATGATTAATAAAACCTGCACACCCACGCATGCAAATAGCATATGTTTTCGCAGGAAAAATAATACTGTATCACATATTAATCCAAATTTTATGTTCCATAGAAAAATGGTGAGCTATTTACTGGAAATAAGATTCTGCAAGTCATTAACTCAAATATGCACCATTTAGTTCTAGTTATTACAACAAGTTGTCTACGTGCCCTTGAGTGGAAGGATGTGGCCACTGTCATCTTGGACGGGCAAAGAATCCTCCTCCGTTGACCATCTACGTAAAAAGACGACACCCTTCAACACCAGATTGCCAAGATCCATACTGTTCATCCTCAAGATCATCATACGTGCTTAAAACATTCAGAAGCCCATGATCTCCAAGATCTTCAAAAAAGTTCGAGAATATCGAAAATTCGAAAAAATTTTAAGAACTTTGAGAATACGAAGAACTTCAATATCTTTCGACATTCGATAATTTCGAGAATTTCAAAAACTTCGAGAATTACGAAGCCGTAATAACTTTGCGGGACTTTAAGAACTTCTGGAACTAAAACAGTTCAGCACTTGCATACTCCTGCGGTACCAGAAGAAAGAAGTCTGTACCTATCCCGGACCACATAAAACATATTACATATGACCAAACCACTGAGACCATCGAGACTTTCCCGAACTCTAAAACTTCAATCATCCGAAGAAATTCAACTTCATGAACTTCAGAGCGTCGATATCGCAAAGAACTTCAACAAATTGCAAAACTCCGAGACTCTCTGAACTCCAATAACTCAAGAGGAACTTCAGGAACTACTAGAACTTCAAGCATTCCAATAACTTCCAGAACGTCAATAACTTCAATAACTTCAAGAAATTCAAGAGCTTTTTCGCTAACAATGAGGCATCAAAAACGTATAAAAAAAATTATATATACACATTTAGCAATACATCGGCACCAATAGAATTCAATTAACCACATCACGTGCCTGAGAAAGAACAGTATCATATCAAGTAATTTAAAAATGTAATCGCACTATCACTAAAAGAAGTAGGTAAATTTAGGAAAAGACGTATAACACGAAAATATCTTATTAAGAAATAATTAAGCAAATAAGAAATCCGAAACAGAACCAAGTAGTCTAATAATGGAAATAATCCATTAATTTAATATCAAAGCAAATTAATCCGGGAAATAGATCCCTACGAGTTCGTAATTATTCAGGAATTGTATTCAGGGCAAGTTACGCATATAAATATTAGAAGAAAAAAAACAAATAAATGCGTATATATATGTCTACTATCTCTTTGCTACAAGTAAATTTAAAAGAGAGACAACAAAAGCTGTCACCAATGATATATTCCAATTCAGTACATTGAAAAACATAATAATATTTACTAATTGCAAAAACAAAAAGAAGTAATTGCACGTTCGTTATTTCGATTATTAGGTTTCTCCTACTAATTGTTTTAAGGGGGGAGGTGTTACGTCCTGACGTAACCATGCTCCAATATCTATCTTTCTTTTAAAAAAGATCATAAACCTGCATCGTCGTCGAGTCCTATAGCTACCTGAGATTATACAGGTATAATGACGGCGGGAGGGGTGAGGCCTGCAGGTACATCGAGGCAGGGCAGTGGGAACACATGGTGCGCGCCAGGAATGGACGGCCAGGTTCAACACTGTACCTGACAACGAAAAACCAAGAGTTGGTAGGCCACTGCCCCACTCTAAACGGCCAGCGTAGAGGGACTTGAATCTTGTATCAAGAGATTTTCCCTCTACGGCCGGTGGATATCATTGGCGGCGCGTGTCATCGAAATCTTTAATTGATTCCTGTCCGCGTGTTCTATTGGTGACTGTTGGGTGGTCACTTCCTTCCCCCTGTCATGTACCGTATCTGGCTCACGAAGATAGACCAACTACTGTGGCAACCTTTTCGTTGCTTTAGAAGTCCCTATATGCTACGACGAATGATGCAATAAACAAGAATATGACGCAAAGACATACTAACTGACGTGGCAACGTTTTCGTTGCTTCGGAAGTTCTTATATCCGATGACGAATGATGCAATGAACAAGAATATTACACGAAGACCTATGTCTTATTAATAGTATTGATAGAAAATTGGAATTTGTTTTTGACTACAGAATCTCTGAACGTTTAAACAAAAATTTAAACGCAATCGTAGCAAAGATTTGGACTTTTTATGAAGTAAATACTTAAACTATGGAATATATATATTGAATAAGTAAATCAATAATTTAAAAGGAATAAACCATTTAAACGGAAGTTCGATATAAGAGCTAAGAAATAATATCATACAGATAATCAGAGTTAAAATGGGATAGAATAAGAAAAGACGATTCATATTAGTCATCGGATAGATGGCAAAGACGACTCGAAGCTACGGTAGCGGTTGTGTTACGTCAAATCCGCGCGGTGTTTTTACAAAAACCGACAAATTTAAGACGTGTGAGGCGTTTTGGCGTGAGTTATCTGTACTCTGGTCAAGGAGAATGAATTCTCCCTTTACCACACCTGACAAGAAACACCGAAGACGCAAGCCCCCTTTTGAGTCTAACCTTTCGGAAAATTACTCGGGACAGGGCTGAGAATGCTCGTTGATTATTCGCGTTAACCCGTCACTCGTCTCGATAAACTAAATTGATAAATTACCCCGCGGAGGAAGGGATTTTAGGTGGGAAGGGAAGTAGTAGGTTACTTTCATTTGGGGAAAAATTTACGGAAATGTCAGATAAAATAAATTAGAAAAATTGGGTTAGTACTTACGTTTGGTTTTCCTGGTAAAGTTGTTTCGCCGGTAACCGATGCGTGGAAGGGAAAATTAATGGCAATCGTTTGTAAAAGAAATCGTTATACTCGATGAATCGTGAAGCTGTTAGATTTTATTCAAATAACCGAATAATTGATACACGTACGTTCGCTATTACCGTGCGCGAGCGATCGTTATTTCTCGACACAATATACTTAACGCGATACTTGTGGTTCGATACAACAGTAAAACGAAATAAACAGTGTGGACTTGTACAAAAACGGCAGAAAACAATTAAATTCAATTTCTTCTAAACTTTAGATAAATTCCGTATGATTAAAACTGAGAAAAAGTCCATTCGAACTGAACTTAGACTGTTCGACCGTTTTTATTTTCAGTACTCACTCTGGACTTTAGCTGACTCTACAGGGTGGGGTTCCTCCGCGGTAATTATCGCCAACGGGCTGTCTACTGACTGCTCGGCGACTGACTGTACTATGAACTACAAAATTGAAATGTCGATTTGATACTCTTCGTTTCGGGCATTTTCCCGTCCTTATATAGGTCCTGGAGGGCTTAATTTTCTATGCGGGGGATTCTTGGAATTACAATAGAGCTCGGACTTTGGACTTTATCGACGATCCATTTTTTTCCTTCTAGCTGTGACGTCATCGTCGTTCGATTCTTTTCTTGAGTTGCATGCGAGGCGATACCACATGTCGCGAAGTGGTTGAAGGATTATTCCTTGCTTTGGTGGCACGCGTAAAGATAGAGGGAGAGAGAGAGAGAAAAGCGCCTTGGTCAGGCAGCGAGGTGTCGAGGGTTTCGGGCCACGCTGCGCTGTAGGTCCGAGTCGCTTCCGCTGTCCCTTTTATGACTAATACCGAATATAGTTCTTTGATAATGTTAAACTTATTTTAATTCTTAATAATGTGTAACGTAAATGGGCATATATAACTACTATAATAACAAACTGTCTATGGTTTTCATATCCTCTCATGATCCTAATTGTTTAGTTAAAACAATATATTGGCTTTTCAATTTTCTATAATGTTAAATTTTCATATTTGCAATTATTTCTTGTATCCTTTTAAGTAAGCATTTCTCTTCTGAGTTCCTATCATAATTTTAGCTCAAAATTGTTCATCAGTCTAAATGATTCTATATCAAATGGCTGCTCACATTCACACTGGGTCACAAAGTATGTGTTCTATAAATATGTATTGTTGCGAGGGAACACTCCTCGTCTTATGGTGTTAACACGGAGAGAGACGGGAAAGACGGCATCGTCTCGGGTGCGACCCGAGCTTCGAGTCATCTTTACCATCTACCCAATGACTAATATGAATCGTCTTTTCTTTTTCTATCCTATTTTAACTCTGATTATCTGTATGATATTATTGTTTAACTCTTATATCGAACTTCCGTTTAAATGGTTTATTCCTTTTGAATTATTGATTTGCTTATTAAATATATATATATACCATAGTTTAAGTATTTACTCCATAAGAAGTCCAAATCTTTGCTACGATTGTGTTTAAATTTATATTTAAACGTTCAGAGATTGTGAAGAAATGCCTTTTGGGTTTTTGGTGTTCTGTAGTCAAAAACAAAATCCAATTTTCTATCAATAAGACATAGGTCTTCGTGTAATATTCTTGTTCATTGCATCATTCGTCATCGGATATAAGAACTTCCAAAGCAACGAAAACGCTGCCACGTCAGTTAGCCTATCTTCGTGTAATATTCCTGTTTATTGCATCATTCGTCGTAGCATCTAGAGACTTTAAAAGCAACGAAAACGTTGCCACGGCAGTTAGTCTATCTTCGTGTAATATTTTTGTTTATTGCATCATTCGTCGTAGCATATAGGGACTTCTAAAGCAACGAAAAGGTTGCCACGGCAGTTGGTCTATCTTCGTGAGCGAGATACGGTATATGACGGGGGAAGAAAGCGACCACCCGACAGTCACCAATAGAACACGCGGACATGAATCAATTAAAGATTTCGATGACACGCGCCGCCAATGATATCCACCGGCCGTAGACTGAAAACTCTTGATACGAGATTCGGGTCCCTCTACGCTGGCCGTTTAGAGTGGGACAGTGGCCTACCACCTCTTGGTTTTTCGTTGTCAGGTACAGTGGTGAACCTGGCCGTCCATTCCTGGCGCGCACCATGTGTTCCCACTGCCCTGCCTCGGCGTACCTGCAGGCCTAACCCCCCCCCCCCCCCCGTAGGAGCATGCCGCTCAACGCTCTCAGGTTGCACCCGAGCCGATGCCGTCTTTCCCGTCTCTCTCTGTGTTAACACCAGACGAGGAGTGTTCCCGCGCAACAATACATATTTATAGAATATATACTTTGCGACCCAGTGTGAATCATTTGATATAGAATCATTTGGACTGATGAACAATATTAATCTAAAATTATGATAGGAACTCAGAAAAGAAATGCTTACTTAAAGGGATACAAGAAATAATTGCAAATATGAAAATTAAACATTAACGAACATCGAAAAGTCAATATTTTGTTTTAACTAAACAATTAGGATCATGAGAGGATATAAAAACCATAGACAGATTGTTACTATAGTAGTTATATATGCCCATTTACGTTACACGCTATTAAGAATAACAATAAGTTTAACATTATCGAAGAACTATATTCGGTATTAGTCATAAAAAGGACAGCGGAAGCGACTCGGATCTACAGCGTAGCGTGGCCCGAAACCCTCGACACCTCGCTGCCTGACCAAGGCGCTTTTCGCGCTCTCTCTCTCTTTCTCTCTCTCTCTCTCTCTCCCTCTCTCTCTCTCTCTCTCTCTCTCTCTTTCTCTGTGAGGGATCATATTCTATATCTTTTACTGCAGAGCAAGCGCTTTGCGAGGAGCATAGCGCAGGGCTATGCATGCTCGAAAACTGCTTTCGTTGCATTCAAAGTGATGGATACCTAGTTATGATTCATAGGAGGCTGTTATCTTTATGCCCGTGATACTCTCTAGCAGCATCTCGAGCATTTAGTCTGTCTTTGGCATCCTACTTGCAAACAATAAAAAGCAATATGTATCCACGATACGGCAAGGAGATTTTAAGCGACGCGTTTTGGTGCCGATTAATGTTTGTCGAGAGTGTGATGAGCGTGTTTCTGCGTACACAGGAAATGTGCGATGCATACAACGATCTGGAAGAGCTCCTACGTAGCGTGTATTTAGTGAAACGTCGTGGAAGACCCATTGAACTTGGGGAGCTGTATATCGGCATGTCCTGTATTGTGCCTCGTTTCAATAGCGTTGTCCCCGGCGAAGTGGTTTACCCGGACTTTGATGGGTACTGCGAGATGTTGCTAGTCGATTTCGGTGAAACTATTTACATCGACTGGTCTCACCTATTTCATCCGGAGCCTCTAGCAAGTATGCTGCCGGTTCTTGTCATGGAGTTTTCCATATACGGCCTCGAACGCGTGGATGTTGCAGGTATCGAGCAGCTCGTCGAAGAATCGTGCGGTAGAGATGACTTGATCGCTGTCATGATGCGACCTCTTGCCGGCGATAACGTTCCGCGGGTTCGATTATCAAACGGTGAACGCGCGGACGTGGCGGCGGTTATTATAGAAGCCCTCGGTGATGAGATAGATATCGGCTACGATATCGATGCCGTGGACGAGGGCTTTGACGAGGACATAGTAATGAATTAAAGATACGATGCTGTGCGTGTGTATGTGTGTGCGTGTGTGCGTGTGTGAGAGAGTACATTTAAGAGACAGGAGTTCAAAATCGCTTTGGCAGGAGGGTAGATGCCTACAACAGCTGCGGTGGAGAGTACATAATTTTATTCATTTTTCCAAGTATGTGTACACCTTTACTCCATCCTGCTCTTAACTCTACTCTTCCTTGTTCACCAACGTACCCACACCACCTCAGTTTACCATCTTCACGTTACCGACACTGGTCAAGCAGAGTGGGTAGCGCGGCGGTGGAAAAGTGAGGTGGTGGGGGTAGCCGCGTAGTGGGGGAAGGAGTGGGGATAGGAGTGGGATGGAGCAAAGGTGTACACATACTACTCAAATGGTACTAACTAGCGTGGTCGCACGGAGGACTACCTCTAAGTCGCGAATTTCTGACGTCGACGGCTACTTATTTCTTACCTTGGTATAATGGGAGCTCTACATGGCGGGGGGTGCTACCGGGGGCGGAGATTTTATGCCATGCAAATCTATGACTTTTCTCGATATCTTTCGCTCGCGTTGTATGCTACAACACTCACCGAATATCATTGAGAAACACCATTCACGTTTTCCCTATAACACACTTCGACACGGTATACCCGCCGTGGCGGCTTAACGAGACATCGATGACGAGAGCTTAACCACCGATGAATAATATGACATCCTGGGACCCCGGACTATATTCACCTACTCTTCATGTCAATGCCTCCGAAGACGTCTCATGACACCTTTCGTATACGCAAATTACCCGAGAGCAACGTGCTTATCGACGCCTTCGAAATAATAATCGATAATAACGGTTATAATCATTTATCGATTTCAAAAATAACTTACATATGTCCGGCCTAAATGGTTATTCGCTGGCAATAGTTCCCCGCTTCCTTCTTAATTACGTATTACTCTTCCTTTTCTTATTCTTATATGTCGTATATATCTTCAGAAGTCATGCCTATCGGTGGTCCTTCTTGGTGCTTTCGTTGCTGTATTTTCGTCGCTGGTTTTATACGGCTCGATACGACTCTGTCTAGATGCTCGTGAATTAAGTAACTACTTCATCAACGACTATAATAACACGCCGCCGCTCGATGAAATCTTCCAGAGATCTGAAGGAAAAACGGTGACGTCTACGGTAGATTTGACCAGTAGTTTGTAGCGAATACCACTACTTGACTCCACATGGAAAGCACATCGAAAACTTATGGACATTGTTGGAAAGGTTTCGTGAGCATGGGATGATGCTAAATTTAGTAAATCATTTTTTTTTCGTCAAGAAGTCAAATTTCTGGGATATATCCTAACAACAAAAGGATTAAAACCATACCCAGAGAAAGTTAAAGCTATAGAGGAGTTTCGCCGCCCGAGAACAGTCAAGCAACTCAGACGATCCCCGGGATTAATTAATTTGTATACAATGTTCACTAATCTCACGCGCGCGGGACAGCGCCACTTCTAAAGTTACTGAAGAAAGGAGTTCTATGGAGGCGGGACGAGGACATGGATACAGGGTTTGAAAAAGTGAAAAAGTTGTTTTGTGTGAAAATAATACGTTCTAGAATAATAATCCAGATAATACTTTCCAGATCAACAGAAACCCTAGGTGCTGTGACGCGGTATTTGTGAAACCCGTCACAAAGTCAGACCGAGCGGGGCTGTCCACGATTAACCTGCTCGTTCGGCCGAGAGTCTCCCCGAGGCGATCCTACAGGGCAAAAATATAGCGTGCGAATCGACAATATTCATTTCGTGTTTCTTTTGTTTTTTTTTATACAAGGTGGCCGATTTATCTGAAGACATTGAAATATTTCGAAAACTATGCATCGGATCAAAAAAAGTTCTCAATAAAATTTGTTCGCCTGTAAGGGGATCATCCAATGATACCAAAGTCGACACCTCACACCTACCCCCTGGGGTTGGGGTGGGGGCAACTTCGAAATCGTAAATAGGAACTTCTATTTCTTATTGCAGATTCGGATTCCCAATAAAAAAATAAGTAATGTTACGTCTTGGGTTTTAACGAAAGTACGCAACGAAGGAATAATATTTTATTTTCTCCATTTTGGGCCAGAATGCGCTGCCTCAGGATTGGAGCACGGTCGATCTGCCGGTATGCCTTAATTTTTTAAAGAAAATACCCGTTCTATTCGAGAATTCAGTTGTCGGAGAGGTAGTGGACTGTAAATATTTGTAGATTGAATTAAAACGCAGTACACGGATATTAACAATAATAGCATTTATTTGCTCCACCTGTCAAATGACAGTGGACACATAAATATACATAAATAAACAAGTAAAATATGAAATAAAATAGAAAAAGCGTGTAGAGAAGGGAATAGATGAGGCGTTCGGAAAAAAAGTAAGTAATGAGTCGTTCGTCTTACCGCACACGATTATATTAATCGTGTGCAATTGCTGAGAAGATCTGTCACGACCGGGCCTTGCGGTGAAGCTGACACTGGGTGCGTGACAAGATGAGTCCAATGATGATGTACCGGTGTGCCGACGTCGATATATCACTGCTGATATGATGGCTGAGTTGTAGGGACTGTAGGTCGGCCGAGCTGAACGATGAGAACTTTAATTAAGATGCACAGAACTTTGATGAGCACGCATGAACACTTGCGTGCACTTGCGCGCAGCGACCTGTTGCTTGGCACGCTTACCTAGTGTAGGATCCACAGCTCCTGCGTGGTGCTGCCGCTGAGTGGCAACAGCAAGCAGTTGCCCATGCTAGCCTACAGTGCGCCGTCTCGCTACGCTCAGCAGAACGTTCAAGCATTCTCAAACACGTTCACTTACCTTAAATACTAGTTGGTGCTGCACGGCAGAAATTAGTCGAGGACGACGATTCTGTCGTTGTCTGAATCCGAGCCGGTGGTATCGGATGAATTGGCAGGCCCTGGTTGCGGGTGGTGAGTTGCCGTTGATGGTTCTGCCTGCGGCTCCGTGCGTTCTTCATCGGGGCGTATCGTACAACGCTCCACGACCATGGGCCGTATCGCGGCCACTGCAACCCTTACCGTCGGATCAATCGCGTAATTCTACCGTCACGTTTGGTAACCCACGGTTCGGGTTCGGAACGGGGCTCGCGATCGCCGTTTCCTCAGTTTCTGCTGGTTTGTTTTGCTTTTCCCGTAGTTGCCGTCCCGCACGCTTACGGGTTTTGCCCATCTAATTTTTAGATAATTCGGGTTGGTTAGCGGGAAACGCCGTTGTCCTCTTTCTTTGTGGTCATACGAGGTTTCCTCAGAAAAAGAATGGAACCCGCGTGTAGGACCCTGAGGTATCACGCTGATTCGTGAAATAAAGTGGGCGGGAGGAGTGTGCAACTATTAGTTGACGCCACGCTCCCTAGTTAAAGATCCCCCGGCGCAAGTTTCCAAGCGCCTCCAAGGTGTAGAGTTCTGCAGACTCGCAACCAGGTGCGGGACCAAACAGCACGTGACCTGAAGATGCAACGAGATTTGCGCTCCAGATCACCTAGCTAGAAATAAAGGACCAAAGGCCGCAAGGGCCCTACGGTCAAGCGTCACACAAAGTAGCTGGCTCACGAGAGAAATCGCGGCCGGCTTGGCGACAGAAAACAGTAAAGAAGACGGGTTAGGAAATGTTAGGATTTCAGCGGGTGGATCTATGAAAACCACGGAACACCCTTGTTGTATGATAATGAGTGTGAGTGAGTTTGATGTATTGATAATGGTTCACATAAAATTATTCAGAACTCTAACAACTGAAAACTATCTGATGCGACAGAGCACTATAAGAGAAATTGATAAGTGCGCAGAGTGAGCACCTAGCTAGCCTGAGTAACACATAATAAATGGCAATGAATGTAGTGCTCTGTGCAGTGAACGTGTATCGTTTGAGTATGTTTAATCTGTCGACCGATAGCAGGTCGATGCATTCGCACGTAGCATGTCAAGTGACAGATGCAAATAGTAAGGTTAAGGATCCTGATGACAAGTATAAATAATTAAATGCACTCAGTATGTCACAATAATAGATTCAATGTTTATTTAATTAATTAACGCTGATTGCATAAAATACCTGGTGGATACACAAGAAATGTAATTTGATTTGTTCTTGCCTGCGTGTTGATGTACTGGCGGTGAGTAGGTTCTCAGGCCTCTGAGTTGACTTGTTCATTCTGTGGTTGATCCTGGTGATAACGCCTGATTGTAGAGCTCTAGTAGAGCCACACGGCAGGCTGGTGAGTGTTCTGACGCCAATGAACGGTGCGAGGCAGAATGGCGTCTCTGCTGCCAACGAACGAACCACGCCGTTGACGTTTATGTGAGTGCTGCACTAGTCCTGTTGGTTTGCTGTGATTTTTACTGACACTGATTCGATACACGGGTGATTTGACCAAGAATGTAATACACTATAACACTGAATGCACACTAAAATGAGTGGAACGACTAAATATCTCTGTGAGTTTACGCGGGAACGTGTACTGCGAGCGACTCGAGTGAGAACAATGGCCACATCCGTCGACCACGAGGCAGAGTATCAAGAGCGCGGACGTGCGTCACAGCTTGGTTGAGTTGTGATTCGCCGCCAACGATGGAAAGTGAGCCTTGTGAGTGGTCTTGCCGCTGGGGCCACGCTAGCAGCGTTGGCCGCTTGAGTGAGCTTCGATCGAGGATGTGAGCTGATGGACAATGTGCTTGAGTGCGCGGTCGATAAATCGATATAGCATACCTGCGAGCTATACCATATGATGCGAGGCGTCAGATGATTGTGAATGTAGCGTGTGCATGAGTTGAATGTGTGCTTGGTAGGTGCAAAAACTGAACACTTGTATAATACCGTTTTTTATTAGATCGCGCACAAATAAAATGTTCGAATGCGCGAACAATGTAAAAAACGCACTGATAAAATGTTTAAATGCGTGGACAATGTTAATAACGCACGAATAAAAATGTTTCAAACCCGCAAACAATTAATAAAATGTTAAAATGCGCGAATAATGTTAATAACGCACGTATAAAAATGTTTCAAATCCGCAAACAATTAATAAAATGTTTAAATGCGCGAACAATGTTGTAACGCACAAATAAAATGTTTTAATCGCGAACAAATATTAAAATACTTGAATGCGCAGACAATTTGGAAAATACGAATTTCGAGGAGCGAAGTAGCTAATTTAGGGGTACGATGTTTCTAATTAGCGCGCACGATGAGGACTGCCTCTTTTTAAGCCGCCGACTGTCGATATGATGGGTGGCTAAGTGCCCCTCCAGTAGCCTACTCTCAAAAGTGCAGAGTCGCGAGTCCTGCGGGTCTCTATCTCAATTCTAAGGATCAGAACAACGGGCCTCGCAGCCTCACCGGCCTGTCGACGCAACCCGGCTGGGTGTCGGGCTTATCGCTTCCATTCGACGGTCGCCTGGACCAAACACCACAGCCCGGTACGTGGGACTGCTTACGTTAACTAAAGATTTGAAGTGTCTACTCGCCAATGGATAACATTGGAATGTAGCGAGCAACCTTATCCCGTTTAGGGTGCGAGAGAGGCTGTGCGTTGCTACGCTAAATACAAAGTCATATCCAATAACTATGCTCTGCTCTAGTCGTGGGACTAAACAACGTCGCACGGGTGATTAACGCGCGATGCTTTGCTCAGCGTTTCTCGCATATACCCCAGTGAGCGTTTGAAAATATGTGCAAATGTATGTGTGTCTATACGTATTATACGCATACTTATATGCATTAAATACGTGTATATAGGGTGTACGTATTAATCATACGTACTGTATTATAGGTGCATTAAATGTACGTATAAAATGTACGAATAAAATTATATGTATGAAATATGTATTAAATATACGTATAGAGTAAGTATAAAATATATATATGTATATTTATACCTATTTATAATATACAGGGTGTCCGCCGGGAAGGTATACTACTTTGTTTGTTTATAATTTTTGATTAAATGAAAGAGAATGGATCTTATATTGATAAATGTTTTATTTAATGTCGGCATTTATGTATGGAATACAATATCAGATAAATGTCCGCCTCTGTTAGCCTCACAAATGCGAGCCCTTTTGAGCACATTTTTCATTACATTCTCACACATTTCACGCGGTATTTCATTAATTTCATCACGAATATTTTGTTTGAGTTGCTCAAGCGTTTCTGGTTTGTTTGCATAAGCCTTGCTTTTTAGATATCCCCACAAAAAGAAGTCCGGAGCAGTCAAATCAGGCGACCGTGGAGGCCAATCAACATCACCATTTTTTTAAATAACTTGTTGTGGAAAGAGGTCTCGCAGTAATTCCATTGTAATCCTGGCTGTATGCGATGTGGCAACGTCTTGTTGATACCACATGTTAATCAAGCCCAAAGCATGCAGTTGTGGCGTTAAAAAGTTTTCAATCATATCACGATATCGCTCCCCATTCACAGTTACCGTTACGCCGTTTTGATTTTCAAAGAAGTAAGGTCCAATGATTCCTCCTGACCAAATTGCACACCAGACTGTCACTTTTAATGGATGTAAAGGTGACTGATGAATAATTTGAAGGTTTTCCATTGCCCAGAACCGACTATTCTGTTTATTCACATATCCATTTGTTTCTCCCAAAAATTTCACGTAACTTTCTCATCGTCACAGTAATCGATGATTGATTTTGATAAAATGTTTTAACGATTAAAACACGTTGGTTTATCGAATATTTTTCCATAATAAATTTGCCACGTGTCTACTTCACGACTGCCAAATATGAACTGTCAAGACTAACGTTTACCAAAATGGCGGCAAAACAAAGTAGTATACCTTCCCGGCGGACACCCTGTATATATATCAGGAGTACAAATTGAAAATGCGGGATTTTTTTCTATTTTTGAACGTTTATTCTGAAAAAATGGTAACAAATGAATTATTCAAAGTATTGTCCATCGCTAGCCACAACTTTTTCCCATCTTTCTGGCAATTTACGGATACCGTCGCGAAAAAATTCGGCCGGCTTGGCTGCTATCCAGTCATCGACCCATTTTTGGGCTTCTTCGTAAGAATGGAAGCGCTGGTCAGCTAGGCCATGTGTCATCGATCGGAAAAGGTGGTAATCGGAAGGAGCAATATCTGGGCTATACGGCGGGTGGGGTAAGACTTCCCATTTCAGCGTTTGTAGGTATGTTTTGACCGGCGCTGCAACATGTGGCCGAGCGTTGTCATGTTGCAAAATTACTTTGTCGTGTCTTTGCTCGTATTGTGGCCGTTTTTCTTTGAGTGCGCGGCTCAAACGCATCAATTGAGTTCGGTATAGTGCTCCTGTGATGGTTTCGTTCGATTTCAATAGCTCATAATACACCACACCCAGCTGGTCCCACCAAATACAGAGCATGAGCTTGGCGCCGTGAATATTTGGTTTGGCCGTCGATGATGATGCATGGCCGGGGTAACCATATGATTTTTTGCGCTTCGGGTTATCGTAATGGATCCACTTTTCATCACCAGTGACAATGCGATGCAAAAAACCCTTCCGTTTTTGCCGTTCGAGCAGCAGTTCGCATGCAAAAAAACGGCGCTCGACGTCTCTCGGCTTCAGCTCATACGGCACCCAATGTCCTTGCTTTTGGATCATTCCGAGGGCTTTTATACGATGGGAAATGGCTTGTTGTGTCACTCCCAATGAATCTGCGAGCTCTTGTTGAGTTTGACACGAGTCTTCATTGAGTATTGCCTCCAATTCAGCATTCTCAAACTTTTTCACTTGGCCCGGCCGCTCTTTGTCCTCAACGTCAAAATCACCACTTCTAAACCGCACAAACCATCTCTCGCACGTTGAAACCGATGGAACATGACTCGGATAAGCCTCGGAGACCAATCGATGTGCTTCAGCAGCACTTTTCTTCAAATTAAAGAAGTAAATTAAAACTTCCCGCAAATGCTGTTTTGTTGGCACGAAACTCGACATATTGAGAGCTCAAAAAAACTATGAATTTGACACTGCGACAAATTGACACATACTGAAAATTAAAGCTATAAGACGTAGCTTTGACATGAACATAGTCACAGTACTGCCTGATGCGTATAGCGTTAGTAACGCCATCTGTTATCAAACCCGCATTTTCAATTTGTACCCCTGATATATATATATATAATATGTAAAATACATGTTTAGAATAATAGAATAAAAAATTTTTAAATTTCATGTAGAATATAACGGGGAACCAGGACGTAACAGTAACTTTTATCTGAAATATTTTTTTTCGATTCATGATGGATGGCGCTGTAATCGCAAGGGACCTGATTTTTGCGAATATCTCCAGAAATTACACATTGGCTCGAAAAAAGAAAAAAGACATGTTTCATTTTTCAAAAAGCTATTCAGCGATACGAAACTCGATCCACCCTCCCCCTCCCCCCATCCCTACCCCATTGTGGTGAAAATGGAAGTTGCTTCAAAATCGTGATTGGAAAACCCTATTTTTTCCCTGGTTTTCCATGACAAAATCCATTGATTTGACTTTATTGTTGATATGAAAATTTCTCACACATGGCGCTGCAATCGAAAGCATGTATTCGTTTATCAATAAGTTAACAACTACTTTTAGCGTTACCCAGAAACAACGACGTGGACGTAGTAGTTTTTGTTCCCATCGGGGTGCTTGTTTTAGGTAAGTCCCCTTGCCTCTCACCATCGGGGTGCTTGTTTCACGTGAGTCCCCTTGCCTCTCACTGTTCAATAAATCAGATTAAATGTTCGAAATTGTGACCTTGAACTTCTAGACACTTATTTATTCTTTCCTCGAATGATTGTACACAGGAGAGGCCCTCACCCCCACCCTGAAATCGTAAAGGGTCATCTTTGACAACGCTGCACTGGCTTTTATAAGCCCGTAGTTCACCATACGGTCACAGTTGCGCGTCAAGGTCAATATCAACGATTTTAACTGAAAACACCTCCAACATTGTCAATTCACTTGACTATATTTGCCCTTCATTCCTTAAACTGAAGTACGAGTGCGAAATGAATGCTGCAACCATAGAAGAAAAAACTGATTCTGATTTTCGGTGAATGTACGCGGAATGTTGACGATGCTGTTGCCTTGAATGCTGAGCGTTTTCCAGATAATGTTCGCTCACGTTCTTTTTTTTACAAAGTTGTTCAATCCTTTATGTCTGACGCTAGTGTACAACCTAAAAAAATAAAAAGAAGAATCACTGTCACAGGAGAAGCTAATGAAATTGATGTGCTAGCAACTGTTCAACAAAACCCTCATGTAAGCACTCGGCAATTACATCGGGATTCCGGAATTTCTAGAGATAGTATTCTCAGAATATTGCATCGTCACAAGTATCACCCATACCACATTTTACTGCATCAGGAACTTCATGGCGATGTTTTTCGTCTGCGAGTAGAATTTTGTGAATAGGCAGTTCAGCAAATACAAATGAATTCCAATTTCTTCGCTAGTGTACTTTTTTCAGATGAGTCCACATTCACAAACCATGGTACCATTAATCGGCATAACATGCATTACTGGAGTGTGCAAAATCCCCACTGTATACGACAAGTTGAACATCAACGTCCCTGGTCGGTTAACGTTTGGTATGGAATTGTAGGTAACAAACTCATTGGTCCTTATTTTATTGATGGTACTTTAAATGGAATCAAATATCGAAATTTCCTGGAACATGAACTACAACCTCTACTTGAGGATGTTGCATTGCCCATTCGCCAAATTATGTGGTTTCAGCATGACGGTTACCCAGCGCATTAGTCAATAACAGCACAGGAAGTATTGAACCGTGATTTCAATTTGCTACGATTTGGGGGGAGGGAGTTTATCGGCTCAAACAACGAGAGCCAACGTATTATCGAGGACTCTTGCGCCGTATTTCGTACAACGAGGACGTGTATACCGGGAACGCTGCCGTGTCTGATCCACAAGAACCGACGCCTACCCCCCGCGATTCTGGACCGCTGTGAGATTATTTCTCAAGAGGATCCTGATACTACAACTATTCGGTAAGGCCGTCGTTCCTGTCTGGTTTGAGTGTGGGAGTTAGCTCCATTAATTTTGTTGAGAAAACCCGAGCGATATTTTCGTGACGGCACGCTGTCGTGTCGGAGATCTAACGTATTTTATTATAGCGGTCGAATCGCCTGGAATTTCGAATTTGCAATAACTTGCTTCTCGAGCATCGAAGGATCGCTGAAGGGGTTTCATTTCGTTGATAATGTTGAATATTTATTTATTGTAAATTCGAGCGTGAACAGAGTTCTGGTCTGTCTCATGTGTGTGTTTGAATGATCGAGACCAATTGTGTGTGGAAGAGCTGAGCGTCGAGGGTTTTGGACCGTCTAATTATCCGGGCTATTTAGTCCGTTTATGTTCTTTCGTGCCCATTATTCTATTTTATTCTATTTGAGTTATTCTGTTCTATTGATTCTAGTTCCTTTCTTCTGAGTTATTTATTCTATTTGAGTTATTCTGTTTTATTTAATCTCTCTTACTTATTCTGTGCGATTCTATTTGGTTTATTCGGTTTTATTTATTCAATTTTTTCCCCGTTTTGTGTGACGTATGCCATTTTATTTATTCTGTTTAGTTGCATTAATTTTATTTCTCATTAATTCCGTTTACTTGTTTATTTCATGTGATTCATTCGATTGTATCTACTGATGTATCTTGTGTGGTTCGCTGAATTTGTTTGAATATTGTCGCCAGTCCGAAATTTATTGTTAAATATTGTGCGAATAATAAAATTGAACGGAATCTAGCACGTTACCATTTGTCGCTTCCCGACCGTGCTTCCGAGAGTACTACCTTATCTCTCAGCTAATCATTTTGTTCATCACTACAATAAATGGATCATTTGAATTTTGTTATTCCCAAACTGCCGTGTTGAGATTTTTTTGTGCGAATCACCACTGACTGACTCATCCCCTCTACCTATTGCCAAGGCTGCAGCGAAGCCGAGCTGGCCACGTGTATTCCGCGTGCGAATTAAATTTGTCCCGGAAAATAATTTATTTCTTAGGACTGGCGCACAGAACGCGGGAGCACCGGCTTTTGTGACAATCCGCGGGAGCTGGAGGCGGAAAGGTGAAAAAAGTGGTCACAGTGCCTACTATAGACGCAAGCGAGTATGCACTTAGAGCCATATTATCACAGAGAAAAGAAGCAGGTGAGAGTGAGGTGGTGAGCATTTGCCAGTTGGCCAATAAAAGGAGCCGAAATTGTTCGTATTACCACTGAGAAGGAACTCCTAGCGATTGTGTAGGCACTTCAGAAATTCCGCACCTATTTGAAAGAAGCGAGAATACAAATTGAAACGGATCACAAGGCTCTCATCTTATTGAAATCATGTCAGTTTACCGCAGAAAGCCTCATAAAATGGGAGCTTGCAATCCAGGATTATGATCTGCAAATCGAGCATGTCGCGGGCGAAGCCAACATCACCGCGGACACGTTGAGCAGAGTGAGGAAATATAACGAGTCATCGATGGACGATAAGAAAGGAACCATTGTAATCACCGGTATGCTCGCAGAGGAGCTTTTGTGGGAGCTCGCGAAGAAGTTAAAATCTATAGGAGAAAAAACTTTGCATATCCGCACTTAGCAAGAGTCACGAGAATATTACTTGCTACCTGTGACGCATACTAAAGGAATAAAATCGCCATCCAGACGAGCTGTGCTGCTATGCAGACCATCGTACCCGAGAGACCGGGGACTTACTCTCAATCGAATGCGTAAGGCTTCCACGTTGAGCCATGCAAATCCTACATTTTCGTGGTGCCTATATAAGAAATCAACTGCTGAAAAGTGGACCACGAAGATCTGAATCAGCTACTATGAATGTCGATGACGAAGATGGTCCTGGCAGACATTGGGTTGCGTAGAAGAAAGAAAATAATAAAGTCTGTTGGATAATCAGCTGGCGCACGGCAATCAATTTTCGACGTGCGCCTACCTGTTGCTGTGCCTGAGCACACGACTCTCGGTTGAGCCGAGGATGGCCGAAGCAGGGCTTCGCGGAGCCGAGGCTGTGCCTCGTTGGCACGCCGCGTCGAGCGAGAGGATGTCTCTCTCGCTTGACTTCGGTTTTGCTCACTGGCTATCTCGCTCAACTGACTTCAGCGCCCAACGACGCTTTCATACTGGCAGCCATGTTGAAAATTTAGACACTTTCGCAACAGCATCGAGGAACAGCACACACAGCGCACTTTTTGGACTTTTCTCGTTGGCTTTATCTCTGGATTTACTCATCACTAGCTCTCAACAGGACTCAAAATCAGGTATGAGTACATTGTTATAATTTACCGTAAATTCAATGGCAATGAGGAGTTGGATGCTCATCGGTACATCAACATTTGTGGTCTTACTTTTTGGCGGCATTGCAGCACATGTCATGCCACGTTTTTTCTTAACACAATTTGCCGGTATAATTAATATAATTATGCAGGTGTACTATATTCACTGTACTTTTCCCCAGGACATCTGCTGGAAGAGTACAGCGACTATACACTGCTCATTTTGTGCATCCTCATTATGTGTTGTATTGTGCTACGCAGTGCTGCCTGCGTAGCTAGTCTCATGCGTGTAGAGCTCTCAAGCAATTTCAATTGCAAGTGCTCTCATTTGTTCACTGCAACCTCTCTTCATTAAGCTACTGAGAGCTTGCTGTGAATTGTTATACGACCTTCCGCACTCATTTATCTCATAGCGTGGCATGCTCCGCAGCACTGGCTGTGGTGCGTACACTGCTCTCAGCACATGAAGCACAATTAATATAATTGTATGCTGCAACAGCTCAAATTAAATTCAGATCCATTAATTAAATTCAAGTGTTTCTTCTCAGATTTGTGGTGCATTTATTTATATTATTTTGTATTTTTTCTAAATTTGGTCTGTCTTATATCTATTCTCACTTTTAGTGTTTTATTCAAAATTATGTGATTTATTGTAGTTATGCGGAAGGTGTAATAAATCACTTTCTCTAATTTAACATCTATGTGTCTGGTTTATTTATCATCCTATCTCGAGTGAAGTTTCATAATTTCCAATACATTCACAGATCTGTCAAAGAACATCAACGGACGGATTCTCAAACAAAGTCATTTATTTTTATAGTTATAGCAATCTTCAACCGGCACAAGAATTAATAAAATATCTCGGTATCCCTAGCACCGTGATATACAACCATGATAAACATCAAGGCTATTATATAGTAGTATGTGGACACCTATGTCTCAAGTTTCTGAATTTAGAACTATAACATATTCTCTTACATCACTCATAGCATCAGTTAAGCATCAACCATGATGAGTAACTTTTTTTCACTAACACAATTGGGGACGTCGTCCATATTTAAGGCTCACTACCTTCCCCCCATTTTAAGCTGACACCATTGCAATATTATATTATACTTTGGGACTCGTTGAGCTGGTAACCTTCAACTCTATCCCCAACATCAACAAGGAAAATAAAAAGTTCTACCTGTTTGAAGAGGTCATGATTATACCATTTGGAAGCTATGAAATTGAGGATATTAAAAATTACTTATAAAAGGCACTCTCAAATTGTGAAATTGTCATCAGTCTAAGGCCCAGTAATAACATATTGCACAGTGAAATCAAGTGCAACCGTGTCATAAATTTAGAACCGGATGACTCTATCAGTCAACTGCTGGGATTTACACCACTTTTTCTTGAAGCCAATATCACCCACAAATCTGACTTTTCAGTTCTCATACTTAAGATCAACTCACTACGAGTCGAATGTAACATTACCACAGGGGCATATCGACGAGCAACGAGTGCAAACCAATCGCGAAATTTTTCCTCCTGATCGCTGTTCAGTCAATAGATCATCTTCATCTGAAGCTCGTGGATCAAGACCAAAAATTAGTGAATTCCGCGGAGAAGACATAAAGATGAGACTACATGTGAGATCGTAACATCGGTAATGTTTTCAAGGCTAGATTTAAAAGGGGTTAAAAAATTAAGCCGACATGTCCGAAGCAAAACAGTGGTCGAGCACCTTACAGGATCTAACACGTGAAAATATCCAGTTCTTAAAGAGTCTGGGTCTCAGAGTAGAAGGGGCCCGTTATAGAAAGACAGGGCGTGGCCGGCTGGCGCCAGGGTGTGTCTAGACTAGCCCCGCCCCCTCCCCGCCACTACCTCTCCCTGGTGCTTCTTAATTGGTTGTTCCAGGGGGCGTGTCTACCCCCCTACCCCACCCCCGTTCCCGATTGGGCCCCACAACCCCTTACCACGCCTACCCCCATCTCTGATTGGTCCCCACCAGTCCCCACCCCCAGTCCAGCTATCCTAGGGTTCTGATTGGTGCAACGTTGCAGCGCCATCTGCCGGATTTTGACCCGTATTCAATTACCGATGCGCCATCTACTGTCGGTAAAGAAGATCAAATGTTGGCAGCTGGTCCAGTCGAAAATCAATTACCGATGCGCCATCTACGGTCGGTAATCGTGTTACCGAGTGTCGGTAAAGAAGATTGAATGTTGGCTGCCGGTCCAACCGAAAATTAATTACCGATGCGCCATCTACTGTCTGTAATAGTGTTACCGGCAGGTGGTAAAGGAGATTAAATGTTGGCAGTCGGTCTAGCAGAAAATGTATCGGCGATCGGTAAAGTGAATCGGTTGTCAACCGTCGGTATGTAGCCGACCATCGATACAGCAAATTTGGGACTTACGGAGGATAAGTAGACTGGGTCTTGCGGTAAATAAAATTCTGCACCCCCATCAACCGGTTTCCCCCGGTCGTCGATAACCGAGACCCCTCCATAGCTTTTTAAAATTTTTTATTAATTAAAAAAATGTATTAATTGAAACGACTATTTACAACAACGGTAAATGAAAACGCTCGTTACTTTTAAGTTTGATAAAAAACTGTTTTATTTTAATATTTTCGTCCAAGAAACATGTATTGTTCATCCGTAATTTTCAATGACATCCACGGCAGTCACAGCGAGCTGGTGGTCGACCGTCAATTTGTGTTTTTGTACCCGATTTTTTGTAATGTATATAGCACGGCATGTATGAGGAGACCTCACGGTCAATCTTGAGACGCTCCGGTAGTTTGTCATACAGAATTTCTATTTTTTCGCCCCAATGTTTCAACAGCAGCGGTTTCGGTATGTACGCGAGCTCAGCTTTGGTAAAGTCTCGGAGATCCTTGCAGCAGTCGATCACGAGTATACTGTCAATAGTATTCATTGTGGAAAGAGAGGCAAAGATACTTTCACAATGACGTTTCCTTTTCAACTAACTTTTTTTCACAGCTGTTACCATTAGATATATACATCTCGCGTCAATGGCCATCATAGTTAAATATGAAAATGTGTATGGTGGGAGTACTTTCGAATAATAAGACAGGAAATTCAAAGTTTCGAATTTATTCATAGTAATTTACAAGTAGCATCCAAATCGATCTGTACAAGTTTGTATACATGTGTTTTTATTACGACCGTAGCCCTTAATATTATTGTGTTTTACATTTTTCACACGTTTCTTTCTACGATTTAAATATTATACGCGTTTGTAGTATTGTGCAGCTATGCGATCGTTTTTCACTCTGTTAGTCGTAAAATTCTTATGAAAATTATCCAGAGTATAACCACGAGCCATAAAATCAAGAAACATAATACAGTATTCACCGCATACTTTAGACTTGAGTGATTGAAGGGGCTGCGTGTTCCACTCGTAGCTTCGACAGTTTCTGCGTAGACGGTTATGGTGTTGGTTAATGAGTGGGGGCAATTCATAACTATCGAAAAAGATTCCATGTCCATTTTTATCAACGTAAGTGGCAACCCAGTGCCGCCCAGGTAGATTTAGCTCGTCTGTGTGTAGAACCAATGCTGCGGGTCTAGACCAGCGACTTGGGATGCGATCGGCCGGAAATACTCCTTTCGTCTGAGCAGATATTCGTTGTAGAGCGTCTAATATCTGTAGGCTGTTCATGCTGTTTACACAACTGGTGGTGACGCTTAGAGTGTGATTGACGCTGTCTCTGCTGATGATAATGATTGTTGCGCGGTGGTTCCTCTGGCTGGTGTTTGTTACGTGGGGGTGCTGATGGTTGTTTAGCACTCGGTGAGACTACTTGTTTTTCTCTGTGACGGAAAAGTACAGTTATTTCATCGTTAGCCGGTACAGTTCCTCCTCGCAACGCCGACTCATCACTGTTGCACGATAGCGTAATATCGTTGAATATATACTCTACGCTTTGTGATATATCGAGAGTATTTTCCTCATTTGATGCCTCGTTGTTCGGTTGGCTTTGTTGATTTTTGATAGGTGTTGTTTTATCGACAGGTTGTGAATTAATGTGACTAACCGCGTCGAGCTCTTTAAACAGGAGCCACGAACGTATTTTTGCCACGTTATTTAGAGCACATTTTACATCGTCTTCTTTCGAAATACCATGGTGAATACAGTAAACGTTGTTGATTGGCATATTTTTTAACGATGTACCCTCGTATTCTTCTAGATTGATGATTTCGCGCGCCAGAACGTCACGTAAAAGCTCGGCTTTTTGCAAGCTTCTCGTGTAAATACGCAAGGCATAACGACACAGTAAGCGTAGATTGGTGTAGATTTTTTTCAACGGTGTATCACCGTCAAGCTATTCCAATCCATGATGAAAACACGTTAGTTTATTGTTGCTCGCACGTATACTCCTTGGTAGTTCACCAAAGTCATATGGTGGTTCGACAAGCCAATTACCATAATGTTCTTCCTGAAGAGTCGTCACAGCAATCTCCTTTGGTAGAAAACGGTTGTTTGCATCGTAGAGCGCTTGAATATCCTCTATAACGTCCATTATGAGGGTTTGATGTAGACTGATACCAGGTGTGGATGCGTAGACGAGTTTAAATATTCCAGCGTCGGGTGTGGCGCCCTCTCACGCACTAAAATCTGTAATGACCTGACGTGTGGAATGTATCTCTATTACATTATCATACTCGGCGTATACCACACAATTTAATGTAGATGTCAGAACCGTTGCAAACCGTACTTCGACACTTACACTACCGTGTCTTACGAGATTCCAGTGACCGAAGCAACTTGCTGATAAGTCCGGTGTCAAATCAAAGACATACAGACAGTAGCCTTTGGGATAGTCGCTCCTGGTAATATCTAGACCCTCATTCTGAAAGTGTATACCTGTACCGCTAAAGAGCGTGTGATAACTGTTTATCCACTTTTCGTTACCATCAAACACCGGTTGAAGAGGCTTGCTCGGTATTTGTTGACCATCGACATACAGAGGAAATTTATCGAATGATTATTAAAGTTAAACGTATTTAACGTTGTACTGCCATTGAATGCTCTATTATTCACAAAACCAAGAATTATTCGTTTAGGTAATTGGCCTAGAATAACGTTATCCAGAGTATCGCCAATGATACCGCTATGCATCGTAAAAGCTTTAACCTCAACCTTTGTTATATGATACTTGGCGGTTGTTTTTGCAAGCATTTTGGCGTGAGCTATCAGCACGCCTGGTGCGATTTTTGCTCGACGGACGAGTAATGTAGCCTCGGTGATATGTAGTTTATGTGTCACACCGGCCGTAGGAGTCTCCATAAGAAAAAATCGTCTTTTGAGCGTACAAGCCGTAACCGTACTTCCACACCGTTCAGCAGAAATGTATCCTCATTAAAAACATCGCAATGTAAATGTCCAATCATATCTAAAGTCCGACCATTCTTTATGTACTTTTCACGATTATTCAGACCGATATTAGGGCTATTCGATGCACCTGGTAGACTGTCAAACGTACCGGGCGTGTCAGCGTACCATAGCGCGGTCGTTAAGTGAAAATTTTTAGCAGCCGGTCCATAATTGAGTAACGTCTCAATATATGCTCTGTAAGGGTATGCATTGTTTGGCGGTGCCACGAGTTTCTGGATAAAATATACATCCACCTGATTGAAAAGGCTATGCAGAAAGTTATTAACAGGTGCTACGTTGTACTGTGATTCAGCTGTTGTATGTATACAATAATCATTGTATGAGCTAGGTCCAAGTATTCTTCACCGTGGCCAGGTATGACAAATTCCAGGGGCCCGTCATCCGTGAGGGACGACACAGGCTTGTAGTGTATCCATTGTGATGCTTCTATAGCCGTCTGCGTTGGAGGTATGGTGAATAAGTCGAGCTCCGACTTCATACACTTGGAGGAGTGTGAGTGTAAGAACGACATTGTTAAACACCTCCAAAAATATCGTTGGTCTTTGCTCGTTTGCGTCTACTACTTTCGATACCTCTTCTCTTTCTCTTTGTTATCCTTTTCTTTTTATTCTTTGCGACACCGCGATGTTTCCTTGCTGCAATGCGTCTACGTCTTGCTGACTCTTTCTTCTTCTTCTTCTTCTTTATTCTTAACGATTTTTTCGAAATACCAGTACGCCTTTTCCTCGTCCTCGTAGGCACGCGTCCCGATAACGACTGTATCATGCGAGCGGTACCCACAGCATTATATCCTGAACCATTCATGAGAAGAGAGATTTTTTCATTGGCTTTTCGTTGTAAATTATCTCCAGATTCGGCTGCGCGTCGACGCAATGACTCCTTGAATGGCATTTTGCGACCGCTCACATCCTCGATACCGTGTAAACCCATGCGAATGGCTTCTTTCTCTATAGCTTTAGCACCTCTGGTCAACAGTGGTAAAACACTCCGAAATAGACCACCGAGAAAACTACCGATGCCGTGACCGCGCTGATGCGGGGACCCCGCAAACACGTTACCTATATAACCACCTCTGCCACCTATTTGATTCTCATAATACGCCGTATAATGAGCACATATATTGTCTAATTGAGTCGTTTGAAATGAAGTGTGAGCGTTAACGTTCCATACTCGAATGCAATAGGATTACCCAGATGATCTCTTATATCCACCTCGATCGTTCTGAAGCAATTGTTGAGTAAACCTATGTAATTTGACGATGAGAAACATTTTACTTGCGTTGTACCATACGTGTAGTTTTTTGTATTTAAATTTACAATCCTGAGTAGTGCTGTCTGTGTATCACCTACTGTATACGGTACACAAATATCGCTGTAGACAAAAAGCTGATCGGGCAGAGCCCTATTTATACACGCGGGTACTCGTCCTACGCGTGGAACGCCTCGCATAAGCTGCAGGTAAAGACCCCCTGGGGTTTCTCGGTCAAGCAGCAGTTCTTCGTGTTTCTCGAAACCCAATATACGTGCTATTTTACTACTCATTTGTAATACTCCAGGGTAGTCTAGAGGTTCAGGGCACGACTTTGTAACCTCAGACTCGAGGGCAACGGACCCTTTCCTTTCAACATATACAATTTTTATGCCTGCTTCTCGCAGCCCCGGTAAATCATTGATATTTTCCACAATTTCTTCGTGATGATTGTACAAACCTCGAGGTATTCGGTTTGTAGTAACTTCTTTATTCTCACAAGCCATCCAGCCGATTATCGTATCTGCTTCTTGTAAATGCGTCATTGTACATGGTATATGAATTTCCGATATGCCCACAACCCATCGACCCTTTAACGATATTTCACGCGGCAATTGAGTTCTAAAATGGGTTGTTGTATTTTCGGGAAAATACTTCATACTGCTGTTGCTCGGTAGAACAAGAAAAAAATTATCCTCGTCATGCATCGTTTGGATAAAATTTCGTTTATTCGAAACCGTGAACGTTTGACGCTGGTATCCACGAGTTAAATTTCGCCGGGTATCCCACCCAACTCACGAAAATATGTTTTTTCGCACTGTGTCCTTTTGTCCGTAAAACTTGATCAATCTTGAATTCTTTATTCTTATCCATACGCTTCTCATGAACGCTCGTTAATTCTTCGAGGTAAAAGAAACCATCGATTGGTTCGTCTTCGAGATCGCACAACGCATACACATACAAGCCCTGTCTATGTAAAACTTTTTTGATACGAAAAATTTCTTCACTCCAATTTTGTCGTTACCTTTTTCGAAGGTGCCTTTAGTTGTACTGGTTCGAACGTAATCGCCGGGTTTGTATTTATACGTTGTCAACCGTCTCTTTTCACGTCGCTTTATCGCGCTAATTGTCATATTGCGCACCGCTGCACAGTGGGGCCGATTCCCGAAAAGCTGGTCAAAAGTCGAAAAATGAAGTTTCATTCTATAGGATTAAGAGTACATAGGTGGGTAGAGTAATGTTTAAAGAATATAATGGAATATTTTATAAGGGCTAGTGAAGTATACCTGACAAGTATAAGCCAGTACAAAAGAGACCTTCGCGCAAGTAATAGCTCGATCGTTCGAGCTCATATTCAAGCGTCATATTAAAAAATTCGTAGGAAGTCGTAAAATTGGTGTTTCTTAATTCTGCAAAATGGAGGTTTCAGGTTGAAGAAAGTAGTTTATTATCATATGCGTCGAAAATTATAACAGATACATATAAATTAATAGCTAAACAATGTCTAAAGTAGAAAAAAATGAAAAATTATGTGCAATGATTTTAGAAAAACAGGAAAAAAGTTAAAAGTTCCGCAGTGTTCCGCAACGAAACAAGTTTTAAATTAAAGTTTGTACTGTTATGTAACAAAATTAGTAAAAATCGGCTGCAGCTAGCTGCAACTTTGTTTTTAGTGCACATTTGAATATAAAAAATTACAAATTCACATTAACCATTGTTGCACGTTTTTTTCAAATGAATATAATTTTGTGAAACTTGTTACTCGGGGGTTTTTGGGGTCGCTGAATACGAATCCGGTGTCAAAAAAACTAAATTCAAAATGGCGGATCCAATATGGCGGACGCAATTTTCGAAATCGATTGGATTCGCTTGAAACTTGTTACTCGGGGGTTTTGGGGGTCGTTGGATACGAATCCGGTGTCAAAAAAACAAAATTCAAAATGGCAGATCTACATTACATATGTGGATTCGATTATTTGAATGTTGCTTGTATGTTTCGTATAAATTGGATATTAAAAAATGGCAAGCGCGAACAAGTGAAGATAAGAAAGCGACAGAAAATAGAAAAAAAAATATTTAAAAAGGTTTTCGCCAACAGTTAGGACTTATTGTGGATCAACCAAAGCCTGGATATGGTAGTACGAATGATGGGATCACTGCTCGACGATTTTTCGAAAATGCATCAATTTCCGCTACTATAACGGGCGTTGACGAAGATGTTATTAAAAGGTTCCATGTTATTTTACAAGCTATTTCAAGTGGTCATGAAATTAATGTACCACATTTCCGAGAATACACAATAGAAACAGCTCGAAAATTCGTCGACTTATATCCCTGGTTCTACATGCCAACTTCTGTTCACAAACTTTTAATTCACGGCTCTGAAATAATACAATCTGCTTTATTGCCAATCGGACAAATGTCTAAAGATGCACAGGAATCTTGTAATAAATATATTAAAAGATACCGTGAAGATTTTGTACGAAAATGCAGCAGAACTAAATCGATGGAAGATCTTTTCTTGCGCTTGCTAGTGGCATCAGATCCGTATATATCAAGCTTAAAGAAATTGTCACATAAGAAATTAAAATCCTTATTTCCGGAAACAATTGCTTTGCTCACTTCACCAACTGTTTATGCGTCTACTGATGATTCTATCTCTTCTTTTTCGATGTCGTCAGATTCTTCAGATTTTTATACAGACAATTCGACTGATGATGAAGACTAATTTTTATGTTAATATTAGAACAATATTCTTGTCAATATAAATTTATTTTTTTAATTTGGCTTTGTACTGTATTTCTCAAATAAATATGTTAGTATTTAAAAAATCGTGTTCCTTATTACACTTTCTTATATATTTGAATTATACATTTTTCAATATTTTTATAAATGATTAAAAATGTAATTACTTATCTGAAATATGTACAAAATATTTCTTTTAAACAAGAAAATCATTACTCTGTATTCCAAATACATTTATTTTAAAACTGTAAATCAAATTATTATACAGTAATCTTAAAAAATGTTTACTTAAGCTAAAATAATTATAAATTAACTGTTTGAACACGTTAATTTTATTTCACAAAATCTATTTTGTTTCAGAAAATGATTATAAGAAATATGTGCTTCAAAGAAAAAATTACTTGCATGTAACTGAAGTACATTCACTTCAATAAAAAAAGGAAATGTAACTTGTAAATAGTATAAAATGAGTCTTTCAAAAGTGATTTTAATCAATACAATTATAGATGTAAAAGTAGATGTTTTATTACTTTTTATCAAATATATAATTTACTTACAGATTTATAAAAAAATAATAAGATTTTATAATCGCTATTTTGGATCTGCCATTTTGAATTTTGTCTTTTTCACATCGGATTCATGTTCAGCGACCTCAAAAACCCCCAAATAACAAGTTTTAAGCGAATCCGGCCGATTACGAATATTCCGTCTGCCATTTTGGATCCGTCATTTTGAATTTTGTTTTTTTCACACCGGATTCGTATTCAGCGACCTCGAAAACTTACAGAAACCAAGTTTCATACAAATTCGATAAACATTCCGTATTATAACTGAGTATTTTCGGTTTACTATCGCCATTTTGAACCCGCCATTTTGTTTTTTTTACAATTTTGACTTCAGATTCGTAATCAGTGACCCCAAAAACCCTTATATACTATATCTCAAACAGAATGAACTACGTTTTCGACTTTTGACCAGGTTTTCGGGAATCGGCCCCACTGTGCGCTGTATCGGCATTATATAGCGCTACGGCAACCAGTTGCATTTTAATGCTTGAGTGTACAGCATGATTGTACGCATAAACCAATTGTTGTAGTATATCGATGTAATGATGAGTATTACGATGTGTGAAGTAGCGCTACATCCGTTCCTTGAGAGTGCGATTAAAACGCTCGACAATCGAGGCTTTTACATCAGGATTACGAGCAACACGGAATTGTATGTTTTCATCTTTGAGAAATTTTTGAAGTTGACCACCGAGGATTTCTTTTCCACGGTCGGTTTGTAGTGAAACAGGTGTACGACCATCGTTACGCTCGAGAATACGTTTAAATGCCTTTGTTACTTCGCGCACAGTTTTGTCCTGCAATGGTTCGACCCAGGCATATTTGCTGACAACGTCAATTACCATAAGCAGATAGGAGACGTTGTCGTTATAGCTACTCAATGAACGTAGATCCACGAGATCGGCCTCCCAGACATCGTCAATATTTGTAACATTGTAATACAGTCGTGGAAAGACACGGTGCACGGGTCTATGAATGGTATACGAGTATCCTGTTGAGTGAGCCAGTCATATACGGTGTCTGCTTTATTTTTGCTACTGATTAAACGTCGCGCACCAGCGTATCCGGCTGGATGCGAAGGATCGTAGTACACTTTTTCGAAAGTCATCTTTCACCGCTCGTTGTACAGCTTGTTCTAAATCTTTATCCACTTTTGAAATACTTTTATGACTTTTGTTTTCCGACGTTTTGAAGAAGTATTCCCACGGGGTGTATCGTCGTTGTCGTCCTAGTCGTCGTTGGAATTATCGCCAACCGCATCCACATTCAGAGAATGCGAGTCGTTATGTTGCATCATCTGAACATCTTTTCTCGGTCATTTAGTACCTCTAGATACGCCTAAATCCCACAATCTACTGTTGCCAATGAATTCACGCGGAACGCTCTTTGTGCGTAGACTAACGATAAACTCGTGTTTGCCTGTCGCTTTAAAGTTTTTTCTACCTCGTACTGCATCGTTTATGAAGTCGACAATATTAGAATTTGGAATGAGGATACTGTCTATTGTTACACATCCTTTTTTGTCCCATCTTATGCTTTTTGATTCATCACTCGTGGGTTTGCGTAGAAACTTTAATAACGCAGTCACTCGGCGTTTATACATATTTGGAACGCTATTAACGATGTCAGCATCGCTCGTGGCTTCTGCATCATCTATCTCAGACGATGTTTCAGGTAGTGCTGGTGAAAACAATGCATTTTTCGTACCAACGAGATATAGATAACGCTGCAGCACTTGTAAATACTCTTTCCATTTACTAGCGTCGTGTTTACCATACTTGTTTGATTAAAAAATTTTGTATAGCTCAGTGTCTAGTCATGAAACAGGATCACCCTGGGTCTGTACTTGTATGTTAATGAGTTTGAGTACATTATATCCTGCTCGAAGGACCAAAAAATGTATGAGTATTGAATATGATTATATTATATCTAATCTATCGACAGGTAGCAAGTCGATGCATTCACACGTAGCATGTCGAGTGACAGATGTGAAAAGTAAGGTTAAGGATCCTGGTGACAAGTATAAATAATTAAATGCACTCAGTATGTAACAATAATTGATTTAATGTTTATTTAATTACTTAATATTCGTTGCATAAAAAATACCTGTTGAGTACACAAGAAATGTAATTTGATTTGTTCTGGCCTGGTTGTTGATGTACTGTTGGTGATTGGGTCTCAGGCCTGTGAGTTGCCTTGGTGATTCCGTGTGGTTGATCCTGATGATAAGGTCTGACTGTAGAGCTCGAAAAATGCCACACGGCAGTCTGATGAGGGTCCTGACGCCGATGATCAGTGCTGAGCAGAATGGCGTCTGTGCAGCCAACGCGCGAACCACGCCGTTGACGTTTATGTGATTGGCTCTGTGGATCTGATGATCTGCTATGAGTTTCACTAACACTGAGTTTAAACACGGGTGATTTGACCAAGAATGTATTACACTACAGAAATGAATCCGCACTAGAGTGATTAGAACAAGAGGATATCTCCGTGAGCTTTACGCGGGAACGTGTACAGCGAGCGACTCGAGTGAGAACAATGGCCACATCCGTCGACCACGCGGCAGAGTATCAAGAAGACGGACGTGCGTCACAGCTTGCTTGTGATTTGCTGTCAGCGATGGAAGGCGAGACTTGTGAGTGGTCTTGCCGATGGGGCCACGCTAACAGCGTTGGCCGCTTGAGTGAGCTTCGATCGAGGATGTGAGCAGATGGACAATATGCATGAGTGCGCGGTCGATAAATCGATATAGCATACCTGCGAGCTATACCATATGACGCGAGGCGTCAGATGATTGTGACTGTAGCGTGTGCATGAGTTGAGTGTGTCTGGTAAGCGTGAAAACTGAACATTCCGCCCGCCATCAGCAACGGTGTTGATGATTAAATGTGATCTGTTCTTCATTCAGTTTGAGCTGGTAAGATGGCGAGCTTGGTGATTGGTCGAACGAGTGTTGTTGTTGCAGTTTTAAGTGACACTACCCTGGTCAGTCCATCCTTTCCTGGATGGAGTTGAGTGACTCTGGCGAGAGGCCATTTTGATGGTGGAGACCTCTCATCAGTGGTCAGTACTAATGAACCGACCTTGATGGTGTTCGATGGATGATGCCATTTCGATGTAGACAGTTGGCGCTGGAGATATTGAGTTGACCATTTGGACCAAAAATATTGAAGCCTTTGTTGTATTAGTTGCCATCGTGATAGTCTAGTAACGTTCAGATCTGTGAGTGATGGCTCTGGTATGGCTGTGAGCGGCTCTCCTATGAGAAAGTGAGCTGGTGTGAGTGCTGAAGTATCTTCAGGGTCTTCTGTGAGTGGTTCCAATGGTCGTGAGTTGAGCGTTGCTTCGATCTGGATGAGCAACGTAGTTAATTCCTCGAACGTGAGTGCGATGTCTCCTACTGTTCGGTTCAGGTGATATTTTACTGATTTGACTGCTGCTTCCCATTTTCCTCCCATATGTGGAGCTGCTGGTGGGTTGAACTTCCATGTAGTTCCATCACTGGTGAGTGAGCAATGCAGTGAGAGTGATTCTGTTGTACCTTGAGTGAAGAGCTTGGTGAGTATGGCATCTGCTCCTATGAAGTTTGTGCCGCAATCACTATAGAGAGTGTTGCAGATGCCTCTGCGTCCAGTGAACCGTCTGAATGCAGCAATGAATGAGTCAGTTGAGTAGTCACTCACGGCCTCCAGATGCAAGGCCGAGGTGACGAAGCACACGAAAATGCACAGCCATCCTTTATGTTGTTTGGCGCCTCTACCTTTCCAGGTTTTGATGGTCAGCGGACCAGCGTAGTCCACACCTGAGTAGAAGAATGGTCGTGCTGGGGTGACTCTCTTGGTTGGTAATTGACCCATGAGTTGTTGTGCTCTGACGCCACGTTGTCGAGCACATTTCATGCAGCTGAGTATATGCGACCGTACAGGAGCTCTACCACCAATAATCCAGTACGATTGCCTTGTGTAGTTCAGGGTGAGTTGCGTGCCTCCATGCATGGTTTTGTGATGTGCATCTGCTATGATGAGTGTGGTGAAGTGAGAATGTCGTGGGAGTATTGCTGGGTGAATTGCCTCAAGTTCCAGTTGTGAGTTGGTCAATCTTCCTCCAACCTGAATGATGCCTTGAGTGTCGATATAGGCAGTCAGGCGATTGAAGAGATGAGCTGTTGGTAGTTGAGCTATGGTGATCAATTTGAGCTCTGTTGAGAAATATGCTGCTTGAGTTGCTTTGATCCAAAATACTCTTGCTCTCTCAATATCTTGTGGCGAGAGAGGGTTAAAGAGCGTTGAGTTTGGCAATTTCTTGATGAGTTGACTTACTCGAAAGCATATTGCGGTTACTCTGAGTAGTCTAGTGAGAGAAGAGTGTCTGTATATCATCTCCCAATGATATACGGCTTGATTTGTTGCCACTGTGAATGCGAGCCCCGGTCGCTCTTCCTGATGAGTCTGTGAGTCTTGTTGATAGTGTTGAGTTGGCCATGAACATTGATCGCCTGTGAGCCACTGTGGTCCTGTCCACCACAGGAGGTGCTTCTGGAGCTGGGAGATACTGATGCCCCTTGAAGCACAATCGGCTGGATTGTCTTTGCCAGGAACAAATTTCCATACGCTGTTTGGAGTTAGTTCTTGAATTGCTGACACTCGGTTCCTGACAAAGTCCTTCCACCGTGATGGGTGTGAGCTAATCCAGGTGAGCGTTACTGAGGAATCAGTCCACAGGAACGTTTGAGTGTTGGTGAGTTCCAAGGTTGTTTGCACGTACTTCATGAGCTTTGCTAAGATCAGTGCTGCTGTGAGCTTGAGTCGAGGGATGGAGAGTCGCTTGAGTGGTGTTACTTTTGATTTCGCGCAGATGAGTGTAACCTTGGTTTCTTCTCCTGGAGTTGTTGTTTTGATATAGATAGCAGCCGCCATTGCTATTTGAGATGCGTCGGAGAATCCGTGCAACTCCACAAGTGTTGAGCTTGTGAGTTGAATCCATCGTGGAATTGAGATTTCATCGACTTGAGTGAGCTCTTGTCTGAGCAACGTCCACTTGGTGTGTATCTGATCTGAAACTTGATCGTCCCAGCTGAGTTTCTCCAGCCATAATTCTTGTAATAATGATTTGGCCTTGATGATGAATGGTGAGAGAAACCCGAGTGGATCGTAGAGTTGTGCTGTTTCAGACAAGATGATTCTCTTTGTGAGCTTGGAACTTGAGCATGGAGGCTTTGCGTGGAACTTGAATACGTCTTCACGAGGTATCCATGACAGGCCGAGTAACTTGGTACTGCTATCTTCGAATGAGTGTGAGTTTGATGGTGAGTGGTGGTCGATATGCTCGATGAATTGCTCGGTGTTGCTGTGCCATTTTGCTAGAGGCAACCCGCCCGCCATGCAGAGCTGGGTGACTTGATTTGATATTTCGATGAGTGTGTCAAGCTGATCAGCTCCTCCAAATATGTCATCAACATATCTGCCTTTCATGAGTGGTTCAATTGCGAGCGGAAAGCGATGACCTTCGTCTTCAACTAGTTGAAATAATGATCTGATTGCTAAGAATGGTGCTGAGCGAGTCCCATACGTCACTGTTGTTAGGTGATATGGCACCATATTGAGTTGGTCATCTCGCCATATGATTCGTTGCAAATCCCAATCGTCCGGGTGGACTTTGATTTGTCTGTACATCTTTGTGATGTCTGTTGAAAAGATGAGTTTGTGCTGTCGGATCCATAAGAGCACGTCTGAGATGTCACGTTGACATTTTGCTCCAACATGCTGGATGTCGTTGAGTGATACTTGCGACGTCATTGGGCTGGATCCGTTGAAAACAACTCTCAACTTTGTTGTGATTCGATCTTCTTTCAGTAAACCATGATGAGGAAGATAATATGGAGGATGAGCGTAAGTTTGTTCTGAGAATTGATCTTCCGAGACCCTCAACCCTCCTGATGCTACAGCATCATGTGCCAAGGTCGTCTCGGTTTCACAATAGTCATGAACAGATTCACTCATTTGAGTTGACTGGTGGTAGGATGGTACGCGTATCATGTGACCACAATCTTCATACTCTTTCATGAATGAGTTGTATAAGTTGGTGTATGAATTATTTGTTGAGAGTTTCTTCATGAGTCGTTGTAGACATCGCTGAGCAGTGAGTTTTGAGTCTCCTAGACTCGATGGTGATGATTTGAGCGGGATTCGCACGATGTATCGTCCTTCTTCGTCTCGAGTGTGAGTCGTTTGAAAATACTTTTCACACGCTTCTTCGTCTGGGGTGAGCTTGTGATCTATTGTCGATGGTGTTTCTTCTTGAACCCAGAACTGCGTGAGAAGATCTTGAATTTCCTTGTTCGATGATTCTACTGCTATGTGGTATGAGTTGCTTGGTGTTGAATAATTCTCTGGGACTGGACCAAGAATAATCCACCCAAATATTGTTGATTGTGCAATCGGTAAGAAGTCCGAGTGTTTCTTGATGCCAGGCTGGATGATTAGCCCGTATGAATCAGCCCCGATGATGATATCTACTGGCCGTGGTGTTAAGAAGTCAGGGTCTGCCAACTGCAGTGATGAAATGTGTGGCCACTCCTGTGGTTGCGTGTGTACTGATGGCAATGTACTCGTCAACTTATTGAGTATGTGAGCTGCGATGGTAACACCACGTGATGAATGAATTGATCGTAATGTTAATGTGGTGGTACCTCTGGTTTGTGTTGATCTCGTGTTTCCAATGCCAATGACTGGAATTGATGAGTGTTGACGAGTAAGCCCATGATCGGATACAAGTTGTTCTGAGACGAAGGTGAGCTCTGATCCTGGATCAATGAGTAATCTGACTTGGTGAGTGTCGAAAGATGTGATGAGTAATGCTTGACACGTTGCTAGTAGAACTGCTGTTCTACCGGATGAGTTGATGAGTTGGCAAAATGGCACGTCAATTTCTCATTGACGTGAACTGGTGCTTGGATGAGCTGTGGCAGGTGTAGCTGAGGTGCTTGGTTGATTTGACTTTGGTGTGGTTCTTGCGGAGGATGGCAAATGAATCATCGTGTGGTGTTTGGCACCGCACGTCTTGCAGTTGATGGTTGATTGGCACGAGTGGAGGTTGTGATGACCAAAGCAGTTGAAACACAGTCGGTGTTCAGTCACAACTTTGTGGCGATCTGCAGGTTGTAGCTCTCTGAATTTAGCACAGCTCACTATGTAATGCGAACCACCACAGTGATCGCATGGATACTGGTGTGTCCTCGGTTGAGTGGACGCATGGTGAGCCGGTCTTGCTGGCAGAAGTACAGGTTTTGTTGAGTGTTTTGAGATGTTGCTGGCTCTGTCAGCCGATTGATCAGGGTTGATTGGGATGACTTCTAAAGCTCTCGCTCTGGATTCGATGAATCCCATCAAATCTTCAAACGAGGTTGGCTGCTTGTGCGCACTCCGTTTGTATTCCCATGCTTCACGCATGGATGTATCAAGGCGTTGAGCAACTACGAAAATTAATACATAATTCCACGATTCTGTATCAATTCCGAGAACGTTGAGTGCGTTGATTATTTCCTTCGTTGAGCTAACTAATGTGTTGAGTGCGGCTGCAGATTTTGCCACTGGTCGAGTGTTACTAAGGAGTTTCTCAACATAAGACAGGATGAGTCTTTCCTTGTTGTTGAATCTGTCCTTGATTATTTGCCATGATGAATTGAACGAATCATTGTTGATCGGCACATTGGAGATCAGTTGAGCGGCTGATCCTTTAAGGCTGATCTTTAAATAGTGTAGTTTCTCTACATCACTGATTTGGTCATTGTCGACCACCATTGAGGCAAACAAGTCTCTAAATGCCGGCCATTTTGTAAAATCACCGTCAAATTCCGGCAACGTTATTTTCGGCAATGTTGATCGGTGCTGACTTGGTTGACTCTGTTGATCAGTTCTGCTTGATACGGTCTCTTGAGTTTTTGCGATTGCCTTCTTTCGCAGGATGATTGTGAGTGCCTTGAAGTAACTATCAAAGCCTGATTGGTACACCTTCTCTGTAACATACGGGTGAGTGAGAAAAGCACGTTTACATGTTTCTCCCATTTGATCATGCTCGTTACAAAAACAGTCCCAAGTGCGATTTAAAATCTCTAACTGGCCGTTGAGTTCTTCGGAAACGCTGCCTGGTGAGTTTTGCAGGTGATCGTGTAGCTGGTTGATCATTGCTATCCTCGCATGCTGTGATGCGACCTTATACTCCATGAGGTTAGCTTGATTGGTGTTTGGTGATGGTGATCTGGTGCGTGGTCTCTGTACCGTGGGTGGTACATTGAGTGTCTCGGTAACGACTGTAGCTTCATCGATTGCTTCCACATCACCATCATGTGAGTCGCCTTCCTGCGAGGATTTGCTTTGGTCTGACTGCGCTTTCTTATCGTCAGCCATGATTTTAACTAGTTGAGCCTGTTGAATGGTTTACAAAAAATGATTAGTGCACTTGGGTGAGTATTTTATTATTATTGAGCATTGTCTTGTATCGATGCATGCTGAGTTGCGCAATCTGTAGTGTATTACATGTGTTGATTGGTGATTCATGTGAGTATCGAGGCATAAAATTATATACTTGACCAGGATTCGGCTCGAAGGACCAAAAAATGTATGTTAATGAGTTTGAGTACATTATATCCTGCTCGAAGGACCAAAAATGTATGAGTATTGAATATGATTATATTATATCTAATCTATCGACAGGTAGCAAGTCGATGCATTCACACGTAGCATGTCGAGTGACAGATGTGAAAAGTAAGGTTAAGGATCCTGGTGACAAGTATAAATAATTAAATGCACTCAGTATGTAACAATAATTGATTCAATGTTTATTTAATTACTTAATATTCGTTGCATAAAAAATACCTGTTGAGTACACAAGAAATGTAATTTGATTTGTTCTGGCCTGGTTGTTGATGTACTGTTGGTGATTGGGTCTCAGGCCTGTGAGTTGCCTTGGTGATTCCGTGTGGTTGATCCTGATGATAAGGTCTGACTGTAGAGCTCGAAAAATGCCACACGGCAGTCTGATGAGGGTCCTGACGCCGATGATCAGTGCTGAGCAGAATGGCGTCTGTGCAGCCAACGCGCGAACCACGCCGTTGACGTTTATGTGATTGGCTCTGTGGATCTGATGATCTGCTATGAGTTTCACTAACACTGAGTTTAAACACGGGTGATTTGACCAAGAATGTATTACACTACAGAAATGAATCCGCACTAGAGTGATTAGAACAAGAGGATATCTCCGTGAGCTTTACGCGGGAACGTGTACAGCGAGCGACTCGAGTGAGAACAATGGCCACATCCGTCGACCACGCGGCAGAGTATCAAGAAGACGGACGTGCGTCACAGCTTGCTTGTGATTTGCTGTCAGCGATGGAAGGCGAGACTTGTGAGTGGTCTTGCCGATGGGGCCACGCTAACAGCGTTGGCCGCTTGAGTGAGCTTCGATCGAGGATGTGAGCAGATGGACAATATGCATGAGTGCGCGGTCGATAAATCGATATAGCATACCTGCGAGCTATACCATATGACGCGAGGCGTCAGATGATTGTGACTGTAGCGTGTGCATGAGTTGAGTGTGTCTGGTAAGCGTGAAAACTGAACAGTACTGTTTTCTCGTTTGCCGCTGGTGCATGATTATTCCCAGAACCGACCATAGGTATTTCGTCGTAACGACCGTCTGCATCACTATTTCCGTCCTTTACCTCGGACATTGGCACTAAAAACTTTTTTTTCGCATGCTCCATTACGAGGATGAATTTTTATCCTTAACACAGTATTGTTTTGTCAATCGTCACTACCACTGAAAAATTTACTAAATAAAGTTGTGATTATGGGAGCCAGTAAAAGTGGTAAAAAAGCACCGCCCCCTTTTTGAATTATAAAGCGTTTCTTCGCTCTCCAATTATATTTCCGCTGCTTACGAGCCACTGTACAAACACCACCACCACCACGTTGTTTTGTCACACATCCTGAGACAAGCTGTCGAAGTATATTTTAATATTTTTGTAAACGTTTTTTAACACTTGACTTGACACAAACAACTCCTTGTAAAATGTTTAACGCGCATTCACAGATACAATTGATTAGAGGCTTATCAGCATTACGCAATATTGATTTTCGCTGTTTTTTATTTGTATGACAAATAGCGTTAAGTAGGGCTATACAACGTTCATCGAATGGAATGTAATGTGTATTTTTCTTCTTCTTTTTCTTCGCGCTGGCGCTATCCCTCATTATTACAGTTTCACAGTAGATGTATTACGGGTGAATGCCCGAGTCTTTTCGCGTGATGCGTACACGACTCGTATCCATTAGCGACTGATGTGGTGTCTACTTGTGCTTCCAATTAAATACGTTGACGAGTGTTGTTCGGCATGTAGACCAGTATTCGTGGATCATCGGGAAATATCATTGTACGACATCGACAATAATCGGGTGTCGATTGTTTAAGATCCAAGAGTAGATAACCGTGTAGCTGTGCGGTAGCATAGTGATATGACTCGGTTAGAAATCGTGGATTCTCGGGGTATACTTGTCTCGCTAGATGTGTAATTTGTGCTCGATCACGTGGATTTTTAAATATCACCATATAATTGGTGTTTAATGATATATCACGTTGTCCGTGTCCCTGATGGAAAATATTTTGTGTGATAAAAATCACACTAATATTTTTATGATGACTACCTTTTGTGAAAAGATCGACAATGGTATTACTTGAGGATTCGCGCATTAAATCATCGATAATAACCTATTTTTTCAAGTTATTGTCGCTCGAATAATCCTCCTGTTGCGGTAGACCCTCGTTAAATTCAATTTTTGGGATTTTGGATTTTGTATTACTCCCAGTCTTAGTAATTAACGACGACGGTTGTTGTTGTTCACATGTGTTATTCAGAGCAGCGATATCAGAATCGAGAGTATCTCCATAATAAAATATAATTCGGTCAAATTCAACGTTACTCATTGAATTGAGAAACTTTAGAAATTTTCTCACGAAAACTGTTTTCCCACATCCAGTGGGGCCACAAATCAGCGACGTCCACGGATGTTTCCAGCGTACATCCATTATTTTTACTTATAAAGCGTGACAAATCCACGATACTATTGATGATGATGATGATGATGACGATGATGATGATGACAGTGAATAGAGCAACGAGATGCGTAGAGCAACGAGATGCAAAATCGCATACACCAAGTGCACAATAAGCGTGTTACCCAGCCGGGCGGCGGCGGTGGCGGCGCGTACCCACACGTCGTTATTAGCTTATCAGACGTGCGCGTGGGCGCGGTTCAGCTTATACAGATACACGCTCGCTTGGTCATAAGCTTATGTGCGAGCATGTGTCACCGCGGCACATGCGCACAATTTAGCTTTTTAAAGCGCATGTGTATTCAGAAGATTGTGTTTTTTTGTTTTTCACTATTTGACGTACATTTTTAAATAAATTTTTCACAGCAACTATTAATGCTGATGATGCTGAGTAAAAAACACGTTTAAATAGCATACATGTTTCTTTATTGTAGAGAGTATTATACATAAAAATATTAATAATTTCAATTTATAGTGAGGCGAGACATGGGTGGGAAGGGTTATCGACGACGAGCCACGTGTGTATTTAAGAAAAGTAACGCAATAATTATCTTAACATCTACAACTGGTAAAATTAATTATTATCATCATAATCAAGTGTTATCGCGTCAATTATGAAAAATTAATTCTTGCGTAACCGAGGGCAATCGTTCTCCGATCATTCTTCAAACGGTTTTGAAGTCACCGGAGAAATGTCTGTGATTAATTTTTTCACCTCCTGTGTTATGAATGGAACACAAAATATCTGCAACTCCAGGAACAATATATCGAAATGTTCAAGGAATGAGGGATCCCCTCGATGACGTACAGCTTCACACAGATTAGAGCTATCCTGTGTTAAAAGAGTTTTAATACGCACTTGGTCCACATTCTCGACTAGTTCTTTAGCGGAAATATGTATAACTAATTCAGCACATAGAACATCGATACAGTTTTTCACATAAGCGACGTAGCGCTGGAGCCGCCTGAAGCGCTCATCGACACACGGTGTTACGATGCATAGTCCGTCAAAAGATTTCTTTTGCATAACTATACTCGGTGAATAGATGTTTTTCTTCTTCTTCTTCTGTGGTGGTGGTTCCAGCTGTGTATTTTCATCGTTAGGGTTGACGTCCTCGGCGACCACATTGGCCTTGGCTTGGTCGAAAACAATGGATTTTGAGCCAAACGAGGACGCAAAGTGAATCTCGCAGTCATCGATGTTGAGTGTTTTACGGATGCGTTGATCAGCTTTCCAGCCATAATTCGTACAGGCCCCGAAATATGATGCTATCTCGGTCAAGGCATCTTGTAGTTTACACCACTTTGTAGATTCAAAGGTAATGCCACCCGACGAGTTATTATGCTGCAGTTTAACGACCGGTGTATGGTCACCGTTTGCGCGTACTTGAAGACCCACAGTTATCCTCTTTGTTTCCGAGTAGTTCAAATTGTATGTTGTAGCAAGCAACAATGGTGCTTCAAAATGTTTCATGGTTGATAGAAAATACAACAGAGCGATACGGAAAAATGAATAAATGATGAGGGAAACGAAGTTACGATAACTGTATTTCGTAGCTTGTCACGGGTCGTACTGCCACCCGATCGTCTCTACAAATGTTTTTATAGACAGGTGTGAACCGTCTCATATGTTGGAATGGTGGGGGCAAGCGTTTACCCCCACCAACTAAACCTTAGTAGAGCATATAGAGAAGTTATACTTCTGTATACTACAAATTATTGTAGTGTATAAAATACAAATTATTGTAGTGATACTGAAGCTGCGTTATCGTTGTAAGAATGTCTATTTAGACAATGCAGCTTTCTAGAGAAAACGGTAGGCGTGCATGGGTTCATGTTTACAGCGTTTCCAAAGAGGTACTACGAAATAAATTATCTTTAAGAAATAATGCATGGCTGTGTGTAGCCCTCAACCCCTTGTGAAGAGACTCTGTCACTGTACAGGGACTCAAGGTTGCTATATTTCAAAATTTTCCTCGATTTCTGCATTTATGGTGAAGTCGAAATATATATGGAGGGAAGTGGGGGTATTCGAGTTAAGGTATGAAATTGCGTGAAACCGTAGTTCTCGTATTATTCAACGTTCAAACGTTCTACAACTATCATCCTGACAGTGTATCGTTATTTCACGTTTTTTAAAAAATGGATTCACGTAGACGTGTCCTTCTGTCCGTAGTGCGCGCAACGGCTCGCGTATTCATACGTTGGGAACCGCGATTGGTGCGACGCTTTACACGGCGTTGGTTTGTAAATATCGCGAACTTTACGTACCAACGTCTCCGCGCAGAGTTCAGTGAAGTGTTGTTGCGTGGTGATGCAGAATCGATTACCGCTGCTTATGTGAGTGGCCCGTTACGGCGAGCACCCGGTTTTGTGCAACAATATGTGGTCGAACATCTTACCAATCACGGTGGACTCTTACACAGGCCGCTAAACGAATTGATTATGGCCGCTGAAAATCGCCATGGTGAGTATAATTTGAAAAAATTTATTTGTCGTCTTAAAAGAAAAAAGTTTTGTTATGTGTTCTTTTTTACTTTCATTTTGTATCTTTTATTTCATTGAAATAATTTTTATTATTTAAATATTTATGAATCTTAAAATGATTGAACGAGTATAAAATAAAAACTAATTTCTTATAATTTAATAATTTTAGTATTCTTGTCAAAAATGTAATAAAAATACATTGTGAGCGTCATATCGTCGAGAACCAAGTTTTATTTTAACTGGTTGACGAAAAGTGGCTTAATTTTTAATCCACTTTTACTTTGCTGCGCGAAAATTAATACACTTTCTTCAATGAATGTAAAACTTGGTTCGTTTAACTCGTCGGTGTCGGCAATGTATTTATTCAATTTTTGAAAAATAGTAAAAAAATTTTACGTTATTAACAAATTTTAATAAAAACAAAACGTTTTTCTTTAAAAACGATACATTTTTATTTTTACTCGCTCATTTATTTCAAGATACTGACACATGTAAAATCACCCCTTACAGTGTTCAGCTATAGAGTATTTGTGTAGAAAATTTGGAGTTTTTATCGTCTTTTTGTTATTTTCTCTTTTGTATTTTACTTTTATAATCTAGAAAAATATGTTTTATTATTTAAAATTGTATTATTGTTTTTACTTTGATCGCTTGACTGAAAGTGGTTTAATTCTGTACTTTTTTAAAACCGTAAAAATAATTTTTATTCAAAATTTTTTGTATTATTTTTTAAAAAATGTAATAAAATACATTATCGACACCAGTGAGGGTATGGACCAAGTTTTACTTCAATTGGTTGACGAAAAGTGAATTAATTTTTAATCCACTTTCACTCTATCTCGCAAAAATTAATGCACTTTCCGTCAATCAATCACAGTTAAACTTGCTTCGTAGACTCGTTAGCGATGGCAATGTATTTTATTCAATTTTTGAAAAAATAATAAAAATATTTTAGCTCGATTAAAAAATAAAAAACGAAAGAGTGAAAAACAAAATGTTTTTCTTTAAAGACATGGTAAAATTTTTATTTTCCCTTACAGCTATACGCTCACTACTTGCGTGAAGTAGCAGCGAAAACGACGCTGGACCTCCCAGCGCCGACTCATGCTTGGGATCACCGTCGTCGTGCACGGCTTCACACAGCCCCGACGATGACGACAACGCCTCAATGTTGGGCGTGTCGACAGACGACGGTGACGAGGTTGATATGTTCTTCATTGCTGATGATAACGACAACCAGGAACCCGAGCATTTGAGAGACGCCGATGATGAGGCCACGGAGGAGGATGAGGAGGAAGACGACAGTGACAGCTCCACCGACGATGATGTCCCCAGCAATCCGGCTAGCCCGGATCCTGAGCAGCCGGGGATAGAGGAAGACGAAGAACCAGTGATGGTTGCGCAGAGGCCTGTAAATATAGACGAGGCAACTACAGAGTCCGCGGATGACTCGTATGATGGTACGTAAAAATAATTTAAAAAATATTTAGTGTTAGATTATTTTATGAAGATGAATTAATAAAATTCATTTTCTAATAGATGATGAGCCGCAAGATGTTGCACCTGTTGTCGTGCACGAGGTCGCGGATATCCCCGATAGTCCCGAGTCACCACCGCCTCACGAGCAAGGTATTGCCCTGCACGAAGAGGCGATGTTTATTCCCACCCGCGTGATACCTTACTATCACGGGGATGATTCCGACTTCTGCGACGAGGACGATGATCTTGTTGCTGTGCGGTTGTACGAGGCATGTCTTGGGCCTCCTGAAGAGTGAGCGTAAAATAAATCCTTAAATCTGGATATTTTATAGCTCACTGGCCTCTGCTGCTGTCGCCAATACCGTCACTGGCTTCCACCGTGTCCTCTTCGTCGTCGTCGTCGTCGTCGTCGTCGTCGTCGTCGTCGTCGTCGTCGTCGTCGTCGTCGTCGTCGTCGTCGTCGTCGTCGTCGTCGTCGTCGTCGTCGTCGTCGTCGTCGTCGTCGTCGTCGTCGTCGTCGTCGTCGTCGTCGTCGTCGTCGTCGTCGTCGTCGTCGTCGTCGTCGTCGTCGTCGTCGTCGTCGTCGTCGTCGTCGTCGTCGTCGTCGTCGTCGTCGTCGTCGTCGTCGTCGTCGTCGTCGTCGTCGTCGTCGTCGTCGTCGTCGTCGTCGTCGTCGTCGTCGTCGTCGTCGTCGTCGTCGTCGTCGTCGTCGTCGTCGTCGTCGTCGTCGTCGTCGTCGTCGTCGTCGTCGTCGTCGTCGTCGTCGTCGTCGTCGTCGTCGTCGTCGTCGTCGTCGTCGTCGTCGTCGTCGTCGTCGTCGTCGTCGTCGTCGTCGTCGTCGTCGTCGTCGTCGTCGTCGTCGTCGTCGTCGTCGTCGTCGTCGTCGTCGTCGTCGTCGTCGTCGTCGTCGTCGTCGTCGTCGTCGTCGTCGTCGTCGTCGTCGTCGTCGTCGTCGTCGTCGTCGTCGTCGTCGTCGTCGTCGTCGTCGTCGTCGTCGTCGTCGTCGTCGTCGTCGTCGTCGTCGTCGTCGTCGTCGTCGTCGTCGTCGTCGTCGTCGTCGTCGTCGTCGTCGTCGTCGTCGTCGTCGTCGTCGTCGTCGTCGTCGTCGTCGTCGTCGTCGTCGTCGTCGTCGTCGTCGTCGTCGTCGTCGTCGTCGTCGTCGTCGTCGTCGTCGTCGTCGTCGTCGTCGTCGTCGTCGTCGTCGTCGTCGTCGTCGTCGTCGTCGTCGTCGTCGTCGTCGTCGTCGTCGTCGTCGTCGTCGTCGTCGTCGTCGTCGTCGTCGTCGTCGTCGTCGTCGTCGTCGTCGTCGTCGTCGTCGTCGTCGTCGTCGTCGTCGTCGTCGTCGTCGTCGTCGTCGTCGTCGTCGTCGTCGTCGTCGTCGTCGTCGTCGTCGTCGTCGTCGTCGTCGTCGTCGTCGTCGTCGTCGTCGTCGTCGTCGTCGTCGTCGTCGTCGTCGTCGTCGTCGTCGTCGTCGTCGTCGTCGTCGTCGTCGTCGTCGTCGTCGTCGTCGTCGTCGTCGTCGTCGTCGTCGTCGTCGTCGTCGTCGTCGTCGTCGTCGTCGTCGTCGTCGTCGTCGTCGTCGTCGTCGTCGTCGTCGTCGTCGTCGTCGTCGTCGTCGTCGTCGTCGTCGTCGTCTGATGAAAAAGGAATCTTGGATCGAGTGAGATGGTCGGACCTACTATCAGCTTTCAATGAGCGCATCAAGACAGGAGTTATCACCAACTTAAAGCACGTCGATGTCAACTTATTCTTGGAAGATTGCTTAACACTTTTCCATGAAGAAATAAAAAGTATCTTGGAGATCGAGAAGACGGCAGTCAAGGTATATGCAGTACTAGCAGCAAAATTGAAGGTAATGAAGAATGATGAAGAAATTGTTGAGGTGAAGCACTTCAACACGAAGGCTGAAGCGATTTATACAGCAACTTCAATCAAAAATTGGTTTACTGTCAACATTCAAGCACCAATTCAGGGGGAAATTGAAGAATTTGAGCTACAAGATCTGGATGGACGCTATGCTATCATCAATCTCACAGTACACATTGTTACGTCCTGACGTAACGTCGCATTTATCTTTTTCATTTCGATTACGTTAAAGTTCTTCTGTTTTAGTTTCGCTACAGTAAAAGTAACCTCTCACATTTTTCTTTTATTCTCGAACTTCTTAAGAGGAGAGGAGAGCGATTTTAGCGACGGAGATCGGAACAGGGTGAGGATGCGGCCCTACCGACCGTCTCCCGGGAAGGATTAATCTTGTAAAGATGGAATATTTCGGCGCTCCCGGTCAAAAGGCAAACTTTCAAACCATGGGATCTACTGCGTAGACCCGGTTATCGACTGCCATTTATGGATCTATGATTCAGCGCGGCCTTACCCTCAATCCTAGACCAGAGGTTCAGCTAGTCGCCGTCGGGGCGTTGTTGGTCATAAGGGAACGGTTGGAGGGAACGCTATCACGTGACCAAGCGACCGCACCCTTTCTTCTTGCTCTTGCCTGAAATCTTCTCTCTCTCTCTCTCTCTCTTTACAAAGATAACGAAATCACGAACAATTATTAACTAAGCGAAACAATTAACAAAAGTGGAGGAACTGTTGATTTAAACGAAAGAATTATGACTATTAAAATGTTCACACGAATACTCTGGGTAAAATATCAGCAGCAAAAATAACAATTATGTTTCCATATGGAAATTACTCATGGCTGTCACTCGAAAACGAGTACAACCCACATCGAATTAATGAGCTTACCAAGTATAGTCGGGTAATAGAAGAAAGATCAGTATATCAGGATTAATTCCCCTTTTCTCTTGGGATTATATTAATATGTCTCTCGTAAAATATTGGAATTTATAGTAAAAATACCATCGTAAATATATAGAACATGTTATGCCTATATAGAAAGGATAAAGGAAATATTAGGATTAATTTATGGTAAAATAGCGAAAAATAGACAGAACAACGAGAAAGAGATGAGACTAAAATTGAGTTGCCATGAAGCTTCTGCTGCAGGAAAGCGAGGCTGGCCGACTCTCCGCGCAACGAAAACGCCTTGCGCGAGGTCTGAACAGCGATCTAGCTGACTTGTGTACGAACGAAATGTACGAGTAACCGAGCTAGGCGAGTCGTTCTCAAGAGAAGAACTCTCTCGCTCTCTCTCGTTTCCATGTATAAAAATACTTGTTTTACCAGCAAATTATATATATGGAATATGTTACACATATATATATATATATATATATATATATAGGATAAAATGAAATATTAAGATTATTTTACAGCTGAATACCCATAAGTAAGACTAAACGAGAAAGAGGGAAAAACTATAACATGTTTCAATAAAGCTTCCTCTGCAGGAAAGCGAGGCTAGGCGACTCTCTGTGCCACTACGAACGCCTTATCGCTAGGCCTGAACGGCGATCTAGCCGACTTGGGTACGAACGAAATGTACGAGTAACCAAGTTAGGCGAGTCGTTCTCAAGAGAAGAACTCTCTCGCTCTCTCTCGTTTCCATGCATAGACATACTTGTTTTACCATCAAGTTATTTATACGGAATACATTACACATATATAGACAGGATAAAATGAAATGTTAAGATTGTTTTACAGCCAAATACTAAAAGTAAAACGAATCGAGAAAGAGAGAAAACGGTAACGCGCTTCAATAAAGCTTCCTCTGCAGGAAAGCGAGGCTGGGCGACTCTCTGCGCCACGACGAACGCCTTATCGCTAGGGCTGAACGGTGATCTAGCCGACTTGCGTACGAACGAAATGTACGAGTAACCAAGCTAGACGAGTCGCTCTCAAGTAAAATCCTTCTCTCTCTCTCTCTCTCTCTCTCTCTCTCTCTCTCTCTCTCTCTCTCGCTCTCGTTTCTATAGTACGAGAATAATCGTCTAACTAGCAAATTATTTAAGAAAACTTATTAACTATAAGAAATCTAACGTCTAGCTAACAAATTATCTAAGAAAACTTATTAGCTACAAGTAGAGTAATCACTAATTTAACGAATAACCAATGATGCTTAGAATAAGCCATAACTCAACAAAACCATTTATACTAATAAGAGATTAACGCAGAAATCAGGTTGCATACGTCGAAGTTAACTACAAAATCTGTAACAAAATTACTACTACTGGTTTCATGTGAAGGATTTAATTAAGTTCCGCACAAACGCTGAAAAACTAGGCCATTACCATAGACACATCTACATAGAAGCGAGCATAAGGATATTACCTAGCTAGGAAACTCTATCGAAAGTAGGCCAAGAAGCGGGGTGGTAAAAATCACCTCATTTTCAGGGGAAAAACGCCTCGAACGCGTTCCCTCACCTAATCGCGTGGTCCTCTGTATAGCACATCGCACGGACAAATCAGAGCGCACCATACCGATGCACTTGCATAGATCTATGGCTCTGCATGTCGAGAAGCTACTCTGCGGAGTAAGGGGAATGAATACGCAACAAACAACCGTAGGTATAATTTTCAATTACCAATTAAAGTGAAATCTTGCTCCGCGTGAAATTATCATTGAAGTCCCTCCTCATTATTCGTGAAGTGATTATCCCCAACCAAGAACAAAACGCATTCCAGCCCTATCCCGAGTAATTTTCCGCGAGGTTAGACTCAAAAACGGGCTTGCGTCTTCGGTATTTTCTCGTCGGGTGTCGTAAAGGGAGAATTTATTCTCCTTAACCAGAGCACAATATTAGTTTTGTTCAAACTAATATTGTGTAAAAGAATCAACTGAAAAGAAAATACTTTTACTTTGCCCTTTTTACCGTGGTTTTGTAAGCCGATTTAACCCTCGAAAATCGATTTTTTAATTTTTATTGAGTTTTAGTGATTCAATGCATTTCACGAAAAATAATCCCTCTTTGTTACTGAATTTTGTAAAACGACTTAATTTATAAAATCCACCTTTTTCCCTTTTTACCGCATTTTCGAGAATTGATTTATTTTAAAGAAATCGATTTTTTACTTTTCATTGAATTTTAACGATTCAAAGTATTTCATGAAAATTTATCATTATTTATTACTGAGTTTTTAGAAAACGATTTAATTTATAAAATCCACCTTTTCCCTTTTTACCGCATTTTCGAGAATTGATTTATTTTAAAGGAATCGATTTTTTACTTTTTATTGAATTTTAACGATTCAAAGCATTTCATGAAAATGTATCATCATTTATTACTGAGTTTTTAGAAAACGATTTAATTTATAAAATCCACCTTTCCCCTTTTTATCGCATTTTCGAGAATTGATTTATTTTAAAGAAATCGATTTTTTACTTTTTATTGAATTTTAACGATTCAATGCATTTCATGAAAATTTATCATTATTTATTACTGAGTTTTTAGAAAACGATTAAATTTATAAAATCCACCCTTTCCCTTTTTACCGCATTTTCGAGAATTGATTTATTTTAAAGAAATGGATTTTTTACTTTTTATTGAATTTTAACGATTCAATGCACCTCATGAAAATTTGTCATCATTTATTACTGAGTTTATAGAAAACGATTTTATTCATAAGATCTAACCGTCCCCTTTTTATTGCATTTTTTAGAGTTGATTTATTTCACAGAAACTGATTTTTTTTTTTTTTACTTATTAGTATATTTTAACGAGTCAAGCCATTTCATAAAAATTTACCATCTTTTTAGAAGAATACCAGCTATTATTCAAGTTATACGGTAAGCCTTCTTCGTAAGTAAATTGACCTTGTGGAAATCAAATGTGGAAACTAATATTCGATAATGACTGGTGAATAAAAAAAAAGTAGAGAAGATAAAACTTGTATTGAAAGACATATACGTGAATATATATATATATATATATATACATATATATATATACATATTCATAAGTTGTACTCCATTATATGGGACCATTGGAAAAATTATTTGTACTTCAAGTGCGTATAAAGGAACTCGAGGTTCTCGCACAAGAACTCATTGAAGAAGTCACGCCAGAAATTTTCTGAAATCGACTTGGTTTAGAACGAATAAAACAGCAAGAAAGAATAACTGCTAAAACATACGTGAGGAGAACTACAAGGAAAATAGCTTCCCCAAATATTATTTATAGAGAGTAATATTATATTTGATTTAACCAGACAATCATCAGACTTCTTGTGTTGTTTTTATACGATTCGCTCCGTAACATTAACTTCTTGGTACTATCATTTATATAAAATCTGTCAATCTACCAAGCGTTAAAACAGTTGGCATACAATTCTGAAAATATTAGTTAAATTACAAACGGTTCTGTTATTCACTCCTACGTTGCTCATCTTAACAATCCTCTCGAGCGATCACTAGTATCGTTCACCTCTATTCATCCCTCATAACATTGCACCTCCACCTGCACGTGCTACTCTTTCTACCACAGCCCTTTAGAAATTCGCCAGCTCGCTTACACCAGCGGTCAGCATTCTAAAATCCCACTTCATTTATTCCGATAAAATCAGCCTTTTAGAAATTCGCCGGCTCGCTTACAACAGCGGTCAGCATTCTAAAACCCTACCTCATCCATTAGAGAAATAACAGAAGAGAAATAACAGAATATAAGAAACATTGCGACGACACAATTGCAGTACATAACGATTACTCGAGGCAAGAAAGGAATAGAAATTTAAATTCTAGTAAAACGAATCGTTCTTTAACAGTAACAGCGCGTGAATCGTATAACAAGCAAAATTTTGGAGTCTCTAGCATCAAATCTACAAAAGATAAAGAAGGTATTTTCCTTAACCAAGAAAAAATAACAGGTTTTCAGGGACCTTTAGGTGAACAAACAGAGAAGTATAAAAATCATTCAGACAGTGCAAAGGCAGATTGCACGGGCCTCTCTAACGAAGAGATACCATATTTATTAAGGGAAATTACGTACGAAGCAAGCAGCAGTAAAGTCACACAGGACGTCGACACAGAAATACCGAGTGAATATAGAATAAAACGCCTTAAGCAAATCCGAGAAATCGAGCGGAAAAATTTTCTAGACGAACTTGTCGCTGATTACGAAGCTCACTCGATAGAAGGGATACGCTATCATCCGATAGCGTAACACCTTGGAAGCCTCGTATCACTAAGATCGAATCGTTGAATAAACATAAAGTTATCCTCCTGAAAGAAAAACCACATTTGATTTCACCTCAGGGAAATTTTGAAACAAAATTAAAGGAATAAGGCTCCATATTTTTTCCTCGTTACAAGTAACAAAAAGAAAGTTGTTCCTATTTCCTCCTCCTGCGCAATTTTACTCTCATAATATTCTTATGTATTGTTGTATGTCTCTTTGATGCGGTATAAAAAAAAAAGAGCAAATATATTATTATACTTATATAAAATACATCATAAATGAGTTCAACTCGATCAAAGGTAAGAGTTGATGATAATGTAATACATGATTATCCTGAGGACCGAAAAAAGAAATCTCGAATACAGAGCCCTCCTAAATCCCAATTTGAAACAGTCGAAGAATTTTCCGACGAAAGTATTAGCAGTTCGCATCCCAAGACTCCCTCCAGAACGAATCCAACGGGAGAGACTATTGCGGATAGACGAAAAGTAGCGACATTAATCAAGAAAATCCGGAATTAATTAAAGTAGACGAAAATAGTCGTATACAATCCTTGGAATTAACGTCAACTCATTTAATTATTACAAAAACGGAAATGAATTGCGAGGAAGCAAGTGATTCTTCAAGCACTGAAGAAATTTTATCAGACGATCTTGATAATTATAGTACATCAAATAGTCCCTTACAGATTCAAGAAATTTCAAAGAATTCAGAAAGTTTTGAGCAATTCACGAATCGAGTGCAAGAAACACTTGCAGCAAGATCGGGAAACAATTTATTGTCTGTGGTTGGATTTTTGGAAGAACCTGGTCACCAATATTTACCACTTGTAATATATAGAGATCTCTGTAACGAAATTCCAGTTCAGATCCCCGCATCGCCCGAACATATTGTAAAAGGCGTCGAGCTGCAGCCCGCTACACACGAGACGACAGGTACGAATACACCAGTTATAACTACCCCGAACTCCGTAGGCACCACGCCCACGTTAGGCCTTTCGAACTCCAGCGACATATTTTACACTCCTGCAGGGAGGTCTACCCCATTGAACTCACCCATCGGTACACCGCTCCTCGTGAGTCATAATAAAACACTGTCCACTTCAACAAGAACAAGGAATACTTGTGAAAAATCTAAATTAAAATCAATAATTAAACCCTCCCACATTGTCCCACAGAATTTGTTGAAAAATTTACACCTGTTATCTGAATACGAACCTGCTATTCCTGGTTGTACCTCCCGTCCCACGGGAAAAAGGTCGAGTCCAGATAAAAAAACCCAGTAAAATACCACCAGTGAACTTTTCTTTTGAAACTAGTGACCCTGTACCCGACCCTCCTCCCATAATGGTTAATAATAACCAAACGTTGTCTCTTCGAGATGCATTGGCTGTCATACCGAATTATGACGGTCATACTTTGTCATTGGGGATGTTTATCCAAGGATGCAAGGAAGCCTTGGCCATGATGGGGCCAGGCGCCGAATCAAATTTAGTAAAAGAAGTCCGCATAAAAATTATTGGCGAACCCCGTCGCACTATACAAGGGCAAACTTTTGAAAAAAATAGAAGATTTGAGTAAAATTCTCAAAGATATTTATGCACCCACGCGAAACGTATATCAGTTGCAAGGTGAATTAGGATCAATATACCAGAGAGAAAGCGAGTCTGTTATTGCCTATTCGAATCGTGTACGAGATTTGGGAAATTTGATACTTGAAAATTACGATGCGAGCGAAGATAATCCCTTGGCTGGCGCTTTTATTGATAATACTAAACAAAGCCTTCCAGCCTGTTTTCTACACGGTTTAAAACCGGAAATCGAACAACGATTAACTCCTAATAATAATCTTGAAGAATTAATAAAGCTAGCAGTGCAGACCGAAAAGAGTTTAGTGTCCCAAGCAGCCTTGCGTAGCGGTGAACAAGTAACATCGAGTCCAAGGGTCCCTAAGCCCGAGGCGAAACGAGGAGTACACGTGGTAGCAAGCGAAGAAGTGCATTGCCAGTTGTGCAATAAAAAAGGGCACAATGCTAAAGAATGTTCGACTCAAAAGAATAGCCAAGCGTTGGCTGTTGGGTTACAAAATACGGGAAATGTCGATAAAGGACCGAACATATGTCAGATTTGTCAGAAGACTGGACACTCGGCAGACAAATGTTTTAAATTTTTCCACCTTCAAATAACAATAAATCTAGCCTCGAAGCTCCTTCATTTATCATATGTCAGATTTGTAAAAGAACAGGACATTCGGCCGACAAATGTCTTAAAATCTTCCCCCCTTCAAATAATAATAAACCCGTCTTTGACGGTCCTCCGCTCACTATATACCAGGTATGTAACAAGCGTGGGCACACTGCCGACCGTTGTTATAAAATTTTTCCTCCTGAAAGGAAGGAGTCGGGAAATACATAGATGTTTTGTCACTTTTGTAAAAATCATGGACACACAGCAAATAGATGTCCTTAATCACCCTCAGTCCCCCCCCAAACTAATGTCTTTACCACAAACACAGGTACCAGTCAATCTCCGATACCTAAATCCTAGCGATATTCGGTGCCAAATATGTAAAAAAGAAGGCCACGGGGCCCATATTTGTCCTTATCGTAACAACCATTCCCAGCCTTTAAATAACAATCGATCGGAAAATCGCGGAAATATTAATAATTTCAATAATAATGCCATGAATTCAACAGGACCATATTTTTATTGCAAACAACCCGGTCATTTTATTCGTGAGTGTCCCGCTCGAAGGGAGAACGAAGCAACATATGGAAGTACGGGAAACCGAGGTGGTCTTCCGAGTACGGGTGCGCCCAGGGAGACTCCGCTAAACATGCATCCGATCCGTACTATTTCAATCGCAGCTTCGACCCTCAACCGCGAGTAGTCCGTATCTTTAATATACAATTGCATCGAGAAAGTAGTGTTCCGACGGTTACGATAACGGCATCGGAAGTAATATCCCCTATCACTTTTATGGTTGATACGGGAGCCGGGCCAAATATTTTAAAGAAACAATTTGTAAATGAACATATCGCTATAAATCACGGAGAAATTTTACAACTTAATGGAATAACAACAAATTCAATTTTTACTTTGGGTCATATTACAATACAAGCCTTCGGACGTTTCGCTACTTTCCATATTGTATCAGGAGTACAAATTGAAAATGCGGGATTTTTTTCTATTTTTGAACGTTTATTCTGAAAAAATGGTAACAAATGAATTATTCAAAGTATTGTCCATCGCTAGCCACAACTTTTTCCCATCTTTCTGGCAATTTACGGATACCGTCGCGAAAAAATTCGGCCGGCTTGGCTGCTATCCAGTCATCGACCCATTTTTGGGCTTCTTCGTAAGAATGGAAGCGCTGGTCAGCTAGGCCATGTGTCATCGATCGGAAAAGGTGGTAATCGGAAGGAGCAATATCTGGGCTATACGGCGGGTGGGGTAAGACTTCCCATTTCAGCGTTTGTAGGTATGTTTTGACCGGCGCTGCAACATGTGGCCGAGCGTTGTCATGTTGCAAAATTACTTTGTCGTGTCTTTGCTCGTATTGTGGCCGTTTTTCTTTGAGTGCGCGGCTCAAACGCATCAATTGAGTTCGGTATAGTGCTCCTGTGATGGTTTCGTTCGATTTCAATAGCTCATAATACACCACACCCAGCTGGTCCCACCAAATACAGAGCATGAGCTTGGCGCCGTGAATAATTGGTTTCGCCGTCGATGATGATGCATGGCCGGGGTAACCATATGATTTTTTGCGCTTTGGGTTATCGTAATGGATCCACTTTTCATCACCAGTGACAATGCGATGCAAAAAACCCTTCCGTTTTTGCCGTTCGAGCAGCAGTTCGCATGCAAAAAAACGGCGCTCGACGTCTCTCGGCTTCAGCTCATACGGCACCCAATGTCCTTGCTTTTGGATCATTCCGAGGGCTTTTATACGATGGGAAATGGCTTGTTGTGTCACTCCCAATGAATCTGCGAGCTCTTGTTGAGTTTGACACGAGTCTTCATTGAGTATTGCCTCCAATTCAGCATTCTCAAACTTTTTCACTTGGCCCGGCCGCTCTTTGTCCTCAACGTCAAAATCACCACTTCTAAACCGCACAAACCATCTCTCGCACGTTGAAACCGATGGAACATGACTCGGATAAGCCTCGGAGACCAATCGATGTGCTTCAGCAGCACTTTTCTTCAAATTAAAGAAGTAAATTAAAACTTCCCGCAAATGCTGTTTTGTTGGCACGAAACTCGACATATTGAGAGCTCAAAAAAACTATGAATTTGACACTGCGACAAATTGACACATACTGAAAATTAAAGCTATAAGACGTAGCTTTGACATGAACATAGTCACAGTACTGCCTGATGCGTATAGCGTTAGTAACGCCATCTGTTATCAAACCCGCATTTTCAATTTGTACCCCTGATAGTAACAATAATAATGGTAATAATAGTAATAGCAATAATAATAATAACAATGATCAATATGTTGAAGTTTAAGTGAATAGGAATTTTTCTTAAAGGTTTCAAAACAAGGCAAACATAGTTACCAATACGCCAACGCAAACGAGATACCAGGAAACGCACTCAAAGAGAAAGGTATTGAATAAAACCTCTTGGAAAAAGAAATATATATAACTTAGTGCATCCTGATCAGTTTTAGACTTCAAAGGAGAGAGAGAGTACAACCAAATATAAAGAGAATGCTATAATAACCATATTTAAGAACATTAACATATACCAGTAAATATACGCATAAATATTCTTATTAACATAACTAGATAAATACACTACTATTTATACCTGCATCTTAAAAAAAACTAATTATAAAAGTGTGCGGATTATCAATAAGCATGTCATCAAAGGACCCACGCGGCATGTACTCATACGAACAAGTGCGTCTCGACAGTTACCGTAGTTGGCCAGTAAACTTTCTAGACCCGCGGCAACTTGCCGCTGCAGGATTTTATTACACCGGACAGGACGACGAGGTCAGTTGTTTTGATTGCAGAGTTACTATTAAAGAATGGGAAGTTGGTGATATACCAATGCATGACCATCATAGGTGGCAAGAACAATGCCGTTTTGTCCGTGGCATACCCTGTGGGAACGTTCCCATCGGGGCCGATCCACTAGATGTACCCCTTTCTCGTGAAAAAGAACGCCACGATTGCAGAGTAGAAGTAAGAGTAAACGCGACCCCTGATTGCCACGAGGATATGCCTCCAAAAAAGAGCGATTTGACTCCCATGTATCCCGCATTCGAAGATTATGTTAAACGGGTAGACAGCTTCATTTACTGGCCTGGAAATTGTGAAATTAATATTGCAGTATTAGCAGCAGCCGGATTCTTTTTCACGGGTCACCAGACTGAAATCAGGTGTTTTCATTGCGGAGTATCATTAAACAACTGCGAAATTTATGACGACCCTTGGGAAAAGCATGCTATACGAAGCCCTCACTGTCGTTACATAATAATGAGTATAGGAAGCCGACCACCCGGTCAAACACCTCGGCGCCATCCTTTCTCCTCGCTAACCCCCGCCTCTCAGACAGAACTGTACGAGAGTCCCCCTACCTGCGATCGGAGATTTGACGCCAGACTATTGGAAAGGCTCCGAGCCACCCTCGACTGTCTAGAATGGGCATGTTCCAGGGACGACGGCCTACAGCCCTCGTACCCCACCTACGAAAACTATACAGACCGAATGGAAAGCTTCATTTCCTGGCCTGAGACGCTACCGATAAAACCAGTAACATTAGTAGATGCTGGATTCTTTTATTCTGGGAAAAAGGACAGAGTAACTTGTCTTTATTGCGGAATAAAGTAAAGCGTTGGGGAACGGGTCCAAACCCCTTACACTTACACGTCTTGCTAAATCCAGGTTGTCGATTCCTGAATATGACTACGAATACGTTCCCATGTTCCTCTTTGTCCACCAGTCTTACCGACTCAATTACATCATTACTTCACAGACCTCCCGCTCCCCCTCCATCGCCCGCTAACCAAGATAATCATGCGAACCGACATTCCAACACAACGGACAAAGACGAGTCAGACGGAAACTAATTACTTCACAGCGTCTCAATTTCCGACCTCCTACCCCTTGGGCGGAGTCATTGGACCTATCCACACTATCGCTGACACCTTCCTACGAGAAAGATACCGCCTTTCCATCATGTCAAACCTGCCATCACCAACCTATAAGCGTGACGTTTCTCCCCTGTCTCCACGCAAATAATTGTTACAAATGCAGCAAAAATAGAGAAACATGCGACGAATGCAACTCGGAGATACAGTGCATCGTGCTCGACTCCGAATAGGATAACGTAAACAAAGAGAAAACCTAAGAAGTATATCGATAACAACAATAAATAGCTGGAATCGTAATTGTGTAGGTTAATTAAAATCAACTCAGGTTCGGTTAATTAATTATCTTTCAGTCAAGCATAAATTGTCAAAGTTCAAAGTATGATTCCTGGCCCTGTCACTAGAAGCAGGACCAAGATACCCACATTTTCTAATTTAGAAAGACCAGTCATTAGTCCTATCGCTGTGTCTCCAATACCTCCCCTTCCTATTTCCAAAATCCCCCGTAGTACCGAACTGATTACGATTGTTACGTCCTGACGTAACGTCGCATTTATCTTTTTCATTTCGATTACGTTAAAGTTCTTCTGTTTTAGTTTCGCTGCAGTAAAAGTAACCTCTCACATTTTTCTTTTATTCTCGAACTTCTTAAGAAGAGAGGAGAGCGATTTTAGCGACGGAGATCGGAACAGGGTGAAGATGCGGCCCTACCGACCGTCTCCCGGGAAGAATTAATCTTGTAAAGATGGAATTTTTCGGCGCTCCCGGTCAAAAGGCAAACTTTCAAACCATGGGATCTACTGCGTCGACCCGGTTATCGATTGCCATTTATGGATCTATGATTCAGCGCGGCCTTACCCTCAATCCTAGACGAGGGGTTCGGCTAATCGCCATCGGGGCGTTGCTGGTCATAAGGGAGCGGTTGGAGGGAACGCTGTCACGTGACCAAGCGACCGCACCCTTTCTTCTCGCTCTTGCCTGAAATCTTCTCTCTCTCTCTCTCTTTACAAAGATGACAAAATCACGAACAATTATTAACTAAGCGAAACAATTAACAAAAGTGGAGGAACTGTTGATTTAAACGAAAGAGTTATGACTATTAAAATGTTCACACGAATACTGTAGATAAAATATCAGCAGCAAAAAGAACAATTATGCTTCCATATGGAAACTACCCATGGCTGTCACTCGAAAACGAGTACAACCCACATCGAATTAATGAGCTTACCAAGTATAGTCGGGTAATAGAAGAAAGATCAGTATATCAGGTTTAATTCCCCTTTTCTCTTGGGATTACATTAATATGTCTCTCGTAAAATATTGGAATTTATAGTAAAAATACCATCATAAATATATAAAACATGTTATGCCTATATGTTAACATGTCTCTCGTAAAATATTGGAATTTATAGTAAAAATACAATCATAAATATATAGAACATGTTATGCCTATATAGAAATATTAGGATTAATTTATGGTAAAATAGCGAAAAATAGACAGAATAACGAGAAAGAGATGAGACTAAAATTGAGTTGCAATGAAGCTTCTGCTGCAGGAAAGCGAGACTGGCCGACTCTCCGCGCAACGAAAACGCCTTGCGCGAGGTCTGAACAGCGATCTAGCTAACTTGCGTACGAACGAAATGTACGAGTAACCGAGCTAGGCGAGTCGTTCTCAAGAGAAGAACTCTCTCGCTCTCTCTCGTTTCCATGTATAAAAATACTTGTTTTACCAGCAAATTATATATATGGAATATGTTACACACATATATATATATATAGGATAAAATGAAATATTAAGATTATTTTACAGCTGAATACCCATAAGTAAGACTAAACGAGAAAGAGGGAAAAACTATAACATGTTTCAATAAAGCTTCCTCTGCAGGAAAGCGAGGCTAGGCGACTCTCTGTGCCACTACGAACGCCTTATCGCTAGGGCTGAACGGCGATCTAGCCGACTTGGGTACGAACGAAATGTACGAGTAACCAAGTTAGGCGAGTCGTTCTCAAGAGAAGAACTCTCTCGCTCTCTCTCGTTTCCATGCATAGACATACTTGTTTTACCATCAAGTTATTTATATGGAATACATTACACATATATAGACAGGATAAAATGAAATGTTAAGATTGTTTTACAGCTAAATACTAAAAGTAAAACGAATCGAGAAAGAGAGAAAACGGTAACGCGCTTCAATAAAGCTTCCTCTGCAGGAAAGCGAGGCTGGGCGACTCTCTGCGCCACGATGAACGCCTTATCGCTAGGGCTGAACGGTGATCTAGCCAACTTGCGTACGAAAGAAATGTACGAGTAACCAAGCTAGACGAGTCGCTCTCAAGTAAAATCCTTCTGTCTCTCTCTCTCTCTCTCTCTCTCTCTCGCTCTCGTTTCTATAGTACGAGAATAATCGTCTTACTAGCAAATTATTTAAGAAAACTTATTAACTATAAGAAATCTAACGTCCAACTAACAAATTATCTAAGAAAACTTATTAGCTACAAGTAGAGTAATCACTAATTTAACTAATAACCAATGATGCTTGGAATAAGCCATAACTTAACAAAACCATTTATACTAATAAGAGATTAACGCAGAAATCAGGTTGCATACGTCGAAGTTAACTACAGAATCTATAACAAAATTACTACTAGTGGTTTCATGTGAAGGATTTAATTAAGTTCCGTACAAACGCTGAAAAACTAAGCCATTACTATAGACACATCTACATAGAAGCGAGCATAAGGATATTACCTAGCTAGGAAACTCTATCGAAAGTAGGCCAAGAAGCGGGGTGGTAAAAATCGCCTCATTTTCAGGGGAAAAACGCCTCGAACGCGTTCCCTCACCTAATCGCGTGGTCCTCTGTGTAGCACATCGCACGGACAAATCAGAGCGCACCATACCGATGCACTTGCATAAATCTATGGCTCTGCATGTCGAGAAGCTACTCTGCGGAGTAAGGGGAATGAATACGTGTATGGTCGAGATAGACCACAGGGAAATTCTTATAATCAGGATAGGGTTTTATCCCTTCTCTTCTTTTACGCGCTTGACGACAAGAATTTTCGACGCTCAGGAGCCCTATAAAAGGCCGCGAAAATCAGCCGGCGACACTTTTTCACGGGGCGTCAAGTAAGACTTCGACCGACAGTTTCACGGGGGGTTAAGTAGAGGACTAATCACTAGCCTGGCAGTCAATAAGTCGCCGGCAGTGAATTAGACTTTTTCCAAGGCAACAAGTAGTACTGTTTGCCGGGAAATAAAGTAGTACAGAACGATAATTTTTCACCACGGCTAAATTTTCACAAAGTATAGTTTCAAGTAGTACAGAGTAAGAGTACAGTACTTATAATTATTAACGCTTGTAAAATCAGGAATATTGAACGTGCAACATTCAACTACTCATGTAGTTTTATTTCAATAAATAATTATTAATACGCACCAACGCCTACGTTCGATTTTGAGTCTGTCTGACTACACTAATCTACGTCCAACCAACGGTCAACCACAAGAACCACAGCAACAAACAACCGTAGGTATAATTTTCAATTACCAATTAAAGTGAAATCTTGCTCCACATGAAATTGTCATTCAAGTCCCTCCCCAGTATTCGTGAAGTGATTATCCCCAACCAAGAACAAAACGCACTCCAGCCCTATCCCGAGTAATTTTCCGCGAGGTTAGACTCAAAAACGGGCTTGCGTCTTCGGTATTTTCTCGTCGGGTGTGGTAAAGGGAGAATTTATTCTCCTTGACCATGGTAATAATGAATTGTTCTGATTACATAAACAAAACCCAAAATCTTTTATCTGATGAAACAACTTACAGAATTGTTAACAGAGATCCGTGCAAAAAATTGCAAGAAAAAGTAAATCCTTTCTTGGTTAAATGGAAAAACAAGGTTTTCATCAATGATTCTACCATGAAATCTTTAAAATCTCAGAGTTGCAATTTAGCAAGATTATACACATTACCAAAGATACACAAGGACAATTATCCACTTCGTCCTATGTATCATTAAAAAATAGCCCGTGTCATAATTTAGCAAATTTTGTACTAAGAAAACTCGCAAATATCATTCTAAAATGTAGATCCCATATCAAAAAAAGTTTTGAACTTGAAAAACTAATTACGAAGGTCAGGGTGCCTGAAAACTATATCCCGATTTCTTTTGATGTGGTATCACTTTATACAAATGTGCTTCTAGAATTGGTGATCAAGAGTTTAGAGAAAATAAAAATCTTATTTAACGATTCTTTCCCTGGTTCGGAGGTTATTTTGGTCATTACCTTCACCATGTCGTCTACGTACTTCACTTTCCAACATAAAATATCATATATCAGCAAATGTTTGAATTGCCCATGGGCTCTCTTTTAGCTCCTATTCTATCGGACATGATCATGTCAGATTTAGAAGAGGAATGTTTAAAAAAAGTAAACTTTGAAGTTCCTATATACAAAAGATATGTAGACGACATCATTACAATTTTACCGACTACCAATACGAGATGGACTCTAAATATAGATGAACTACAGAACGGACATAGAGAACTTAAACGCTATCTACAGCTCGATCATTAAAACTGCTACTTAGATGGATACATAGTAATAACATCCGGGAAATATTGTTTATATTCTAAGATCGGCTCTATTTCCTTATATAACTTTGTTGAACTTGACATATCAGGTGGGCTGAAAAGTTCGTAGGCTGACACAGAGATGGCGCTACAAGTATTAAATCCATATTATTTTATAGTTAGCCCTAACCTTCAAAAGACACGTGTATGAATTTAACAGCTGTCGCACTATTAGTTTGTGAGATATAGCATTTTGAGTGAGGCAACTTTTGTTAGTTTGAAAAAATGGATAAAAAGGAATTTCGTGTGTTAATAATCCATTGCTTTGTGGCGAAGAAAAATACTGTTGAAGCCAAGGCTTGGCTTGATAAACATTATTTGGACTCTGCACCAGGAAAATCAACCGTTGAGAAGTGGTTTGCTAAATTTAAACGAGGCGAAATGAGCACCGAGGACGATGCACGCAGTGGACGCCCCAAAGAGGCTGTTACCGATGAAAACATCAAAAAAGTCCACAAAATAATTTTGGATAACCGTAAAGTGAAGTTATTCGAGATAGCTGAGACCCTAAAGATATCAAAGGAACGTGTTGGACATATCGTGAAAGAATATTTGGGTATGCGAAAGCTCTGTTCAAAGTGGGTGCCGCGCGAGCTCACAATCAACCAAAAACAACAACGAATTGATGATTCTGAGCAGTGTTCTATCGTAATAAACCCGAATTTTTGCGTCGATATGTGACAATGGATGAAACATGGCTCCATCATTTCACACTGGAGTCGAATCGACAGTCAGCCGAGTGGACTGCATGTGATGAACCGACTCCAAAGCGTGGAAAGACGCAACAGTCGGCTGGCAAGGTTATGGCATCAGTATTTTGGGATGCGCATGGTATAATATTCATCGACTATCTTAAAAAGGGAAAAAACCATCAACAGCGACTATTACGTAACGTTATTGGAGCGTTGAAAGGACGAAATCGCGGAAAAACGGCCCCATTTGAGGAAGAAGAAAGTGCTGTTTCATCAAGACAATGCACCGTGTCACAAATCAATGAAAACGATGGCAAAATTGCATGAATTGGGCTTCGAATTGCTTCCGCATCCACCGTATTCTGCAGATCTGGCCCCCAACGACTTTTTCCTGTTCTCAGACCTCAAGAGAATGCTCGCTGGAAAGAAATTTAGCGCCGATGAAGAGGTAATCGCCGAAACTGAAGCCTATTTTGAGGCTAAAGACAAATCGTACTATAAAAATGGTATCGAAAAATTGTATGACCGCTATAATCGTTGTATCGCCCTCGAAGGCAACTATATTGAATAATAAAATCAAATTGTATCAAAAAAAAGATTTTTCCTATGTTAGCCTACGAACTTTTCAGCCCACCTGTTAGGTCGTTCTGTAACGATTAGTCATCCATACTTGTTGGATAATCAGCTGGCGCACGGCGATCGATATTCGCCGTGCGTCGACCTGTTGCTGTGCTCTAGCACGCTGCGTTCGGTTGGGCCGGAGATAGCCGAGGCAGGGCTTCGCGGAGCCGAGGCTGTGCCTCATAGACACGCCGCGTTGAGCGAGAGGATGTCTCTCTCGCTTGGTTCGACTTCGCTCACCGGCTATCTCTCTCAATTGACTTTAGCTCCCAACGACGCTTTCATATCCCACAGCCATATTGGAAAATTAGACACTTTTGCAGCGCATCGGCTGAACAGCACACGCAACCAAGGACTCTCGGACCTTTTTCTTCGTCGCAATTTACCGGACTCGCTCAACTTCTCGCTCACCAGAACTCAGAACTCAAGGTCAGCGTTCACTGATATAATGCAGAGCAATTCACTGGCAGTGAGGAGGAAAATAGCGGTACATCATCATTTTTGTCTCACTTCGCGGCGTGCGCTGCAGCACGTGCTGCACCACGTTCTCCTCACTCAATTTTGCCGGCGTAATTAATATAATTATGCATGTGCTTTATATTCACTGTAGTTTCCCCCAGAGAATCTGCTGGGAAAAGACAGTGACTATACTCTGCTCATTTGTGCATCCTCAGTCTATGTTGTATTGTGCTACGCAGTGCTGACTGCGTAGCTGTTCTCACATTCAATCACAGCACTCAAGCAATTCAATTGTAAGCGCTCTCATCTATTCACTGCAACTTCTCTCCAATAAATCTGCTGAGAGCTTGCAGTGAACAATTCACACATCTTACGCACTCATTTATTTCTTAGTGTGGCGTGCACCGCAGCACTGGCTGCGGCATGCACACCGCTCTCAGTGCTCAAAGCGCACAATTAATATAATTGTGTGCTGGTTCTCAGCTCATAAATTAAAATCAATTCATTTGTTTATATACAGCTTTTAATTCTTTGATTTGTTGGTGCATTAATTTTATATCAATTTTGTCATTTTTCAAATTTAACTATCAGGAGTACAAATTGAAAATGCGGGATTTTTTTCTATTTTTGAACGTTTATTCTGAAAAAATGGTAACAAATGAATTATTCAAAGTATTGTCCATCGCTAGCCACAACTTTTTCCCATCTTTCTGGCAATTTACGGATACCGTCGCGAAAAAATTCGGCCGGCTTGGCTGCTATCCAGTCATCGACCCATTTTTGGGCTTCTTCGTAAGAATGGAAGCGCTGGTCAGCTAGGCCATGTGTCATCGATCGGAAAAGGTGGTAATCGGAAGGAGCAATATCTGGGCTCTACAGCGGGTGGGGTAAGACTTCCCATTTCAGCGTTTGTAGGTATGTTTTGACCGACGCTGCAACATGTGGCCGAGCGTTGTCATGTTGCAAAATTACTTTGTCGTGTCTTTGCTCGTATTGTGGCCGTTTTTCTTTGAGTGCGCGGCTCAAACGCATCAATTGAGTTCGGTATAGTGCTCCTGTGATGGTTTCGTTCGATTTCAATAGCTCATAATACACCACACCCAGCTGGTCCCACCAAATACAGAGCATGAGCTTGGCGCCGTGAATATTTGGTTTGGCCGTCGATGATGATGCATGGCCGGGGTAACCATATGATTTTTTGCGCTTCGGGTTATCGTAATGGATCCACTTTTCATCACCAGTGACAATGCGATGCAAAAAACCCTTCCGTTTTTGCCGTTCGAGCAGCAGTTCGCATGCAAAAAAACGGCGCTCGACGTCTCTCGGCTTCAGCTCATACGGCACCCAATGTCCTTGCTTTTGGATCATTCCGAGGGCTTTTATACGATGGGAAATGGCTTGTTGTGTCACTCCCAATGAATCTGCGAGCTCTTGTTGAGTTTGACACGAGTCTTCATTGAGTATTGCCTCCAATTCAGCATTCTCAAACTTTTTCACTTGGCCCGGCCGCTCTTTGTCCTCAACGTCAAAATCACCACTTCTAAACCGCACAAACCATCTCTCGCACGTTGAAACCGATGGAACATGACTCGGATAAGCCTCGGAGACCAATCGATGTGCTTCAGCAGCACTTTTCTTCAAATTAAAGAAGTAAATTAAAACTTCCCGCAAATGCTGTTTTGTTGGCACGAAACTCGACATATTGAGAGCTCAAAAAAACTATGAATTTGACACTGCGACAAATTGACACATACTGAAAATTAAAGCTATAAGACGTAGCTTTGACATGAACATAGTCACAGTACTGCCTGATGCGTATAGCGTTAGTAACGCCATCTGTTATCAAACCCGCATTTTCAATTTGTACCCCTGATATTTTTTTGTATTTATTGTTTTACTTTGAAACTTCTAAATTATACATGAATTGTATTTGTATGTACCATTTTTGGAAGATAGAATAAACCACTTCCTCAACATAACAACTACTTGGTCTGGTTTACTTTCCTCTTGTCTCGAGTGAGTTTTTATGTTTTTCTCAATACATTCGCAGATCTGTCAATCTACATCGGACGGATTCTCAACAATACTCATAAGGTGAGAATGAAATTGCAGAATGTGTAAGACATTATGGCAATTACGAGAAAATAATTGCCGAAATAATCCTCACATTGTAATACATATCAGGAGTACAAATTGAAAATGCGGGATTTTTTTCTATTTTTGAACGTTTATTCTGAAAAAATGGTAACAAATGAATTATTCAAAGTATTGTCCATCGCTAGCCACAACTTTTTCCCATCTTTCTGGCAATTTACGGATACCGTCGCGAAAAAATTCGGCCGGCTTGGCTGCTATCCAGTCATCGACCCATTTTTGGGCTTCTTCGTAAGAATGGAAGCGCTGGTCAGCTAGGCCATGTGTCATCGATCGGAAAAGGTGGTAATCGGAAGGAGCAATATCTGGGCTATACGGCGGGTGGGGTAAGACTTCCCATTTCAGCGTTTGTAGGTATGTTTTGACCGGCGCTGCAACATGTGGCCGAGCGTTGTCATGTTGCAAAATTACTTTGTCGTGTCTTTGCTCGTATTGTGGCCGTTTTTCTTTGAGTGCGCGGCTCAAACGCATCAATTGAGTTCGGTATAGTGCTCCTGTGATGGTTTCGTTCGATTTCAATAGCTCATAATACACCACACCCAGCTGGTCCCACCAAATACAGAGCATGAGCTTGGCGCCGTGAATATTTGGTTTGGCCGTCGATGATGATGCATGGCCGGGGTAACCATATGATTTTTTGCGCTTCGGGTTATCGTAATGGATCCACTTTTCATCACCAGTGACAATGCGATGCAAAAAACCCTTCCGTTTTTGCCGTTCGAGCAGCAGTTCGCATGCAAAAAAACGGCGCTCGACGTCTCTCGGCTTCAGCTCATACGGCACCCAATGTCCTTGCTTTTGGATCATTCCGAGGGCTTTTATACGATGGGAAATGGCTTGTTGTGTCACTCCCAATGAATCTGCGAGCTCTTGTTGAGTTTGACACGAGTCTTCATTGAGTATTGCCTCCAATTCAGCATTCTCAAACTTTTTCACTTGGCCCGGCCGCTCTTTGTCCTCAACGTCAAAATCACCACTTCTAAACCGCACAAACCATCTCTCGCACGTTGAAACCGATGGAACATGACTCGGATAAGCCTCGGAGACCAATCGATGTGCTTCAGCAGCACTTTTCTTCAAATTAAAGAAGTAAATTAAAACTTCCCGCAAATGCTGTTTTGTTGGCACGAAACTCGACATATTGAGAGCTCAAAAAAACTATGAATTTGACACTGCGACAAATTGACACATACTGAAAATTAAAGCTATAAGACGTAGCTTTGACATGAACATAGTCACAGTACTGCCTGATGCGTATAGCGTTAGTAACGCCATCTGTTATCAAACCCGCATTTTCAATTTGTACCCCTGATACTATCCAAGAATAGAGGATGAATATAAGACAACCACATTGCTTAATAAAAACACGGTCTGACTGATCAAATCGTGTCCAGCTTGGGAAATATACATAGATTCATAGGTGAGCCGTTACATCACTTTTATCATTACTACTACATTTATTAATGTAGGCAGCATAAGACAGATTGTTTTCCATTCGTATTATCAATAATTAATTACAATTGATGATTTGGATTAGTACACCACATGATATATATTACGCTATACGAGGTTTTACGAGGGTCGATCAATAAATAGTTGGCTTGGTAAAGAAAATCGCGTTTTTTTGGACAATAATCTTTCCATTTCTCAACATAATCTCCTTTTAGCTCGATACACTTATTCCAACGATTTTCCAATTTTTTGATGCCCTCTGAATAATACGATTTCGGAAGGTCCTCAAAATAGGTCTCTGTTTCGGCGATGAGGTCATCTCTGGAACCAAATCTCTTTCCGCCAAGCCATTTTTTCAGGTTTGGAAACAGAAAGTAGTCGAAGGGGACCAAATCTGGAGAATACGGTGTATGCGAAAGCAATTCGTATTTAAATTCATGAATTTTGGCCATGGCAACTGGGCACGTGGGAATGCCTGCATTGTCTTGATGGAAGAGCACTTTTTTCCTCGCCAAATGTGGACGTTTTTTCTTCAATTCGTCGTTGAATCCGGTCAGTACGGCTGCATAGTATTCGCCATTATCGTTTTTTTCGGCGGAAGGTAATCGATGTAGATTATGCCGCGTGCATCCCAAAAAACTGTGGCCATGACCTTACCGGCCGATGGCACCGTCTTCGCCTTCTTCGGAGCACGTTCTGTCGGTGAAGTTCATTGTTTCGATTGTTCCTTTGTCTCTGGTGTATAGTGATGGATCCATGTTTCGTCCACGGTTACGTAACGACGCAAAAACTCAACAGAATCACGCTTATAGATCGCCAAACACGCCTTTGAATCAGCTACACGTTCTCTTTTATGGTCGACAGTGAGCAAACGCGGCACCCATCTTGCGGATAACTTTTTCATACCCAACTGATCACTCAGGATTGAAATCACTGAGCCATATGATATGCCTGTGGCATCAGCAATCTCACGCAGTTTTAGTCTCCGATCATTTAACACCATATCGTGGACTTTTTCAATTGTTTCTGGTATGACGACCTCATTTGGACGACCTGGACGTTCATCGTCAACAATGCTCGTACGACCGCGTTTAAATTCAGCTGTCCAATATTTAATGGTTGATAACGAAGGTGCAAGGTCCATATAAACTTCGTCTAGCTCCGCTTTGATTTCATTGTTCGTTTTCTTTTTCAAAAACAAAAATCGAATCACTGCACGATACTCAATTTTTTCCATTTTTGTAAAAACACAAAAGTTGTTTGTCTTTCGATGGCTGTCAAACACAAACTAAACATCGCAGCGAGCTGAAACTTTGACAACAGTCATGTGAAGGATGACACTACTAAACGTCACTATTGATTTCTTTCCTCGACCAACAGATGGCGCAAGGCCGACTATTTATTGATTGACCCTCGTATATTCTCATGAATTATTGTTTCTACGATATAATTTCTATACAGTGACTTATATACAATATAAAAATCCATTGAGTCTCCATGGAAAATCCTTGCGATTTAATTTTATAGATTACAACTAATTAGAATGATCCTAACTTTCATTTTTGACATATTAAAAATGACATTTCCATTTAGATTAATACTATATGTTCCTAGAAATGGAAATTTGATTACATGAAGAGTTTCTTAGACTGTGTGTTTTCTTTCTTTTTTATATCTTTGTTTAAAAAATAATTATTATTTGTTAAAAAGAATTTTTCTACTATTATCATTAGGATGGACATAAATTTAATATTCTGAAGAGGGTCCACACCACAGGACCAAAACGTAACTGAAAATACACCGAGTGTTTTAATTAATGCTCTCTTCGCTCCTGGGAATCTTGGAGCTGCCTGAATCGAAGCCGCATCCACTTTCATCTATATGTAATGACGGCCGCTTACTCATATTTTACTACTTTACCAATACTGATGAAACAGGTGACGAGTTGTACTGATGAGGTGAATGCTACGCAGCGTCCAAGAGAAGCACCATGAGCTCCCACGTCGAGTTGCACCCATGAACTTCGCAGAGTGACCAACCCTGGTCTACTCCCGCGCACGAGTCCAGTATCCGGCTCGAAGGACCAAATGTTGAGTAATCGCGACGTTGAGGTGTTGGTAACTAGAATATATTGAAATTGGGAAGAATACTAACTCGGTAGAAAATAACCAGACAGACGATGTTGAAAGAGAAAATGGTCTATACTCACTCAAATATTTAAAAAAAATGTTATAAAATTGAGCATTGAATTTACAGGAAGAGCTGCGCATACAATTATGTACAACAGCACAGATAGGCTGCTACGCAACGACCATTGTCGTACCTTGAGAGCTGGTTTCTCAACAGAGACTTTTTAAACCACTCCCTTTACCACTAATGTAATTAATAATTAGTGGTCATTTTATTACCACATTGCTAATGAAATAGCGCCAAATTCTCTTCGAATCGCACAAAATTTTGAGTCCTCTGTTGCGAAATCAAATCGTTGGAATTTGCTTCTGATTGTGTATTTTGAGAATACTATCTCCGTATTTTTCCTTCAACTTAGATTTTACGGTTATATCAACAAGTACGTATCCGGTACACTGAGACATCAAGTCAGGTAGTGACACTTGACTGTCGTCCATCGCTTCATAGTAAGTATACATTTCTTCCATAGCCGTTGCAATATTTTCTACCTGCGGACGTCCTCTCTTTTTACTTGTTGGAACTCGCGAAAAAAATGCAACAAAGCAAGATTGATGATGCATTGCATCTGCTGCAATTAGATCAATCTTATTCATCATCCGATTTTTCACCTCGTCGCACCACTAATCGTTCCTTTTCTCCGATGCTTGCAATATTGTTTCGTAAGGATTCCGGACATTATACACTTTTCGTCGTTTGTCGACGGGCTTCTTTGATCTCTTCTGACGAAATCATCATTGATTTCTTCTGTACAACATAAATGTTTTCGCAAAAATCAATTTCTCTTCAGAAGAATTCATCATTGATTTCTTCCGTACAACATAAATATTTTTTTCGGAAATCAAAACGGGGCAAGTACAATCGCAAACTTTCACCGCACTTTTCGGTGCCAGGCTGCTCAACGCTGACATTTTTACGCAATGCAGGTTTATTACTGTCCGATTGAGTATAGTTCTGTCGACACAAAACGTGAACTTTCACACTATTAAAACCTAACTGTACGTGCTTATTGTCTTTTCTGTCGATGCTAACTTTAACGAGTTTCGATTCCTTCTTGTTTCACTACGACTACACCATGGTTCGAAATACTGTCGTCAAAAATAAAACACTTCTCCTTTCTGTCCATTATGCTGGGCGCATAGGCTGCAATTCACCAATTATTCTCGCCAAAATAAAAAAATACGTGAGAATCAAGCGCGTTACTCCGAAATGCAGTGCAGACTGAGGCAGGCGACGAACTAGCACGGCCGTGCCCCTCGTCGGCACCCCTCCGAACCTCTTATTTCACACTGCCATATTCAAAGAATGTACCAGGTCTATAAATATGAAACCGTAATTTGCCAGTAGATTGCCCCAGCTGCCAATGTAGTTACCGTCAAATCGCGTCATTGGCGCCATTTCCTTGTTAGCATCTCTCACAAAGATTTTTAACTCACAACAATACAAGTTTCATACAACAGCATAGTTTGTAATAGCGTTGAACATGTCGAATTTTGTGCCTGGAAACTACGATTTGCGGACAGCATTGATTTTCTGTTACCAATTGAAGAAAACTGCTGCAGAATCGCATCGAATGCTTGTCGAAGCTTACGGTGAGCATGCTCTTGGTAAATCACAGTGCTTTGAGTGGTTTAAAAAATTCAAAAGTGGCGATTTTGACGTGAGAAACGAAGAACGTGGAAGACTACCGAAAAAGTTTGAAGACAGCGAATTGCAAGCATTGTTGGATGAGGATGACGCTCAAACGCAACAACAACTCGCGGATCAATTAAGTGTGATACAAGAAGCCGTCTCTATACGTTTGAAAGCCATGGGAAAAATCCAGAAGATGGAAAAATGGGTTCCACATGAACTGAATGAAAGACAGCAGGAAAACCGAAAAACCACTTGCGAAATGCTGCTCGCCAGGTACAAACGAAAGTAATTTCTCCATTGAATTGTGACTGGCGATGAAAAGTGGATATATTTTGAGAATCCTAAGCGTAAACATCATGGATAACTCCAGGCGAACCATCGACATCGACTGCAAGGCCAAATCGCTATGGACGGAAGACTGTGTTTGGTGGGGTCAGAAGGGTGTGATCTATTATGAGCTGCTAAAACCTGGCGAAACCGTTAATACTGAACGCTACCGACAACAAATGATCGATTTGAATCAAGCTTTGCGTGAAAAACGACCAGAATATCAAAAAAGGCAACACAAAGTGATTTTGCTTCATGATAATGCACCATCACGCACAGTAAAACTGGTCAAGGAAACGATTGAAACGTTTAGTTGGGAAATACTTTCGCATGCGGCTTACTCACCAGACTTGGCTCCATCCGATTACTACTTATTTGCATCGATGGGATACGCACTTGCTGAGCAGCGCTTTACTTCTTACGAAGATGTACGAAAATGGCTCGATGACTGGTTTGCCTCAAAAGAGCAACAGTTATTTTGGCGTGGCATCCACAAATTGTCAGACAGGTGGGAAAAATGTATAGCTAGCGATGGGCAATACTTCGAATAAAATATTTTTTATCATTTTCATACAATAAACGTGTATTTTCTATACAAAAATTCCGGTTTCATATTTATAGACCTGGTATACATTGTATACCTGCTCTCGACGACCCTCGAAGACATAGCAGCTTCTCCCAACCACCATTCTGTTAGTATTTCTGCCAGCGATTTCTACGCATTTGGAGCTACTACCCGACCTACCTAACATTGGCAGCCACAAGGATGCGAATCGACTTCCGGAACTACCTCCACACGATCGTCTTACATTGTTGTTACTAGTTCATCTTCTAGCGAGATAAAATTTACGTAGTTGTCTAAATTGTAAGCTAAACATTCGCGCGAGCCACTTACCGAATTTGCTGCTTTTTAATGAGAATTTTTTAACCAATTATTTTTAGAGGTTTTTTTGTCAGCAGTATCTGATAGCGAGGCAACAGCGCATAGGTCGTTATCCTCACGTACGGCATTGCGCGAATGTTTTTCGGATGTGTTCATTGCTTCTGATTTGCTTCACGGAGTTAACACATTGATGGGGATAGAACGAGTTGGTAGTGGTGTAGACATATAGATCGAGCGATCGGCACAAGTCCAGTTGTGGCAAAGAAAATCTTATCTCTCGCGGGTGCTCTAACCTACTCTCTTTTTGCTTCGGTCGCACATTCGCGGTTATTGCTGCTTCACCATTTTTCTCGCTCTTTCTAATTGCCTCCTCGCTACTCACCTTGTCCGAGTCGGTTGTATCAACCATACGAGCTACCTTGTCGACCGTCAAACTTACTGGGTGCAATAACTCGTCTGCCGATAGCTTCTGCGTATTTTTATGCAATTTATCAATACGTCTCACGAGTCTGGCAAGCCCTCGTGCGTCATCGCGCGGATCCAGATCATTAAGCACGGCTTGGATCTCTTTGTCGATCAGTTTTCCCTCAGAAATCGTATCGACTAAATCTTTGGCATCGCTTTCGCATGTTTCTGGAGACAAATCTTTAGCTTGACATTTTTCTAACGCGCGTAGCAATACAGTAAACTTATTGAATGATTTTTGTGATGCTGTCGAGACCCCGCCAGATTGCTCTATTTTTTCTACTCTTCTAAGCCCGGCGGCACGATATTGTTGAATTTGTCAATCTCAACGCCGACTTCCCTGTTCGGTGGGGATGGTTTCTATTTTCACCTTTTCCTCCGGGATGCTAGCGTCCGAATCATTGCTGACTGAACTCAGCTCGACCGTTAGAAGGGGAAGTCCCATATCACTCGCTACGCACTTCCCCTGTTAATGATTCTAAACCGACATTATCTGAAGTCCGCACAACGGGAGTTACAGAACGCTTCAGTGGGAAGAGGAGCGCAGGCAACGTACTATAGTGTAATATTTGTATAGGCGGTTCCAATGCCTCCGTGCTTGATTTATCCGTCTCAGATGAGGGAGGCACCGTAGGGACCGATTGTATGCGCGAAAGCATTTGCGAAGTCATAACGCTCTGATTCAGAGCCGCTGCTTGTCTTACAATCCTCGATGGCGGCGAAGGTCTATCCAGAATCGAAAGACGCGCGCACACTTCGGCGCGTGTTGAGCTTCCTCCCCCTCGGCCAAGCAGCGTATTTTTTCCTGACCTTATCGGAAGGACTTTATTAATTATTTCGTTGTCCAAAGCGACAGAGCGCGGATCATTTGAATTTACTGAGTTGCGAGAAAGCGCGTCTGCGTTTATATTTAATTCTCCCGCTTTATATACGAATTTATACTCATACCTCTTCCATCGAGTTCATCTCTTACCGGGATCTTCCATTGCGCCTATTTATTTTAACGGCTCGTGGTCGCTTACCAATTTGAAGATTTTTCTGTTGAAATGCTCGATTGAATCTATCATCGCGAGACAGTCCTTGTCTGTGGCAGAGTAATGTCCATCGTGATCTTGCGACAATACCGAAGCTAAGGCGACGTCCGATGCGTAGGTGGTCAAAACGGATTGTATGTTTAAATCAGGGTATTGCAATATCGGTTCCTTACACAACGCTCGTTAAAAATCTCTCAAATTGCTTCTTTGTTCCGGCCCCGAGCAAAATGTTAACCCCTTTTTCAGCATGTCGCACATGGGTTTGTGCGTGCCGAAAATTTTGGAATGATCCTGCGATGACAAACGGCTAGTCCGAGAAATTGACGCACGACAATATGGCCGAGAGAGGCCACCTCACAACGAAGGCATTCGCACTTATTGGATTGGAGGCTCAGGTTAGTTTCCTCTAATCGCCACATTATTCTACGAACCTTGACCTCGTGTTCGTTCATGGACTTTGAAAATACTACGACGTAGTCCAAATAGAAAAATAGCTTTGTGCCTTGAAGGCTTCTCAGCACACTGTCCATTAACAGCTGAAATGTTGCCGGCACGTTTTTCAACCCCTCAGCATTCTCACGTGTCGTAGTGCCCGTTTAGGGTTGAAAAAGCAGTTTTTTCTCGATCTCTAATATCTATGGGAATCTGCGAAAGTTGAGAACTACTACACCTGACCCAACTGGTCTAATGCATCCAGTATATTAGGCAGTGACTATCCATCGGATATTGTTTTTTCATTGAACCTTCGAAAATCTATTACCATCAGCACACGACGCACTTGGGAGTCGGATTTTTTTGGGTACAATATACTAAGACGACAAATTCGTCTCATCTACCCAACACAGGAACATCGAAGCACCAGTACCACGCAACTAGCCGAGGTACACGCTAACTCATACACAGCGAAGCACCAGCACCACGCATTACCAAAATATATACCGAGAATAACGAGCCTAAGTACGCCCGATACACAGCCAGAGGGACCTATAATACATACTACCAACACTATGAAGAACAACGTACCGAGAAAACCAACTACCGTTACTCGAGGTACAATAGTACTAAATAATGTATGAAAAGGAATTAACAAGGGACACATTAAATACAATAATCGGCGACATGGAATTAACAATAAATGGGCTACAGGATGACTATCTAATATAGTTTGTGACGTAGTCACTTATCAAGAGGAGATAATTAAATAAAAATCGAACATTTGATTGAAAAATCCATTTATTTCATAAGATAGGAAAAATTCATTATACATAGTAAGAGAATTGATAGAATAAAATCCGAGATTTTAAGTACTAAAGCCATGGTGAGTCACCGCGAGACGTGACGTCTCCGGAATGTTCCCTCACTGCCGAAAAACAGCGGGTCAGCGACCAGCTGACCTCGCTCGAGCAGTGAGGGGAACGGCAGGGCACGGTCGCGGGGCAACTGAAACAGACAAAATCATATGAGATAGTGTAATAAGAGGAGTTAAAAATCAGAGAGTGGGAAAGAATGGAAAAAGGTATATAAGAGAGCTTCGAACAGAGAGAATTCTTCTTATACGTTCAAAGTGTCTACCAAGCCAGAACTCCCTTATGCGCAACAGTAAAAATCTTAAGAAACCAGGAATTTTCTATAAAACCTCAGAATCTTGATAGAAAAGGGTGTGAGTAAGCCCATTAAACTTGTTGGAACTTTAAAAGAAAAGAAGAAATACAGTTAAAGTTAGTGGAGGGACTGAGGAGAGATTATTGGTGAAATATAACAGAATCGGACCAGGCGAAATAAGAAAATATTATAAAAAAACATCTAACCACATAAATACAATTAGTTTAGGAGAGTTAAGAAAATAGCATAAGAAAGTTTAGGTTGAATAATTAGCAATAAGTCGGAATAGTTTGTAAGAGGAATTGTCAGCGCAGCGCAGCGATAAGAGTGATAGACTTGGTTTGGGCACCAAGAGGCTTCCAAATTAAAAACTTGGAGAAAGGAAATAGTGGTACAACACTGAAAAAGAAAGGAGAATAACGAACTACATTTAGGGAAATTATAACACAAAGGCAGGGTACAGTAGACTTAAAATTTGTGATAAATCACCGCATCAAAAAGTGAGAGACTCTTGGAGTAGAATTGTGAAAAAAACGGTAGGAAAATTAATTAACAATAAGAATTAGGAGGTCACCAGCAAACCAGACCCAGAAAAAGTTGATTTAGAATTTTAGGACCAATAGAAAAATAATTAGGAAGGAAACAAATTTACTAGCCTTGTCAAGCGCGTCGGATGGGAACGACAACACCCAACAAGACATAAGGAATAAGAAAAAGACAAAATAAAAGACCAACTCACCAAGACAGAAGCATATCAGGAACGTCCAAGATCAGCACCAAAGATTGTCGAGAGATCCACCACAGAAATCATTAATAATAAAAAAAATACAGAAAAATAACGATCTCTGACCTGTCATATTACACCATAAGAAAAACATCACTCGCGACTTAAGAACGATATGACCACGAAAAAAGACACTTAAGATCCACGGGAACGGCATGGACACGACAAACAAAGAACTCGGACGCAAAACAACTTAAAAAACAAAGAATTTCGATTAATTAAGAAATAACGCGGACACGGACACAGACCTGGCGTCTATACCAGCTGACCGACGTTCCAGCAACAGCTCATCCAGCCCAGCAGATCGCGCGGCAGCAGCCAGGCGGGCAAAAGATCAAGACGGACGAGCTCGATTACGCCTAGTTGGGACATTCACCGCTGACCCAAGGAGCGCATAAGTCAAAATCCGATATCATCGCAGATAAAGAAGAGCACGGAACCTTCAGAGGGATTATACGTCACAAATTAATTATACGGCTAACGGCGCCAAAAAAGCCGAACACCGCATAATTCTATGTCAATTATTGAATAAACCCTACTTATACCTCCTACAGAAGTCTATAACTAATTATCTTCGTGTTCGAGCCTGAATTCTTCCCCTCGGAAGACAAAAATTAATGTTAACGTAAAAATACCGTTACAAGTTATACTCTTTTAGGCCAGGAGGGGAGCAGGCACTCCACTCGGGGGGCCAGAGCCGGCGATAGGTATAGCGGGCTGCCAGGTAAAGGTGGACTTAGCCAGGTGGGCCGAGGAGCAGCACCGGAGCCTATTCAGAGAGACGCCGGGAATGAGGCAGATGAAGGCGTTCATCAATGGGCCGAACAAGATCACGGACCAACTCTTAGACATGAACAGGGATGACTTAAGACTCGCAGTGGGGGCACTAACTGGACACTGTGGGCTAAAGAAGCACATGCACTCTAGGGAAGATAGGGGCTAGTGAGTGCAGGAATTGTGGAGAGGACGAAGAATCGCCCCTCCATGTAATCTGTCACTGCCTAGCTTTAGCTAGGAAGCGACTGATTCACCTGGGATCACACTTTGTGAAACCCAGGGATATCGCCACCATCCCGCTGGCTGAGCTGCTATCCTTCCTCAAGGACAGTGGGTTGGCGTAGGATGGTGAGTATCACGGACAGGGGAAGCACAATGGGCCCACGGCCTGAGTGCACAATGCAACGATGCCCCCTAGGACTTTTATTATTATTATTATACTCTTTTATACAGGCAGAACTTGGAAGGAGAGCGGGGGAAGCCAGTATAAAAAGGCATGAAATGTGACAATCGAGGAGCATTTGTTCACAGATTCCTACCAACGTCCAGGACCAGCTAGTAAAATCGAAGGAAGACCAGCCAACCAGCCAAAAGAGGACCAGCTAATCAGCCAAAGGAGGACCACCTAGCCAACCGAAGGAAAAGCATATCAAACTACACAACTCCAAGGACCAGGCCTGATACCTCTGAGGCCGTTAAGACGAACAACTCCCAAGACCAACCACACAGCCACCAGTCACTCAAGCAGCCCACAATCCGAGTCAACGAGATCTTACATTAAAAAAAAACCAATGTGGTATAGATAAAAATATATCAAATCCATGGGACTAAAAAAACACCTTGAAATTTAGCTAGGGACGCTCCTGCCGTCGTTTCAATGCACCGATGCACCGAAGATGCATCTCGCTGACGTCTCCACCGCAGCGGTGGCGGGGCCAGCGAGCAGATAGCGTAGCCAGGGGAGCTCGAGTGAAAGGTCCGTCCCCACTACAGGACCACGATATGTAGATGTAGGATAGGCTAGAGCCAAAGCCAAAGAATAATAACAGACCTCGCTAACATAGGTAAATTATCGATGGCAAGCCCGGTAGGATAATACTCTCTCTTACCTTGCGTAGAAACTATACTGCTATACCATTAGAAAACATATTTAATTAAGTTAATATAAATCTCCTTTTTTCGCGGACACGATTATATAAGCGTGCGTGAGCCTGGGTCGAGCTTTTTGTAAGGTGCATAATCACCCAGAAATATCAAAAAAGGAGTGCAAATAAATATTATTAATCATATTCTATCTTCTTATGTGTATAATTTATTATATTTGTCAAACAAGCCCTACTTTTACCCTATACTGAAGCCTGTATTAATTTCGTCCCTGCTCGAGTTCGAACTAAAACCTTTCAGGGTAATGATAACGTTAAATACCGTTACAATACAAGCGAATTATATGGAGTGTAACGTAAATTTGCTCCTCAACGTACCACGTTACCTATGACTGGTCTAAGTTATTTTTTCCTTCCTTTATTTTTCTCTTTCGAGATGGGCGCCAGGCGCTTTCGCGCCGGAAGGAAAAAATACCTAGTTGGCTGACCAGTCTCAACCCAGGCCAGCTACAGCTGTTCAAGGCAGAGTGGGTGGTTCGGGCTGTCAAGTTACAGATTTGTCCAAATAAAATACGAACAAAATCAATTAATCAAAATAAGTTGTTAGAATCAGTGAACCAAGTCAAAGAATAAAATATTGTCAATAACTACACCAAACGAGAACAATCAATGAAGTCTGCTAAATAAATAATAAATAAATAAATAAAATAATAACAGTAAATAATTCAAACAACAGCAGGTACGGGACTTACAAACTTCTTTATTTCTTCAATAAACATCAATTTAGAATTTAACTAAAATGTCCCGTAAAATTAGTCTCTCCGTTTTTAACAATCTTCCAAATTTAGTCCAGTATCCTAATTTTAATCTTTAATTCAACGGCAGCAGTTATCCCGTTCTCTCTCTCTCTCACTCTCATACTCTGCAGATGTTATATAGCTTATCTCGCTCGCTTCGAATTTCGACCAATATTCACCGACAAAGCCAAATATTCGGTTGTCTCAACGCACAGTTCGCGATACGGCCTATTCCGAGCAAATCCCAAATACATCCAAGAACCATAACAACGGGACGTCGGGAGGTCACGTACGCGAGCTTCGACTAGTTCAACTCTCCTATCTTGAAAATCGCAAGCAAGTAACGGCTAATAAGTCGAAAACGAGTAACGATTAATAAAACCCCAAATTATTTAAAAAGAACCTGAGAAAACCCTAATTAAAGGACTGACGTCTGAAATAATAATAATAATAACAATAAAGAATACCAACGATAATAACCGTACTAATAAGAACAACGAACAATTAATTTAATTAAGTTAGATACGGTACCGACCGTACAAGTCCCTCAAGCCCAAATACCACAGACGGGACGACAGCCGAACTCGCACTACTTCCAAATGTTAAACGAGAAAGAAAAAAAATAATGAAGTACGGTTCGATAGAATAGGAAAAGAAACAATTAATAGAATAAATAAAGTATGGTAAATGCCGGTACGTCCGTCAAAGTAAAACCAAGGCAATAAACTAAAGGAAAAGAAATAAACTAAGTCATATAAATCGAAGTTAATTATTCGGTAAAATCCGGGACACGGTCTATTCCGTTTCAATCCCACACACACAGGCTAACAAATACAAAGCACACCAGGATAACGGCCTAACGCGCACACGGTTTAACCGTCCTCAAAATACAATTAAATAATACGATGACTTTCTCCCGGTATCTACCGGTTACACGATCTCGCGAGTACACTCGATAAACGCCGCGGTTCCCGATACAAATTACTACTCTGCACGCGGTGTACCAGAGCCGCAGGTGTGACCAAGCTCGAAAAAACTAATGTCCAACAAACCGAATGATAGAATAATAAAATAATAGCGAAAGACCGTGGAAGAGAAGAGAGCTCACCGGGCCGATGCTGCTCAATGTCAGTCCAAGATAATTCCAAAGCCGCCTCGCCGTATTCCTTCCTCAATACGATTCTCCTTTATTGCCAATGAGACGTTTTGCGGTACTAACGACTCGACCAAAAATTTCGACAGATTCAGAGATAGAGCGGGACCAAGATACAATACACGCTACGTCTTGTTCGCTCGACGATCACCGGGAAAAAGCCCCGAGGTCCGTTCGGCACGCGTGCCCGTGAACTATGGCCCCCTCTTAACCCGCTAGACTCGGTTAATTGGGGGAACCTGCCCCGCACGATGACCGCGACTAGCGCCTTAGCTGGACAACGCATAAATTAGCCACCAATAGTGCAGAGAGTAGCTTAGTCCAGCAGATGGATCCCATGCTCTGAATGGACTGCTGCAAGTAACTGATAGCCGACGATGGATAATAGCGCATCGTTGGTGGATGTACGTCGAGCGGGACCGTATCTCCCAACAGGGAGAGGTGTAAAATATCGGCGAATGTAAAATATCGAATCCCGCAGTCAGCCATCGATGGATACGGCGTGATCATCCTCCTCCTCTCTCCCCGACCCTTCCTCGGTCGTGTCGCTCGCATTATATGTATAAAAAAAAATTAAACAACAAAAAAAAAATAAAAATAAAGAATAAATAAGACCTGAAAATCCCCCTTACAACCCTGGGTGATCGTGTGGGTAGCCGTCGAACGAGAAGGACGTAGCTCCATTGTTCTGCCTCGTTACAGGAGATTGCGAAGGAATAATAATATCATCGGGGAGGTTTATGGAAACTTGACGCTACATCTCTTTCCAGTGAATTACCGCGAATCTATATTGCCTGGTATTAATGGGCAAGTTATCAACTGTAGGTATTACGGTGGTCCTTATATGGGGTTTGGACGAATTTTGACCGAGCCGCCCCCCGGATTGGATTCAAATAATTAGTGCACTAAAAATTTCAGACCTTTATCTTTAAAATTGGCCATTACTAGGGAGGTTTGATTTTTCTCTTAAAATACAGACTTTTTAATTTACTTTTTAAAGATATGATTTTTTGAGCATCTCGAAATCTTTCTAACAATACAAAATACTTCTGAATGAGTTCGAAGTATTATTTATATTATTATTATATAGATTTTTAAAAAAACTTCTCGTTTACCTTTGAAATATATATTTGAAATAATTTGGTCGCTCTGCGTGATCATTGTGCCGTAATTAAATGAAATCCCAGCTTTTTCTTCTCGAAAATATGCTATTCCGATTAATTGAGTTGGTTTTTCCGTGAAGTGAATTAATACTGTACCAAGAGTTGTTGCAGTACAGAGTTCATTTTCCATGAATCTCGATACCTTAATTATTTTGTCGGTATTCACCCGCATTTTTTCATCTAAGGCCCGTAATTGTATTAAGCTCACGTCTGACCTCTTATCAAGAAAGAACCTACCCATTCTTTCGTGAAGCTCTGGGACCGACATTTCAACTATGGGCGGTTCTACTGTGGCGTTCGTCCCAAGGACTGTGTAGACTTCTCCAGGAATTTCACCGACGGTTGCTCGTTGTAATGATAGCGTGAGTGCGAGTACCACGATACCACTCGTATCGTCAGTCATCATCCCGATAATGAGAGCTCATGTCCGGATTATGATAGTGAGACCGGTCCACGCGATCGCACTTTGCTAATTTACGTACGCGGCGATAATCCTCATTATCGCAGTGCGCCGGATACGAATCCCATTCTCGGCTAGTCGATCGCGATTCTCGCTCGAAATACGAAGAGTATGGACTTTTCTCCCGGTACGGGGGGTGAGTTGGCCTTTCTCCCTATTATGTGTATAAAATGCGGTTGGTGCTTATTTCACGTTTCCGGCGGTCTTCCCGGACAGGAGTCTCTCTGCTATACTAAAGGCCTCCTCAAGAGTGGCCGATTCGCGCATATTGACTACTACACTCATGTGTCGGTATGCTGTCGAGAAAGGACGTCAGCGCTAAGTACTGCAGAGGATCTCTTTCTTCCTGTGGCGGGTTAGCATTATGTTTTGCGCGATAAGCAGCGCGAACATTGCTTAAGAGAATTCGTATTTTATTGTACAATTCGCCGACAGTTTGGGCTTGTTTTATTCTAATTCTCGAGAACGCGTCCGCGTTTCCCTCTCGCAAGCCGACTCTTTAAGTATTTGATATATGCACCTACGGTATTTAATTGCTCCCCGTAAACTTCATTCCGTATATCTCCCACTAGGTTCGCAATCGCCGCTTGTACGTACTCACATTGCGACGCATCCGGCATAAAAGCAGCGGCGTTTCTTATGTCTTGTAATGAGACGTACTGGCTACCTTATAACGCGTGGTGTACACAGCAGGGCATCGCTACCGCGCGTTTACGTACACCAAGAAAGACCGGCCTATACTCGGCAACTCATGACGCTCGGTACATACACTACAAGGCGCCGCTACCGAGCGTCACTCACACAAGGGAGGCCGGCATGTCGGTGACCAAGTTCCGTTATACCTTTCAAAAAGCACGAATAACGAAACGTTAAAAGACAAACGACGAATTTTAAAAGAAAGACCAAGGCTACCAGTGGGCTACAGGAAGATGGGCTAAAGGACGACCACCAGCTATAGTTATACAAAAAGCATGGGCCAGCCGGAGAGGAGACTGGTATAAAAAGACCAGAATTTCGGCACTCGGGGAACAGTTCTGTTCACAGGTCCCGCCAACGCAGAAGTCCAGCTACCAGGAAGGAAGAACTTGCTAAGTGCAGCCGCACTGATACCCGGAAAGCCCAGCTGTGGTACCGAACACACATCTTTGACGGGAAGCAGCTGAGTTGGTGCTGCGTTCGAGGCTGACGCACCGGAGACCCAAACATAAACAAAGCAGGTCTCTCTCTCTGGTGGCCGAGGATCGAGCAAACTAGCAGTTTACTCTTTCTGACACGAAATACTCTTCGCAATATTTTAAAGAACGAAAATATAATGTCTCCATATTAAAAACCACGAGATTATGATAGCATCGTCAGTTAGAAATAGAATTTACAAATTACTCAGGGAAAATATACAGGGCGAGATGTTCAGTTTTCGCACCTCCCAAGCACACACTCAACTCATGCACACGCTACACTCACAATCATCTGACGCCTCGCGTCATATGGTATAGCTCGCAGGTATGCTATATCGATTTATCGACCGCGCACTCAAGCACATTGTCCATCAGCTCACATCCTCGATCGAAGCTCACTCAAGCGGCCAACGCTGCTAGCGTGGTCCCAGCGGCAAGACCACTCACAAGGCTCACTTTCCATCGTTGGCGGCGAATCACAACTCAACCAAGCTGTGACACACGTCCGCCCTCTTGATACTCTGCCTCGTGGTCGACGGATGTGGCCATTGTTCTCACTAGAGTCGCTCGCGCTACACGTTCCCGCGTAAACTCACAGAGATATTTATTCGTTCCACTCACTTTTGTGTGCATTCAGTATTATAGTCTATTACATTCTTGGTCAAATCACCCGTGCGTCAAATCAGTGTCAGTGCAAATCACAGCAAACCAACAGGACTAGTGCAGCACTCACATAAACGTTAACGGCGTGGTTCGTTCGTTTTCAGCAGAGACGCCATTCGGCCTCGCACCGTTCATTGGCGTCAGAACACTCACCAGCCTGCCGTGTGGCTTTACTAGAGATCTACAATCAGACCACATCACCAGGATCAACCACACGGAATCAATAAGTCAACTCAGGAGCCTGAGAACCTACTCACCACCAGTACATCAAAAACCAGGCCAGAACAAATCAAATTACATTTCTTGTGTATTCAACAGGTATTTTTTATGCAACCAATATTAAGTAATTAAATAAACATTGAATCAATTATTGTTACATACTGAGTGCATTTAATTATTTATACTTGTCACCAGGATCCTTAACCTTACTTCTCACATCTGTCACTCGACATGCTACGTGTGAATGCATCGACTTGTTACCAGTCGACAGGTTAAAAATAGCTTCAAACTCAGTCTCACACCCATTATCATAACATTTTTTGGTCCTTCGAGCCGGATCTAATTTACTCACACTCATTATCATACATTTTTTGGTCCTTCGAGCCGGATCTAATTTACTCACACTCATTATCATAACATTTTTTGGAGAAGACAACCGGGTACGATCCTGACATAGCTGCGCATGCATTAAAAATGCATTTCACTGACGCCCGGTCGTAGCGGCGGTCAGGTGGAGGAGCAAGTCGGCCTCACAGAACACCAGGCGGGAACTCCACTCCCACCAACGAACCTGTGACATAAGAGGCAAGCAACGACCAACTCAATAGAAATTCGAGGCGAGGCTAGCGACCGGTCATTTATCGACGGTACGCATGCAGAATAGATTACTCAGGGAACACGAAGTATAGACAAATTTATCGACCGACGCTCGACTTTACTATTATTAATTATACTAGTTATCAACGAATACATTTGCATTATATAATTATCAACGTCTTTTCACACATTATAGAGCATATTATAATTATCTTATAAAATCTATGACCAACTAAAAACATATTACAGAGTATCTTCACAAATACTCTAGATTCTTCCGCGTACACGATTGTAATTGCACTCGAGTGCCCGGGAATAATCTATTGTAAGGCACGTGGTAGCCATAATACCAGAAAAAAGGGTCCAATAATTAAGTTTCATATTCAATTTCTTTTCTGTATCACACATTTTCTACTTGTTTTTCTTTGAATAAACCCTACTTTTACCTACTACATAAGCCTAAAATTACTTTCCTTCCTGCTCGAGTCAGAACAAGCCCTTTAAGGGTAATGTTAACGCTTAATACCGTTACAGTAAATAGTCATTAATATGGTAGACATCTTTTTTCCGTCATATTTTAGTATCTGCATAAATCGATGCTGCGACGACATGCTATTCATCATGTCGGTTACGTTGTTTAATAAACGTTTCGACACATCGCCTGCCATTGTTTGATCGTTGTTAACCATTTTATTTACCAATACTTCAATTGAACCTTGCAAAATTAAGAGCAAAAATCAAAATTGTAGTAATTATTATTTTCTTTTTACTAAAAACCCTCTTCACTCGGTTGTGGCCAAAAAGCCCGACGCCGTGGAGGGGGGGGGGGGGGGGGGGGGGGCGTTCCCCACACTTTAGAGACCCTTTGAATACAACAGGATGCCCTCTGGTATGAAAAATGTACCGCCGACCTTCCAGAGGGTAATGGGCTCTGGGCTATCAGAATTGTAAATGGTCAAGCGTTGGGAAAGTTATGTCTAAAGAGTGTCTATGGGGAAACCTTAAGGAGCATAATGGGCGGCTGGTTGAAGTCTTCCAGAGGCTGAAGCAGACTAACCTGGCTATACAGCCCGGCAAGTGCCATTTCCTCAGGAAAGCGATCCATTATTTGGGACATGTTATTTCCGAGAAGGGCGTGCAAGCCGACCCTGCAAAACTTGCGCCGTGAAGAAATACCCGGTGCTACGTGACGTAAAGAGAGTTCAGTCATTCTTCGGGCTCCTACAGGAATTTTATTAAGGTTTTTTTGAAAATGTCTAAGCCATTCACCAAGCTCACTCGCAAGAACACAACGTTCGAGTGATCTGCGGTAAGAGATGCCGCTTTAGAGCAACTAAGAATGGCCTTGATAACTGCTCCGCTGTTACAACTAGACTTTGAAAAACCGTTTATAGTAATGACGAATTCGTCCGATAGAGCAGTTGGTGAAATATTGTCGCAAAGCAAGGTCGGGGATGACTTACCTATTTACTACGCGAATCGCACACTGTCAAAAGCGGAAGTGAATTATACAACTGACGTGAAGGAATTGTCACCATCGTGTGAGCGATAATGCAGTCCCGACCTTACATTTATGATATCAGATTCAAGGTGGTCACGGAACACCAGTCGCTAACGTGGTTGTTTAAAGTGAAAGACCCGGGCTTCTGTCTCTTGCGGTGAAAAATCATGCTGTCGGATTACAAGTTCATCGTGGCTTGTAAAGCTGGGAAACGTACTACTAACGCCGATACTTTAACCCGTATTTTTGCGACTATTAGGCCACAAGTACAAACTTCCAGTGCAAGCCAACCGTAAGCCATGAAACCGTACGGGGGGCAGTGGTTGTGCCGAAGGCCGACCAAAGAAGAATGGTAAGACGATAGACGAGTGCTGAACATAGCGCAAAGCATAGAAGTGGTAGTGGACAGATGCTGTCTGCGCTGCTGAACGTTAGAGGCGAGCCCAGCGACATGTGGGTATGCGAGTGACGTCATACGACGAGCAAACGGGTCTGAGGCAGCGAGGAGTGACGACCACAACAGCAGGTACACGCCGCTCAGAGGCAAGAAAGATAGTGCTATGAGCGAAGAGAATGTCTGCCGCCATGACGTGGGCTGCCCCTCGGTAGAGGACCGGCAGGAAATTATAGATGCGCCTATAGTTATTACCGACAGTACGATGAGGGCATTCGAGAAGGTAACAATCGATATCGTAGAATCGCTACCCAAAACTGCATGTGAAAACAAGTGCATACTCGCGTTTCAGTATGTATGTACCAAATACAGCACAGCAGTGGCCAAGCTGAATCAGAATGTCAATACCGTGGTCAGGGCCCTCGTCGAGGGACCTCGGTACGCGGCATCAGAGATAATACGGTCTGATCAAGGGACGAATTTTCTAAGTATTATTATACATTCAAGGAGGCATGTAAGCTCCTCCGAATGAAAGAGATTCGGACAAAGGCGTATCACCCTGAATCTAACAGTACTTTGAAACGTTCTCACCGAGCACTCGCGGAGTATTTAAAAAATTATATCGACTAAGATCAAGGTAACTGAGATGAATGGTTACCCTATGCCATGTCTACATACAATACCACGCCGCACATAAGGCCGGATCTGTCCCAGAACACGCTGGTTTTCGGGCGTGAGGCGGGGCTACCGACGGTCGTGAAGCAGGAGTCGCGGAGTACCTGCACTTATGACAACTACGCTCACGAGCAATGTAAACGGCTGCATGCTGTATGGGCTGTCGTTCGAAAAAATTAGCAACTTGCGAAAGAAAAGTTCTAATCAAATTATGACAACAAGGCGGAAATGCGCAAATACCACGTGGGCGATAGGGTGTTGCTTCACGATGAGACCGTGTCACCGTGACACAATGAAGTGTACCGGTTTGTACGAGGTTGTAGAGGTGAAATCACCGGTGAACTTCATTGAGGAGCATTAATGCTAACAAAAGTCGAGGTTCATGAAGTCAGAGCGGGGAAGGAAGGAACAACGTTTATTCACCCACCTCCTCAGCGCTCCTGTCCTGCATTTAAAAAGAAAAGGAAGAAATGTACCACGAAGGGCACGAATTTCCGAAGCAAGTCATAAGCCTCACTTATACTTAATAATAGCGATCCATAACGTGCGATGGAAAAGCTGCGCGTTAGGAAACTTCAAATGGAGTAGGCATACTGGCTTTGATAGGCGGATGTAAGGTATCCACCTAAAATTTCAAGTTGCGAACTACTTGCCTTTCAAATTTTGCGTTTATGATGTAAACGCCCAAAAGGATTATTCTACATTAGATTAAATATCATACTATAACGGTATTTATCATTAACATTAAATTTTTACTACCCTGAAAGTGTTCGGTTCGGACTCGAGCAGGGAGGAAATTAATTTAGGCCTCAATAATAGGTAAAAGTAGGGTTCATGCAGAAAAAGTTAATGGAAATTATTGCGATACAAAAAAAATAAATATGGAATTTCGTCGTTGCTACTTTGATTCTCTTTTCTGGTATTTGTGGCAACCACGTGCCGTACAAATGGATTCTACTGGGCTCACACGCACGCCTATATAATCGTCTACGCCGAGAGAAAAGGTTTAAATATGTGACATAATATGGTTAGCTTCGGAGTCAATTTATCAGTGATAATGGATAATTATTTTGTTTTACCGGCCTCGTTTTCCAGGTAACTTATCCTAGCATGCGCATCTATTTGCTTATTTCGTATGTTGGTAAGGTGCCTGTGCGCAACTGTAAGTCTATCACTATACTGTCATCTTCTACTGCTGATCGATAGTAACTCCTACCTACGTCATGAGAGCCTGTGGTGGGAGTGGAACTCCTGCCTGAAATCCCCGTGACGGACTTGCCGCTCGCTCACCCGACCGCCGCTGCAGTCCGGCGTCAGTATGATGTACTTGGGGTGCATCCGCATACGCTCTTCATGTCAGGACCGGGCCTAACATCATCCTATATTATTATGTATATTTTCCCTGATTGTTTACTGTCGTGAATTATTTCTGTCTCTCATGGCTCTATTTCGCTATGCCGGTCAAGAGTATATTGAATTTGTCTTCTAAATGCTCGTGTTGCGGTATTCCTCGATTCTGCCTGGTATACAGCTTGCCAGATTGTCTATCCTCGGCTACTGTTGCGAGCCGGCTTTGTTGATGTTATGACTGCGACGTTGTCCGGCTGGACGCAGCGAAGACTCAGCTGCTAGAAATCTCGTGTGAGGTCTGACGTCACAGTCTGGTCTCGTCTATACCAGAGTAGATGCAAGGTATCGATGGCTCATCCGGTCTTCCTTCCTGGTAGCTGGGCTTCTGCATTGGCGGGTATCTGCGAACAAAGTGTTCCCCGACTGCCAAATTTTCTGCTGTTTTGCCGTGCTCTTCTGGCCAGAGTAACGGTACTTGGCTCTCGACATGACGATCTACCTGGTGTGAGCGACGCGTGGTAGCCGTGCTTAAGTGTGAGCACCTCGAGTGCATGAGACATACCTGTCTCAATACATTAAAGAATATCAATCAAAAGGTTCGGTCTACGTAATCCTTTTTATATAATAAACCTTATAATAAAGGTAATGTCCGTAGACTAGGACATTAAACTAGTATCTTGTTAGATCCCTCTCTTGTCTCATAAATGCCGCAGGACTCGGTTTCTGCAGCGTCCCTACGATGTCTGTGTGGCATCCCTACCAATGTACCGTTCTCATCAGCCTGTAGGCTGCTGCTGCTACTGCTGCGCTCTATACTGCCGTAGAGAGCGGTGGCTAACTCAGCAGCGTCTCCAGCGCCATGCTGGGAATAGTCTTTATAGCACTTGTAGTACCTCTGCTCGCCAGCCGCTGAATGTGTGTGAGCATGCCTCTCGCTGTTACCAGCCGAATTCTGCTCCACTATACCACGGCTCCACATGTCACAACCAGTTCGATCATTATTCAACTACCAGGTGTATGCATAAGTTTTTTCCGCTTTTTTGGTAAAAAAAAAACACGTAATTTTCAAGGGAAATTAATTTTTGTTTTATTCAAAATATTGGCCATCGGCTTCTACACATTTCGCCCATCTTTCAGGTAACTTATGAATACCATGCCTGAAAAACTGCTTGTCTTTTGCGGCAAACCATTAGTCGAGCCATTTTCCAACTTCCTCGAAATTGCTGAAGTGCTGCTCTGGGAGCGCGTGCCCCATTGATGCGAAGAGGTGATAGTCAGATGGCGCCAGGTCGGGCGAATACGGCGGGTGCGGAAGGATGTCCCATCCAAGCGATTTCAAGGTGTCTTTCACTGCTTTTGCTGTGTGAGACGGCGAGTGACTTTGCGATTTTCTATTTGACGTTCATTCAAATCGTGTGGGACCCATTTACCGAGTTTATTGATCTTCCCCATTACTCGTAAACGTCTGCTGATTGTTTCTTGTGACACATGTAATGCTTCTGCTAATTGCCGTTGAGTTTGAGTTGGGTCATCATCCAATAACTCCTGCGATTGCTCGTCTTCGCATTTTTGTGGTCTACCAGAGCGCTCACTGTCTTTCACATTGAAATCACCACTTTTAAATTGTCGAAACCATGTCTCACATTTTCTAATCGATGGAGCGTGTTCACCATATGTTTCTACCAGCAAACGTTGACTTTCAGCAGCCTTTTTCTTTTGATTAAATAAGAAAAGCAATGCGTGCCGCAAATGTTCTTTTTCAGGCACAAAACTCGACATGATCACTGAACGATAAAACAAAGACGCTAGTTTTTGGCGGACTCAACTTGTGTGTGTTTGTAGGTTAATGTCAGACGAACAAAATGAGGTATGTGTCAAATTAATACGCTGCGTACTTTTCGCTGGTGCCATCTCTTAGTTAAACCGGAAAAAACTTATGCATACACCTGGTATATAACTATTAGGTGCGGAACTAAATTCCCGCTGTTTTTCAAGAGATGGCTCCAGTAGTAAGTGCTGGTCGATTGGGACATAACCAAAACGTCATGAACCAAGCTTAGACATATGGTAAACAAACCGCTTTGACACATTAGTGATTTTGTTTTTGCGTCATATATCTTTGGTTGTGTGAAAATGTCTGATTTTGTGCCAAATAATCGTTATTTGCGAGAAGTGTTGCTTTTCTTCTTTCATTCGAAGAAAACGGCGGCTGAAGCGCATCGAGAACTCCAAAAAGTGTACGGAGATGCTGCCCTAAGTGAAACAACATGCCGTGATTGGTTCCGTCGCTTCAAAGACGGTGATTTTGATGTTGACGACCGTTCGCGTGAAGGAAGGCCAAAAACCTTCGAAGACGCTGAATTGGAGGCATTGCTCGATGAGGATCCATGCTAAACGCAAAAAGAGCCTGCTTCAGCATTAGGAGTTACCCGCCAAGCCATTTCCAAGCGATTGCATGCGTCGGGAATGATTCAAAAACAAGGAACTTGGGTTCCTTATGATTTGAAGCTAAGAGACGTTGAGCGTCGTTTTTTCGCCTATGAACAACTGCTCCAGCGGCAAAAAAAGAAGGGTTTTCTTCATCGCATCGTTACGGGTGACGAAAAATGGATTCATTACAGCAACCCAAAGAGAACAAAATCATGGGGACTGCCCGGTCATGCTTCTACATCGTCGGCTCGGCCGAATATTCACGCTCCGAAGATTTTGCTGTGTATTTGTGGGACCAGGGCGGTGTTATTTATTGTGAGCTGTTGAAACCGAACGAAACTATCACTGGGGAACGGTATCGAACTCAATTGATGCGATTGAGCCGAGCACTGCGCGAAAAGCGGCCACAATACGAGCAGAGGCACGAACAAGTGATTCTACAGCATGACAACGCTCGGCTTCACGTTGCCAAACCTACTTAGAAACGCTGAAATGGGAAGTCCTACCCCACCCGCCATATTCCTTAGATATTGCGCCGTCCGATTATTACTTGTTCCGTTCGATGGCACATGGTCTGGCTAATCGGCAGTTCAGCTCATATGAAAACATCTCGAAATGGCTTGATTCGTGGATAGCCTCAAAAGACGAACACTTCTACCGTGACGGTATTCGAGCTCTGCCAAAAAGATGGGAAAAAGTTGTCGCTAGCGATGGGCAAAATTTTGAATGATTCATTTGTAAACATTTTTTCACAATGAAGGTGCATTTTCATAAAAAAAAAAAAAATAGCGGGAACTTAGTTGCGCACTTAATATAATATTCTTTTATTGTAATTTTATCATGTATGACCAAAAACATAAGAAGTTAACAATTTATATCTCAGCTAAACAAGGTCTTAACGGAGAAATATAAAATAAAATAAATTTTCCCGCAGTACTATATTTGCGGTTTATACTTACACCACATACATTCTGAGTTTACTTGAATTAATGCAAGGATTATGACAATTCGTTTATTGGAGGAGTTACAGTCCCGCGGCTCCGGATACATTGGCCATGCTGGCGTTTTATACGTCGGAAAAATACCAACAATTCAAACCGATGCAGTATATCCATTGTCCCCGCGTTTCCTCACACATCCAACTTTGTTTGGACATTCATCTTTCTAGTCTCAACCGGCTTCATCGTGAATGAGCTGATCCCCAGGAAACTGCTCTCACAAAGAACAGACTGGCGGCGGATTGCCCAACGCTTAGACACTGTAAATTACGATACTCATACCGACATTCGTTCGTATCACTCAGCAACTCTTTTTCGATTCTTAGAAGGCTGATGGTGAAATCCAAACTCTTGATGCCCGTGGCGTAATTGAATTAACTCCTCCGAATCGTTCTCGGATGTTTATTTAATAAAGAGATCGGTATCCCGGTGGTTTGGAACTGTGAACGTCGCGTTTTCACAAGTAGAGCTTGCCGGAAATAGCGGCGATGAGTGCACGTGCCCCACCCACATGTGCCCACTGCAACTTCCCGTTGAAATCTTGTATATACGCGCGCTTCTGCAGATCCTCGCCTGTCCCACCTGAATGCTCGCAGACCGTTTCCTTAAAAGCTTACTTCTGAAAATTGCAGGACACAACATTATAGACGCTGCTTAATAAAGAGCAGGTCATAATTTCGACCGGTGAACCTAATAATAATAATTATTAATTGGTTTTTGAACGAGGGAAAAATCGTGAGAGAATATTATCGTAGCCACGGTAGTGTAATTGGTAACTTACCAGGCTAGAATTCTGGAGATATCGGTCCGAATCTGGGCTGTGACGGATTTTTTTTCACGATTTATTCAAAAATAAAAAATGGTCAATACTGGTTGCTATATCAATTCTAAAGCAAGGAGTGAAGCAATTGGACGACAAAAAATGATAGGGATTCATTCAGTTTGCCGCAGATCAACCGTAACGTAGGTTTGCCACTTACTGCTATTATAAATAAAACATTTCGTTTTATTCATGAGACCTTGTTCACTTTTTATTACAAAACGAATACTTATTTACGAAGGCACATGTTTCTCTCTCTCTCTTTCTAAAGCTTACTAAAAAGTATTTAATTAGGTCATGGTTAATTATGTTTTAAAAAATTACTTCCCGCCTATAAGTACGCTTTCTTATAGGTTTTTCCCGTTAACCTTCTTTTTAAAAATAATCTAGCGTGAACGAAATCATAAAATCAAACTGAGAATACAGAACGATGGAATGGTGAAAACCGCTGACGTTGCAGACTGGGCTTGCTGAACTTGGGGACTGTGGCTATTTATCAAATTCTATTTGCGGCGTATAACTCTGTGAAGCAGAGGCACCTTTTGTAACTTGGCGATATGCATTTTGTTTATTTATTTCATGACTTTTATATTACGTTTCCTAAAAGTGACCTGCATGAAATATATAAATGCGTTTTAAGTCTTAGTCATTTATAAATTGATATTGCACTACATTTCACGGAACGCATTACAACACAAATTAAAAAATGACTTTATATAACGTCAAAGCATGGATATATATATCATGGAGGTCATCTTTATAAAATAATTAGGAATTAAAGAATCATGATGTAAATATATGAAAAGTGTAAATGTTAACATAACGACAATTGCCCATCTCTTGCTTTGAATTTTGTAAAATTACATTTCGTTGCGCTTTCTTCATTTCCTCCTGAAGCAAAAGATAGCCACGCGGTTGACTATCGAATGAGTAAAATAAAAAAGATGAATGAAGCGTTTAGAAAAAGATAGGCATGTTGTTGGGTGTCGGGGCAAGACGCGGCGTAGTCATTAATCTCGGGCTCCGAGACTGTGCTCGGAAGTGGCTCGCCTTGGGCGTTTTGGTCGGCGTGTTAGCGGCAATCACGTTCTTTCGAAGCGGCTTTACCGGTGTTTTTACGGGAGTTCGCATTTTCATTTGGGACTTGCTGCGGACACTTTGCAGCACTTGCTCCGGTAACACTGAACTACGCAGCTCTTCGCGATTTTGCAAATGCTGCTGAAATTGCTCGTACTGGGAAATACTCCCGATCGTGTTCTCGATCTGTGTCTCGTTGACTGCCTCCGGCTTCTTCGTAAATCGATTCGAAGTGTTCAGGGCTTTGGAACCGGCTAACAGCCGTCTTGGAAGCTGAACATTAGAAAATAGATTGTGTTATGAAAAAAATAACGTGATTACTGGTACAAAATTAATACTTATTTTACTTAAAATTAATAAATAAAATTAATACTAATCAACTTATGTTGTAACTATACTTGGGTAGAAAGTTTTCGTCCGATAGCTTCAAATTTGCACGAGCTAGGCTGTTTACGTGGTTTGACCTTTTTCAATAGCGTTAACATTTTGCTTCCTTATAGAAGCTTTGTTTTCGTGAAATTCGTTATTTCTTTTAGAATGTCATGCCAGAATACTCAAAGTAGTCTGAAACGCCCAGAAAAGTGGATTAGAACAAATTGTATGTATGTATTTATGTACGCTTTTCGTTAAGACTCGTTATTTTTGCGATATCGGGGTCAAATTTGGTTCACAAGAGGACTGTTATTAAACAAAGTTTGGGATTGATTTTGCGTGAATTAGACGTGGGTTAATAAGTTGAGGATTTATTTAGAGGTTTTTATAAAAATTGACCACAACTTACAGCAGGTTTGTGAAGGGATTTGGTAAAAATCGATCAAGTCGTTTTGGTTACATGAGTATTTATATTTTTCGAAAAACACAATTGTTGAAGGTAGAGATGCCTTTGAAGTAGGAAAGCAGAACTGTTTTGGACATATCTAACGATTTGAAGTACCCTGACTTTAATCATGAATTATATCAACATTTTTTTTACGAAAACCAAGCTGCCTCTATGGAGAAGCGAAAAATGAACAATCCAGTGCTTTTAAAGAGTAACGTTTGACGTTCATAAAACATGCAATCGTAAAATGAATTCGATTGAAGGATGTGGTTCAACCTTCGAAGATTCTTACCAATCAGACTATGTCTTGATGTGCGTATCGTTATACATTTATCCTATATTAAGGACGACTCCTTCATTCAAGTCGCAAAATTATTAGTGTTAATTGTCTTTTGAAAAATTAGATGAAAATGTATAAAATATTAGAACTTATTTTACCAACATTTACCGATCGAACCACCTTGAATTTTTTTTAGGAAAAAGTAATAAAGAAAAAAGAAATCTTTTGCGTATACATCAACATATTAACCCTTTGCACTCCGTTGTCGCCGTATTTGCGACATTAAAGCCTCTATGCCCTACTAGGCTGGAGTGCAAAGGGTTAAAGAAAAATAATATGTTGAATTTATTAAATGACTTGTATACTTTTAAAAACTTTCTTATCAAGTTTAATATAGCGATAATTAATGTAGTCGCATAATTGTATCTTAAATTTAATTTGTCAGTTCATGCTTTTATTGATTTTATACTGACATATTTTCATAAAGAATTTTTTTGCTGAAGTCTTACCCGGCCGCTGCGTCGAACTTTTGAAGTAAGGATTGTTGGACGAGTCTTCTCACTGTGAACAAGTCGACGCGTAGACGAATTAGCCCGCGGAGAGTTGTCATCTCTCTTCTTGAGAGATGCGTAACCAGGTCTAAGTATACTGCTGGCAGTAGCCGGTGTTCGGCGCGACGTACTCATAATGGGTGTTCTCTTCAATGGCTTGTCCTTTGCTTTTGCCTGTCAAAAGCACACCGTTTCGTGTATTTCGTTATGTGTGAAATGTTGCTAGAGTCGTTATTAAAGTAGACATATGGTAATCAGCAAATTACTCACACGAGCCTTCTTTAATTTTTCTTTCATTTCCAAATAATTCTCCCAGGATTGCGTTAAGAAATCGCTGTAGGACTTGCCGTCGATGGTGAAGGGCTCATTGTTAACAGTCTCGTACTGCTGGATCAACTCTCTAAGTTGGTCGTCGATCTTCGGAAGCTTTTTTTGAATGATTTTTCGCTCCTTTTCCTCGGCCAACAACTGACCGCCACGATTGTGCAATCGCTCCGGATCATTGGCGCGCTGATCTAGTTCTTTACCTTTCTCCCACATGTCTTCACGCTCATTCAGAAGGTCGTATATTTTCCTGTCAAAAGTTAGATCATCAAATAGTCGTTTTGTCCCTTATTATTCGATGAATCAGAAAACGCATTCACAAACTTTTAGAAGTAATTGTAAATATATCCATAAGCAATTACAGGTTTTTTTTCATAAAAAATATTGAACATTTTTTGTGAACGAAATAACGAATCTAACATCTAGCATCTAACCTAACAAACGATCTATTGAATGATAGTTAAATGAATTTCTACGCAAAAAAGTTCAACTTTATGATCAACTTGGGCAACAGGTGTGCGTTTATCAACCGCACACAAAAATGTATATTTAATGTTTTTTCTACGCATTTTTGTGAGTTAACACGATGCTACACGTGGTCTCGTAAACAATCACCGTACGGGGCAGATAGATAGCAGACTTATCCCATGGCGAGTTTTTCCGCTACAATTGATCTTTCAGATAAAATACGAGAAGGGCAAACTATAGAATAGTGAGATGCAGTTCATCATTCTTCTCTTTTATGCGCAAGATTAACCGTGGTGGACAAATACAGTTTTTATTACCGATCGAGTAGCACATATTTAACGGTGATGTGATATCCTCTGAGATGCCACGACTGCGAGAGAGACAGCACTTTTGGTAATCGCGATATTCATGAAAACATTTTTATACTTTTGTTTTAATACGCAAAAACAGTAAAATTTTACAATTGTTTCTATGAATTTGTGTGATAAGTAGTTTACAAATAACGCGTCGTACCTGTTCTTATTGAAATATTCGCGAAGTCTCTCCACTTCCAAGTCATGAAGGGTAAGAAGATTCTCGGTGTACGTCTGCACATAGAAGGGCTTAAACTTGTTGCGTTGAACCTCGTCAAATCTGCACGTATCCCAAAGATTTTTCAATTGTTCACGAACTTTTTCCACATACCGGGCAATGTTTTCGCTTCGCATTACCTTGCATCGTTTTATTTCTTCGTTCAACTGCAAATACGAAAAACCTCGAATCTTCGGAAAAAAAAATCGTTGTTTGCTCGGCGTAGACAAAGCTTTGGGTTCATAAAAATGTTTGTATAAAAACGTCAAGAAAAATGGTATAGGAAAAATGTTCAAGCATGTGTATGTGTATGTTAGGCTTCCAAAATTAAACGTCTACAGGGTGCGCCATCTTTTATGTCGGTATGTAAACGATGAATAACTTAAAAAAAAACAACCGATTTCCATATAGGAGGTATTTTTATTTAATTTGGTCCTTTACAATTTATTTGGACTAGTTTTTGAATACAACATCAATCAAGTGGCCGCCTTTATTGGGCAAAGCAAAATGTGCCCTTTTTGCTGCGTTTTCCATCACTTTTTCGAGCATTTCTGGCGGTATAGGAGATCTGGGTGGCCAGTCAATGTCGCCATTTTTTGACATCACACGTCCAGGGAATTTTCGTTGCAGAAACTGCATTGTTTGATTCCCAGTGTGGCATGGCGCACCGTCTTGGTGAAACCAGTAACTGTCCAAACCTTTTTCACACATCTGTGGGCAGACATAATGAGCCGACATCCACCAATATCGATTTCCATCAACTTTTTCACCTTCTCTTAAGAAAAATGGCCCAATGATGGTTTTAGTGCAAACGCCGGCCCAAACGGTCTCTTTTTGGTCATGCATTGCATGATCTCATGACCATAGTGTTTCATGAATCTCGTGTGGATTCTCCGTTTCCCAAATGCGGCAATTTTGCTTGTTAACGGCGCTAGAGAGTGTGAAATGGGCCTCGTCGGTCATAAAAATTTGCTTCCAAAAATGAGGTTCAGTGTCAACCATTCGAGCGACGGTTTGGCCGTATTCTAAGCGACGTGGACGGTCTGTTAGAAATATTCTTTGCGTCAATTGCACTTTATACGGAAACAAATGCAATTCATCCTTCAAAATGCGCCGCAAAGTGGTTCCACTGACGCCAAAATGCTGAGCGCGGTGACGATACGACATTTGTGGGTTCTCGGCAACACTCTCTCTTACCGCTTCAACCAGTTCATTGGAACGTCTTGGGCGTTGATGAACGGCACGTGGACGATCTCCCACTGTCCCGTGCTCAACAAAATTCGACACCAAACCACGAATAGTGTTATTAGACGGTGCTTGTTGGCCACGATACTTTCGACGATATGCACGTTGAGTTAACACAACTGAACGACTATTATCAATGTACTGCGTCACTACTTCGGCACGTTGTTTCGGTGTGAAGCGATTCATGGTTTTAATTGTACTGAATTGACGTTTCAAATACATGTCTACTCAAGTCAATCGGTTGATAAATGTCAAAGTTATTTAATGTTTACATACCGACATAAAAGATGGCGTACCCTGTAGTACTCGCGAATGGTACGAGAAATCCACCTGAAATTCAACGTATATGAATAACCTTAACGCCTTTTTGATTGTAGTAATTATCAATAATTCAGATTTCGTTTCTGAAAAATGTCGGTCGTTGCTCTAACTTCCGGTAAATTTCGGCTATTGATCCAAATAGCTCGTCATAATTGCTGTGATATTCTTGAATGCTTTGGATTACATTTGACCAAAATCGTAAAGAAAGTTTAGTTTCATGGGATGAAAATGAAATTTATATTTCATATTGCTCTACATTATTCGTTTCGTGTAGGATGCTGATAAGAAAGTCTTTTATTTCTATTTTTATTTTATGAGTTACGAAGTGTGAAGTCACTCATTTGACAATGGAGTTAACTTTGCGAAGAATAAAGTGACTCAGCTCATAAAGCGAATGTCGGATTGTCGGATGGCTTGGCAACGTTGCGCACATGTTAAAATTAGCATTACTCGGTTCACATGTTTCCCGTCGCGATGAAACGTACGTAAACAACCCAGTAAAAATGAAGTCACTGAAGTCGGAAGTCGAACTACAGCCGCGTTATAATGGTAAATGTAGCAGTAAACGGAAAGCGTAATGGTTAAAGAACGTTTCGACACCTGTGGAACGTCTGAGAAAGCGTGAACCGCCAAAATCGACGCTATCTGTCACGTGTCGACGAATGCAACGCCGAAAGTTTAGGCGGATCAAATGTAATGTATACTATGCGATGTCTCCTTGACTTACAAGTATATTGTAACGTGGCAGAAATATAAGACTATAAAGTCCTACGTCCTCCTCACTCGACGGCTCTAACAAGGAGAGGCCCCCTACTCGTCATCATGGATTTCGCTCAAATTTATAGCATATGTAGGGCTTGGCTAGAAATGAAAGTACCCAAAGTGGGAACTCCAGATGGTCAAGCGTTTAGAAAATAAAATTTTTGACGCGGCTCTGGCACCGTAAAAGCCATTTATGTTAGGATGTTTGCTAAGCAGCGGTTGGCGTAGTGGTAAGAGCTCGGACTCGTAATGCGTTAGTCGCAGGTTCGACTCCCCGTGCGGAGACGTTTTTTTTTTTATAGATCTTTCCCCATTTTTATAATATTCATGTCACAATTAAACGAAGTGATAAATAATTTATTTTATTTATTTATTTATACGCAAAAGGCATAGATAAGGGAAAAAAAATACAGCGTTTACAACGTGTGCTAGATGCAGAAATAATTACTGTTTCCCCTATTTCTACGATGAATATCACCCCGACAAATGTAAATCATCGAATGTAAAAGAATAAAAGTTTGAATTTTGATGTACAAAGACTTTTCGTATGCGCTTTAATTACAATCCCTTGTTGGAAAGTCCGCAATCCCAATTTTTTTCTTATCTATGCCTTTTGCGTATAAATAAATGAATAAAATAAATTATTTATCACTTCGCTTAATTGTGACATGAATATTATAAAAATTGGGAAAGATCTAGAGAGAAAAAAGGCTCCGCACGGGGAGTCGAACCTGCGACCATCGCATTACGAGTCCGAGCTCTCAACACTACGCCAACCGCTGCTTGGCAAACATACTAACATAGATGCCTTTTACGGTGCCAGAGCCGCGTCAAAAATTTTATGTTCTAAGCGTTTGGCCATCTGGAGTTCCCACTTTGGGTACTTTCATTTCTAGCCAAGCCCTACATATGTGTAAATTTGAGCGAAATCGGTGATGACGAGTAGGCCGCCTCTCTTTGTAAGACGATCTCGCAAGGCCCTAGTATAATCACGTAGGACGATATTGAATTATTTTCGTACTTTTTCAATAAGGGGAAAAAAACCGGAAAGGGGTACTGAAGACAAAGAAAAAACATCGTTGCTGCATCGGCCTAGTGAGCTATCTTTCCTCTCTGCAGTCTTTCGTCGTTTTATTTTTGAATTTGTAAAATCGATTTGATTAGAGCTTGGTCGTACATGCGATTTCTATGCACCACGCGCAGAGTACGTATCGTATCGAGATAGGTTGCGTTTGATAGAGTGTAACATCGAAATCTCTTGGGGTCTAGAGCCGGGAACAAGTAACTCCGTGTTCGAGGTTTTTTGTTACTTTATTGTAAAGACGCGCGCGTGTTAGTTCATCATCCCGTTGTGTGTTTGTGTAAGAAGGATCGGTTCGATATAGACCGCGTCGCGTATTGTTCCGATTATTGACGATTATTTATTTATTTATTATCTTATTTTATCCCTTTTATTTTATCTGACATTATTATTCTTGAGAGATCGTGTAGTGCGTGATCGGCCGTCATCCTGTATGTGGTACGTTGGCGTGAGCGATTCGCGGGGTCTAAGGCATAACTCGCGTCATTCGACTTTCTTTTTTATTTGTTTTTAATGATTCGTTTTATTAGCCCCTCTTTATATTAGGTGCGCAACTAAGTTCCCGCTGTTTTTCAAGATATGGCTCCAGTAGTAAGTGCTGGTCGATTGGGACATAACCAAAACGTCATGAACCAAGCTTAGACATATGGTAAACAAACCGCTTTGACACATTAGTGATTTTGTTTTTGCGTCATATACTTTTGGTTGTGTGAAAATGTCTGATTTTCTTCCAAATAATCGTCATTTGCGGGAAGTGTTGCTTTTCTTTTTTCATTCGAAGAAAACGGCGGCTGAAGCGCATCGAGAACTCCAAAAAGTTTACGGAGATGCTGCTGTAAGTGAAACAACATGCCGTGATTGGTTCCGTCGCTTCAAAGACGGTTATTTTGATGGTGACGACCGTTCGCGTGAAGGAAGGCCAAAAACCTTCGATGACGCTGAATTGGAGGCATTGCTCGATGAGGATCCGTGCCAAATGCAAAAAGAGCTTGCTTCAGTATTAGGAGTTACCCGCCAAGCCAGTTCCAAGCGATTGCATGCGCTGCGAATGATTCAAAAACAAGGAACTTGGGTTCCTTATGATTTGAAGCCAAGAGACGTTGAGCGTCGTTTTTTTGCCTGTGAACAACTGCTCCAGCGGCAAAAAAAGAAGGGTTTTCTTCATCGCATCGTTACGGGTGATGAAAAATGGATTTATTACAGCAACCCAAAGAGAACAAAATCATGGGCACTGCCCGGTCATGCTTCTACGTCGTCGGCTCGGTCGAATATTCACGCTGCGAAGATTTTGCTGTGTATTTGGTGAGATCAGGGCGGTGTTATTTATTATGAGCTGTTGAAACCGAACGAAACCATCACTGGGGAACGGTATCGAACTCAATTGATGCGATTGAGCCGAGCACTGTGCGAAAAGCAGCCACAATACGAGCAGACGCACGAAAAAGTGATTCTACAGCATGACAACACTCGGCCTCACGTTGCCAAACCCGTTAAAATCTACTTAGAAACGCTCAAATGGGAAGTCCTACCCCACCCGCCATATTCCCCGGATATTGCGCCGTCCAATTATTACTTGTTCCGTTCGATGGCACATGGTCTGACTAATCAGCAGTTCAGCTCATATGAAGACATCTCAAAAAGGCTTGATTCGTGGATAGCCTCAAAAGACGAACACTTCTACCGTGACGGTATTCGAGCTCTGCCAGAAAGATGGGAAAGAGTTGTCGCTAGCGATGGGCAATATTTTGAATGATTCATTTGTAAACATTTTTTCACAATAAAGTTGCCTTTTCATAAAAAAAAAAAAAAAAACAGCGGGAACTTAGTTGCGCACCTAATATATTATTTTATTTATTGTTTATTTTGGTCTATTGTCTGTTGATACCCCGTTATTTATTATTTAATTTATTATTTATTGTTGAAACGCTCAAGCCGATAGAAGCTTCTTCGTTTTCTTTTTTTAGGTTGTACACTACCGTCAGACATAAAGGATTGAACAACTTTGTAAAAAAAAGAAAGTGAGCGAACATTATCTGGAAAACGCCCAGCATACAAGGCAACAGCATCGTCAACATTCCGCCTACATTCACCGAAAATCAGAATCATTTCAGTTTTTTCTTCTACGGTTGCAGCATTCATTTAGCACTCGTACTTCAGTTTAAGGAATGAAGGGTAAAGATAGTCAAGTGAATTGACAATGTTGGAGGTGCTTTCAGTTAAAATCGTTGATATTGACCTTGACGCGCCACTGTGACCGTATGGTGAACTACGGGCTTATAAAAGCCAGTGCAGCGTTGTCAAAGATGACCATTTACGATTTCAGGGTAGGAGTGAGGGCCTCTCCTGTGTACAATCATTCGAAGGAAGAATAAATAAGTGTCTAGACTCACCTAAAACAAGCACCCCGATGGTAAGAGGCTAGGGGACTGACGTAAAACAAGCACCCCGATGGTGAGAGGCAAGGGGACTCACCTAAAACAAGCACCCCGATGGGAACAAAAACTACTACGTCCACGTCGTTGTTCCTGGGTAACGCTAAAAGTAGTTGTTAACTTATTGATAAATGCATACATGCTGTCGATTGCAGCGCCATGTGTGAGAAATTTTCATATCAACAATAAAGTCAAATCAATGGATTTTGTCATGGAAAACCAAGAAAAAAATGGGGTCTTCCAATCACGATTTTGAAGTAACTTCCATTTTCACCACAATGAGGTAGGGATGGGGGGAGGAGGGATCGAGTTTCGTATCGCTGAATAGCTTTTTGAAAAATGAAACATGTGTTTTTTCTTTTTTCGATCCGATGTGTAATTTCTCGAGATATTCGCAAAAATCAGGTCCCTTGGGATTACAGCGCCATCTATCACGAATAGAAAAAAAATGTTTCAAATAAAAGCTACTTATTTTTTTATGGGGAATCCGAATCTGCAATAAAAAATAGGGGTTCCCGTTTACGATTTCAAAGTTGCCCCCACCCCCACCCCCTGGGGTGGGGGTGGGGGCGGGGGTCGACTTTGGTATCATTGGATGACCCCCTTCCAGGCAAACAAATTTTATTTAGAACTTTTTTTTATAGCTGCCTCGAGCTATAGGACAGAAGTATTTTGTACGACGATACGGACTCCGTTATTCACATGCGTACTGGTGATGATGCTTGGGAGCCCTCGGTAAGTAATCTCCTCGGTGACATGACCAACGAATTGATATCAGTCACTCCGAACGCTTATATCAATTCGTGCGTCTCCGGAGGTCCGAAATTTTATGGTTATACTGTTACGACTACCAAGGATCCCGAAACGGTGGTGGACACTGTTTGCAAAGTGAAAGGGATAAGTTTGAATTATAAAAACTCAGAAACAATTGATTTTAACTCAATAAGTCAACTTATAAAATCATAAATGCCGTCGTTTAGTAATACATCACTCAATTTAAAATTCAAATCAATTCAAAGAACGCCTCTTTACAACGTCATCACCCGTACAATGTACAAAACTTGTCGTGTCGTATGCCGTAAACGCCGCCATATTACACACAGATTACCACTACCGTTTGGATTTAAAGATAGCGATGCTGATGATGGCTAGAAACAATTATAGGGTGCGCCATCTTTTATGTCGGTATGTAAACATTCAATAACTTTGACATTTATCAACCGATTGACTTGAGTAGACATGTATTTGAAACGTTAATTCAGTACAATTTTAACCATGAATCGATTCACAACAAAACAACGCCCCGAAATAGTGACGCTGTGCTTTGAAAATAGTCGTTCAGTTGTGTTAACTGAACGTGCATATCGTCGAGGCCCATTTCACACTCTCTGGCGCCGTTAACAAGCAAAATTGCCGCATTTGGGGAACAGAGAATCCACGCGAGATTCATGAAACACCATTGCATGACCAAAAAGTGACTGTTTGGGCCGGCGTTTGCGCCAAAACCATCATTGGGCCATTTTTCGTCAGACAAGGCGAAACAGTCGATGGAAATCGATATCGGTGGATGTTGGCTCATTATGTTTGCCCACAAATGTGTAAAAAAGGTCTGGACGGTTACTGGTTTCAACAAGACGGTCCGCCATGCCAGACTGCAAATCAAACAATGCAGTTTCTGCAACGAAAAAAGGGCACATTTTGCTTTGGACAATAAAGGCGGCCACTTGATTGATGTTGTATTCAAAAACTAGTCGAAATAAATTGTAAAGGACCAAATTAAATAAAAATACCTCATATATGGAAATCGGTTGTTTTTTTCAAAGTTATTCAATGTTTACATACCGACATAAAAGATGGCGCACCCTGTATGTAATATAAAGTTTGTAAGGATGTATGAATATGTAAATACCGCGCGCGCGCTCGTTCATGTATACCAGGTGTATGCATAAGTTTTTTCCGGTTTTTTGGTAAAAAAAAAACACGTAATTTTCAAGGGAAATTAATTTTTGTTTTATTCAAAATATTGGCCATCGGCTTCTACACATTTCGTCTTTTGCAGCAAACCATTCGTCGAGCCATTTTCCAACTTCCTCGAAAGTGAGCTCGAAAGCAGCTGAAGTGCTGCTCTGGGAGCGCGTGCCCCATTGATGCGAAGAGGTGATAGTCAGATGGCGCCAGGTCTGGCGAATACGGCGGGTGCGGAAGGATGTCCCATACAAGCGATTTCAAGGTGTCTTTCACTGCTTTTGCTGTGTGAGACGGCGCATTGTCGTGTAACAAAATCACTTTGCCATGTCTTCTGTCCCATTCCGGTCGTCTTTCGATTAATGCGTGGTTTAAATTAATAATTTGTTGGCGATAGCGTTGTGTATTAACGGTTTCGCCGGGCTTCAAGAGTTCATAATACACAATACCGCTCTGGTCCCACCAGACACAGAGCATGGTCTTCTTGCCGAAGCGATTTGGCCTTGGTGTTGAAGGACCGGCTTCGCCAGGTGAAAGCCACGATTTTTCCCGCTTCGGGTTTTCAAAATAAATCCATTGTTCGTCACCCGTCACAATTCGATGCAAAAATGATTTCCTTTCGTGGCGTTGAAGCAGCACTTCACAAGTGACTTTGCGATTTTTTATTTCACGTTTATTCAAATCGTGTGGGACCCATTTACCGAGTTTATTGATCTTCCCCATTACTCGTAAACGTCTGCTGATTGTTTCTTGTGACACATGTAATGCTTCTGCTAATTGCCGTTGAGTTTGAGTTGTGTCATCATCCAATAACTCCTGCAATTGCTCGTCTTCGCATTTTTGTGGTCTACCAGAGCGCTCACTGTCTTTCACATTGAAATCACCACTTTTAAATTGTCGAAACCATGTCTCACATGTTGTAATCGATGGAGCGTGTTCACCGTATGTTTCTACCAGCAAACGTTGACTTTCAGCAGCCTTTATCTTTTGATTAAATAAGAAAAGCAATGCGTGCCGCAAATGTTCTTTTTCAGGCACAAAACTCGACATGATCACTGAACGATAAAACAAAGACGCTAGTTTTTGGCGGACTCAACTTGTGTGTGTTTGTAGGTTAATGTCAGACGAACAAAATGACGTATGTATCAAATTAATACGCTGCGTACTTTTCGCTGGCGACATCTCTTAGTTAAACCGGAAAAAACTCATGCATACACCTGGTACAGTTTGTAGATAATTTTTCACGAGTGTTTTTGTACCTGTTACTTTGTATATATATGTATGTGTGTAATATAAATATAGATACAGTGAATGCGTGTAAATGCGTACGTTTATGTATATAGTTTTATAAATTATTTACATTTTTTATGAATATTATTGTAGTTTGTATTTATGAATGTGTGTAAAAACGATTAATATATGCGAGTTCATTTATATAATTTTGTAAAATAATCAAAACACGTATACACAAACTTGTACATAACGATTTGGAATTACTATGAATAAATTCGAAGCCTTGTATTTTCCGTCATATTATTCGAAAGTTCTCTCCACCATGTCACACACATTTTCATATACAGCTAGTAGCCATCAAAGAGACGCCACATGTATATATAATCATAACAGCTGGGAAAACGTTAGTTAAAAAGGAAACAACCGGGTGAAAGCATGTTTAGCTCTCTTTCCAACCATAATGAATACTATTGTCAGTATACTTGTGATCGACTGCTGCAAGGATCCCTGGAATCTCACCAAAGTGGAGCACAATTATATTAAAACAAATCGGGTACGAAAATACGTATTAACAGTTCACTACCATTTCGCCGTAACTGCAGTTTCTTATACGAAAATGTAAAAATAAAACAATTTTTCATGTAGCTGAAAAATAACGTGCGTTTTCACGTACCATTAATATTATGAATAGTTGAAAAGTTTTTAAAAATAAATTTATATTCACTAAAAAAATTTTTTCAATAAAAAAAATATTTGAAAATAAAAAAAGCTACGGAGGGGGCTCGGTTATTGACGACGGGGCATGTTTAACCGGTGGATGGGTACACAATATTATTTACCGTAAACCCAATCTACTTATCTTCCGTAAGTCCCAAATCTGCTCTAGCGATAGTCGGTTACATACCTACGGTTGACAACCGATTTTCTTTACCGATCGCCGATACATTTTCTACTTATTCAGCTGCCAACATTCTATCTACTTTACCAACTGTCAGTAACATGATTACCAATAGTAGATGGCGCATCGGCAAATAAGTATAGGTCAAAAGCCGCCAGATGGCGCGGGGAGCAAACACCAATCATAATACTGGGATAGGTGATCTGGAGGTAGGGGCTGCTGGGGGACCAATCAGGAATAGGGTTAGGGGCGGTGGTGGCAGACACACCCCCTCTGTACTAAAGGACCCACCAATGAGAATGCAGCATGAGTGGGGGAGGGGGCGGGCTGGTCTAGACACGCCCTGGCGCCAAGAGAGGCCGGGAGAGCCACGCCCTGTCTTTCTATAAAGGGCCTTCTCTACTATCGGCTTCAGATAACGTGTGGAAAGTTGGAGGCTAAATTTCCGTTACAATATTGAAGGCGAAGATATTTACAGACACACACTTCAAAGTTGAAAGTTGTGTGTCACATGCGCCTTGTTATTTAATAAAAGGTTAGAACTCAAAAGAGCACATGGGTGGTTCCACTACCACTTACCGCGCGCAGTGCGAGCAGCAGAGAGATAGAGAGAATGATTGATGTTTAAGAGCTTTCTTAGCTATTTGTTGTAGCCATTTGTAGTATATTCTTGACGACTTTAAAAACGAATATACATACATTATAGTATCATCTTTGCTTTACAGACATAAATTCGATCGTCTGCAGCATATATTCGACCTTCTTGTACCGATTGCAATATGATCCTCATCGTTCTGTTATGTGCGCTATCTGCAGTTTATTGAATTCTGTTTTTCCCATATCTACTGACAGTGTTAAACAATACTCTAAGCGAGGTGTTACGATTGTTTTATAAATGACACATCTGGTGTACACTGACACATACTGCTCTACTCTGTTTAGGAAGCTCGTTTCATTACCTATTTTCTGTTATCTTATACTTGCAGTAGTCTTTTAATCGTAGCTTACCATTAATAATGATATTCAAGTGTTTGATTATTCCCACTCGTTCTAATTCCGTTCGACCCAGACACTTCTATTCAACTGTCCCTCTGATTTAATTTCTTATGCTCTTTACAACCAAGTTTTTTGTTTTTTCTGCATTCAATTTTTATTGATTTCTATTCATCCACTCTTCAACTATATCACATATTCATCTTTCTCCAGTTTTTCCAGTTACATATTTCTCACAAACTCAGGAAATATTTTTATTGCACACTCATCGGGACACACATTGACTGTATAATTTATATATATATATATAATAAATAGCAAGGGACCCAGCACAGACCCTTGTGGTACCCCATATTCTGTAGTAATCATTTTAGACCATTCATTCTGTTTGAGAGTGGTCGAGCATCCTGTTGCGCATTGCTGGAGTGCGCACTGCAGGCTAGCGTGGGCAACCGCTCGCTGTTGCTGCTTAGTGGCAGCACCTCACAGGAGCGTGAAATTCACTGGCTACGGTTCTTTCGAATACGCAGCCATCTTGCATAAAACTCTTGTTCAGCTTGGGTGTCACATCGTGAAGCGTGCGTCTCAATTGTGCATTTACTCAACGTTCTTATTGTGCTACTCGGCCACAGAACAGAGTTACATCGCAAACATCTGGCTTAATCACTGTGATCGCTAGAAAGTCTGCTCATCTGGTACATCAGCATCTAGACTCATCGGTTCGTGCTCTCGTAATCTGTGTCATCGCGTGGCCAGCGTGCGACAGTTCCACCGATTAATATAATCGTGTGCGGTAAAGTACTGCTCATCATTTAATTAGTTACCTTTTTGTGTACATTTTCGCTATATTTTTTATCGTATTTTTATGTGTTTTTGTATTAGAAACGTCCACTACATTTGACAAGTGGGGCAAATAAATGCCACTGTTATTCAACATCTGTGTACCACTTTTAATTACTATTTCGATACATTACAGGCCACTACCTCTTCAACAACCTCAATTCTGGAACACATTCTTAAATTGAACTTACTGTGTTCTATTTCTAAAGTACGATGGAAAACATTCTAATACCCTTCCTCCAATTCCATATTAGTACAGTTTGTCTATTAATATTTCCCTGTCCGCTGTCTCAAAAGCTCGCTTTAAGTCCATGAAGAACTTACAATCCATCTATCCCTCACTAATTTCCAATTGCCATCAATCTACTAAGTTGAATCACCGTTTCACACAAATATTATTTTCTAAAACCTGTCTGATCTTCCATTATGACTTCATTCATTGGTAAGTATTTTTCAATTTGATTCTTTACTACTAATTGAAGCACGTTCTCGTACAATGGCAACATATTAATTGGCTTATACTGATTTGCTTTTTTGGTTTTATCTATTTTTGGGGTCGGTATGATGGTGAATATTTTCCAGCTCTCTGATGCATCAGAGGATCCCTTCCCCCATCCCAGATCCCTTCCAGGATCCCAGAAGGAACCTTTGTCCTTGATGCACTGTCACTTAAGGTTGGTACAACAGCGGACCGTTAAACACCCAGTAAAAGTCCATCTTTGGGGCTGCTTCTCAAATCTGGGTTTCGGAGCTTTGTATCTGTTTACCTATAACCTGAATGCTCCGACAATCCTCGAGATTTATAAGAAATCTTTATTACCGACTGCTGAACGTTGGTTCATCAAGAAAAACGAGGACTGGATTCTGCAGGAGGACAACGATCTCAAACACTGCAGCAAGCTTTGCACCGAGGGGAAAGAGCAGTCTGGCGTCATTACACTTGATTGCCCGTCGCAGTCGCCCGATGAAAATTCCGATTGAAAATGTGTGGACATATATCAAGCATAAACTTCATGGAAGAAAAATGTTCACTTTGAAGCAATTAACACGAGAAATTCGTCGCATTTGGATGTCCTTACCGAATGAATATGCCGTCAACTTGGTCGAAAGTATGCCTCGGAGATGCCAGGAAATTATCGTCGCCGGTGGTGACTGGACACATTATTGATACAACAGCATTTTTGTTCTGATGGAGTAACAACGTACCCACGCATTTAAAACTTTAAAAAAATAAATTTTTATGCAAATCAACCCGAACACGCTCTTCCTTAACTGACTATAGGTAAAAGTAGCGTTTATGCATAGAAAACACAAGGCAACTTTTGATACAGGTTCCAGAAGAATAAATGGTTATATTACCCAACATCTATGTGTCTCAATGTCTTCTTTTAGACTTTTAGCGTCTGCGGTCTTTACGATTTTTTACCCTGGCTCTCGCACGGATTTATAATCTTTTCTGCCGGTCTTGATTTTCGTTTGTTGACACGCTATTTTTTCCCTCCCCACTCGGCTAGAAGACGATCACCATCGAGAACCCGCAGCTCGCTCGGGCTCACTTGGTTGCCATTCCAGCAGTCTCCGCTTGGTCGCGAACCTTCCACGGAGCTGGTCTACGTCGCTCGGCGGCCCAATATCTTACATTAATATTTTCAGGATCTTTGAGCTTTAATTCGCCAATTCCATGTGATCTGGAACAATGCATTTTTCTTTCACTGATCCCTTTTACATTGCTGCCCCCACTGCCTTTAAATAGCCAAGTCATATCAAGCTGCCCTGGTCCTAGCATGTGCACAACAGTTGAAAATCATAACACCAACACAGCTTGCTGCATTGCTGTTGTTGAAGGAGACAGTTGATGTGTCCAGAGTGTCAACTCACTCTAAGCACGGCGATCTCCGTCCTTATCTTACGCACGCATTCGCGGAGGTATCGATGTCGTTCCTTTCTTCATATACGGCACTACTTAGTCTCACGGTTAGCAACTCAAACGCGGTGCACGGAGAGATTTACTTTTATAATTTTAATAATTCGTAAAATTTAATAATTCGTAAAATTCGTAAAATAAAATATTGGCCATCGGCTTCTACACATTTCGTCTTTTGCAGCAAACCATTCGTCGAGCCATTTTCCAACTTCCTCGAAAGTGAGCTCGAAAGCAGCTGAAGTGCTGCTCTGGGAGCGCGTGCCCCATTGATGCGAAGAGGTGATAGTCAGATGGCGCCAGGTCTGGCGAATACGGCGGGTGCGGAAGGATGTCCCATACAAGCGATTTCAAGGTGTCTTTCACTGCTTTTGCTGTGTGAGACGGCGCATTGTCGTGTAACAAAATCACTTTGCCATGTCTTCTGTCCCATTCCGGTCGTCTTTCGATTAATGCGTGGTTTAAATTAATAATTTGTTGGCGATAGCGTTGTGTATTAACGGTTTCGCCGGGCTTCAAGAGTTCATAATACACAATACCGCTCTGGTCCCACCAGACACAGAGCATGGTCTTCTTGCCGAAGCGATTTGGCCTTGGTGTTGAAGGACCGGCTTCGCCAGGTGAAAGCCACGATTTTTCCCGCTTCGGGTTTTCAAAATAAATCCATTGTTCGTCACCCGTCACAATTCGATGCAAAAATGATTTCCTTTCGTGGCGTTGAAGCAGCACTTCACAAGTGACTTTGCGATTTTTTATTTCACGTTTATTCAAATCGTGTGGGACCCATTTACCGAGTTTATTGATCTTCCCCATTACTCGTAAACGTCTGCTGATTGTTTCTTGTGACACATGTAATGCTTCTGCTAATTGCCGTTGAGTTTGAGTTGTGTCATCATCCAATAACTCCTGCAATTGCTCGTCTTCGCATTTTTGTGGTCTACCAGAGCGCTCACTGTCTTTCACATTGAAATCACCACTTTTAAATTGTCGAAACCATGTCTCACATGTTGTAATCGATGGAGCGTGTTCACCGTATGTTTCTACCAGCAAACGTTGACTTTCAGCAGCCTTTATCTTTTGATTAAATAAGAAAAGCAATGCGTGCCGCAAATGTTCTTTTTCAGGCACAAAACTCGACATGATCACTGAACGATAAAACAAAGACGCTAGTTTTTGGCGGACTCAACTTGTGTGTGTTTGTAGGTTAATGTCAGACGAACAAAATGACGTATGTATCAAATTAATACGCTGCGTACTTTTCGCTGGCGACATCTCTTAGTTAAACCGGAAAAAACTCATGCATACACCTGGTACAGTTTGTAGATAATTTTTCACGAGTGTTTTTGTACCTGTTACTTTGTATATATATGTATGTGTGTAATATAAATATAGATACAGTGAATGCGTGTAAATGCGTACGTTTATGTATATAGTTTTATAAATTATTTACATTTTTTATGAATATTATTGTAGTTTGTATTTATGAATGTGTGTAAAAACGATTAATATATGCGAGTTCATTTATATAATTTTGTAAAATAATCAAAACACGTATACACAAACTTGTACATAACGATTTGGAATTACTATGAATAAATTCGAAGCCTTGTATTTTCCGTCATATTATTCGAAAGTTCTCTCCACCATGTCACACACATTTTCATATACAGCTAGTAGCCATCAAAGAGACGCCACATGTATATATAATCATAACAGCTGGGAAAACGTTAGTTAAAAAGGAAACAACCGGGTGAAAGCATGTTTAGCTCTCTTTCCAACCATAATGAATACTATTGTCAGTATACTTGTGATCGACTGCTGCAAGGATCCCTGGAATCTCACCAAAGTGGAGCACAATTATATTAAAACAAATCGGGTACGAAAATACGTATTAACAGTTCACTACCATTTCGCCGTAACTGCAGTTTCTTATACGAAAATGTAAAAATAAAACAATTTTTCATGTAGCTGAAAAATAACGTGCGTTTTCACGTACCATTAATATTATGAATAGTTGAAAAGTTTTTAAAAATAAATTTATATTCACTAAAAAAATTTTTTCAATAAAAAAAATATTTGAAAATAAAAAAAGCTACGGAGGGGGCTCGGTTATTGACGACGGGGCATGTTTAACCGGTGGATGGGTACACAATATTATTTACCGTAAACCCAATCTACTTATCTTCCGTAAGTCCCAAATCTGCTCTAGCGATAGTCGGTTACATACCTACGGTTGACAACCGATTTTCTTTACCGATCGCCGATACATTTTCTACTTATTCAGCTGCCAACATTCTATCTACTTTACCAACTGTCAGTAACATGATTACCAATAGTAGATGGCGCATCGGCAAATAAGTATAGGTCAAAAGCCGCCAGATGGCGCGGGGAGCAAACACCAATCATAATACTGGGATAGGTGATCTGGAGGTAGGGGCTGCTGGGGGACCAATCAGGAATAAGGTTAGGGGCGGTGGTGGCAGACACACCCCCTCTGTACTAAAGGACCCACCAATGAGAATGCAGCATGAGTGGGGGAGGGGGCGGGCTGGTCTAGACACGCCCTGGCGCCAAGAGAGGCCGGGAGAGCCACGCCCTGTCTTTCTATAAAGGGCCTTCTCTACTATCGGCTTCAGATAACGTGTGGAAAGTTGGAGGCTAAATTTCCGTTACAATATTGAAGGCGAAGATATTTACAGACACACACTTCAAAGTTGAAAGTTGTGTGTCACATGCGCCTTGTTATTTAATAAAAGGTTAGAACTCAAAAGAGCACATGGGTGGTTCCACTACCACTTACCGCGCGCAGTGCGAGCAGCAGAGAGATAGAGAGAATGATTGATGTTTAAGAGCTTTCTTAGCTATTTGTTGTAGCCATTTGTAGTATATTCTTGACGACTTTAAAAACGAATATACATACATTATAGTATCATCTTTGCTTTACAGACATAAATTCGATCGTCTGCAGCATATATTCGACCTTCTTGTACCGATTGCAATATGATCCTCATCGTTCTGTTATGTGCGCTATCTGCAGTTTATTGAATTCTGTTTTTCCCATATCTACTGACAGTGTTAAACAATACTCTAAGCGAGGTGTTACGATTGTTTTATAAATGACACATCTGGTGTACACTGACACATACTGCTCTACTCTGTTTAGGAAGCTCGTTTCATTACCTATTTTCTGTTATCTTATACTTGCAGTAGTCTTTTAATCGTAGCTTACCATTAATAATGATATTCAAGTGTTTGATTATTCCCACTCGTTCTAATTCCGTTCGACCCAGACACTTCTATTCAACTGTCCCTCTGATTTAATTTCTTATGCTCTTTACAACCAAGTTTTTTGTTTTTTCTGCATTCAATTTTTATTGATTTCTATTCATCCACTCTTCAACTATATCACATATTCATCTTTCTCCAGTTTTTCCAGTTACATATTTCTCACAAACTCAGGAAATATTTTTATTGCACACTCATCGGGACACACATTGACTGTATAATTTATATATATATATATAATAAATAGCAAGGGACCCAGCACAGACCCTTGTGGTACCCCATATTCTGTAGTAATCATTTTAGACCATTCATTCTGTTTGAGAGTGGTCGAGCATCCTGTTGCGCATTGCTGGAGTGCGCACTGCAGGCTAGCGTGGGCAACCGCTCGCTGTTGCTGCTTAGTGGCAGCACCTCACAGGAGCGTGAAATTCACTGGCTACGGTTCTTTCGAATACGCAGCCATCTTGCATAAAACTCTTGTTCAGCTTGGGTGTCACATCGTGAAGCGTGCGTCTCAATTGTGCATTTACTCAACGTTCTTATTGTGCTACTCGGCCACAGAACAGAGTTACATCGCAAACATCTGGCTTAATCACTGTGATCGCTAGAAAGTCTGCTCATCTGGTACATCAGCATCTAGACTCATCGGTTCGTGCTCTCGTAATCTGTGTCATCGCGTGGCCAGCGTGCGACAGTTCCACCGATTAATATAATCGTGTGCGGTAAAGTACTGCTCATCATTTAATTAGTTACCTTTTTGTGTACATTTTCGCTATATTTTTTATCGTATTTTTATGTGTTTTTGTATTAGAAACGTCCACTACATTTGACAAGTGGGGCAAATAAATGCCACTGTTATTCAACATCTGTGTACCACTTTTAATTACTATTTCGATACATTACAGGCCACTACCTCTTCAACAACCTCAATTCTGGAACACATTCTTAAATTGAACTTACTGTGTTCTATTTCTAAAGTACGATGGAAAACATTCTAATACCCTTCCTCCAATTCCATATTAGTACAGTTTGTCTATTAATATTTCCCTGTCCGCTGTCTCAAAAGCTCGCTTTAAGTCCATGAAGAACTTACAATCCATCTATCCCTCACTAATTTCCAATTGCCATCAATCTACTAAGTTGAATCACCGTTTCACACAAATATTATTTTCTAAAACCTGTCTGATCTTCCATTATGACTTCATTCATTGGTAAGTATTTTTCAATTTGATTCTTTACTACTAATTGAAGCACGTTCTCGTACAATGGCAACATATTAATTGGCTTATACTGATTTGCTTTTTTGGTTTTATCTATTTTTGGGGTCGGTATGATGGTGAATATTTTCCAGCTCTCTGATGCATCAGAGGATCCCTTCCCCCATCCCAGATCCCTTCCAGGATCCCAGAAGGAACCTTTGTCCTTGATGCACTGTCACTTAAGGTTGGTACAACAGCGGACCGTTAAACACCCAGTAAAAGTCCATCTTTGGGGCTGCTTCTCAAATCTGGGTTTCGGAGCTTTGTATCTGTTTACCTATAACCTGAATGCTCCGACAATCCTCGAGATTTATAAGAAATCTTTATTACCGACTGCTGAACGTTGGTTCATCAAGAAAAACGAGGACTGGATTCTGCAGGAGGACAACGATCTCAAACACTGCAGCAAGCTTTGCACCGAGGGGAAAGAGCAGTCTGGCGTCATTACACTTGATTGCCCGTCGCAGTCGCCCGATGAAAATTCCGATTGAAAATGTGTGGACATATATCAAGCATAAACTTCATGGAAGAAAAATGTTCACTTTGAAGCAATTAACACGAGAAATTCGTCGCATTTGGATGTCCTTACCGAATGAATATGCCGTCAACTTGGTCGAAAGTATGCCTCGGAGATGCCAGGAAATTATCGTCGCCGGTGGTGACTGGACACATTATTGATACAACAGCATTTTTGTTCTGATGGAGTAACAACGTACCCACGCATTTAAAACTTTAAAAAAATAAATTTTTATGCAAATCAACCCGAACACGCTCTTCCTTAACTGACTATAGGTAAAAGTAGCGTTTATGCATAGAAAACACAAGGCAACTTTTGATACAGGTTCCAGAAGAATAAATGGTTATATTACCCAACATCTATGTGTCTCAATGTCTTCTTTTAGACTTTTAGCGTCTGCGGTCTTTACGATTTTTTACCCTGGCTCTCGCACGGATTTATAATCTTTTCTGCCGGTCTTGATTTTCGTTTGTTGACACGCTATTTTTTCCCTCCCCACTCGGCTAGAAGACGATCACCATCGAGAACCCGCAGCTCGCTCGGGCTCACTTGGTTGCCATTCCAGCAGTCTCCGCTTGGTCGCGAACCTTCCACGGAGCTGGTCTACGTCGCTCGGCGGCCCAATATCTTACATTAATATTTTCAGGATCTTTGAGCTTTAATTCGCCAATTCCATGTGATCTGGAACAATGCATTTTTCTTTCACTGATCCCTTTTACATTGCTGCCCCCACTGCCTTTAAATAGCCAAGTCATATCAAGCTGCCCTGGTCCTAGCATGTGCACAACAGTTGAAAATCATAACACCAACACAGCTTGCTGCATTGCTGTTGTTGAAGGAGACAGTTGATGTGTCCAGAGTGTCAACTCACTCTAAGCACGGCGATCTCCGTCCTTATCTTACGCACGCATTCGCGGAGGTATCGATGTCGTTCCTTTCTTCATATACGGCACTACTTAGTCTCACGGTTAGCAACTCAAACGCGGTGCACGGAGAGATTTACTTTTATAATTTTAATAATTCGTAAAATTTCAAAAATTTTGGGCAGCGATTCAGCGTTAGTGACGCATTTAAAAAACTAACCCGGACTCCTCTTTCCCCGCTTATTTTATTCTAATCCTCTAACCTCGTCTGTTGCTCCCGTTATCCGACACGTATCCTCCTTGTTTATCTTTCACATTTTTTTGCTGCTTTCGCACTTTATTGAGACCACTTCGTTTTCGCTCAACTTTATGAAAAAAGCCTCTTTCGACCATTGACCTAGCGCTTCGCGAAATTCCTGGGATCACTGAGTGTGACAAACAACTTGCCGCATTCCTTTGAGTGAAAGATCCGCCGCCTTACCTATTTCTTTCTATCTCTGCTGGTGTAGAGTATTGTGTCGAGTGCTTACACCCTTTACACAGCCCATCGATGTGCGCTAACCGTGGTGGTCGCAATTTAAGTTTAAATGTTTGTCCGGTTTTAACGCTCGATATCGCCGAATGATCAGAGATGCGTAAAAAGCCGTGACCGAGGACACTGTTTTTGAGCTTTTAGACCTTTGGAAAAAAATTAACATACTTGCGGTATAGGCTTTTGCAAAGCACGTGAATCCAATCCAATGTTAATCATCTGTGCAACATGAGACCGATTCGTACTTTTCCAGAATCAAAAATAAAAATCTTTATATTCTGTTTTTGAAACGCAAGAACTCCTGTGAACAGTGATCCGGCCACATTCGTACATAAGCCGAACCTCTGCGTAGCTCAACGCGTCTGTACATTCTTGCTGCGATAAAAATTATATAACCGAGCCTTGTGAACATTGTGGCACATATGAGTTTGTATTCAGACAGAATCCCGTAGGTCAGAATGTAGAATAAGCTATACAAGATTTTTACGTTTTTTCGCAAACCATCTTAATTGTTTATAATGCAGGAAATTTCGGGGAGCAGTCCATACTACGGTATCTAATCGAAGACAAAAAGATGCAGCCTTCTTCGCTAATAATTAATGGTACAAACATTATTACAATGTGCGTCGGAAATTTTGTGTTCCTCGATGGCTTATATTACTGTATATGCCTCTGCGCCGATTACCTTCCCGATTAGTAGAATAAGCTATGCAAGATTTTAACGTTTTTTCGCAAACCATCTTAATTGTTTATAATGCAGGAAATTTCGGGGAGCAGTCCATACTACGGTATCTAATCTAACACAAAAAGATGCAGCCTTCTTCGCTAATAATTAATGGTACAAACATTATTACAATGTGCGTCGGAAATTTTGTGTTTCTCGATGGCTTATATTACTGTATATGCCTCTGCGCCGATTACCTTCGGTTCAACAAGTCCCATTTTAAACGAATTTTTTTTCATTTGTTTAATAAACCAGATAAGCAATATTACATTAAGACGACGAATTCATCGTCTTATACTTAATTATACAGCCAGAGTAACTAGCCTGAACTAGACCTACACATATAAACACAGGGATCCATACCATACTATGCCCACACTTATGAAGACCAGCGATAAACTACCGTTACTTAAGCTATAGTGATACTACCAAGCAGTAAGACTATAGTATCAAGAGAGGTGTGAAAAACAATCCACGAAGTACACGTTAATCACGATAATCAAAGAGAAGAAATTAACGGGACAAATGGGCTACAGGAGATGAGCTACAAGACGACTATCAGATATAGTAATACCCTGCTATACCGGCAGAGCTTGGAGAAAGAGCGGGGAAGTCGGTATAAAAGGACACGACATACCACAGTCGGAGAGCATTCTGTTCACAGACTTTCACCAACATCCGGAATCTACCAAAGGAGGACCAACTCATCAACCAAAGAAAGACCAGCTAACCAACCAAAAGAGGACCAGCTAACCAACCAAAAGAGGATCAGCCAACCAGCTAAAAGAGGACCACCTAGCCAACCAAAGGAGAAGCATCTTCAACCGCACCACTCCAAGGACCAGGCCTGATATCTCTGAGCCAGCTAAAACGAACATCTTCCAAGGCCAACTACTGAGCTACCAGTCGTCCATGCAGTCCAGCATCCGAGTCAACAAGATCTCACCTCGAAAAGAAACCAGCGTGGTATGGACAAAATTATACTAAATCCAAAAGGGACTTAAAAAAACACCCTAAAAACTAGCTAGAGACGCTCCTGTCGCCGTTCCGATGCGCCGATGCACCGAAGATGCATCTCGCTAACGCCTCCACCACAGCAGCGGCGGGGCTAGCGAGTAGATAGCATAGCCAGGAGAGCTCGAGCGAAAGTTCCGTCCCCACTACGGCCCACTCGATGTAGGTATAGGGCAGACTTGTTCCGAAGACGAGAAATAATAACAAAGTAAATATAGGTATATTATCAATGCCAAGCCCGGTAGGCTAACAGTCTCTCGTGCCTTGCGTAGAGAAGATAGAAACTGCCATACCACTAGAGAAACATTTCAATCATTTAATATCAAATCTCCTACTTCGTGCAGACACGATTATAACGGCATGCGTAAGCCCGGGACTTTTGTAAGGTAATAATCACAAAAATTTTATAAACAGGAGTACATTTAAATATCATTCAAATTATTTAACATTTATCTGTATTGTAACGTAGCAGAATATTCTAGCTGCGTCATCCTCGCTCGACGACTACCCACACGATCGCGCAGGGCTGGAGGGATAATTTTCGTACTTTATTGAATTATTTATTTATTTTTTTTTTTCGTTTTATTTTATATATATATATATATATATATATATATATATATATATATATATATTACGATTTGTACGACCGGACGGAGGAGAGCACCGCGTCTGCTGATAGCTGGCCTCTGGATTGGACCTTTTGCAACGACCGGCTCTTTCCATCTTTATCTATTGGGAAATATCGTTGTCCCGCTGGATGTTTATCGATTAGTGATACGCCACTATCTATTGTTGGCTGGCACGTAATAGCAACGATCCATCAGTCGTTTGGGGTTCACCGGCCGGATAGAGGTACACATCCCGAGGATCAGTTGTTAATTTTATGCGTCGTCCAGCTGAGGCGCTCCGGTGACACCGATTCCCCCAATTGACCGAGCTCAGACCGATAGGTGGGGATCATAGTTCACGGGCACGCGTGCTGGCAGGACCTCAGGGCTTTTTTCCGGTGATCATAGAGTAAGGAGGAAGTAGCTCTGTGTCTCCTCTCTGGTGTATCGTTCAATCGCTGGCAATATTCGAAAACTTATTCAACTAACGATCAACCTGCCCCAAATTCACACACGTTGCTGTATATTATCTGGAAACGAGGAGTGAGGCGAGTACGACACTCGAGATTTCCCAGAAGTTGAGGAACCTCACATCGTCATCGTCCCGGTGAGCTCTCTTCCCTTCTACGGTCTTTCGCCATTATTTTATTATTATCTTTTAATTCTTTGTAAAATTCTATGCGAACTTGGTCATACCTACGACTCTTGTACACCGCGGGCAGAGTATGAATTTGTATCAGGAACCGCGGCGTCCATAGCCTGTAACCTCGAGATCGTTTAACCGGTAGAAGCCGGGAAAAAGTCACTATTAATTCATTGTTTTCTGCTGACGGTTAAACCGTGCGCGAGTTAGGCCGTTATCCCGAAGTGTGATGGTTTGTGTGGGATTTGAACGGGATAGACCGCGTCATGGATTTTACCGAATTATGGACTTTAGATTTATACGATTTAGTTTGAGTTTTCTATCGGTTTGATTTAGAAGGTCGCGCGCGCGTTAATACGTCGTCCCGTCGTGTGTTTTGTGTGAAAGGGACTAGCACGTTATAGACCGCGTCACGTATTATTCAAATTAATCGGCGTTTCTCTGTCTTATTTATCTATTTATTTATTTATTCTTTTGGACTTTGTTTTAACATTATCTCAGAATCGCGGAGAGCGTAATCGGCCGTCGTCCCGTATTTTGGACGTGGATTCGAGGGACGTGTACAGTCCGAGGCGTATCTCGCGTAGTTAGAATGTCCATTACGTTTTATTATATTTTATTCGACAAACTACAGTATAAATTATTACATTTGTCTAATAAACCATACTTTTACCTAATACTGAAGCCTGTATTAATTTCCTCTCTGCTCGAGTCCGAACTAAAACCCTTTAAGGGTAATGATAACGTAAAATAACGTTACAACGTATTAAAACTACCAGCAATAGAATATTATTATATTCTATTGCTGGTAGGTGTCAGGAGTTTTCTCCTGACACGATGCGCACAGTTAAGCGTTTGAAATTTGCTGCCTGGTATACTAAATTAAAAGACGCCAATTACGGAAGCGTGAAGACTACACGAAGCAAGTAGACCATGCAGCAGCTCACCGCGCACCATCGCTCTACAAGGGCTGTTTTACAATAGCAGCCATCTTAATAATTAAGCTCGAGCAGCTCAATCTCACCTCGTGAAGCGTACAGCTCAGTCAGTGTTTTCTCGTAGTGCTTAATCCCGAAATAAGTCGAACAGAACAGTGAACATTTAGTGAACATCCGACGTTAAACTCACTGTGAAGAATACGGTCTACTCATCGGTACATCGGTGCATCGACAAAAATCGGTCTCACTTGTATTGTGCTCATGTCCTTAGCGACACCGTATCGTGTTGGCACTCAGCAGCTGCTCAAGTTGTTCTCACCGATTCATATAATCGTGTGCAGTGTTGGTACCGCTCGTTTTTTATTTGCTCTTTTTCTGTGTTTAAATACATTATCTATTTATATATTTTATTTCTGAATTTATGTATTTAAAAGTCCATCCAAATTTACAGGTGGAGCAATAAACGCTATTCACCCAACATCTGCGTACCACTGTTATTCTTATTTAATATTAAGTACAGTCCACTACCTCGACCAACTGCGTTTTTGAACAGAGTTTATACGCGGGAATATTCGAATGAGTTCAGTGCGTGTGAGTGTCGGCAAGATAGTCTCCCCTTTATCGAAGATCAGTAAGGTAGGTTCCGGTATTACCAATAGTGTTGTGTATAACGGGTATAAAAGATGTTAGCTGGTAGATTAATAAACAGCTTCAGTGTACAACAAACATATAATTATATATAATTATTGGCTTCGTCGATAGTAAAATTTTGGACGGTAACCACGCTAAATCCATCTTTCAAAATCATAAAATGAAGTATCTTTTTTTTATATGCGGATGATGGACAAATACCATCAAAAACTTTGTAGACAGACTTCAAAAAAAGTCACCCAGTAGGTAGATGCGTTTCAAACACTGTTCCCCAGTACAAAGTCGGACAGAGCGGGGCTGACCGGAGTTAACCTGCTCGTTCGGCCAAGAGTCTCCCCGAGGCGATCCAACAGGACAAAAGTATTAGCGTGCGAAACGATAAATGTTCAATACGTGTTTCTTTTGGTATAATACTCCCAAGCGGGTGACGGCCCGAGCCCTAGTTTGCCCGCATCGACAGGAAGGTCAGCCGCGGGAGCCTGAAGGTATCGGTATTGGCGAGAGGAGAGATCTCGAGACTTTGTCGTCGTCATGCGAGCGGGCCGTAGCCCCGTCTATGACGTCAGCGCTCTCGTAAAGAGAACTTCGCGAAGACCATCCCCACAGCATTTCATGGGGACCAGGAGATGCAATGATCTCGGTCGGCTTTTGAATTTCCGCTGCGCTGCGAAGTCTTTTTCATTTCGTTCGCTTCAGGCTGCTGCTACGGACGAGGCATGGAAGCTCTCGCTAGAGACGTTGCTGACTCGGATATTAACCCCAGTCGCAAGTGTTGTTACGAAGCTTTAAATTTTATTGGTGACTACGATTTGGGGGAAGGGACTTTATCGGCTGAAACAACCAGAGCCAACGTATTATCGTGGACTCTTGCGCCGGATTTTGTACAACGAGAACGTGTATATCGGGTCCGCTGCCGTGTCTGATCGACGGAAACCGACGCCTGCCCCCCGCGATTCTGGACCACTGCGAGACTATTTCTCGAGAGGCTCTCGATACTGCAACCTTCCGGTAAGGCCGTTATTCGTCTCTAGTTTGAGTGTGGGAATTAGCTCCAGTAATTTTGGTGAGAAAACCCAAGCGATATTGTCGTGACGGCACGCTGTCGAGCCAGAAATCCAACTTTTTTTCGAGAATAGCGGTTAAACAGCTACCGCCTAGTATTTCAAATTTACCAATAATTCGCTTCCCGAGAATAAAATAATCGCCGAAGGGGTTCCATTAAATTGTGTTTTAATTTTGGTTAAATATTTTATTACGGTAAATTTGAGCGCGGCAGAGTTCACGTATGGAGCATGAATATGTGTGAAATTGAAAGCGAAAATTCAGATATTACTTGTTATTTATTTGACTGTTTCTGTTTTATTTTTCTGGCTTTACCGATTCTGTTTGAATTAATCCGATTAATTTGTTCTATTTTGCGTATTCTGATTTGTTTAATCCGATTTATTCATTCTATTTTATTTATTCCGATTTATTTATTCTGTTTTGTTTTATTAGTTTTATTTATTTTGGGCTCTTTTATTCTTTTTTATTTATTTAATTATTTCTTCGATTCATTCATTCAGTGTTATATAATAGTTGTGTTAGTTATTTAATTATTTCTTTTGATTCATTTATTTTGTGTTATTTGAATTGTTTCGTTTAGATGTTGTCGCCAGTCCGAGATCTTTTGTTAAATATTTTAAGGAAAATTTAATTGACGGGAATCTAGCACGTTACCATTTGTCGCTTTCCGACCGTGCTTCCGAGAGTACCACTTTGGCTTTCGGCTGATCATTTTGTTCAATCCACTGCAATAAATTGTTTATTATATTTTTGATTCTCTAACTGCCGTGTTGAGACTTTCTGCGTGAGACACCTCTGACTGACCCATTTCCTCTACCAATTACCAAGGCTGCAGCAAAGCCGAGCTGGCCCCGTGTATTCCGCGTGCGAATTAAATTTGTCTCGGAAAATAATTTATTTCCCGGAACTGGCGGCCAGCATGCAGGAGCACAGGCTTTTGTAACCATCCGCAGGAGCTGGAAGCGGTGGAGTTAGGAAAATTGGTTACAGTCGATACAAAGTTATTTTCTTAGCGAATAGAGCAATGGACCAGCCAGTCGATTCAGGACACTCTATCGAGTCAGTTGAACAGTCTCAGAAAAACTGATATCGTATCAATGTTATATTGTCTCTACTGCTGATTTATGATATTTATCTATCAGTAGTCTAAACAAAATTTGTTATAGCTCGATGAAAGTAGCAGAAAAATTGGCCATGCAGAAAATTCGTCATCCTGTTGGATACGCTAATAAACAATTACAGGGTAAATATTTTCAATTATTATTGTTATGGCGGTACCGCGTAATTGGATTATTCGGTATTCGGTATAATATTAAAAAGTTATTATTTTTGGGATCGTTTGCCGATAAGGAGATGAATCTCGAGTAATAGATGAAAACGCGAATTTAGATAAAAGGAAGTATTTATTATAGGCAACGGTAACTTTCCGTTGTCTATTTAATTGTCAATGTAAGAATGTACAATAATACGTTGTTTCGAGTATTTGACGAGGAACCAACCGTTCTCTGTTGAGTCTAATTAAATACCGATTTTAGCAAAGCAGTTAGCAACTGCGTTTGCTAAAATCCCTTAGTTGGCAGCTTTTTCTTTAGCCAATCGTAGATTACCTAGCGAGTCGCCTTATGCTGCGTCGGCGTCTACCTCGCATCCTGTCTTGAACGAATTCTGTATTTTAGAATTCTGTATGTAGCTGTGTCGGCGTCTACCTTGTATGCCGCGACACAACATTATCTTCTAATTTTCTATACAGATATGCATTTAAAAATACATACATGCGTACTAAATTTATCGGTATCACCAGTCACTTACAAAGTCAAAAGAGTGTTATGCCGGTACCGAGTAATTGGATTATTCGGTAGTCGGTATAATATTAAAAGTTATTATTTTTTTGGGATCGTTTGCCGATAAGGAGATGGATCTCGAGTAAAAGATGGAAACGCGAATTTATATAAAAGGAAGTATTTATTATAAGCAACGGTAACTTTCCGTTGCCTATTTATATATCAAAGTAAGAAGTACAATAATGCGTTGTTGCGAGTATTAATCGAGGAACCAACCGTTCTCTTTTCAATCTAATTTAATACTGTCTTTTCGTAAAGCAGTTGCTAACTGTCTTCACGAAAATCCCTTAATTCGCAATTTTAGCGTTAGCCTTTCGCCCGAACGCCAAGCGAGTCGCTCATGCTGCGTCAGCGTTCTTGGGGTCGTTCATACGATCGGGCATTGGACTTCGTTTCCTGTCTTAAACGAATTCCAATGTTACTTTGCTATGGAATATTCCCGAATATACTAAATACGGAGTGGAATATTCCGCGGCACAACATCCCTCCCCCCTTAAAAGGAAAAATTTTTTCTTCAAAAAATTTTTTCTTCGATTGGTTTCTCGTATTTCCTCTTACAATTTTACTGTTTGATGTTATATAACAATACAATAAAATGTTTCATTTTTTCATTCGTTGACGATGAAGTTTTTCCTCTGCTTCTTATCGTCTTTCGTGCCGAGCGAGTCGTTCTCGGTTGAGGGGACGGGTGCATAACCTGGCCAGCTCGGATCGGGGTTGCTCTTCTGGCTGTTGTCGTCCGATCGGCTCGAGGTTGATGTTTACCTCGGCTGTTGCCGGGGTCGTTGCCTCGCTTGTCCTTGTTGGTGTTCGGTTTCGTTGATACCTATAACATTTAAACAGAACATAGCCAACCAAGGCTATCGGTGCTACTGCACCCAGTGAGTAGAAACTCAGATTATGGATGCGTTGCATCCCGTCTCCGTCGGTATTGAGGTTGTCCAAGATTTGGTCGGCTCGAGCTCCGAGCTTTTGAAGCTCTTCCGGGTCTCGCAGCACGCTCTGCAGTGGACTTGTCCTCTCGGTCTGCTTAGGGGGTGCCTGACCTTCAATTTCCGTTAATTTTAAATCGAACGATGGAAGGTAGTTTTCCCTGATGACCTGCGACGTTCGCCCGATGGTTCTGATACTGAAATCTCGGACGGTTACTATACATATGCCTATCAATGCCAGTATTCCCCAATTGCTCAGTATTTCGTGTTGAGTGGGATTTTTTCCACAATTTATTCCTACTGGTTCGGGGGTTGGCGCGACGTATAGCCATCGCCCTTGCTGTTGCATTGGGACGACGAAGGGATGGGTTATTTCGATGACCCTTTTTGCACAATTTTTGCCGTTATCGGTGTCCATTTTTGCGTAAATAAGGACCTCGCAGGGTGCGTCGTTCGTAATCAGAATTGTAGGGTGTGTTGGAGGGCAGATGTATGATTTGTCCAGTACCTTACAAATTTTTACGTCGTCGGCTGTCATCCTGAGGTATCTGCGATTTTCGATATCTATGACTACGCGATTCTCGGTCGCGTCGATGTAGTAGTGTCTACCATTGTCCGCTCGCATGGGTATAGGATATACTTTCTGTATGCTATACTGTTGCTGCCCGATCAGCGGTATAACCAGCACGAGTACTACCGCGTTGCCTTCGCTGTAGGCCCTGGTATCAGCCAGTCGCATAAGTGTTGACGCTTGGTCGTGTGCTTTGGCGACTGGGAAACTACTGCCTGGCGGTAGGTGTGGTAGTGCTTCGACGAGGTGCTTGACGAGTGTGCGTGGTGGCAAGGACGTTGCGCTGGCCTTACCACTAGCTATATCGTCCACTAGCCACACTAGCTCCTGTACGTCGCCTAGTAATGCTTCGACTGCAATACTTATTGCGTTGAGCGTCTCGTCTAAGTGTTGGCGTCTCTTCAAGTAGTATACGTCGCTGTTGAGCGTGCGGTTTACAAGCTGCATTTGGGCCAGCAGCGTCTGTTCGTTAGCCTGTATATGATGTGCGCTTTCATTGAATAGGCTGAGCGTGGTTTTTATGATCTGGACTTGGTTTTTCAGCCCTTCCTTCAGGGTCTGTTGGGACGCCTTAAGATTCGTTATTTCTTCATGTAGCTCCCGCGCGTCGGCGGCGTCCATGTTTCCTATGATGGCCTTTATTATGCTTCCTAGGCCGTCTATCAATCCTCTGCGCTCTCTGACGGGGCGCGTCCCGAGGAGGTCGAATATGGTCAATACCCCCATCTCTATCCTTTTCTTCATTCGTAGAACGGAGTCGTTGAGGATGGGGCATATGTCGTTGACCCGAGTTTCGCCTTCGCACAGTTCGGTGAGGCGTTGTAGATTTTCGCTAATTTCTACTTCTCGCTGCATTAGAGCGGCGAGGTCCAACCTGATAATCAACCGCCACGTCGATTGGATTATCTTGAGGCTTCCTATGTCTTCGTAGTAGATTCCCGGGTTGCTGGCAAACGTGCTGACGACGTAGTCCGGGGGATGCTGCGTGGCTTTTGTTAGTCCACCTTTTGCTGCTGTCAGCCTGTAATGAGGTAGGAGAAGAAGCGTGAGAATGCTTGCTGCGTTTGTTCTCCTTCTTTCCTAGAGCGGTCTCGCGGGTTTCGATGTGCGAGGGCTCTTTGGCTCATTCTTACTCTATTAATTATGAATTCGAGGCCTCTTGGTTCGGCCGTGCTACGCACCGTAATTTGCTAGCGCATCCTAGACGGTAAGTATACATCTTTTCTTTGATCCGTTCCTGGTAGCGGTCCTATTTTGCCGACCGTTACTTTCTCGAGGGACTTCGATGGGGTGTCGATTACCCTCATCGGCACTCATTCCCTTTTCCTTCAATTATTTTCAGGCGGTCATCGGCAGTAGGAGTGGCTACGCCACTGTGGCAGTCGCTATACTCTTTTATAACGCTGTCTTCGTCTGCGCTGCTGGAAGTTCGTGGGCTACGGGCCCCGCCGTGCCTCGCTTCCTCAGCAGGCCTTTGCGGTGCTCTGTCCGCAGTTTCTTCACTCGGTGTGCCCACCGGTGGCTCCGCCGTTGGGTCGCTCTCTCTCTCGAGCGGCCTTGCAACGTTTGCCTTTCGCGGCCTTCCGCGCTTCGCGGGTCCGCCATGCTGTGCTGGGCCCGCTCTATCCTTGTTAGCGGTGCTCGCAGTCTTACCAGTGGCCTGCGTATGTAGCTTGCGTGGTCTACCCCTTCCCCGTCCACACGGCTTTTCGGCGGGGCTATGGGGTTCAGTAGAGCGTTCTGCAGGCACGCTGCGAATCTCTCTGTCCTCTTCTGGCGCATTGGCCAGAGCGGCCTCTCTCTCTGCCGCGTTGCTAGGCTGGCCCGGGGTATTCTCGGCTCTCCGCTTTGTGCGGCTGTCCGTACCCGGCAGCATGCTGTCCTTTTCTTTCTCGTGGGCGAGCTTGGTTCCTCGCTCCGACGAGCTACCACGGCTGTAAGGGGTATCCTCATCCCTCCGCTTTGTGCGGTCATTCGTTGTGCCGAGTTACCCCGTGGTGCCGTCCTTTTCCGATCCACGGATTTCATTCTCTGCTCTCTCTTGGAAGACTTCGCGTGGTCGCGTATATGCGACTCGGAGCGTCTACATCTGTGTTTCTTTTTTCGGCTTTATTCATTTTACCGGACCCATGCCCCGATTTTACTTTCTTTCCAGGCAAGGGTTGCAATTCTTGGTCCTTCGATCTGACCCTAAAGGGTGTGCGATACTGCACCTCGTGCGTGTGCTGTCGCTCGTTCCCTTGTAGATAGAATACACGCTTGTATTCGCACATTATTCCGGCGCGAGCTGCTTGCTTTTCGCTGCCGGGGGGTACCAAGTCGGGCTTCCGTCGTTGCTGCGCGAAGCGTTTGGCCCCCGTGCTCGTTGAGCGTACGCGTAGTGCCTTGACCTGCCGGCTCCGTACGGCCTTCGCTATCTCCGACGGCTCGAGTGTCGCCGACGGCCGTTGCACTTCTCCGTCGTTTTTATAACCATATAAACTCACTTTATTAGGTTTTGACGGTGTGACACAGAATCTCGCTACTTTTCCTCGGCTGATTCCGCTCCTCATAGGTAGTCCGACAGATTTATTCTCCTTGGCGGCATCCGTGTTAGACCCGTTTCCGTAAAGAGAATTTGTCTTCGTAAGCAGGCCTATGTATTTGCACGTGGCTGCAGTTCTACCGCGTGGTGACGAATTTATCCTCGTCGCGCCGTCCCTTAGCGGCATGCAGTGCCCATACAACTTGAGCATCTCGCCATGCAGGATGTCCGCTTTATGCTGCTTGATAAAGTCCATGCCAAGTAATCCGTTGACCTTCAACGGCACATTGTTCGGAACGATGTAGAACCAATGCTCTACATTTAGAGCCGGTGTCTCGAGAATAATTTAAGCTATCCCGAGAAGGGTGAATTTTTCTCCTGCAACACCCTGCAGTTCCACGGAGCACCTGCTCACCATGGTTTCGGGCTTGAGGCAGCCTTCCTTGATTATGCTGCACTGCGCTCTGGTGTCCGCTTTAAGGGTGAGTACCCCGGTTGTGGCCAACGGTGCTTCGATGTCGAAGTCGCTGGCGGTGGCACTCGACGCCGGCAGCGTTACTTGTAGAAGCTGCAGCGTTGTTTTCTTCTGCTTGCACGCAGGTCTCTGCTGAACAGTTAGCGTATTCAGTCTCAGTGCGCCCAGCGCGTTCTCGCCTGCAGTGGCTGGATCTGGCCCCGCAGTTACCGTATTTTTTGCATCTTTGTAGCCTGCGTTTCTTGGCTGTCGGGGCGGCTGCGTTGGCTCGCTTTTATTCTGCGACAGTCTCTTCCGGCATTCCTTCCACATGTGGCCTTTCTTCTGGCAGTAATTGCAGGTTATTTCCACATTGTGGATTGACTTGTTTTCACTGGGTACTGGTAGGCTTACTCGTCCCGTATTCTGGGTGCAGTCTCGAGCCATGTGTCCAGGTTTTCCGCAGGTGAAACAATTTTCGCCCTGCCGGGGTGATGCGCCTTGGGACCTTCTGGGGTGGCTTAATACTCCACCTACCCCTCCCTTTGGCTGCACCATATTCGTGATCTCGATGGCGCCTGTAACGGACTCGTGGAGGGTGGCGTAATTACGAGATCTCACCAGAATTTGGACCTGCCCATGCAGTCCATTTTCGAAGTTGGCCTGGGCGCTCTTCCGTGTTATTTTTTCGACGATGCGCATCTCCAACATCGAGGTGGCTTCCTCGCAGAGTTTTTCTATTATATCGACGGTGATACGCTCAGTCCTGGCGGCGTATACCGCGATGTCCTCACCCTGGCCCTGCCGGAGGGAGTTGAACTCTACTTGTAACGCAGGCAACGACTTCCGCTTTCCGTACAGGGCCTCCAGCTCGGTTTTAAGCTGCGCTACCGAGAGGATGACTTTATGCTTCATCTCTCTGGACGCCCTTCCCTCGAGCTTGCTGCTGAGCACCAGTTCCAACAGGATGTCTTGATCCTGGGGCGCTACACGCTTAAAAACAGTCTCGCATGATCGTAAGAAGGCATCTAGTTCGTCAGCGTTGCTGCCGTCGAAGCGCTTTATATTTTTCAAGGCCAGCCCCAGGTCGAGTGTCCGACTCGGTGTTTCCGACACCCTCCGTTGTTCCCTCTGGAACACGGGATCCGCAGGGGGATAATCCGATTCTTCAAATCGGGTTTGCCTCGACCGCGGACGTGGTATTGGACGTTCTTCCAACCCTGTATTTCCCAGCCTCCGCGATAGTTCGGCGTTTTGCTCTCGTAGGGACCGGATGAGTTCGTACTCGTCCGCACCTACCTCGTTGAGCGTGTCCGCCAAGTTCCGTCTCGCCGACGGTGTTTCGGCCTCCCTGAGTTCGCGATCGAGTTCGCGTTGGCCTCTATCGTGCTCGCGCTGCAGCCTCTCGCACTGGCGTCGCGCTCTTTCAAGTTCGCGTTGGCTTCGGTCGACCGCTTCCAACCGATCGCGTACTCTCGCTGGTACCGACCGGGCTGTCGTACCGGTAGCTGCTGAAGAACCCACACGATCTATGGTTCGCATGTTTTCTATTTCTCGCTTAACCATGTCCTCGGTGATGCGTTCAGGCGTTTGCTCGCCAGTGGCCATATTAAGCAAGTCGTCGCTAACGTTGCTGTCATGATCCCCGAATGACGCACCCCTACGTGGGTTTACGCCAAACTGGGCCGTCAGTCTGTCCGCCAGGGCCCCTTGTCTGGACGAAGGGATTCGCCCCGACGGCGAGAGCTCGAATAGCGCCCTGCGCGCTTCGTAAACGATGTCTCCTACTGCCGCAGCTAAACCGGCTGTAGGGTCTACTTCTTCGCCGGGCAACGTCGTCTCTAGCGAATTGCCCCTATTTCTTGGTCGGGCTCCTCTAGGATCTGACATGCTTGCAAATTTCTCGGCTAACTCTACTTTAGAATATTCCCAAATATCTATTCTACACTGGCTTCGGCAAAATTATTAATTTTGTTTTTTCAAAATTTCAAAATATATTTTTCCCTGACTGGCTTTGATTTTTATCGGCAATATGTACTAATAACGTAACCGCCACTTACAGTATGATGATCTGGAAGGCGGTCCTTTCCATTGCGATGTCCTCGAGTGCTGTTCCTTCGGTGCTGTAGACCCGTTGTCTCTTAGCTTTCCTCGAAGGTTGGTCCAGTTGTCCTCCCTGGTACCGTTGACCCGTATCTCCGTTGGTTCCTGGGTTCGTCCTTGGTGCGTCGCCAATGGTTACGCGACGGCTTCTTCTCGAGCAGCTGCTTTGCGTACTCGGCTGCACACTTTGTGCGGTTTTCCGCGACTTGACGTGACACCGTCAATCGGGACTTTAAACGGTTGACCGATACGTCACCCCGCACCGACGTTCACTTTGCGTCTTCGCGTTAGATTAGTCGGGTTTTCACGAACTACACTGGTGTCCTTGCACGCGTCGTAGTCGTCACTTCAGAGTATTCTCAACTTTGTCCAAAACACTTTTGTCCTAATAAATCACGAATCACTTAACTTCGGCAGATCCCACCGCTGCCACCAAATGTTATGCCGGTACCGAGTAATTGGATTATTCGGTAGTCGGTATAATATTAAAAGTTATTATTTTTTTGGGATCGTTTGCCGATAAGGAGATGGATCTCGAGTAAAAGATGGAAACGCGAATTTATATAAAAGGAAGTATTTATTATAAGCAACGGTAACTTTCCGTTGCCTATTTATATATCAAAGTAAGAAGTACAATAATGCGTTGTTGCGAGTATTAATCGAGGAACCAACCGTTCTCTTTTCAATCTAATTTAATACTGTCTTTTCGTAAAGCAGTTGCTAACTGTCTTCACGAAAATCCCTTAATTCGCAATTTTAGCGTTAGCCTTTCGCCCGAACGCCAAGCGAGTCGCTCATGCTGCGTCAGCGTTCTTGGGGTCGTTCATACGATCGGGCATTGGACTTCGTTTCCTGTCTTGAACGAATTCCAATGTTACTTTGCTATGGAATATTCCCGAATATACTAAATACGGAGTGGAATATTCCGCGGCACAACAAGAGGAGGTGCAGGTGCAGCCTGATGATTCAGAAGTAGCTTCAACTTCAATGCATACAGGGTATATTCAAAATAGTTTTATTTGATCGTTAATGGTATATTGAAAGTAAGCAAAAGAAAGATGTTGGGCGTGCCTATAATAGTAGAACGGTTAGTAAGCATTCTGAAATACCGTCCCACACCGACGTATTTTTTCTATTACTCCTTTGAAAACCACATGTTTGTCATAACTGGTTCAACATTGAATGACGTTCGAAACAACAATATCCTAAGATATTCTACACGAAAGAAGTTCTACAAGAAATGCACGAGAGGTCATGTCTGAAAACCACGATTGCCGGGCCAATTTTTACCGATTAGCCGTAGAGGCAACCGCTCGCAATGACATGCCGAAAAACGAAAATGTTATAATCGGAACTCTCATCGACGATGGAGACTGCTCGTCTATAACAATAGTTAGGAGCTTCCAACGATATTTCCATTGAGTCGATCAAATACCTGACTCGCAGCTTTGGACTTACATAGAAGAAAACTAAACACAACGTTCTTTTCCGTCACAAAATGACAGCAACGAAAAGACCTCGAAATTAGTCTAAACAAACTGATCTTGCAATAGACGTCCTCGAAATTCGTAGTGAAGACGCACACAACACTGCTTTTGATGTCAGAGTATTCGCACAGCCTATTGCCAAGGTAGACATTTCCGGTGAGATCACGAAGCAATAGACAAAGACTGTATCCCAGTATCAGCCAAGCTGCGCGAGATGATGTCGAGTTGCAGATATTGTGTAGTTACTGAAAGTCTTTAAACCGGAAGTATCGGAAGTACACGGTGAAAACAAATCGTTGAAAATAGGATAACTCCGTCCTTCCTTATAAAAGTATACACAGAAAACGGGTCGACGGATATAGAGATACTGTTTGCCGAAGATACACAGGGCGAACTGAGAATTTCAAAGAAAAATAAAATCCTGTCTGATGTCGGACATAGACTTTCCACACAGATTGCCAGTCCTATGGAATATTTATATGGATGAAGAAATAAAATATATATTAACTTGATGAACATTGCACGCTTCTTACTAATTTTGAGTATTCTTTTTATGTCGATATTTAAAAAAAGGAATTTTTCATCAAAATGTTTCATTTCAGATAAGAGTTTCAATATCTATTCTCAACTAGCCCCTTTTATGAGCATCGTGATTAGATGAGAATCTGAATTTTTTATATGTTAATTATAGTGCATATAAAATATGACAATAGCTATAAAATTTGACGCTCGGCCACCAATCGTTTTGTTGAAATAATAATTGTTAAGAATTTGACTCGTGCACTTGTGGCAGTCACATAGTGCGAAGCGTAGGCACATTCATAATACATTGTTCGTCTTTGCCAATTAGATAACGTGCGAAATAAAGAACCAAAATGTTCCCTGGATTTTAATGATTCTGCACGTCTCATCAAAACGAATGGTCACCGAATATTTCAAAGAGAACTCTTCAATTGCTTATGCGAAGTTATTACAACGGAGGCCGCTGGCGCACAGGGGTACCACGAGTGCTATGCAGACTTCTCCCAGCATGGCGCTGGAGACGCTTCCAAGCTGGCCACCGCTCTCTACAGCAGTAGAGCGCAGCAACAGCAGCCTACAGGCTGATAAGAACGGTATAGTGGCAGAGAAATCTGCCGCAGGGATGCCACACAGACATCGCAAGGACACTGCTGGAAGCGCGCCCTGCAGCGTTTAGGAGACAAGACAGCGATTTAACAAGATACCAGTTTAATAACACCTATAACGTGGTATACCCGAAACGAGAAGACTGGACCACTACGAGGACAATAACTGATTTGGTATACGGACGGCTCCAAGACGGTGGAGGGATCGGGTGCGAGACAGTGCCTTGCTGGCTCCAATAAGGAGACACACATTTCGCTAAGGAAGTACTGTACGGCATTTCAGGTAGGGCTTACGGCCACACTATAGTGTGCGCTGGCAAACCGCTCGGTGGGGTCAGAGGCAAGAAGATATGCATCTGTTTGGATAGTCAAGCTGCACTGAAAACATTGGAACGGTGCGAGATCAACTCACACCTGGTGAGGGGCTGTAGGGAGGTACTACAGGAACTAGCAGACCACAATAGGGCGATGCTGATATGGGTCCCAGGACTCAAGAGCATTGTCGGTAAAGAGAGAGCGGACGAGCTAGCCCGAAGGGAGTCATATACTCCATTTTGAGGGTCTGAGCCGGCAGTCGGTATAGTAGGTTGCCGCGTTAAGATGGACATAGCCAGATGCGTGGAGGAACACGAAAGCCTGATTAGAGCGACGCCCGGTATGAGACAAACGAAATCACTTATCAACAGTGGAACATAGAGATCACGGACCAAGTTCTGTGAATGAGTGGGGAAGACATAAGACTAGTAGTGGGTGTACTTACGGGACACTGTGGTCTTAGGAAGCACCTGCACACACACTGGGGAAAAGCAAAACCAGTACGTGCAGGAACTGTGGGGAGGACGAGAAAACGCTCACCCACATTGTTTGCCACTGTCCGGCCTTGGTCGCGAGTCGTCTGAAGTACCTAGGGACACACCGTTTGGAGCATAGAGAAGCCGCCGGCCTCTTTTGAGTGAACTGACGGCCTTCATGAGAAACAGCGGTCTAGCCTAGGAGGGAGAAGGTATAGAAAAGGAAGCACAATGGGCCCAGGGCCTAACTGCGCGGTGTAAAATATGCCCCCTATCGTGAATTATTATTATTACAACGAAAAAATATATCTCAGATGTATCTAAAATATATTTTTTATGTATTTCTGATATATAAATCGACGAGCAGTTCCATGGGGCGTGCATCACGTACGGGGTTCTTGTCTTTCCCCTCCTGGCGTAGCGAAAGGGCTAACTTAAGTACTGCAATAAATCAAAGAAACCAATAGCAGTGTATTATTTTCGATACCCACGGAAGTAACCCTTCAATATCCTTGACATAATTTGAAAACACTTTTAAACGTTTTCGATATTCCTGCCGTGGACGAATTCGTGCATGAAAAGATTGTTTACTCTGCCACTCTGCTAATCCCCCTCTCAGAATTTGCCGCGTTGCAACGCTTCTTTTAGCACGACTGAAAATAACTTGCCCCAGTTCGTTTCAATACAACTATTTGCAGTATTTTTTTGTGTGGTAATGTATGACTTTTTTTTAAATACGATTCAGCAGAGTTTAATCTACCACTCTCAATGTTTTATTTTTATTTTTGTCTTCTATTTTAACACATACAATTGACAGAAATAGCGTTTGGTGCCCACGTCTGTCATAACAAACCGGGTTAAAAATGACATATATTCACTTGGAATATCTTTGTTTCTAGACGGTTAAATTCGTTCTGATTTTTTTAACTGTTTCAGAATGTCTCGAACTCGCGGCTATGTTTCTTCGTATAACAGAAAGTCCGTATATATTAACTATTGTATATTAAATAATTGAATGAAATCTGTGAAGATGATCCACAAAAAAAAACGAAACGTAAACCGTTTTAATTTTCGTCGACATGACTTTCGTCCATGTCACTCAAATCGTGGCGCACCTTAGCCAAAACATAGCCACAGCTACTTTCCGCCACTTAAGGTGGGATCCTGCTTTAGAAGACCCAAAAATAGCTTTTTTTCGAGGATTTTTTTGGACGGGAAAAAACAACTTAGCCCAGCGAACTTTGGAGTATATTTTCTTATGTATTTGAAGTGCAAACATTTTTTTTTAAGTAGATACAATAATAAACTGCAGAGCAATGAGCCCTTTCCGTGAGCGCCTTGCCACTGTAGTTTCCAATTGGCGGGACAGATGCAGTTCGTAATTCTTGTCTGAAATCAAAAAAAAACGAAAAAGATTTCCAGTTATCATATATTTTTCTTCTGGGTGAACCAAGAAAAAGTTAAAATAATCACGAAATCATTTTTTTCTTCAGATTTGAAAAAAGATTTTTTTTAACAAGAAAAAATCACTTTCACGTGCTGTAAACGTTATTTAAAAATACGTTTTTTAACAATTTTGTTGGTTCATCTAGAAGAGTATTCAATACTGAATAGAAGAAACTTTGGTTCGAGTCGATAGGTCGTTTAGTTCGTTTGCTATCACGCCCGCCAATTCAGAAAAATCGAAAAAGTGAAAACTCGGGAAAACGCGCTGTAAGCTTTCAATAGGAGAAAATATCAATTTTTGGTTTCTTACACTAATGATCGGCTAATCAGCTATTCCTGGTCCATACAGTAATCCTTCTGTGTCCTCAAACAGCTCGTTCTGATGCATTTGTTCGCGTCTACGAGTCGTACGAGCCTCATTGGTACTCGGTGACTGGCGCCTGTTCTCTCTTCCGATCCGTTGCGCGTCACCGGTATCAGCAAACATTTTGCATTGCTGGCCAATTTTCAAATCCAGCAACTGCATGGTATTCAAAATCGCTGAATACCCTTCGTTGAACATGCCTGCAACCAAGTAGGCGGCAATTTCAACGATTGTTTGGCCGGAATGTAGGTGCTTCGGATTCATGCGCCCGACTGTTGAGTTGAACGACTCGTTTGAATTTTAGGTGTGACTCCCTAAGCATCTCGCTAGAAAGTCTTTATTTGGTAGTTGTTCATAAATCGGGTGAATGTGCTTCTCAATTTTTTCGTCAATCAATGGAGCAGGTTGCTTAAAAGATCGTAGTTGTTTCGTGCATTCAGTTTTGCGCCATTCATACCAGCTATCCACGCCTGTTGGAAAATTGTTGTATAGAGGGGATTCGTCTGTGGAGCAATAATGATCCAGTGTTGCTATTACAGCTTTTTTCATTTCTTGGACAGAATCAAGATTTCTTCTAATTGCCAAACCATAATAAAATGTTAGCTTTTTATGACACCTTCCGTCGGCCGCTTCTTACCACCGAGCTTCTCTTTCTTCCTTATATTTCGGAGTCACGTACCCATTCGTTTTTGTACGTGTCCCACGCACTCACTTTTGTAACAGGGCAATCGTCACCGTACGTATTTGCTTTGAAAATACTTGCGAAAGTTTTGGAATCGCCGTCGCCGATGTATTTTTGTATATTTTACGCCGCATTTTTCATCGGATCTCAAAAACATTTCCGTGATAGAATCCGGCTCCATCTTCCCTGTTGAATCTTCGTGATTTGAGGCGCGTGATTCTCTGTGCTTTTTATACCAATCTTCAAAATCTTCATCGTCTATTTCTTTCTTTGATACGGCACATTGGTGGCAGTATGAACTTTTTACGATAGAGTCGATCACTTTGCCAGAGTCATATGCTATGAGAGTTGTTACACCGTACAGTGGAGTAAAGCCACGTTTTTTTCAGGATCTATCGCCGGACACTTTCAAATGAGTTTCGATTCTTCCTTTTTCAACATTCTTTTCCCGCTCTTCTTTGGCAGCTTTTCACTGACCTTTTCAAATATCGATCATACGTTGATTTCGCCAAACCTTGACACTGGTCCATGAGGCCACAAAATACATTGATACAGGGTGCGCCATCTCAATCTGGTCGATGGAAGTATTGAATAACTCTGACAGATTTTAACCGACCAGCGTCGTACAACACGTTTCGTATAGGTTATTTCAGTACAATTTCAACCATGTATCGCTATACGCCGAAAGAACGCGCCGAAATAGTTTCGCTTTACATTGAAAATAATCGTTCAGTTGTGTCAACTCAGCGTGCGTATCGTAAAAAATATCGCGGACGTTCTGCGCCCAAAGGCGACACTATCCGTCATTTAGCTTCAAATTTCATGGAGCACGGGTCTGTAGCGAATCTCCAACATCAAGCTCGACCGCGTCCAGGTCGTTCAAATGAAAATATCGAAGCTGTTCGACAGAGTGTTGCAGAAAATCCAAATGTCTCATACCGCCGCCGGTCTCAGCAATTAAACATCAGTGGAACCACTTTGAGAAGGATTTTAAAGCAAGATCTTCACATGTTTCCGTACAAAGTGCAGTTGACTCAAAGATTATTGGAAACTGACAAGCCGCGACGCTTGGCTTACGCTAATAACGTTAGTCGAATGAAGGAAGCTGAGCCGGATTTTTGGGAGCGAATTCTGATGACCGACGAGGCTCATTTCACCCTCTCTGGCGCTGTCAACAAACAAAACTGTCGCATGTGGGGCACCGATAATCCTCATATTATTCACGAAACTCCATTGCACGATGAGAAAGTGACAGTTTGGGCCGGTGTTTGCTCAAAAACCACCATTGGACCATTTTTCTTCAGAGCTGATGAAACTGTCAATGGGGATCGATATCGGTGGATGTTGGCACACTTTGTTTTACCACAAATGCGTGAAAAAGTTCTTAAGGAATTTTGGTTCCAACAAGATGGTGCGACATGTCACACTGCGCGCTCAACAATGGACTATTTGCGTCGGAAGTTCCCAGGACGTGTGATATCAAAGAAAGGTGATATTGACTGGCCACCAAGATCGCCGGATTTGACTGCACCGGACTTCTTCTTGTGGGGATTTTTGAAAAGTAAAGTCTATGCCAACAAGCCGAAGACCATAGAGGAGCTAAAAAACAACATTCGAGCCGAAATTGCAGCGATATCGCCCGAGACGCTGGCAAATACAATGGAAAATGCCGAAAAAAGAGCTCATTTTTGTCTCAGTAATAAAGGCGGACAATTGATCGATGTGGTTTTTGGAAACTAATCAAAATAAATTGTAATGAATCAAATTTAATAAAAAAATACGACTTTGTGAAATCTGTTGAAAATTCTCTAAGTTATTCAATACTTCCATCGACCAGATTGAGATGGCGCACCCTGTACCTTCGCGTGAAATACCAAGTAGCCCCATAACGAACACATGTCGTCTGTTTATTTCATAACCGGTGTTTATCAATGGTCCTGAAATAGTTTCTTTTCGACCGCATATACACCATAAGACAATTTTGAAACCTAAGCCTCAATGCCCGCACTCTTGAAATTTAGTGCCTTCTTTACACGATCTGCAGATTACAATATCAGCAATCGTATGAAAAACTATCAAGAATTCAATAATGCGATAACAATGAAGCCGATTCACAGTTATATCTTTGCAGCTGGCAGTTGACAATTTTTTCGCATGAGCACTCGTATCCAATTCGTCCTCATTGTTTTTAGTTGTAAATTGATTACCATTAAATTTTCGTTTTCGCGGTTTCGAAGCCCGTGTGAAAGATGATTTTTGACTTTTCAGATAGCTTTCCATGATGTTTGACGATGTTTACGTGCCAAGAATCGGAGCAAAACTGACCGTTGATGCTAGAAGCAGCAAAGTAGAAACACGTACACAGACAGTACTGTTATACACTTTTATACTTCTACGAACGGGTTATGGCTCAGCATGACACTACTACAAATTCAATGTATTTTTTTGAAAGACCGTTAAACCTTTCTCAGGTAAGAAATTCGGAGTAGTAGATAGAGGGACGGAGCGCGCGCCCGAGCCTGGTCGAGCGCGCACACACCTGCCGGCGCCCCTCTAGGTTCGGCTTTGTATCTCCGAAAATACTTCGAATTGGCATTTGTAACTTTGTGAATATATTCTTGGGTACTTTATCTATTGATTTAGACAATAAAAAACACGATTATTTGGACCTTCTAAAGCAGGATCCCGCCTTAAAACGATGTACTACATATCCTCTGTCTATCCGAGATCGCTATACGTGGAACCGCGACACGCAATTCACCGTTTTCTTCTTTTATTTAAAATGTTATCAATGTAGGGGTAGCACAACATCGTAAAGTTAGACTCGATACCAATAGTTCACCTCCAAACTTTCAATACATCTTTCTCGAACCCCGATTTTTGTAGTCCCGTCGGGAGTCAGAATGTCAGAATCCGACATTAATAAGAAAGTCTGGGTCCAAGAAAAATGTGTTAGAAATGTTTATCTCTGTCTTTCTCGCACTTTCAGATTCTCGGACTATAGGTCACGCGACTTGTGATTTCTCTAATTAAACTAAATTGAACTAAAAACGTGTACATATACCTAATAACGTTCGTGGATGTTTGATGTAACATTTAGCCAACACCGATAAAGGGGTTCCAACGTTATGACGCATTGAACTGTTAAATTCGATATCACTCTTATCTGCAAAAAACCAGAGGACTCTAAATTGAATACCAATTCATTAATGCTAATATTTGAAATGCAAGTGAGGCTGTAAGAGCTCTTTGTCACAATTCTCGTTAAAATGTAATTCATAATCATCCATTTCAATTATATGAAATATTAAAAATATGTAAACGATCATATTTTACAAAATTGTTATTTTTTTTATTTCATAACTATTATTTTCTAAAACTTTGAACTCAAGTTTGCGGTAGTTTGCAACTCAGAAGAACTGCACCTTTAAATATTTTTAAAGTTGCAAAATTAAACCCTGCTCGTTGCTAACAAAATCAATCAACAGGCTTCCTTATAGAGGCTGTGAACGACAGATTAAACGAATGAGCAAACAACGTGCAATGATCTACTTGACAAATTTTTAAAAAGCAAATGACGTCTTGTAACCTTGACTTACCCCGTGAATGTCTGAAAGACTATGGCCCGAGTATTTAGTGAGATAAGCCTGACACCAATCTTCGGGAACCTCAAGACACTTCCACACATCTATGAGTTCAACTCGCTTAAACGCAGCTTTCTCCTTCGCCGCATCCAAGTGCTCCTTGAGATTGTCTCGCATTTCACGCAATTTCAACATATTATTTGCGGTGTAAACGAAATTATTATGATTGTTGCAGACCAAGTACTCGAATTCGAGGGCTGGGGTAATGTTGAGTTCATCCATCATCTTCATTATCGAGCGACGCATTTCTTTAAACGTATTCTCCAAACGATTCTGAATTTAAAAAAACGCAATTAATTGTTATCATAATAAATAATACAAAACTCTTTCTTATAAGGCATACATGAATTGGACGTATACAATATGTGGAACAGAAAAAAGCTTACAACACATCTGAATTTACGAGACAGCGAGACGAGAAATTAAGAAGCATAGTTGTAAACGTCCCATTACATCTTAATTCACTTAATTAGTTTATTTGTTCTATGAATTATTTAATGGTATTTATCGACTTAATTGCTCTACCTTATTGGTCGCACAATACCTGAGCATTTAATTTTTTTAAAACATACCTTTTACGTGAAAATTAACTTATATTATGACAATTAAATGAATAGGGAAAGTAATGGATCATTACTTCTTCCATAACTCATCATCACTATTTTTGGTTCCAATAAAATGTGTAGATATTTTTTGCGAACGGGAGCAATTGAAAAAAAAAATTCGAACTAATTTATGGAACAGTTGATGGAAATAAATAGAGCAATTTGGAAAGTAACAGGAAGAACGCACCTCTCAGTATCAATGATAAAAACTAGATAAGTGGCGAGACGGAGGACAGAACAGGGTCTATCTTTGAAGTTAATGGTAACATTGCAACAGGAATCTGTAGTGGGAATGTGTGAATATGCTAGAACGTTCGACAAGATAGCGATAGAATGAACTAGGGTAGACAAGGAACGTGGGGGTGGAAAGCAGTCAAACAGCTGTGAGTAGTAACATATACGATTGTAGCTTCTGTAACTGTCGTTAACAAAAAATGTCATCTTTTTTTTTTCAAGGGTCGACAGCTCCGAGTCCAAAGGTTATATGATCCCACTGCGGAACCAGAGATAGGCAGCTCCAGTAACACTTAAAACTTCCACACCTTTTCTTTATTTACTTCAAAATTTATTTATGAGTAATTATTTGATAAGTGTTCTACATCACGTATGTTTTATCTTTTTAATGAGTCATTTTTTATTATCTTTTCACTTATTTTTATGACAAAAATGGTCAAAAGAAAATGTATCGAATAACGACCAATGGTAAAAGTAACGATCGTTACTTCCATCATTTATAATTTTTTTCGTGAAATTCATAGCAAAGCATTGCTTTTACGACTTTATATAAACTTAAAGCATGCGGTTATAAACCATATAGGTAACTGTTGAGGATATCGTGAAGACTCAGTGGTTACGCACAACAACCGTCATGAGGCAGCACTCACCAGCACGCTCGAGAGGCTTCGCGCGCTACAACAACGGAACGGACGAGAGTGGGCCTGGCAGTCTCGCGCCGACTAATTGTGACGCCAGGTCACACTTGGTTCGTCTGCCGCGCGGAACAGATCGCAGTACATCGCGTTCAGTTTAATACTAGGTTAATCGGACGCGTCATTTTTTAATGTTCACCTTTTCAGTTTCTTGCCGTTCTAAGTACAACTTGAAATTCTCGAGGTCGGCGTAGCTCGGAAGACCTTCGTTCTTCCCTATTGGTTGGACACCCATTGCTTTACAAATTTCATGCTCCTGCAAGACCAACAACTTTTATTCGTTACCTACAAAAATATTATTTCAAAGGTCGCGATCCGTCAGAGAATTAAAATTACGTGCCTTCTCCAGAAGTTCTTCCAAGTAGTTGAGTCGTTGCTCCTTCATCTGTTTCAGAACTCGAATCTGGGCCTGCAACGTCGATTGAACATCGACCAAAGGTACATTGTCAAAGTTGCTTTGGCTTGGATCGGATTTTAATTCCTTGGATAAAGTCTCGACTTCCTCCAGCATGGCTTTAACAGTTTTGTATAAATCCTCTTTTTTTGATTGTGCCTCTTCTAGCATCTCCTTCATCAGGGCCTGTACAGTAAACATATAAACTAAATATTTCTAAACCGAGGGTGTTACTGTGACAACCGAAGGCATCTGTGTGCCGATTTATATATTTCTTTTTTTTTCAAGACTGGAAATATGGCATAGTGTAGACTGAGGTCCGCACCTTCATTTTTAGACTGTTAAGTAGTATCACTGTTGAACTAAGATGTGCTTCATGCTATTTAAAACTTTTTTTACGTTTTCCATAACTTTGCTTCAATGCCAAATCATATCATTATGATAAATTGAAACGTTTCGCGATTTTACATCACTCTTAATTTTCGCTACGATGCACGTCTGTTCGGCGGTTGCGTAATATCGCGTAGTTTCATAATTTTATTTCGAGCGATCTCGTCCTAGATCGTATGGAGAGTGGAGCTTGCTCGAAACCAGTTCGTGCTCTGGGCTGGATGGAATGAGAAGTGTCTGTGGTTTTATGGATTCGCAATCAATCTATTGGTTGTTATTAGTAATTTTATTGTTGTTGTTTGTGAGACCTCAGTTTAGGTTTTGTTGCGTCGCATTTGTCCGTGAAGGACCTGCGGTTTGTTACCCTTTCATCATTGGTCCTTTTATTGATTGGGTAATTGCTTTCTTTTTTATTGTGCTGAAGGCACTTGATTGTTTGATAAGTCTGATTGATTGTTAGTTGAGACAGAGGTAGGAAGGACGTTCGTGGGACGATCTGGTCGTTCGTACGGGTTTTAATGTTCGCCTGCGTGAGTTTTTCTTAAATTTACGTATGCGGAATTGCTTCCGGTATTTCGAGATCTGACTCTATGATTCGTAAAGTGGTGAGATATCACTTGTACGGAGCTTAACACTCAATTTATCTGTTTAAGGTTTGTCGCGTTTGTTTAATACGCGATTTTTCTAATACTACGTAACTGGAATAAATTTCCAGTTCCTTTGAAGTTTTGATGCTATTATTCGCAAAGTGATGAGATATCACTTGTACGGAGCTTGACACTTAATTTATCTGTTTAAGGGTGTATGTTAATGAGTATGAGTACATTATATCCGGCTCGAAGGACCAAAAAATGTATGTTAATGAGTATGAGTACATTATATCCGGCTCGAAGGACTAAAAAATGTTATGATAATGAGTGTGAGACTGAGTTTAAGTTTGAAATTATTTTTAATCTGTCGACAGGTAGCAAGTCGATACATTCACACGTAGCATGTCAAGTGACAGATGCGAATAGTAAGATTAAGGATCCTGGTGACAAGTATAAATAATTAAAAGCACTCAGTAATGAACAATAATAAATTCAATGTTTATTTAAATTATATAACAGTGATTGCATAAAAAATACCTGGTGATTATAACAAATATATACTGTGATTTGTCTGGCCTGCGTGTTGATGTACTGTTGGTGAGTAGGTTCTCAGGCCTCTGAGTTGACTTGTTGATTCCGTGTGGTTGATCCTGGTGATACAGTCTGGTTGTAGAGCTCGAGTAAAGCCACACGGCAGGCTGGTGAGTGTCCGGACGCCGATGATCGGTGCGAGGCAGAATGGCGTCTCTGCTGCCAACGAGCGAACCACGCCGCTGACGGTTATGTGAGTGCTGCACTAGTCCTGTTGAGTTGCTGTGATTCGCACTGACACTAAATTTACACACGGGTGATTTGATCAAGAATGTACTACACTATAATAATAAATGCGCACAAAATTGAGTGGAACAAATGAATATCTCTGTGAGTTTACGCGGGAACGTGTAGCGCGAACGACTCGAGTGAAAACAATGGCCACATCCGTCGACCACGCGGCAGAGTATCAAGAAGACGGACGTGCGTCACAGCTTGCTTGTGATTCGCTGTCAGCGATGGAAGGCGAGCCTTGTGAGTGGTCTTGCCGATGGGGCCACGCTAACAGCGTTGGCCGCTTGAGTGAGCTTCGATCGAGGATGTGAGCAGATGGACAATATGCATGAGTGCGCGGTCGATAAATCGATATAGCATACCTGCGAGCTATACCATATGACGCGAGGCGTCAGATGATTGTGACTGTAGCGTGTGCATGAGTTGAGTGTGTACTTGGTAGGCGTGAAAACTGAACAAAGGGTTATTACGTTTGCTGACGCGCGATTTTTCCAATATTACGTAAATGGAATATTAAATTTCCAGTTCTTTTCGGGTTTAGATTCTATTATTATTATGCTTCCGGTATTTCGAGATCTGACTCTATGATTCGTAAAGTGATGAGATATCACTTGTACGGAGCTTAACACTCAATTTTATCTATTACGGGGTTATTGCATTTGCGAATGCGTGAGTATCGACGATTGTGTAATTTTAATTTTGAGTATTTTTCGAAATTCTTGGGGATATCATTGGCCGAATCTCGATGGCCATTGGCGCGTCGCGTGTCTCTATTTCGGCGTTTGCAAGGTGTGGCCTAGCTGCTGTGCTTAGTCCTCATACGGGGCGTTCCTTAGTACCTTCGTTAGATGTACCGGTCCGCCTTGTTTTTAATCATCGGACGTCTAGCTGGTGTTATGCTATTTGGGATGTTATTGTTTTGGAATGCCCGTTCGAGAGATCTGTCTTTTGAGGCTCCGCCCTGCTAATGGTCACGCGGAGATCTTATAGTAGGAACGCGAGTGTCGTGTAGTGAGGTGGTGTGTGTGTGATTTTACCTACCTATCTTTACTCGTCTTTGTTATTGTTTGGGTCCCTAGCTATAGCTCGCTGTTCGCAAAAGACACCGGGTTCGCAGCTATGACCAACTAGCTCTTCCTGTACCCCGGATACTGAAGCCTTTAGTCGCAGTTAATTAAGCCACCTTCTTGCGCCTTTAAGGACTTTACAACTCGGTTTTTTAATTAGTGAGATTGGCCGAGGTATCCTTTCGTAGCAGGTGGTAGTTGGTGCTGGCCCTGACGTGGTCCCACCCATGCAGGTACACCCTACGAGTCGATTGCGCGTGGTGCAACAAGTCGGGATGCCACTCCCTTAACCTGGAGACACACGTACTTCTTCACTCTGCAAAAGACATGTAGCCACGGCGCTATGCGTGGGGACACGTTAATGACAGAGTGCCCTAACGCTGCGATTGGGGGCGGCCAAGGCGCAACGCAGGGGAGCTCTTTCCTCGCAGAGTATTCTAATTAATTCGTTTACTCAATTGACGGCCAGGACGCAATGCCAGGGAATCAGTTTGAGTAAAAGAATACTGTGTACTACCATGATGTTTCCCAAACGGTTAGTTCTTATTGGTATAGTTTCGTTCGGTCAAACGGCGGCCAAGCGCATAGCAGGGGAATCGATTGATCGAAAGAACACCGTTTTCGTTACATTCTGAAGTGAAAATTAATTTATGATGGCTGTCGGGCAGCCCTTCGTCTTGAAGAACAGATTTTCAACAAGAGCCTCGAGGCTTGTCCGGTCGTGGTTTATATAGTTTAGTGGATAGACCCCGAGGGGGTGTTTTTGGGTATGTCACGTGATGTTTGTCGCCCTTCAATCACTAGGTGAAGGAGGTGCGGGGTGATGTATCGGTGTACCGTTATTTCTATATTTAGCCAGGCTTTGTCTTTTTCTGAGTTTGAACCGCGGTTTTAGCGAGGTTGAATTTTGTTGGTCTCTGTTAAATTTCCACCCGCAGGAGGTTCAAACTTTTCCTGAGAGTTTTTTACCGTTTGATTAATATTTTCACTAATTGTTGTTATGTGTGGTTTTACTTATTCTTTGTATGTTTTTTCCTGTCTAATTTCTGGTTCGAAATTTGCTAGGATTGCTTAATTATTGTGAATTTGGTGTTTAATAATGTGTTTTTCAGATGTTCTTCCTAGATTTTTATGTTGTTCTCCCTTTTGAGGGTTTGTCCTGGTAGGGCCTACCCTAGTCTTAATTTGTTAATTGTTTTTTGTAGTATTTCGGTTTGTTTTATGTCTTTATTTCGTTATTAATATTTGATCCTTGAGTGGGGGTATGTGGTGAGGTTTCATGTGGAATCCCCTTGTCGCTCACTCTTGAAAATTTGTGGAATTTCAAGAGTTCCACTAATTTTTTTGTAATTTCACCGTATCGTGGCGTTCTCGGCGCATTGCGTCGGTGTGGTATGGTTGGTTTAAGGGTAAAGCTGACTATACTTCTTAGTACGGTAAGGCGTTTGTTGTTACGCATTGTTCCGCCTGCTTCCTAGTGGGGCGGGGGGTACTACGCTGGGATCCGGTCTGTAGTGTGTGGTTTTGATGTTTTGGCCTGCCCCTCGTCTTACTCGTGCGAGCTTCTTGCGAGCTGTGTTTGTTTTGATAGTAGTCTTATTTTATTTAGGTGGGGCCTGTGTCTGACGCCATGCTGTTTTAGGGTGGGTACTTGCGGTTGACCGTGTGTACCTACTTTTGTGCTATGTTATCCTGGTTCAGCCGATGTTTTTCTTTTCTGTGTTTGCTTCTTTTGTTAATAGATCATCGTTTTTTCGAATGATTCTCTGTTTTTTTTATTAGTTTTGATCTTTGTCCGTTGGTGTAGGTTGGATGTGTGGGTGATATTAAGGTTTTATTATAGTAGCGGATCGCCGTTATGGCGTTCCGTTACAAAATATTTATGGGCACTGTTTGGATCGACAATCTCGTACTGTTTACAATAAAAAAGTGATCGTTCGCTAGCTAAAACAGAAAAACTCAAAATTGCAAAATTCAAAATGGCGCATCAAAATATACAAAGTCACTTAATTTCAATGAAACTCGGTATTCGGGCGTTTTCGAGATTGGTAATTGCGAATTTCAACTCCGAATTGAGAAATTCGACATTACGGATCCAATATTGTGAACCAAAATGCAAAGTCACTTGATTTTAATGTAATCTGCTACTCGGAGATTTTCGAGCTCGGTGATTACGAATCTGAACTCGAAATTCAGATATTCACAATGGCAGATCCAATATGGCGGCTTCAAGGGGCTAACGGTATTCCATTACAGCTACTGTTACCTCCGTTATAAGCTAGTAAAATACAGTAATGAATATTTCATTTTCTCAAAGCTATCGTCTTACGCTCTAGAATACCTTCATTTCTCAACTACAAAAATTTCATTAAACTTCAGTTTCTTTCATTTTTTTAAGCAAGGATACAAGTTCGAACCTTGCACATTACTTCTTCATTGTTGTCCACCCTTCGCAAACTTTCACTATAAGAAAGCCAAAATAGGTTTTGCATCCTTTTTTTCCAAATATGTGATTTTAGCATTTATGCAGCGTTTCAAAAAGAGTAAGAAATACGAATTTTTAAATTATGCTCGGGTTAAATGTATTAGGTGTACAACTTTACTTCCGCTGTTTCCCAAAAGATGACTTTAGCGGTAAGTAGTGGTCGAAATAAATAGATCATAGACGTCATGCGATAAACTTAGTGTTGTGTCGCGGCATACAAGGTAGACGCCGACACAGCCAGATACAGAATTCTAAAATATAGAATTTGTTCAAGACAGGATGCGAGGTAGACGCCGACGCAGCATGAGGCGACTCGCTAGGGAATCTACGATTGGCTAAAGCTAAAACTGCGAACTAAGGGATTTTAGCTAACGCAGCTGCTAACTGCTTTACTAAAATCAGTAGTAATTTAGACTCAACAGAGAACGGTTGGTTCCTCGTGAAATACTCAAAACAACGTATTAATGTACTTCTTACTTTGACAATTAAATAGACAACGGAAAGTTACCGCTGCCTATAATAAATACTTCCTTTTATATAAATTCGCGTTTTCATCTTTTACTCGAGATTCATCTGCTTATCGGCAAACGATCCGAAAAAATAATAACTTTTGATATTGTACCGAATACCGAATAATCCAATTACGCGGTGCCGGCATAACATTAGGCATCTGTCAACATAACCCTATAGAAACATTAGTCGATTTGTGTTCATCATAAAGTTATTCTCGATAAAAAATGTCAGTTTACGAGCCAAATTCTCATCATCTGCGGGAGGTTTTAATTTTCTGCTTCAATATGAAGGAATCTGCGGCTGAGGCTCACCGAATGCTCTCAAATATTTATGGTGAGGCCGCTATTTAGTGAGAGAACGTATCGTGAGTGGTGTCAACGCTCAAAAAACGACGATTTTGGCGTCGAAGACCGGCATAGCGGTGGAAGAGAGAAGGTTTTCGAAGATGCAGAATTGGAGGCATTACTTGATCACGACTCGTGTCAAAGTCAAGAAGAATTGGCACGATCATTGGGAGTGACTCAACAAGCAATTTTAAAACGCATCAAGGCCATGGGAATGATTCAGAAGCAAGGAAATTGGGTGCCGTACGAGTTGAAACCGAGCGATGTTGAACGGCGTTTGTTTGCTTGTGAACAGTTGCTTGAAAGGCAAAGACGGAAGGGATTTCTGCATCATTGTGAGTGGGGACGAAAAATGGGTTCCTTACGATAACTCCAAGCGTAGAAAATCATGGGGATTTCCGGCCATGCTTCCACGTCGACGGCCAAACTAAATACCACGGCTCCAAGGTCATGCTCTGTATTTGGTGGGACCAGCTCGGCATAGTGTATTATGAGCTGTTAAAAACGACTGAAACAATCACAGGCGATCGTTATCGAACGCAATTGATGCGTTTGAGCCGAGCATTGAAAGACAAACAGCCACAATACAACGAGACACGATAAAGTGATTTTGCAGCATCACAATGCTCGACCTCATGTTGCGAAAGTGGTCAAGACATACTTGGAAATGTTTAAATGGGAAGTCCTACCCCACCCGCCTTATTCTCCAGACGTTGCTCCCTCTGACTATCACTTGTTTCGATCTATGGCACACGACCAGGCTGACCAGCATTTCCGGTCTTTTGAAGAAGTAAAAAATTGGATCGATGCGTGGATCGCTTCAAAAGATGACCAGTTTTTTCAACGCGGGATTCGTATGCTGCCCGAAAGATGGGAGAAAATAGTAGCCAACGATGGACAATACTTTGAATCATAAATGTATAACCAGTTTTTTTAAATAAAGCTTCGAATTTCGGGGAAAAAACGGCGGAAGCAAAGTTGTACACCTAATACTTGAGTTAATTATACACTTTAGTAAATAATAAAAAAATTTAGAATTGTCAGTAGGTTCGGTTGACGCAAAATGTCCCGTAATCCATTCACATCATAGGAAGTTCGTGTTAGGTCGAAATCATGAAAAATAGCCGGTTATGTACATAATTACAGCAAATATTTTCGCATTGAATAAACAAAACGTTATTAGCGACAGAAAAATAAAACTTTTTCATAATTCAAAACGTCTGTCAGTTGTTGCAACAATATTTGACTCTACCATTTCTTTTAAGATTCAGGATCGCACCAACAAATTTCTTCATAAATATTGTCTATAACACTTGTATAAACATTTTTATTTCAGGTACTGGTACAAAAGGTATGTTCACGTTTACTGGATATTACCAATGCAAGCTCTCACAAGATATGGTAAAATTGAAAATATTTTCATCGACATTCTTTACCACTATGTGATATTATTGATAGCAACCGGTAGCTAGCTACCAATATTCTTTCTCAGCCTGAACAAACGTAGAAACAATTCTGGCATTCTTTCAATAGGATTTGGAATGTTATAGATTTTGCCCAAGTTTAAAAAACAAATCTCCTTTATCTAATTGTCGGAGAATATGATAAGCATATAGTGTGGTAGAGGATATGACGCTGGTGAAAACGTCGTATGTAAAATTGTTGTACAACCAAAATTAACCGAGTTATCAATCAATCAAAGTTGACCAATCACAGACGAGGCAGGAGTGCATAAAATCATATAAGGTGATGATCAGTTGACAACAATCACCAAGCGCCAGGCGCGAGAACGATACTCTGATGCACACCCTCTAGCGTTGCACCGATGTAAAACAATAGACATCGAGGGGGGGGGGGGGGTTGCGACCCGATCTGATCATTACCTTGTATAATTTTATGCACTTATTCCTCGTCTCTGATAGGTCAACTTTGATTGCTAACGACTTGGTCAATTTTTGTTGTACAACAATTTTACATACGACGTTTTCATCACCGTGATACCCTCTATCACACTGTATACCTGTCATTAGGTACTTGCAATACACCTTGCATGAACGATATGTGGATGACATTATCATCGCTCTACCGGCAGCACGTACAGTATTTAATCCACACTAGACATTTTAACAGTTACCATCGAAAATGAAAGTCCACATTAGAAATAGAAAGAGATGGTTAGATTCCGTTTTTATATATTCAACTAATACATGCAGAATATCGCATCATCACAAATTGGTACAGGAAACCCACATGGTCAGGGTGATTCATAAACTTGTTCTCACATCACGCTTTACATCAAAAGAATGGGATTGTATAAAGGTTAATGGATCGAGGAATCAAATGATCACATCACTCATTTCACGCCGAAAATTTACAATTTATAAGAAGAACAATGGCATTATATTGTTACCCATCAACTTTAGTGGAAAAACTCATAAACCAGACGTTAAGGTTAATTAACAATCCTACAAATGCAACAATAAACAATAAACCGTTTGACACATCCAGGCTGTTAAATTTTCCATTTGTGCCGGTGATATACTAACACCTTATCACTTGTGCAGCGGATTCAGCATCTCCGTGGTAAAAAATAACAAGAACAACATATTGTCGATAACAGAATCTACTAAAGATACATTAGAATTATTAAAAAAGACCAATGTTGTGTATCAAATGGATTGCGGAAATTACGATTCGCAATACATATTACATGTATCGCCAATGTTGTTATATGATATCCGTGCTATTACATATCCGTGTTTTACATTATGGTTTTTGTCGTAACTATAAAATAGTGTATAATATACCATATTCCAGACATTGTTAACATTTTTTATAAATATTCACACATGGAAGTTTCTCGCACTGCTAGTTTATCAAGTGCCACATGCACACCCATTCAACTGGGGGCTTGAAACTTTGCACGAATAATCGTCATACCATGACGAATAAAACGACATACAGCCAACCACGTTGTAGACATTGTTGATATTTTTTATTAATATTCAAACTCATATATGGGTCCCGCTCGCGTAGTTTATCAAGTGCCGTATACACACGCATTCAACGGGGGGCTTAAAACTTTGCACGAATAATCGTCATACTGTGACGAATAAAACGACATACAGTCAACCCCATTGCAGACCTTTTCTATCATTTAAATTTCATTAAACTTCAATTAATAGATTCTCTAGCAGGATTTGGAAGCTCAGGCGCTTCCGCATTAGTTGTCACCTGTCCAACAAAGATTCCGCTATGAGGAAGCCAAAATTGATCATCATGCCTACTTATAGAGATGGCTTTATAAAGGCCGCAAAATAACGAGGAAGCAGAGATCGCCTGAAATTATATTTTCACGAGCATTTTCGGAAATAAATTATCAATTTTCTGAAAAATGGTTTGTTCATTTTAAATATTGCCAATTGTACCAAAAATTGAAAATTCTTTAAACTAAATTTTCAATCACGCGATAATGATTACTGGGAAAAAATGCATTTCCTATTGTTGAAGTAATTAGAAATTGGTAAAAAAATAACATCCATTCGCGGAAAATTGATAATCGGTATGAAAATATTTTCAATTATCCCAATAATGAATAGTTGCTTGAAAAATAATATCAATTACCATCAAAATGGTTAATTAGCCTAAAAATATTTCCAATTACTCAAATAATGGATAATTGGTTGAAAAATAATATCAATTACCCAGCATAATGAATAATTGGTCTGAAAATATTTTCAACTAGCTTATTAGTGGGTACAGCTTCACTAATCTCACGGACTTTCATCTCCGGTCATTCATTATCACAACGTGGATTTTCTCACTCATTTATGGTATAATGACCTTGTTGGATAATCAGCTGGCGCACGGCGATCGATATTCGCCGTGCGTCGACCTGTTGCTGTGCTCAAGCACACGTCGTTCGGTTGAGCCGAAGATAGCCGAGGCAGGGCTTCGCGAAGCCGAGGATGTGCCTCGTTGGCACGCCGCGTCGAGCGAGAGGATGTCTCTCTCGCTTGACTTCGGTTTCGCTCACCGGCTATCTCGCTCAACTGACTTCAGCGCTCAACGTTAATTTCATATTCCGCAGCCATATTGAAAATTCAGTCACTTTTGCGACGACATCGAGGAACAGCGCACACATCTCCTGCACATATCGGACTTTTCCACTGCATTCACCGAACTTTCTCAACCTTCTGTGCTCACCAGGACTCAAAACTCAGGTAAGAGTACACCGTCACAATTCAGTGTAATTCAATGTCGGTGAGGAGTAGAAAATAAGTCGGTGCATCCTCATAAAGGTCTCACCCGTTGACGTGCTCTGCAGCACGGGCTGCACCACGTTTTCCACACTACTTGTTGCTCACACAATTAATACAATTGCGTGCGTGCATATCAGTTCACTGTACTTTCCCCCAACCAAGCTTGCTGGGAAAGTACAGTGAATTTATTCCACTTATTTTGTGCATTCTCAAGCTCACTTCACCGTGCGGTGCAGCGTTGGCTGCTTCACAGTCCATCATAGTAAAATTCCAGCACTCAAGTACCAGAGTTACATGTGCAAGCACTCACTTTCTGTACATTCTAATTTTCTATCTCATTGAGAAGTTACTGGAATTAATAAAATCAACCTACGCACTCACATATCTCATCGCGCGGCGTGCTTCGCAGCGCTGGCTGCAGCACGTACACTACTCTCAATAAATACAGCACACAATTAATATAATTGTGTGCTACTCAAGTAATTCACAAAGACAGCACACAATTAATGGAATTGTGTGTTGCTCAAAATATCTCACTCGAATCCAAAATTCATCTTCAATTCTTTATATTTTATTTTTATATTTGTTATTTTGGCTGAAATTGGTATTTTTGTAAACTGACAAGCAGACGGTGAAAATAAACCACTTTCTCAATCTAAACATCTATTTGTCTGGCTTCTTTTTCCCTGTCTTGAGTGAAGACTCATAATTTTCAATATCTTCACAGATTCGCTCAAATTCAACCAGGAGGAATTCCGCGTCATTTGTATACATGTGTTTTTATTATTATATTTTACAAAATGACATAAATCAACACATACATGGTAGTCATTTTTACACACATACATGAATACAAACTACAAGAACACTCATGAAAAATAAAAATTACGCAACCATAATGAATACCATTGACAGTACACTCGTGATCAACTGCTGCAAGGATCCCTGGAATCTCACCAAAGAGGAGCTCGAGTATATCCCAATACAACCTGATGACAAACAACCTGAGCACCAGGAGGTTGACCGTGAGGTCTGCTCGTACATGTCGTGCTATTTACATTACAACTAATCGGGTACGCGAACATATATTGACAGTCCACGACCAGTTCGCCGGAACTGCGGAGGATATCATTGAAAATGAACAGTCAACGAGAATAATGCAAGTAAGTTTATTATACGAGAATGTAAAAATAAAAGAGTTTTTATGAAGCTGAAAAAAATAATGAGCCTTTTTACTTACCATCATTATTATAAATAGTTTAAAAGTTTTCAAAAATTAATTAGTAAAAAGATAATAAATAAATAAATGAATAAATAAAAAATCAGATCTGGAGGGTTCGGTTTTCAACGGCAGGGCATATTTCACCGGTCGAAAAGTAGACAATATTATTTACCGTAAGGCCCAATCTGCGTATCGACAGTGAGCACCAAGCCTGCCTTGCCTACGGTCGGTAACATACCTACGGTTGACAACGGATATACTTTGCCGATCGCCGGTACTTAATCGACGTATCTGACACCAACATTCTATCTCTTTACCGACGTCGGTAACACACCGATTGTCGACGGTAGATGGCGCATCGGCAATGAAGATCGATCCGGAATCCGACAGATGGCGCGGGGGTAAGAGCACCAATCAGATCACTGGGATAAGTGCTCGAGGAGTGGGGGCTGCTGGGGACCAATCAGAACCCGGGGTTGATGGTCGGGGAGACACGCCTCTTTCACGCCGAACGGCCCTACTAATGAGAAGGCAGCACAGGGGTAGAAAGGTGTCTAGACACGCCCTGGCATCAGGGGGGCAGCCACGCCCTGTCTCGTGCTAAAGCTTTCCTTTTACTTGCAGTTTCCATAAACTTTGTTTAATTTCACTTTTATTTCATCATTCGTTTTCTTTTTCAAAAATAAAAATTTTATGACTGTTCGATACTCAACTTCTTCCATTTTTGTAAAAATACAGAAGTCGTTCACTTTCAATAGCTGTCAAACACAAACTCAATAACGCAGCTGGCTGAAAATTGTACAGTAGACAATTGAAGGTTGACACTTACGAAAAATAGCATTGATTTAATATTAGTGATGCGATCTCTTGCCAAGGCCACGTACTTATCATACAGTCCACGTATTTTCAATTTCGCAATTTCAATCGCAAAGTTAATAATTGATAAAAAAATAAATTTTCAAATATAGAAACGATTAGCAGTTTGTGAGAAAACTATTTCTAATTATCTAAATAGTCGGCTAATGAGGGTAAAGAGAAGAGAATGACAGAGAAAATGTGAGAATACTCCATTCTCCCGTATTATTTCCTCATCACTCCCATTCTCTCACGTTCTCTCGTACTTTCTCTGAGAAAAAGGCAATTTTCGGTCTCCAGGTCAACTGCTCCATAGTTTTTGATAGAGAAATTGATTTGGACACCGAAATGAATGAAACGATTAACCTTGAATGGTCTGTAAATCGTGGTAAAGTCCGTCAAAATACTATCACAGGTACGCTATGTTTAATATATTTATTCGCTGTTGGGTTGTCTGGACATATTATTGGTATTTGACGTGTGTGGCCGCAGCAGAAGGGTTTATATCATTTGCTCGGATCAAAAATCGAGGAAATGGAGCACTCTCTCGTCAGAGAATAAATTCATTTCTGCGTGTTGGAGCTAATTACTGCACATCATCGTTTTGTTGAGGAGACTCAGCAAAAAGTTATTGGGACCAGTCCATTCGAAATATGTAAATTAGAAACCAGCATATATTCTAAGTCGTCTCTACCTTGAAGGCCGTTGGCAACGTCCGTAGAGGAATTTCAAATATCGTGTATGCAACAGGCGTTACAACTTCCGTTACGTGACGCGCCACGACGGTGGCGCTCGACCGGCCTCACTACCCGGCAACCGTTCTACCGCCATTTTTGCTACTCGTTTTGACATGTGTGGAATACTTACAGCGAAGATTTCTACATTAACCACCGTATAACCAGCTAAGTAGCGCAAATCTTGTACGTTGTTTTATTCAGTGTGTATTCTTCGATTCTATGCATATGTACCGCGAAGTGTGAGGCAAACTTAAGGGGTAACACTACTGTAAAATCGATTTTTTTTTATGAGCTTAAAAAATACTTTGAACCCTTTAAAATACGGGACAAAGCCGTTTTTACCGGAAAAAAATGTTTTTCCATCAAATTTCGCACCTTTCCCCAAGCGCGTCAGACTACTCTACGGAGCAGCGTTAGTACGTCATCCCGTTGTGTTTTCGAGTGTGAGGAATTGGAACGTTATAGACAATGTCGGAGATTGTTCGGATTAACTGACGTTTCTTGATTTATTTTATTTAATTTATTTGATTATATTGGACTGTATTTTATTGTAACTGTTCGTTTATTGTAAAGCCGTGCGCGCGTTAATACGTCATCCCGTTACGTGTTCGCGTGTGAGCGATTGGAACGTTATAGACCGTGTCGCGGATTGTTCAGACTAACTGACGGTTAGTGAGTCATTTTATTTTATTTATCTGATTATATTGGACTGTATTTTATTATTTTTGTTAGCTTACACAGTGCGCGTTCGGCCGTCGTCTCGTGCTTTATGGGACGTTAGTCATTCTATTATTATTATTTCTTTTCCCGGTACTTATCTATTTTATTTTATTGTATTGGTATTCGTTATTTATTGATTATTTATTTGGTGATGGTGATTGCAAGACCTACAAAGCCATCATGGAAAGAAATCCATACGAAAATTTTAAAATGCAAAAAAAAAAAGAGTGTATCGACCATGTGCAAAAAAGAATGGGTACTCGACAGAGAAATATAAAAAAAAACGTCAGGCCTCGGAGGGAGGTAAATTGACTGCCAATTTGATCGATCAACTCACAATTTATTATGGTTTAGCAATTCGTCGGAATCCAAACTCAGTGAAAAATATGAAAAAAGAAATTTGGGCGACGTTATACCATAAATTATCAACCGACCAAAAACCGCAGCACGATGGATGTTCAGAATCTTGGTGCGACTGGAAGAAGGCGCAAGCAGCAAATTCCTTGGACACCTTCCATCATAAGCCGCCACTTTCCCAAGAAGTTTTCAACGCGATAAAACCAATTTACGAAGAACTGAGCCGAGACGAGTTGCTGAATCGTTGCTTAGGAGGATACTATATACGCAAAACAGCAACGAAAGATTCAACGCAACGGTCTGGAGATGGCACCAAAATCGTATTCAAGCGGAAAAAAGTGTTGAACATAGCGACTGATATTGCAGTGTGCTGTTTTAACGATGGTCTCACAAGCTTTTTGCGAATTATGAAAGTTCTGCAGATGGATATAGGGGTCATTCGTATAATTTTTGCCTCGAAGCCGACGCAAAGCGAATCGAAAACGCCGAACGAACTTTGACGGATGCAGCAAAAGAGGCGCGCTCTGCCCTAAAATCGTCGCGAAAAGCAAGTGAGGAGGAATTTTCCAACGTGGAAGGACAGCTTTATGGTCCTGGGATAGCGGATCAACGGTAAACGTTTTTTAGTCATCGAATTTTTCATTTTTTCATATGTAAAACACACATCAAAACTTTAAACGCGTTTTTCTCGAAATGTCATTTTCAAAATGGCACGCAGCATAACTCGAACAATTTTTATTTTTTTTATTTGAACTTTTGAAAATGTCTTTAAAATAACTTTTGGAAGAGGACTACATACGAGATTTTCGATAAGTTTATTTAAACATTTTTTATTAACAAATGATTGCCTTTTTTCCGAAAATTTGTCATTTTCTGTTTAATTGCTCGTCAATTCTACAAAAATCAATATTTTTTAAATCCCCTACGTATTTCTCTAGCTTTAACGATATAGATAACGGAGAATTTTTGTTTTTTGTTCCAAGTCTAAAATTACACCAATTATGCAGCGTGCCGCGGTGCGCCTCGAATTCGACATGGCTGCGAAAAATGGCTTCAACGTCGCCATTTAAAAATATTTTCCACTATCATTCTGTCAATGCAGGTTAACCTGCGTTTGAGTAAATAAGCATTATTGACGCAAATTTTTATGTCACTTCGGAGATATCTCTTTGTAAAATTGAGAGTGTGACTTATTAACGTGTGGCGCTATCAATTTGTCAATGCAGGTTAACCGGCGTTCGAGTAAATCAGCATTCATGATGCCAATTTAGTGTAATTTCGGAAGTATCACAAGATAACATTGAATATGTGGTTCATTAACTGCTGATATGAGTATATTTGTCTGTGTGTAAATTTTGATATAAATGTCAGGAACTGTGAGCAACAATGCTGCAAGTGTTGTTATGGCCTGGTGCGATCCTAAAAGAAGGTTATTTTCGCATGTGAATTTCGTACAATTGGCTTTAATCTGTATGCCGAATATAATTGTTGTCGTATATTGATAAGTATGATAGGTATGGAGAAGCTTCGGCCGAGCTTCCTGCGAAAAGATACCTGCGGTATCTTTTGATTCTTAATGAATGAGTGAGGCAATCAGAGCTGAGAAAATGAATGATTCGGTTGAGATCTTTCTACCAAAAGATCAATAATGCAGGAATCCAGGCGGCGCTGACTCACACCCTGAGTTGCGATATGCCAAAAATTCCATCTTAGAAAAAAAATTTGATCGGGATTGACGCATACATTAATAGTTCCAACCAATTAGTCATTATTCGGGCAATGGAAAATATTCCTAAACCAATGGCCGATTGTGTAGATAATTGGAAATACTTTTCTCATATATTGCTTATCATTTCTATATTAGAAAATACATTCTTCTGGTTAATTGAAATTATTTTCCAACCAATTATCAACTATTTGGGTAATTGAAAATAAATTTCTAATCTATTACTAATTATTGAGTAAATGACAATACACGTTTGATTGATTACAATTTTTCCATCAATTTGTATTTTATATTTTTAAATTATCGATTTTTCATCAATTGAAAGATGAAAAATGTCATTTTTTTATGCCGATCTCTGCGAGGAATTAATGGGCAAGGTTATGCTTTTGTGCGTCTTTGTTTACTTGTTTTATAGAAGAAGGCATATGTTTTTCAAATAAACAAATAAGTTTCTGATTTTTATAAATGTTTTTGGCATTTTAACAAAAGATACGACGTGCAATAATGTCCATAGTAATTCTAGGTAAGCAACCGTGCAAATTTTAACATTTATGTAGCTACTAGTATCGTACCCGGCTTCGCCCAGGTTTATGTTTAGTATCGTTACCTTAAATAAAACCAAATGCTATGAATTTCAAATAGAATTTGTATTTATTGAACGTTTAAACATTATCATTGAAGTATAGTTTACCAAAGTCAATCCTTCAACACCTGTGTAAAGCTATACCTACTACGAAGAATAACTTTGCTTTTTTAAAAATTAAAATTAAACGTCAAAATTCAATAATACTCTTAGAAAATTCAATTGTCCGTAACTCCTTAAGGACTCAACTTGAAGAGCTGAAAATAGTTGCGTTGACCTAGAAATCAGGAGACCTTTCCAAAATGTCCAAGATCACCTTCCTAGCACCTTCCTAGCACGCTCCGGTTTAAGCATTTAGATTCGATATGTACGATTCGCAAATGGAGAATCTGACATGCACCCTGAGTTGCGTCGCCATAACGTCCACACAGATTCTGTGTATGGTAATCAACACTTTTATCCTAGATTGTATATATTTGGTGAGATTTCTGAAAGATAAAAGCGTTTAAAAAAATGTATGAGAAGCGCGGTTGTATATATCAAATTGTTTCAAGATGACCATCTTTTCTACCATAATCGATCATCTGTACCTAACTTCAAAGCAGTCACGGTGGAATTAGAGAAGAGCACGTTCAGTCAATTTTTGAATATATATTTTATTTGACAGCATGTAAATTTTAATAAGTTTGCACAGAGATGTTAACAACTAGAAATTAATAAAAACGCAACGCAATATTCTAATCGCGTTTGTTTATTTAATTCTAATACACGAGTGCAAAAATGATTGCGCGACAAAATAAAATAGTTATTAAAAATTATTTAACTATTTTAGTTTGAAAAAATACAGTGTTGGAAAATCAGCTGACACACGGCGATCGATATTCGCCGTGCGTCGACCTGTTGCTGCTGGGTGGTGTGCCGCGCTCGGCTATCACGAAGGTAGCCGAGACAGTGCCTCGCAGGCATGCTGTGGAAGCGAGAGGCTGTCTCTCTCGCTTGACTTCAGCATCGCTAAACGACGCTTTTGTAAAGCACAGCCATCTTGAGATTTTTAGACACTTCTCGTGAAAACCGCTTAAACAGCTCAAACACTCTGCTCTTATCTCGGACAATTTTCACCGATTCTCGTGCTCAACAGGACTCAAAACACGGTGAGAGTGCATGGTTACAATTTATATAAATTCAATGACGGTGAGGCGAGTAAATCTCATTTGTGCATCCTCATAAAGTGTCATCCCGTGGCGTGCTCTGCAGCGCTGGTTGCACCACGTTCACCTCACAAATGACAACAATTATATTGATTGTGTGCTTCTCACCAAATATTAAAGTCAAAATTCACTTTCAATTTATTTGTACTATTTTTTATATATTTTTTTGTAGTGTGAGAGTCGACGGTGGAATAAAACCATTTTTTCTGCGTACATCTTTTGGTCCGGTTAATTCTTACCTGCCTTGAGTGAAAACTCATTCTTTTCCGATCTATTTCAGATCCATTCCAACAACACCACAGAAATTCTCAACATACAGTAACTTCAAAAATATATAATAATTATAAAAATGTTGTAGAAAGCCACTTTGAACTAGCTTTAAAAGGTATGAAATTTAAAAAATAAAAAATTGTTTAAACGCCGGACTGCAGAAAACTACAATAAACAGGAGTTATACGTTGACTTACGCAACATGAATGACAACTTTTCCAAAAAATCTGTTACAGGCACTTATATCGTTTTTAAAGTGGCTCGACCTAGTCACCCTCTGTCCGTTTGGTTTCAGGCGTATCTTCGGCGATTGAAAATTCTGGAATATCGTCAGGACTCGAAATTAATTGTTTCCACTATTTCATTACGTTTTGTTGTAAGCAGCACGTTTTCAGATTCAACAGTAGTTTTTTATTCAGATGTAGTTAAAACTTTCGTGTTAATAGTGTTCAAACTCAATGTCAAATTTTTTTATCAACTTTTATTACATTTGTTCAAGTGCACTAATGTTTCGTCGCTTTCTAGTTTTCTTGTCTGCGCTGATGTAACGTATCTAAGGCACTTTTGGTCCTGGATCAAATGCTGTTCTAGTTCAAAAAGATTGAAGAACATGTGATATCATTTTTTAGTCATTTTGGTTTAACAAACGCTTAACAAATAGCTTAAAACGTTGTTTTACGTTCCGTATTTGTGGGTTGTTAGAATGCAACTGACCCCAAAAGATGTGTTGAGGAAAGGATATGTGGAAATATAAGGGTGGCGAGCAGGTACGGACATTCATTGTTCTATCTGCAGGAACTTCTATTAGCCGATTAACAATTGTTAAATGTTTCGGGATTAAAAGTGCCTAAATGGGGGTCAAATTCTTGCAATGCTGAGGTCATAAAATTGCAAATGGATCGTCGTATGTACGGCAAACCCTCGATATGCCATCACACCTGATGGCTTACAGTCATAAACACCTTCCATTTATAATATTTAACACATTTGACGTTGTAAAGGAGCATTGGCGAGAACGGCCACGAGAAATAGTTGAAAAGTGTTTCGTTTACGTTTCGCATTTTGGTCGGGGCATCGTCAGAAAGGTTTTTCTTTACTGACTCATATATTATAGGTAATACGTCTATTCGCCGTCAGTTAGATGGAAATGTGCGAATCATAACTCAGGGTGTGTATATATTATATACAGAGTGTCCAATTTTAATCTTACACCTGATTTATCTCATAAAATACTGCTCCGATCAAGTATTGAGTATAGTGAGACTTTAAGGGTTCAAAGGTGGACGTTGAAAAAAAAATTCTCTTTAATGCAAAATTCAAAATGACGACGTTAAGATGACCGACATGTTTTATTTAAATGAAAACATAAAAACACTTTTTTTCACCTAAAGATTTGTCAGGTCATAACTTATTAGTTATGACTTGACTAAGTTTGCAGGGCATTTTTTTTATAAAGTGAATAATTTTTAGGTTAGAACACCATTTTTACCACTTTAGCGTATTTCAGGATGTACCACGAGCAGGTAGTCTTTAACGCCCCAAGTGTAAGGTCGCATACGTGTGTGGGTGTGCATGTAGAACACTAATAAGGATGATGTCTCTGTGGCTCGTCACTTGCGCAGTATTTTTAGACTCCAAACCCTCCTTGTGTGTGTATCTTTTTGTGTGACTTGGGGGGGGGGGCAAAGAAGAATCGCAAAACTGTTACCAAAGTCGCGTTCAAAAACTTCTAACGATTCGAAAAAATCCTTTCATATCTCGAAGCGAACTTAAAACTTCCAAAATTCTTTTCCTTGATCGAAATTTTATAAAGTTACATATCTTCAAATTTCATATGGGGGACTATGAAAATTCGTTACGTCCTATCCGCATCCAGTTTATAGAAAATATTGAACAGCGTGAAATTCAAGAGAAAAAAATCCAGCTATCCCCAAGCCGTTTCAATATTATTTTTTCAAATTAATACTGACGGCAATTTTACAATAGCTGATTTTAGTCCCAACGAAATCGTTGATATGCTCCTTATTTTAGGAAAATGTAGGGGCAATCATTTATGAGCCGAAAATTTGTATCGACGCGAATATCCTCATTGCCGTCATTCATTACGACAGACAATCCGAACGCTTGAACGGAGAGCGAGGACAGGTCGCATAATCCGTCACCGCCAACGTCGCCAAAACGTCATCAATGATTTTGATGGCCCGCATAAGGCTCGAAACATGGATATTTTAGTCATGATAGTGATCGACCCTCATTTGAGTGTCTCGGAACGACAGGGGTTTCTCAGATCCACAGTGCACCGAGTATCTCGAGGTGCGAAACTTTACCCGTACCGGCTAGAATTCCACCAAGCCTAATCCTGATCCGTTGCGAAGGATGGCGCTTTATCGGTGGGCATTGAGACGAATCGATCGATTCAGAGACTTTTTTAGGTTCGTTATGTTTGGTGACGAACCCACATTCAACAACCGAGGTCAGGTAAACCGATGGAATTTCTGGTATTAGTCTGATCAGAATCCACATTGGGTGAGACAGATCGATCACCAGCATCAGTGAATTTTGAATGTTTGGTTTGGCATTATTAACAGACAAATAATAGGTCCCCACTTCTTCGAGGGAAGTGTGATCGCTGTTCGTTATCTTGATTTTCTGCAAAATAAATTACGTATTTTCCTAGAAGATCGTGATTTAAGTACACGTCAACAATTGTGGTTTCAGCAAGACGGTGAACCCGCTCACTGGGATTGTGTTGTTCGAAATCATCTGAAGGCAACATTCGGTCGACAGTAGATTGGTCGAGATTGTCCTGTCCAGTGGCCTCAAAGATCACCTGATCTTACCTCTGCTGATTTTTTCTTGTGGAGCTACCTTAAAGACGCTGTCTACCGTCAAGCTCCAACAACAGAAGAGAATATGAGGGAGCGGATAAGAGCTGCCTGCTGTGGAACACCGAGAGATGTTCTGTTACGAACAGTTGATGGTTTTGAGTGGAGAGTTCAGGCATGGTTAAACATGAATGGTGGAATATTTGAACACCTTTAAGATACTGACACACGGACACTCACACCCACACACTTATACTTACACTTGGGATGTTAAAGACTTTACCCCCTCGTAGTACATCCTAGATAACGCTAAAATAGTCCAAAAAAAGGTGTTCTAACCTAAAAATTATAGACTTTATCACAAAAAATTTCTTACAAAAGTTATTATTTTTTACCTTAGACATTTTTTAGTGAAAAATAGTCATGTTTCCATTTTTTGAACATGTCATGATGAATAACTTGAATAACTTTGACATTTATCAACCGATTGACTTGAGTAGACATGTTTTTGAAACGTCAATTCAGTACAACTTTAACCATGCATCGCTGAGATCGTGAATTGATGTCACCAGAGCCACGGTGGCGTAATTGGTAACGTACCAGGCTAGAATTCTGAAGTTCCCGGTTCAATCCCGGGCTGTGGTGATATTTTTTCACGATTTCTTTAGAAATTAAAAACCGTCAATTGTGGTTGCTTCATTAATTCTTTACGAATGAGTGAGGCAATCAGAGTTGACAAAAATTAGGGATTCGATTGTTTGAGATCTTTCGACCAAGAAAGATCGATAACGCAGGAATCTAGGTAACGCTGACTCACACCCCGAGTTGCGATTTATCGAAATTTCCATCTTAACAAGTGGTCGGGAATTGTCGCATAAATTCAGAATTTAATAATAACATATACACGACTCATTGATTAATAAAGTTGCCAACAAGCACTGTCTGACAACACTATTTGTCGTTTGGTGTGTAATTTTGTTGAGCACGGGACAGTGGGAGATCGTCCAGGTGCCGTTCATCAACGCCCAAGACGTTCCAATGAACTGGTTGAAGCGGTAAGAGAGTGTTGCCGAGAACCCACAAATGTCATAACGTCACCGCGCTTAGCATTTTGGCGTCAGTGGAACCACTTTGCGGCGCATTTTGAAGGAAGAATCTTCCCAGATTCGCAGGTGATGATATGAGAGGAAGCCGAACGATGTACCGGCCTGTTGAATCACGCTGATGCGTGTCGCGAAAATGATCCTCGCATGCCTGCTCCTCTGGTGTGAGTTGACCGACTGTGTCCGACTGTGAACAGCGAGTGCATCAGGTTGACATGAGTTAATCGGTCCAATGATAAGCCAACCAAATATTGATAATTGTGCAATTGGCGAAGATGATGTGCCTTTGATGATGTTAGGTTTAATCACCTGACCATAGATATCAGCTCCAATTATCATATCGATCGGTCGTGGTGTGAGAAAGTCCGGATCCGCCAGCTTCAGCGTCACTATGTGAGGCCAGGTGCGAGCTGGTGAATCAAAAGATGGCAATGAGTGGTAACCGTGTTGAGAATGTGAGCCAAGACCATGACTTCCTCCTTGGTGCGCATGGAGCACATTGTGAGTTGAACCGAACCACGTGTATGAGTTGAGAGCCTTCCACCGATCCCTGTGATCGAAATTGATGAGTGCTTACGTGTTGTGTTGAGTTTACGAAAGAGTTCTTCCGCAATAAACCTTAATTCCGATCCAGGATCGATGAGAAGTCTTGCCTGATGTGTTGATGCCGATATAAAAATGTGTATGAGTGCAGTTGCTAATAATGTTGAGCATTTCCGTCTGTACCGATGAGTGGACGACTGCATCGACATCCTATTGTGCCGACGACGGTGTTTGCGCAGGTTGAGTTCCGGAAGAGGTTGCAGGGGGCGCTGCAGGATGCAGCATGGTGTGAACCGCCCTGAACATTCCTTGCAACTGCGCGTGGAACGGCACGCCGTAGCATTGTGCCGTCCCAGGCAGTTGTAGCTCAACCGCGACTTCTCCGCCATCTTGCGCCGCGCCGCCACAGAGAGCTGGCGGAACTCCGGGCACATCACGATGAAGTGTCCAGAATTCCGGCAGCAGTCACATGGATACGCGGACGCGGTGGTGTGTGACGGAGGAGCGCTGCGGGTTGTGCTACCCGCGTGATGAGCCGATGCGCGGGTTGTCCCGGACCTTGCGGGAGGAGGGCACGCGGAAGACGTTCGAATGGAACTACTGGGTTTTGGAGTGGCCTTCGCCATCTCCAGGGCCCGAATCTTGGTCTCTGCGAACTCCTCCATCCTCGCAAAGGTCGGGAAACCGGATGAGCGTCCTAACGCCGTCTCCCAGGCCTCGGGCCTGGTCTGGTCAATCTGCTGACCAAGCTGTCGTACCATCACGCAATCGAAACGTTCCTCCTTCGACGCCACCGAGGTGAGGACTTTGTAGGCCTCGGAGACGGACGTTACTGCGGATGCGAGCGTCCTTCGAGCCGGATATTCGACTCACGCACACAGGGTAGAACCAGGGTTTCTACCTTCCGCACTCAACCACTCTGCACACCTCAGCGTTGGACTCCGCAGACCCACTTCGAAGTACCCTCCGCATCTCACCGGTTCGTCGCCAAGGTCTTCGATTGTTGGGTAAAGTAGATACTCGGTAGTAGATAAATAAGTAGATACTAGCGACGGGTATCATCACTCGAATTTATTCTGTACACGATCGAGAGCCAGTTGAAGAGTCTCTCCGTGTCCGAACTCGAGACTCTGATCGAGCAGGTGGACGAGCTTCACGCAGAGTTCCGCACGGAGCATTTGCACCTGGAACCTTTGTGGCCGCTTGCCTACCATGATCACGAGTACTTTGCGAGCAACACGCAAATAATGTAACAAATTTAAAAAATATTAATAAATAAGGTAGTCTGGAAAAAAATCACAAAAATATGCTTTTTTTTGTATCTCAGACCCTTTTCCCCCCTTAAATAGATAATTTCGTAAAATAATCGTCGCCGGGCTCGAGTTGAACTCTGCGTGTCTTACACCAGTAGTGAAAATATTGTCGAACACTTTTACCGGAATTACACTCAGCGCGGACGAGTGACGAGTGTTTGAAAGTGATTTTTCTCGCGTACAACGATATTTCGAAGCTCATGGGGCTGATGCCGAGAAAATGTGTAATACCCGCATAGGGCACACAGCGCATTACACACTTTTACCAGCAAAGAGCTGTCTCATTTGGTAAAATAAGCGGTAGTACTAATGAGGAATACGAGAATCAAGAGGAATCTGCAGAATGGAAACGGAAACGCTTCCGAAAATACTCTCCAAACATTGTTCTGCAGCGGCCGACATTTGATACACTCGTCGAAATAAGTAGAAGAATTGATATTCATATGCAGGCTCTAGAGAGAAAAAGTGAAACGATTCAGCGATGTATGAACGAGGTGGTATCATATGCCCGTGAAAAGATAATTGTCAGTGAAACGCCTCGTGCAGCAGCGTATGAGATCATCAATTCCAAGGAATTCTTTCAAGAAGCACTCGAGCCTATCACAACCTTGCTAGCGCCGGAGGATACGAAGCTTATGAGAATTATTTTGTCCGAAATAATTGTACTGTACCGTGGTCATATCGCTGATCATGAATCGGATGTTGCGTTGCGAATGCAATAATTCTCCGTATGTGTAGGTATTTGTAATAAAAACACAGTTGTAAATAATTGTAGTGTACATTTCGCTCGAAATATTATAAAGTGTACACTGATGACAGTCATAGAGAGAGAGAGAGAGAGAGAGAGAGAGAGAAAATGTGAGTTATCACAGTCCTAAAACCGAAGCATCAGCAAAGGTCTGCGACAGAAAGAAGACGGAGCTCTCGTCTCTGTTCCATTAACACAGCAGATCATGGAATACGTGCCCATGTCGATTAAAAGAGCTTGGTAAGTAAAAAATAAAAAATAATTAAAAAATCGTGATTTAAAAGCATGTAATATTTATTTTTTATTATAAAAAATAATGTCTTGTAGAGCGAGCAGCCCCTGCATATAAACCGACACCTAGGGTTCGTTATTCGTGTTATGGAGAGCGAGAAGAGATCTAGCTTCGGGAAAGAAAACTGTCACCCGCCATCCTAATCCGCAGTTGATGTCGGTGGTAGCAGATCATCAACGCTGCCAACTTTGTATAATGAGACGAGGCATATCAGGTTAGACAGTATCGATTACTCTGTACACGTTGTTTTTATTGACCAGTGCGTTTAATTAAATGCATGTTTCATTCTTTTTTCACAAGTACACTGTGATGACAACACCCACAGCGAAAAATAATTAAAAGCAATATTACGAGTGACAATACAAATTAATTTCGTAGAGCGATAAAAATAAAATTAACGGTGGAGGAATCACCGAGCGCGGATTACCGTGTTTGTAGGGCTGTTGTATACGACGGTAAATGTGTAAAGTGCTTTCCATAAAATATTGATTAATTTTTTTTAAATACTTGATCTTACTGTGTCTTATTTTTATAGCGTAATAATTAAAGAATTATAATTGAAGTCTCTCTCTCTCTCTCTCTCTCTCTCTCTCTCTCTCTCTCTCACTCTCTCTGTGAGGAATTATATTCTATGTCTTCTACTGCAGTGCAAGCGCTTGACGAGAAGCACAGCGCACGGCTATACATGCTCGAAAACCGCTTTCGTTGCATTCAAAGTGCTGGACACCCAGTTATGATTCATAGGGGGTTGCTATCTTTATTCCCGTGATTATTCTAGCAACATCTCGAGAATTTAGTCTGTCTTTGGCATCCTACACGCAAACAATGAAAAGCAATATGCATCCGCGGTACGGCAAGGAGATTTTAAGCGACGCGTTTTGGTGCCGAGTAATTTTAGTCAAGAGTGTGATGAACGTGTTCCTGCCTACACAGGAAATGTGCGATGCGTACGACAAGCTGGATGAGCTCATACGTAGCATGTATTTAGTGGAGCGTCGAGGAAAACCCGTTGGACTTGGCGAACTCTATATCGGAATGTCCTGTATTGTGTGTGTGTGTGCGTGCGTGCGTGCGTGCGTGCGAGAGAGTGAGTGAGTGCGAGAGAGAGAGGGAGAGAGAGAGAGAGAGAGAGAGTACATTCGAGACAGGAGTTTAAAATCGTTGCGGAAGGAGGGTAGATGCCGTCAACAGCTGTGGTGGTGAGTACATAATTTTATTCATTTTTGCAAGTATGTGTACACCTTTACTCTACTCTTCCTTGTTCACCAGAGTACCCATACCACCTCACCTTAGTATCTCCACGTTACCGACGCTAGTTAAGCAGAGTGGGTAGCATGGCGGTGGAAAAGTGGGGTGGTGGGGGTAGCCGCGTGGTGGGGGAAGGAGTGGGGAAGGGAGTGGGATGGAGCGAAGTTGTACACATACTACTATGGTCATTCCATTGACAGCCTTTGTTAAAACAAAAAAAAAAAATTTTTTGCATATTGGACTGTATAATTTCGAGATAAGATTCATAATCGCCGACCTCGAGAACCCCTTAAGATGGAGTTTCATTCAAATCGAGTGACTTTTTTGCATTTTGGTCCGTCACATTGGATCCGCCATTTTTTATTTTGAGTTCAAATTCGTAATCTGTGACCTCGAAAACATCAGTATACCAAGTTTGATGCAAACCCATCATAAATTGACGGCAATATTCATGGTGAATATATGTGGACTATTACCAGTTGTGACTTTTTTTTTGGGCCATGCGTGCCATTACCAGTGAACTGCTTAATGTTATATAGTAGTCAGCGATGTGAAGTGGAGCTCATTATACGTAAAAAGCGTTTCCAAAAGAATTACGCTTACCAAAATGGTTCCATAATTCTATGTAGTTCCTCTCTCTTATTTTATTGGAAACACATTTTAAATATCTCTTTAGTGAAGTTGAGTTTTATGAAGGTTGGCCGGGTTCTCCGGTCAGACATTGGATGTAGAGGTTAGGAGTTAGCTGTATTCGTATCAGTAAGTTGTTTCTTGTAATCATATTTGTTAAAAACGTTAGTAAGGACATAAATAATATTCTTCACACCGCGAGGTTACAAATCGTATTTGTTAAAATTCTCTTGTCCGGTGTTAAAACACTTTAAATTATGTGGACCGGAGAGTCGGACCCACTTCTTACTGCACTTCCTATATTCCGTGGAGATTGTGCGTGCATGTGTGGGTTTCATGGTTTCGCTTATGTATTGTTTTTGGCTCAAAGGATATGATTCTGATTCAGCCTGTACTGCATAGTCGAAATGAAAAGATTATGATTGTACAAAATAAGACGTTACATTTCGGCTGTAGCCTCCCACGACGCTTCATGTACACATTTAGATGTACATTTTCTATAATGAGCAGACTATCGAAATAAAACATATATTTTAAACATTAAAATATGGTCTGTATTTATTAGTATTCATTTTTCGACACGCTGTACTGCACACTCGACGTCAGTGAATGCGTCACAAGAGAACAACGTATATGAAAGAAAAAATGTGAATAGAATCCATTGATTCTCCATCCCGAAAAAATGTATACGTTACAGAATTGAATGAATAATTAAATTTTTTAATATTTAAAACGAAGAAAATCTACGATTTTAGCGAACAGAATCTTTCTACAAAATTTTTATAATTGCTATATATTATTTGAGAGAGGAGAAAAATGGCGGCTAAAGTGTGCATACGAGTATTTGGAGGCTCTGTGTTTTAAGTAGCAAAGAAAGTGAAAATTAGAAATATTAACGGTGAAAAAAGTAGTGAAGGGTTGGGAGAAGAGCCTGAAATAAGGGGAGAAATAAGTGGTTTGAGAGAAACCGAAAATTCGAGAACAGCAGTAACATAGCTATCGAGTTTGTTTTTCGAGGTTAAACAGGCGGGTGCATAAGCATGGGAGATCCCGTCAAGTCGATCGACACGAAAATAGATGGCAGCGACTATGAGAGATCGGATGGCGAAACGTACTCGGAGGAGGATCCAGGGCTCAATGAGATGCTAACACCCGGAAACAACAAGGTGGGTGAGAAGAAGAAGGCAAGAGGTAGACCCTTGGGATCAAGGAATAAAGCGAACGAGTGAAAAGAAAAGAAAGAACGACTATGGAGGCATATATGGGGGTTTTCGGGGGAGGGGGGAAAGTGACAAGATCGCCGATGACAAGAAACGAGGTGCATAGAGCGATGGTGCATAGCGAGGAAGGAAAAGATCGGGCGGCAGTTGAAAAAAGCGAGCGCGACAAACCTGTATACCAACAGGCAGTAATCGGCGCAGATTACATTGAGGTATTATCGACGAAGCATATATCTTATTCGAACGAGGAAGAGCAACAGATTAAAAAAATGACGGGCGTCGAAATTAACAGTAGATTCAGGGAGATGCTTGAGAAGTTACAGGCAAAGATGATTGAAAACTTTCTCGTAATAAAAGAAGAAACAAAGAAGACTATCGAAAGAGAATGCAATCTGGGCCGCCAAGCCATACAGAATGAGCTAGATACAATGAGGGAGGAGATGCATAGGAGGGAGGTGGAATGGACGGTGGAGAGGCAGTTGCTGAAAACGAGAATGAACGAGCTGGAAAAGAAGACAAGTCAACAACAGAGCAAAAGGAGCAACGTAAACGAGATAAGAGAGGATGAAGGGCAACTGCTAAGGACGAGAGTGGATGCGCTCGAAAAAAAGTCAAGTCAACAGCAAAGCCAGGGAAGCAGCGACAAGAAACTAAAGAAGTGGATAAGAGACGAAGTCGGAAAGATGACCATGAGGAATAATATTAACATCCCAGAGGCTCAAATCGAGGAGTGCTGGCTCAAAAAAATCGAGAAGAGGGTTGAGATTGCGAAGGAAAAAAGTAGAGAAGACACCGGAAGATTGATGGCAACAATAGACGGTAAACTGGAAAAACAGGAACGACAACACAGAAGATCGAATGTTATAATCAAGGGTAAAGAGTTTAACGGGAAAAACCTTATTGAAGAGGTAGAGGATTTTTTCGGAGGACAATTGAAAACGAGTATAAGTGTGAAGAAAGCGGTGCAGCTAAGAGGAGTTGCGGGCGAGAAATCTAGTACTGCAAATGTGCTGGTTTCTTTAAACACGCTAGAGGACAAGAAGAGTCTGATGAGAAATAGAGGCCTACTCAGGGGCAGTAAAATCTACATCGATGATGACTTAACGAGAAAAGAGCGCGAAATTCAGAGGCAAATATGGGCAAGAGCGAAGGAAGGAGAGAAGAAAGGAAGCAGAATCAGGAGAGGGAATATGGAGTTAATAATAAATGGTAGGTGCTGGAGATGGAACGAGCAGAAGGACAAACTAGAAAATCCGGATTTCCGGAACGGGAGAGAAGAGAGCCACCAGCGCAGAAACTAATAGTCTGGAATATTGCAGGGATAGTAAATCTGGCGGAAGCAATGGATTTTGTGGAAGAGTATTCAATAGTCATATTATTAGAAACGTGGATCGGGGAAAAGTCGGCGGTGTGGTGGGTAAATAACCTGAGTGATAAATTTCAGTGGATAACTAAATCAGCAACTAGAGAAAACAATAAAGGTAGGGCAAAGGGAGGACAACTAGTCGGAGTAAAGAAAGATAAGATGAACATGAAGGTACGTGAGTGGAAATTTGGTCTCGAGCTTGAAGGAGAAATAAGCAGAGGAAAATGGAAGATCATTTCAATGTACAATAACGTGGGCATGGCATCGGTGAAAAAAGAGTTGGAACCGTTAGTACAAGAAAACATCAGGGAGGGGGAGAGGATGTTACTGGTAGGTGACTGGAATGCAAGAATTGGCAAGGAGCAAGGAAGATCGGCGGAGGATGAGCACGAGGAATGGGTGAGACAATCTGAGGACGATACAATAAACACGGAGGGTAGAAAGTTACTTCAGCTTTGTGAAGAGTACGGGCTAACAGTGCTAAACGGTCGAATCCGAGGCGACGAAGACGGGAAACTCACGTATGTGGGGCCGAGAGGAAGCTCAGTTTTGGATTTAGTAATAATTAAGAAGGATGAGGCAAACATGATTCCGGTGAAATCAGTAACAGTGATTCCGAGAACAGAGTCGGATCACTTTCCTGTGGAGGTGGCATTCGAGATGGAAATAGACGAGGACGAAGAGGAAGAAGGGGTAGGACAAACCAAAAACAAAAGGGAGAAATCTATAGTTTGGAAACAAAAGCATGCGGAAGAATATGAGAAAGCACTAGCCAAGCTATGGAAACCGGAAATGAAGCAAGGGACAACAGAGGAGCGAATGGAAATAGGGTTTAGACCCAAGAAAAATGTTATGGGAAAGGGAATTAAGGCAGAAGAGTGGCTCTCGCACTTTAAACAAATATTGAGAGGAATGGCCGACAAGGAAAAGGAAATAAACGAGGGCGAACTGGGAGGGGAGACTGAGGAAGCGAATTTGGACGAACCACACGAGCTGAATCGAGACATTGGACTAGACGAAATGCTGGAAACTATGAAAAAAATGAAGACGAAAAAAGCACCGGGAGAAGATGGAGTCGCCATAGAATTCTTCCAATGGATGCCGAAGGAAGTACTGAAGGAATGGCACGAGATTTTGAGTAACATCTGGAAAGAGGGAAATATTCCGAAGAACTGGCAAGTGGCGAGGATTTATCCGATTTTCAAAGCCGGGGATAAGAACGAAGCAGAAAACTATCGGGGGGTGTCATTACTAAATGTAGGCTACAAGATTCTGACAGCGATTATGGCAAAAAGGAAGAGGGGGTGGCTGGAAAGAAATAAAAAACTAAGCGAGAGTCAAAATGGATTCCGAGCACAGAGGTCGACGAGAGATCACATTTTTGTTTTAAATTCGCTAATAGAAAACAGGCTCAGGAACAAGGAAGGCAAGTTGTACGTGGCATTCGTGGATTTTAAAGCCGCTTTCGACATGGTCAACAGGAAACTATTGGTGAAAAAGTTAAGAGGAATGGGTATAGGAGGTCGAATGGTTAATATGGTAAAAAGTATATATAAAAGAACATTGAACGAGATCATCACACAGACTGGTTGTACCGAAAGATTCGAGACTAAGAGAGGGGTGAGACAAGGGTGCCCACTGAACCCCCCATTGTTCAACATCTTTCTCGATGACATGGATAACGAGTGGATAAGAAGAAATGAAGGAGGAACTGTCATCGGGAATACGAAAATCTTCGCTTTGAAATTCGCAGATGACGTAGCGCTAGTGGCCGAAGATGACAAAGGTCTAAATGCAATGTTGAGAACGTTGGCAGGATATGTGGGAAAAAATCAAATGAAGGTCAACATAGCAAAAACGAAGGTCATGGTGTTCCGAAAGGGGGGGGGGGAAGAAAAAAGAGAAAAGAATGGAGATATGGACAGAAGACGGTCGAAGAAGTGAATAGTTATAAATACCTTGGATTCTGGTTTACTACAAAAAATTCCTACACAAAACATCTGAAGTCGATAGCAGCGAAAGCCCAGCTTGCAACGCACGTGGCTTGGGGGGTAATGAAACGAGCGAGAATAGATGGATTAAGAAGGAGAGCCTATCTCTTGGATACTTTGGTTAAGGCGATACTAACGTATGGAGCTGAAACTTGGGGTTGGAAAGAAAGGCAGGAGATAGAGAAAGTTGCAGGAAGATACGTTAAGATGGTACTGGGAGTGAATAGAAATACGTATATTGGAGGTGGAAGAGATGAGATGGCCGAAGATTTGTTTGAGGGAGGAACTACGAAACTGGAAGAATGGGAAGGCAACAAGATGGGGAAAAGAGTTGAAAACAGCGTTCAGAAGAGTAGGGGATGAAGTGACAATGAAGATGATGGGGCCCAGGGAAGACAGAGAAAGAGTGGAGGCGGGAATGAATATAGGATGCAAGACATTGGCGGATCAAGTCATACAAGAAGACTGGGGCAAAATAGAAAAATCAAAATATTGTCCAACAAGGAATAAGAGGTGCGGATAAAGAGCAATGGGCGAGGATGAGGTGTGGAAACGTCGGCCGGGGAGGGAATAAGGGATTGCAGGAAGAAAGCTGCAGATTGTGTGGAAAAGGAACGGAGAATCTAGAACACATAAGGGAATGCACGAAATTCAGGGAGAAAGTGAAACCTGAATTGAGAGAGGTAGTAGAAAAACTTTTTGCATTTCGAAATGAACAGGACGAGTGGAACAAACTTCTGAAAGGAGAAGTAATTCAAAGCGTTTGCGAGTACTGTAGAGCGTTCGAAAGGGAGGCCAAAGAAGTGACGGAGAGTAACAAGCAATATGGGAACTAAGGGAGAAACAGAGTATGGAAGAAAGAAACAAGTGATAATGTAGAGATTAGGGAAAATGTACGCAAAAACCAAAGAGAGAAAAGTGGAGGCGAATATGTAAAACATATGTTGTATTCTAAAGCCGTAAAGGCAAGAATGGCTCAAATAAAATTTAAAAAAAAAATTATATTATTTGAAACTCGATCAGCTAAATCATTTTCAATAACTCTATTTTATTTAATCGCTCAACCACTGTTGCACTCACGTATTTACCATGAAATCAATTAACGTAATTACATAATTGCGTTGCGTTGCGCTGTTAATCATTTCTAGTTAACAACATCTCGGATTCGCGACAAACTTATTAAAATGTGCATGCTATTGAATAAAATATATATACAAATATTGACTGGATCCCACGTGCTTTTTCTCACTCCACCATAAGCGCTCTAAAGTCAGGTACAGATGAACGATTATATTAGGTGCGCAACTAAGTTCCCGTTGTTTTTCAAGAGATGGCTCCAGTAGTAAGTGCTGGTCGATTGGTACCTATCCAAAACGTCATAAACCAAGCTTAGACATATGGTAAACAAACCGCTTTGACACATTAGTGATTTTGTTTATGCGTCATATACTTTTGATTGTGTGAAGATGTCTGATTTTGTGCCAAATAATCGTCATTTGCGAGAAGTGTTGCTTTTCTTCTTTCATTCGAAGAAAACGGCGGCTGAAGCGTATCGAGAACTCCAAAAAGATTACGGAGATGCTGCTCTAAGTGAAACAACATGCCGTGATTGGTTCCGTCGCTTCAAAGACGGTGATTTTGATGTTGACGACCGTTCGCGTGAAGGAAGGCCAAAAACCTTCAAAGACGCTGAATTGAAGGCATTGCTCGATGAGGATTCGTGCCAAACGCAAAAAAGGCTTGCTTCAGCATTGGGAGTTACCCGCCAAGCCATTTCCAAGCGATTGCATGCGTTGGGAATGATTCAAAAACAAGGAACTTGGATTCCTTATGATTTGAAGCCAAGAGACGTTGAGCGTCGTTTTTTCGCCTGTGAACAACTGCTCTAGCGGCAAAAAAAGAAGGGTTTTCTTCATCGCATAATTACGGGTGTTGAAAAATGAATTCATTACAGCAACCCAAAGAGAACAAAATCATGGGGACTGCCCGGTCATGCTTCTACGTCGTCGGCTCGGCCGAATATTCACGCTGCAAAGATTTTGCTGTGTATTTGGTGGGATCAGGGCAGTGTTATTTATTATAAACTGTTGAAACCGAACGAAACAATCACTGGGGAACGGTATCGAACTCAATTGATGCGATTAAGCCGAGCACTGCGCGAAAAGCGGCCACAATACCAGCAGAGGCACGAAAAAGTGATTCTTGAGCATGACAACGCTTGGCCTCACGTTGCCAAACCCGTTAAAACCTACTTAGAAACGCTCAAATGGGAAGTCCTACCCCACCCGCCATATTCCCCAAAATTGCGCCGTCCGATTATTATTTGTTCCGTTCGATGGCCCATGGTCTGGCTAATCAGCAGTTCAGCTCATATGAAGACATCTCAAAATGGCTTGATTCGTGGATAGCCTCAAAAGACGAACACTTCTACCGTGACGGTATTCGAGCTCTGCCAGAAAGATGAGAAAAAGTTGTCGCTAGCGATGGGCAATATTTTGAATGATTCATTTGTAAACATTTTTTCACAATAAAGTTGCATTTTCATAAAAAAAAAACAGCGGGAACTTAATTGCGCACCTAATAGTAGGAATGACAGCCTTCTTGTGGCATTTCGATATATACAACTGTGCATCTTATACATGTTTTTTAAATGCTTTTATCTTTCTGAAATCTCACATGATATATACAATCTAGGACAAAAATGGAGGTTACGATGCACAGAATCTGTATACTCAATTCTGTGAAGACATCTTTAGCCGATTCAGAGAACATCGGAAACAAAGAAATTGGGATATTAGCACCATGCCAGTAAAGCGCATACTTTCATTGGGAGTAAACATACGCCTCGGTTCATGCCTGTTCCACAAATAGAGCCTGATATATTAATGTGTTAAGTCTATTGCACCCTCGGTCTTGAAACGAATTTATTATATTATAAGTCCTGTAAAAAAAGAAAATGTTGAACTAATAAAAAAGTATGTCTTCTTTTTGCGTATACTTCACGTAAAAAAAGGTGTAATCGTATAAAAATGTATGAGGTTAAGAAACTTATAAATCCAGCTGACTTGTTGTAAAATCGCTCATATAATATCTATCTTTATATTGTAAAAAAAACTCGCCTCTGACGCTGCCGCCGTGTAAGAGAATGGAAATTTTAAATTTGAAACCTCCTTGATCTTTACATTAATGATTCTTATGGAGGGTTAAAGAATGTTTACAGTTTTTAACAACTTCCTTTAACTCTGCTTATAGAAGTTTAAACAATTCCAAAAACCTTATTTTATTATCCACAAAGACCATTAATATTATTAATCATATATATATATATGTGTGTGTGTATATTGATAGTATATAGCATTTTCTTAAACCTCCTTTAACTCTCCCAAAGGAGGATAAAGAGAGGGCAAAAGGATTAAAAGAGGATTGAAAAAAGGTCAAAGGAAGGATAAAATAGGATAAAAGAAGGCTTAAAAAGGGGTTAAAAGAGGGTTTGCGTTGTCTAATTAAAAAATCTCCTTTAATCATCGCAATGACCATTAATTTGGGATTCAACAAGAGTCAAAGGAGGTTCTAAGTTTATACTCTTGATTGTCCTGCACGTTGGCGGCTGCAAGATATTTTAAAATACAGATATATAAATTACTTTCTTCATTCAAGAATCACAAGTTTGTCAGCATTGCTTGAAAGAATTACTTATAGCGGTTTCAAGCAAATACAATTTTCAATACATTTTTATTTTAACATTACCCACCCCTGTGCATAACAGTGTATTTGTCATGATTTTGACCCCCTTGTTATTAATATCTAGGACTGAATAATACCATGAGGTGGTGATGAGCCTGTTCGCAGTATGATTTGCGAGCATTATCTTTGAATCCAATGTCGTCGCATATCTCGTACAGCTTTGAAAAGAGATTCTCAGTGGCAGCATTGATCTTCTGGACAGTAGGATGCCTAATTAACAGAAGTATTTGTCAACATATTATACCTTTGTTTACAATGTTCACAATGTTCAACGAGCAAGTAAACATTCATAAAAAGGCAGTGCAAATGTCTTGCGATATTCCTCTTTACAAAAATCTGATTTAATGGCATTGAAGCCAATTGTTTTTTAAGGGGGCTATTATCTATTTTATTGGTTTGTATCAATTTCAAACAGATCCTTCAAAATGATGTGCTACCCACCATCTTTTTCTCTCAAATCACCATATATACAATAGAACATCACGTTAAGACAATGTACTACTCATCGGCTGGTAACAACTGTAATGCAAATTTCTCTACCACTATTGCTCTTTAGAATAAAAGAGGAAAATAGTCAACTGGGTCTTACAACTCTACAGTTCCATTTTCTCATTTTTATCCGTAGGATCAGTCATCATATGGAAGTTTGCTCTGGGAAAATTCTGCTATCTCTGGCATGCATGACAATCTAAGAGAGAAAGGCATATATACATTGTCTGACGGCAAAGCAAAACCTCCGTACTTTACATATGAGTGCAAAAGAGATAGGTTAGCATGGTGCTCACAGCAGAGCAAAAGAGAAACAGCACATCTGTGTAAATATAGAGGTTTCGCCTTCCCTTAAAGCAACGGAAAACTGAACACTTATACACATTAGCTGTTATTTCTCACTCCACCATGAACTACCATTTAATTCTCTTTTATTTAATTCTGTCTTAAAAATGGGAAAGTAAGCAGGCAGTTTTCCTATTCAGGTCCTTTGCATTTGTTAGATTTAGGATGAAGTCTTACAAAACATACTTTTATGCTTGCCAAACCATGTCGAATAACACTAGAGTTGAATATTTACAGGTTACCGCAAGTTTATGAGAAATCATCAATGTTTTGAGCAAAGGCATCAAGCCATGTCGCAGTCTCAATAGATTCCCTTTACCGAAGTGGTAGAGACGTAAGAAAAATGTGTTTCTACCGCCGCTTGTAAGTTATTGTCGACTTAAAACTTCACGCGTCCACTCAGTTCATCAAATCACTTTTATCTCCTAACCACATTTTATCCGTCGAACGATTTTTTCTCTCCTTTTTTGTATTTACGTTACGTGAAGGCAGTAACGTTGCCACTGTGCCAGGATGCAAATTGAAAGTATTCATTTCACACCGTAACTTACCAAGGCGGAGTTTCCGACATTCTGCGTGGTTTTCACTAATCTTTGAAGAAACGCGTAACTAAATACTGTAGACCTGTTATTACTAATATCGCAAAGTTAATACATTGATAAAATACATGAAATAGAGTTAATTGGAAGGATTGACTTCGATTGAATACACTCTGGCTAACACTTTGGTGTGCATAGGCGGCACTGGCGCCTGTCGCTTGCTGCCATGTAATGGCCTCTGCACACTGCGCGCTATGATCAATCAGCGATGAGCGATAGCCAATGAGAGCTCGCGAAGGAGCTCGCGACTGATGTGACGTTCGGAAAAGCAGAATTTGTAGCGAGACGTGATTGGCTTACGACCACGGAAGTAGCATGAAAGTTTCCGAATGCCAAACGCGACTAAAACGCCATCGCACAAATTAACACGTATTTTAACTGTGACAACGAAGATCGGGACATATAGAACTCCAAAGCCTGCTTGAAGCAAAGCTCTGAGTGATATTTTCGGCATATTTTACTTTTTTACTATAGAAAAGGTAAAAATTCTGTTCAAGCAAGAAAAAAATTATTCGATGTGTATGGGGAAGATGTGTTAAGTGAGCGCCAGTGCCAAAACTGCTTTGCAAAATTTCGATCCGGCAATTTTGATCTCGAAGATGCACCACGTTCTGGAAGGCCAGTTGAAGCTGATGAAGACACAATAAAGGCATTAATTGATGCAAACCGGCGAATAACAACTCGTGAGATCGCCAAAAGATTAAATTTATTGAATTCCACCGTTCAAGATCATTTGAAACGGCTAGGTTTAACCTTAAAGCTCGACATATGGGTTCCTCATCTTCTTACGGAAAAAAATTTGTGCCGTCGCATTCACGTTTGTGATTTGCTTCTCAAACGCCAAGAATCCATTTTTGAAGCGTATCATCACTGGTGACGAGAAATGGGTTGTCTACAACAATGTTAAGCGAAAAAGATCCTGGAGTAGAAAAGATGAACTGGCTCAAAGCACTTCGAAAGCCAATATTCATCAAAAAAAAGGTTATGCTATCTGTTTGGTGGGATTTCAAAGGAATCGTTTATTTTGAGTTTCTACCGAGCAACAGAATGATCAATTCTGAAGTGTACTGTCATCAGTTGGACAAATTGAATGATTCACTTAAAGAAAAAAGGCCAGAATTGGTCAATAGGAAAGGTATAGTGTTTCAACAAGATAATGCGAGACCACATACAAGTTTGACCACTCGAAAAAAAATTTTAGAGCTTGGATGGGATATACTGCCACACCCACCATACTCTCCAGACCTGGCACCTTCAGATTATCATCTGTTCTGGTCTCTTCAAAATTTTTTAGACGGTAGAAGGTTTAATTCAAATGAGGAGGTCAAAAGTCACTTGGATCAGTTTTTTGCCAGCAAAGAACAAACATTTTATGAGCGTGGAATCATGCTACTGCCAGAAAGATGGCAAAAGGTATTGGATCAGAATAGGACAATATTGGATTGAACAAAATATTAATTCACTATAAGAAAATCGTCTTTCATTTTTATAAAAAAAACGAAATTACTTTCCGAACAACCCAATAATTAAATATTATAATATATTTTCAATAATAATTCATAATACTACCCTACAATCAAATAAAGATCCACGAGATAAAACTCTGAAAAAAATTACAATTTAAATGAAAGTCTGAAAAATACAAAAAACATTCAGTTTAAACACGACAAATGTTGTTAAAGACATTATTAATACAGCAGTAACAAATATTCATCGACTGATTTTTAACAAAATGTATTTTTTATCGTTTTAAAAAAAATTAGATTAGAAACAAGAAAATAAATACAGTGAATAACTGAATGAAATAAATCAAAGGATTGCAGCGAACAAAGTAAATTATTCAAATCAAATAAGAAAACGAATAAAAAAATGAAGTAACCATGTACACAAAGATAACACGAATAAAAAGTTTTTACATAGAGTTTATTTTTTGTTAGCAATGGAATTTATGCAACACGCACACAAACCCGAATAAACCCAAAACAAATTAATGGCATAATAAACTTTATAAATTTTATAACTTTTATAATTGTCTAAATTTTACATATAAATAAATAAAACAAATAAAATTTTAAAAATTATGTCAATGAATTCAATAAATGAAATAACTGAAATAAATAAAATGCAGCAAATAAACAAAGTAAAAAAATGAATTATGAATAAAATTATGAATATGAATTAAATAAATAAAATTCATTTAAAAATGCAAAAGACATTTTTAGTGCAGTTGAGACCAATACAGTCAGTAAACACACATTTATGCTCACTCTTAGCTAATCTTAGTTTACGTTAACATAAAATATTGTTTGATGCCATAAGACATGTAAAAATTTCCAATGACGAGATGACAGTTATTATTATTTCAAGCTATTATTAGATAAAATAGTTTTAGTGCAAGAAATAACATGTTTAAGAGTCATCGAACACACGTGACCAACTCAGAATCGAGGGTAGCGCCTCTCGCGGAAAAATTACACATTGTAGCTAGCGCTGCTTGTGGCAAGTGTGTCAACCAAGGCATCCAGCGAAAAGTAACAGTTATCGGTATTGCAGGATGTAAGGATTTCAGTGGCGGGCCATGGTACATGTGGGCCCTAGTCGCCAACCAGAGCTGCCAGAAAGCGGCCGCAGCAGCATGACGCACACAAGCGCACGCCCGTGTACGTGTGACCGCCCGAGCTCGTGGAGCATTGGACAATAGAAGGAGACAGATATATGACTGTCTGTCTCTTTCGCTCTCGCTCGGCTCGGGCTGCTCGCGCTGCTACTGCTGCTAGTGCTCGGGCTGTCGCGCGATACATTTAACTCTGACTGACAATGAGACGAGCGCGTAACGTATGTTAATTTGCGGTCGATGATAATTCGAATCCACGCAGTGACAAATTTTTTTTTCAGTAATTATTGCATTTTACGATTAATTAATTATTATTATTTTATATTTTACATAATTTTACTATTTCTTGTTTTATTACGTATGTGATACGGGCCATGTTATACCTCATAAAAACCGTATCAGTACTATTGCTGCAAAGAATGGACTATAAAATGTAATGGTTGCTTAAAAAATTTGACACAACGAGAACTCGAACTGTCATCGGCCGCGGATGAGAGATATAACGCGCACGCTTCACTGATTATCGTTGTTAAGCTGCATTAGCAAATTAAGATACCCAAATTTGATTCAAAGCTTCTGAAAACTAAAAATATGACAGTTAATCCAACTAACCGCGTTAACGATTGTTGGAAAAACTACCAAAAGAACGCAATCCATTCTTGGCCAACGTGTACGTTATTTTCTTCTTTAGTATATATATATTTTTACAATATATGTGCAGAATGTACATAGAAACGAAGTTAGCCGAAGTAACGCAGTTGACTTCGTTGTAATTCAGTCCAATACTTGACTGAATTATTATCTTAAACGACCCAACGATAATTGATCGTTCGTTTTAAGTTGTGCTGTTTGCATTTATTTGAAAAGGATAACGGTGAGTCTATATACATTTATCTCTTTTCTCTTGAAAAGTATATTAATAAGCCATTCATAAACATTAAGAATACTCTAAATTTCCTTTTGTTCACAATAAGTTAACAAAAAAGGTTTATCGAGTTTTATGACATTTTTACTTGACATGTGTCGCTGCAAGATTGTCTTCCACATATCGTCGAAATTAAATTTAGAAATGATCTTTGCAGTAAAATTCACAGGTAACGCAAATTGCTGTTCTTATTCATTCTTCATCATAGCCACCAGTACAGTTCTCGTTATGTATGATAGTAACAATATTGAAAAAGGAGATCTATTTTCATATTTGACAGTTCAATCCATGGTATTAACTTTACTACGATCTTTCACGTTTATATTGATCAATTTTACAAGTTGCGAATATTTATTGTCTCAGGATCTGCGTATCAAACATTTAAATTATGTTTTGTTCCACAGATGTGTAAAGTTTTATCAATAAAAACAGAATTTTCTTCTTTCAGGATCATGAACGACATGTTTATTTTTAACCACATAAAATCCTGTTTTATTACTATTTCGCTGAAACAAATTGCAAAATAGTAAAACAATGATCTGAAACATATTGAAAATAAAAGATTAATTTATCCTTTAGGAGCTTCCCTGACAAAAAGAAAAGTAATTACGATAAACAAAAGTGTACGAAGTTGTTGGATAATCAGCTGGCGCACGGCAATCGATATTCGTCGTGCGTCTACCTGTTGCTGTGCCTGAGCACACGACTCTCGGTTGAGCCGAGGATGGCCGAAGCAGGGCTTCGCGGAGCCGAGGCTGTGCCTCGTTGGCACGCCGCGTCGAGTGAGAGGATGTCTCTCTCGCTTGACTTCGGTTTCGCTCACTGGCTATCTCACTCAACTGACTTCAGCGCCCAACGACGCTTTCATACTCGCAGCCATGTTGAAAATTTAGACACTTTCGCAACAGCATCGAGGAACAGCACACACAGCGCACTTTTTGGACTTTTCTCGTTGGCTTTATCTCTGGATTTACTCATCACTAGCTCTCAACAGGACTCAAAATCAGGTATGAGTACATTGTTATAATTTACCGTAAATTCAATGGCAATGAGGAGTTGGATGCTCATCGGTACATCAACATTTGTGGTCTCACTTTTTGGCGGCATTGCAGCACATGTCACGCCACGTTTTTTCTCAACATAATTTGCCGGTATAATTAATATAATTATGCAGGTGTACTATATTCACTGTACTTTTCCCCAGGACATCTGCTGGAAGAGTACAGCGACTATACACTGCTCATTTTGTGCATCCTCATTATGTGTTGTATTGTGCTACGCAGTGCTGCCTGCGTAGCTAGTCTCATGCGTGTAGAGCACTCAAGCAATTTCAATTGCAAGTGCTCTCATTTGTTTACTGCAACCTCTCTTTATTAAGCTGCTGAGAGCTTGCTGTGAATTGTTATACCTCCTTACGCACTCATTTATCTCATAGCGTGGCATGCTCCGCAGCACTGGCTGTGGTGCGTACACTGCTCTCAGCACATGCAGCACAATTAATATAATTATATGCTGCAACAGCTCAAATTAAATTCAGATCCATTAATTAAATTCAAGTGTTTATTCTCAGACTTTTGGTGCATTTATTTATATTATTTTGTATTTTTTCTAAATTTTGTCTTACTTGTATCTATTCTCACTTTTAGTGTTTTATTCAAAATTATGTGATTTATTGTAGTTATGCGGAAGGTGTAATAAACCACTTTTTCTAATTTAACATCTATGTGTCTGGTTTATTTATCATCCTGTCTCGAGTGAAGTTTCATAATTTCCAATACATTCACAGATCTGTCAAAGAACATCAACGGACGGATTCTCAAACAGAAGTATATTTTTTCAAAAAATAGTTTTAGAGTCAAATTTCATAAGCCAAAAATCATAAGCTGTTAGGCGTTCTAAAGATAAAACTCAAGCAGGAATATTTCTATTTCAAAAACAAAGTATAATAGAAAAATGTTGCTATCATATCAGTCAAATTTTTCTTCAGGCACCCAGCCACTTTGTAAGCCATTTTTAGAAAAAATACACAGAACAAACATTAAACGTATACCCAAGGAATACCTAAGAAACACTTAACTGTCAAAATTATATTATTTGAAGTCGAAATGATGTCATTTAGACTGCGATGTATTCCTTGGGTATATGCAATGTTGACATAAAGTGTATGGAAATCTATTTAAACAATTAATTCTCCTTGCAGAAGTTGAGTTTTCGTGATTAAGATGTGCATACTAAAAGTAAGAAAATTCCATAAACATTAAGTTCTACAAAGAATATCGTTACTTGGAAGGAATATATATTAAAAGAGCTTATAGAATATACAGTAGGTACTCTATTTTAGAAAATGCAAATGTTTCTCGGTGTACACTGCATTACAGTCTGTGGCATAAAAGCATGGGCAATATTGATGAGAAATGACAAACAGATTATTATAACATATTTGCACGCCAGTATCTCAATTTAAATATAAATGTACAGAATAACTATTCCGGCTAATACTTTTTTATGACATTTAGAGATTAGTGATTTTCAGGACTTTGTATATCCACACACAATAATACTGTTGAAATATATACTTAAAGAATTGTTTCACTTCTAAACCATTTTTTCATGGTTCACACAAATATTATAAATTATATAATACGTCTTATAAATATTAAAAATATTTCAAGAAAAATGCAAAAAACTGTTCCTAACAAGAAATATCATATTTTAAAATGCAATAATGTGATGAAAAAACTACATGGAACAATTTGTTATATAGCACTCTTTAATTGAACGTTTCTCAAGCGTTTTTTTTAAATAGCTTATTTTGAAATAAATATTTTCCCTCAGAAAAGTGAACATTATATGAAATAAAATCAGCAATATTCTTAAAAAAATGATAATTTATAAATGTGATGTTTAATAAATCTTTTTCGACAACTGCTTTGTAAATAAGAGGAAATTGGAAGAATTCTCTATGTTTATAAACAATTATTAAGATATTTTTAGCGAATAAAATGTATATCGCCATCGTTATTGTTATCCTTTTAAAACGTTAATACGGACACTACGAATACAACAACATACAAATGAACGATAATTGTTGCATCGCCTAGGATATCAAATATTCTATCGATTATTGGACCGCATCACGGAATAAACTATTACTTCGACAAACTTCGCTTCAATGGAGAGATGCATGCGACATAATGCACATAAAAAGTATTATGTTTGTTGTTGATGCTGATATGTTGTCAATGCGCGTTTGTAACGTTCATGTAGTGGTGAGTAAGCATTTTATCAAGACAATACATCGAATATATAATATTATCTGCATAAACAATAGAAGTTGAAGATGTGGTATATTTTAAATACCGGATGCGCATAAGCATAAGAAGTAACGAGCCGGTGCTGCCCTCTGCATAACATGTCATATCCGTAGAGCGAAGCCCGTCGGGAGCCAGATAGCTTACCGTCGACGTTGAGACCACATGTGCCACCAATGTAATAATTACTTAGCATTAATAAAGACTGACTTAGAAGTAATGGAAACTATAAGCGTGCATATTATTTGTCCGAAGTAAGGACATCACAGTGGCGACGAGTGATAAAACATTGTAAGCAATATAGGATTGCTGTGATAAAGTCGGATTTTATTGAGTGGCACGTGAGAAAGATAAGAGACAATGTCAGAGTCGGAAGAAGCAATTCGGGAAAAAGTGAAGAAAATGCAGACAGAACTTATAAAAGAACGGGCCGAGTTCGAGGAACAAAAGAAGCAGTTAATTCACCAGCGACAGCAATTCTTGTTAGAACAACAAGCGTTGCAAGTAACTGGACTAACATCGACTCAGGGTTCGACTCAACAGCAAAATGCATCAGTCCAAGGGGATAGGCTCCAATCGATCATCGCAGGAAGGATCGGGATGATAAAGGAATTCAATATGCAGGAAGATTGGAATCACTGGAATGAGAGGTTGGAACAGTATTTCATAGCTAATGACATATCCTCCACCAAGGGTGTCTCGCTTTTTCTCACCTTGTTGAGCGGTGAGGCAAATGCGTTGCTACGCAGTTTATGTACGCCGGTGTTACCAGCTACAAAGACACTGCAAGAGCTAAAACAAATAATGAAAAGTCACCTTCAGCCAAAACCGAGTGTGATAACGGAACGCTATAAGTTTAAGGAATGTTGTCAAAAGGACAGCGAGAGCGTCATGGAATATTTGGCGACCTTAAAAAAGTTGTCGACATACTGCGATTTTGGGAGCGGACTGGAAACATATCTGAGAGACCAATTCGTTTGGGGTCTCAAAAATGAGCGAATTCAGAAGCGACTCCTGGGCGAACAAGAATTGTGCTACACAAGGGCTGTCGAATTGGCGCAGAACATCGAGATGGCTTCAAAAGATGTCGCGGAGATGGGCGTTTCATCGAAGAGTCAAAGTGACTCAATCAACTTCGTAGGAAGGAAATCTTCACAATCTTCGAAGGAAGGAACCAAGGTTCTTTGTTACTGCTGCGGCAAAGAGAATCATCGATCTTCAATGTGCAGCTACCGTAATTATAATTGTAATATTTGTAAGAAAAACGGGCATTTGGCTCGAGTTTGCAAAGAAGCGAAACAATTAAAAGGAAAAGAGTATAAGGAAAGACATTTTGTTAAGAAGAAGAAAAGTGGACAAAATTTTATAGGAGATGCGAAGGATTTAGATAGTAGTTTTGATACGCTATTTCACTTAGAAGGTGAAAGTAAAAATGCAGGTATGGAGATAGAGAGAGTAAATTCAATAGCTCCATGGCATATAGAAATTAGAGTACAGGGAATTAATGTAGAGTTCCAAATTGACACAGGGTCAGAAATCTCAGTAATTTCAGAGAAAGAATTTAAAAAACGCAAAGAATGGAATGTATTGCCTATGCAAAAGACGGAAAGGAAATTTAGAACGCACGCAGGGCATAAAATTCAACCAATAGGGATTATTGAGGTTGATGTGGAATTAGCGAGGAGGAAATTGAAGCTTCCTTTGTTCGTATTGCCTGGTGGTGGACCTCCACTTCTGGGTGGAGTGTGGATGTGTGCGTTAAAGATTCGAATTGGGGAAATAGTAAAATCAAAGTGGGATTCGTATGTTGGGGTGATTGAAAACGAGGGTCATAGTGACATTGATTCAATAATCAATGATTTTGAATCCGTTTTCACACCCAAACTGGAAAAGTACACAAAAGGACGATTCAAATTGCACCTCAAAAATGAAGCTCAACCAGTATTTTGTAAAGCAAGGCCAATACCCTATGCAATGAAAGAGAAGGTGGAAAAAGAGTTGAATAGGTTAATAGAAGCAGACATTTTAGAACCAGTTGAGTATAGCGAGTGGGCGACCCCGATTGTTTCAGTTCCAGAGAGTAACGGGGAAATTAGAATTTGTGGAGACTATAAAGTTACCATAAACCCAAAATTGAAAATCAATAGATACCCAGTGCCGAGGATTCAAGACTTATTATCGAGTCTAAACGGAGGTAAAATGTTTTCAAAGATAGATTTATCGCAGGCGTATCAACAAGTAGAGCTGGAAGAACAATCGAGGCCTCTCGTCACTATATCAACACACAAAGGTTTGTTTTCATATAAGCGCCTTTGTTTTGGGGTAGCGTCAGGCCCAGGATTATTCCAACATGAGATGGAAAAAATTTTATACGGAATAGATGGAGTAATATGTTTCTTCGACGATATAATGATCTGTGGCCCAACAAGTGAAAGTCATAACAAGATATTGAGGCAGGTTCTAGACCGTTTGAAAAACTGTGGGTTGACGGCCAACAAAAATAAATGTGTGTTTGGCAAGGACAAAGTACAATTCTTAGGATATGTATTGAATAGCACAGGTATTCATGCGGCAAAGGAAAAAGTTAAAGCAATAGTGGATGCTCCGGCACCCACTAATTTAACACAATTGAGAGCTTTTCTGGGTATGTTAAATTATTACGCAAAATTTATTGAGAATTTTTCCAAATTAGTTAATCCATTGTATAAATTATTGCAGAAGAACGTGAGTTGGCACTGGAATAGCGAACAGAAGAAGGCATTTGAAGAAGCAAAGCGCTGTTTGGTCTCATCGGAAGTATTAGTCCATTATGACGCTAAATTGCCAGTGAAGGTTGCGTGTGATGCATCACCCTTTGGATTGGGGGCGGTATTGTCACATGTGTATTCGGACAAAAGGGAAAGGCCAATAGCATTCGCGTCAAGAGCGTTGACCAAAGCAGAGCAAAATTATTCGCAATTAGATCGAGAGGCGTTAAGCTTGGTTTTCGGGGTTAAGAAATTCCATCAGTACCTGTACGGTAGGGAATTTATTATGGAAACCGACCATAAGCCGCTCATTTATATTTTTGGATCTAAGAATGGTCTTCCCCAAATGGCCGCAAGCAGAGTCCAAAGGTGGGCAGTATTTTTAGCAGCATACCGATTTGAGATCAAACACGTAAGAGGTACAGATAATTGTCGTGCTGATAGCCTTTCGCGGATTCCATTGCCAATCACGAATAATGATATTAACGAAACAGAAGAATACTCGTATTTAAATTACATTATGGACGAGGTCAAATCGATTGATATTAAACGCATAAGTGGAGAAACAGAAAAAGATGTGAGATTAGGTCAAGTCCGCGATTTTATCTTAAAAGGTTGGCCAAAAATAGTCTATGACAAACTAAAAATGTTTAAAAGTAGGGAACGAGAGCTGACAGTGGAACAAGGATGTATTCTGTGGGGACATCGGATTGTGATTCCTCTGAGTATGCGTGACGAATTATTAGGGGAATTACACTCTATCCATATGGGTGTAGTTAAAATGAAAATGTTAGCAAGATCGTACATATGGTGGCCTAAGATAGATAAGGATATTGAAAATGTGACGAAAACTTGTGAAACTTGTTTAAACTTAGCAGATAATCCACCACGATCAAGTCTCCACTCATGGAAATGGCCAGAAGAACCGAATTATAGGGTTCATGCTGATTTCTTGGGTCCACTAGAAGGAAAAATGTATTTGGTAATAATTGACTCGTTTTCCAAATGGTTAGACGTAAAGGAAATGTCCGATATCACGTCGGAAACAACGATTAAAGCATTTAAAGAGTACATGAGTACATGGGGAATTCCGAAGAAATTAGTAACAGACAACGGGCCAGGATTTTGCTCGGAAATTTTTAAAAAATTTATAGAAACATATGATATTGAGCATATAAAAACAGCACCATACCATCCGGCTTCGAATGGCGCGGCGGAAAACGCAGTAAAAAATTTTAAAAAGAAATTTAAAGCATTAAGGTTAGAAGGACATTCGAAGCACGAGGCGTTGGTAAAGTTTTTATTTTATTATAGAGCTACACCACATTGTACAACCAGTTGTAGCCCAGCAGAGTTACAAATTGGGAGGAAGTTTAGGACGAAATTAGATTTAATGAGACCCGATATTCGTAAATTCGTGGAAAATAAACAGTTAAATCAACAGCGTGCGTTCCCAGGGAATAGACGTTTTGTATGTAAGGAAGACGAAGTTGTAACGATGAAAAATTTTACAGACAAAAATTGGAGCAAAGCTCGAGTAGTAGACAAACTATCACCAGTTACATTTACCGTTGAGACAGAAGATAAGCGTAATCATAAGCGCCATTCAGATCAATTAAGGAAATGTAATCTTACTCTTAGTGAAAATAATCAGGAGATAAAAGAATGTAATAAAAACAAAGAGGATAAAGGATGGTCTAATCAAGACAATGAAGTGAGTGAAAGGAAGAATGATTCAGAGTCATTGCATAAACCAGAAATTGTATCGAGTACACAGGAGCGTATGAATAACAATGTACAAATTATACGTAAGTCGGCAAGAATTCCGAAACCAAAGAAAATAATGGATGTATAGCCGATAATAACAGTGTAAACGAAGAATGGCAGGGGATAATTTTAATTCCAAGTGGGAAGGAATGTGGTATATTTTAAATACCGGATGCGCATAAGCATAAGAAGTAACGAGCCGGTGCTGCCCTCTGCATAACATGTCATATCCGTAGAGCGAAGCCCGCCGGGAGCCAGATAGCTTACCGTCGACGTTGAGACCACATGTGCCACCAATGTAATAATTACTTAGCATTAATAAAGACTGACTTAGAAGTAATGGAAACTATAAGCGTGCATATTATTTGTCCGAAGTAAGGACATCACAGAAGAGTTGATTAAAAGAAGAGGATCTGTTCGCACTGTCGCTTAGCACAACTTACAAGAATCAACGTAGAAATGTGTCATTCATTACTTTTGTATAGATAATTCTTATTATCACCCAATCCGCAATTTGTGCCATTGGTGTTTCTTCAAGAAACAAGAGGGAGTAGCAATGGAAATTATTTCAATTGAAGCGCCCAAGAAGACCAACAATTGTAGTCATCGCTCCGTGTGGATTTTTCATAAGAAGACGGATAACTACGCAAAAATAAAGACTGCAACAACCTGCACGCAGATTATATGAAATGTAGTTTGCACATACAGTTCATAATGTAAGACAGCGAGGCCAACATCAAGATACATTACAGGTACATACATATTGTACGTGAGGATATACACTATTTTTGGTGCGATTCAATTTATCGCAGCACTTTTGTCAAGCAAAACAGCTGCATAATCTCATTGGATGTATGTGACAAGAAAAGAAATAGCATAAGAAAGAACCATGAAGAATTATGCATATATATCCTACGATAAACTTGCACAAAAATCGCATGCAACGTTATACAAACATCCAAGGAAACAACTTCGAGAAAACATGGCACAACCTTAGGACTACGTGATTGCTATGAAAAGAAGCACGACGTTTCATTCAAGAAATAAGGGACACCCTATTATTGTCATCTATAGACACTCGAATATAACTAAATCGAGCAACGTGAAGTGTATAGATTTCGTAACGTTTAGTGACATACATTTATGCTAAAAAGATATTGGCTAAAAAGATATTCAATTTTTTCATAAATCAAATGTTTACATATAAAACGAAATATTTGAAATCGCAATCTTCAACTTTTCTCTTAGTTGCAATGCATATCATGCGAAAATGTTTTCAATAAGAATGTGCAATAAACGCTACTCTTTGTAGGAGAAGAATCTCCTATTTCATAATGTGCAGTCTTATGAGGAAAAAGTGTAATTATAAGAACACTAAACGATACAAACTTAGTTTTTAAAAATGCTATTTGAGAATTGTTAATTTTTTTCATATATGAAAACGTTTACAAATATGATATTTCTTGCTGGAAACAGCATTTGATTACATGTATCAAAAAATATTTAAAGCAAAAAAGAATAATTGGCGAAGCACACACATACACCTAAAAACTAGGTATGACGTCCGAGTTGGACCAGTGTGTACATGATTTTTGCAACCGACGTTTCCCGAAGATTTCTTTTTACTTTACTTTTTCAGATTGATCCTAATTCAGATAAAATGAATTGACATATTCACAAAACGCATCGGATTATAAATCAATAACATGACTTCAACCCACATGTCTAACCTAGTGATGCAATTTATTTACCGCAAAGAAACCACAAATTCACCGCGAAAGTGTTTGATACAAACATAACAAATTTTCTGGAAACCAAAAATAAAAAACTATTTATTTTACACGGATTATGAAGCGTAATGAATAAATGCATAGTGATACGTGTTAAATAAATTGTATTTCATCTCCGTTGTCTTCAGTCAATTTTATTTATGTAATGAGTTTCGCTAATCTGGTGCTTAATTTCCTGTTATTACTTAAAGTATCATGTTAGATATAGTACGTGAACTATAAACGCTTTATTCAATGTTAGTAATGAGAACTCTATGTTAGTAATGAGTGCTCTTGCATAACTTTCCCGTTTCTATGAACTAACGTAAGAAAATATTAAATAATTGTTTGTTTCATTTATTGATACTTGAATATATTCCAGTTCAATGTATATATACATTACAATTTCCAGCGAACATCAAATAAGAGTAATAGCATCAATGTCATACTTTGCTATTCGATAATGTGATGTTACATATACTTTATAATCACAACGTTATACGTGATACTTATATACGTTATATTTACACTGTTGAGTAGGAAATTAAAAGATTGGTGTTATATTACTGTTAGTTAGTCTCTGTTGGGTTGTACTTAGTCGTTTTTTTAGTCGTATTTGCTTCATTATAATTAACAATTATTAATATTCTCTTGATGATGGAAGAAACCACCACCTTCTCGCGGTTTCCGTCGAGCAACAACATGTACGTCGTACATTTATGCGATATTATAATAACAAACACATATATATAATTAAAAAAACATAACGTTGCTTTCATTTAATTCGTGTTAATAAATTATTAAGTATATTGCCAAACATATATATATACTAAAGAAGAAAATAACGTACACGTTGGCCAAGAGTGGATTGCGTTCTTTTGGTAATTCTTCCAACAATCGTTAACGCGGTTGGTTGGATTAACTGTTATATTTTTAGTTTTCAGAAGCTTTGAATCAAATTTCGGTATCTTAATTTGCTAATGCAGCTTAACAACGATAATCAGTGAAGCGTGCGCGTTATATCTCTCATCCGCGGCCGATGACATTTCGAGTTCTCGTTGTGTCAAATTTTTTAAGCAACCATTACATTTTATAGTCCATTCTTTGCAGCAATATTACTTATTGAGGCAGTTGGTTTATCGCGTTTCGCGTAAGAGCCGCAACGATTCGGCGGCGTCACCGTCCGGGCCTCGGCGGATAGACAAAGCAAGAGTAGCGCTTAGCAACTCGGGCAATCTATGGAACGTTCGTTCGAGTTCACGCGCCAGCTATAGACAATAAGAGATACGCTAAGTAGTTCATCGCTGACCACGGTCGAATGTACACGCGTCTTAGCACAAATATTAAAATAAAGACATATATCCATAGTGCTTCATTAAGTAAGAGATTTACTGAAAAGTACCTACACACTCCTTCCTCTCACAATAACCAGAAAGAACTAAAACTACAAAAACTAGCTCTAACAGGTTATGGGCCCAGACTACACTTCCACTGCGTATCTGATTGAGAGAGAGAGGAACGAGGTCGGGAACAAAAGGCGTGGGCGATAGCCATCTTGAAGTTTTTGTCGGACACGTGTTGCGAGAATAGGGACGCGTCTCCCTTGCATCCGAAATGTCACAGGACATCTCAGCTCGCCATGTGAAGAAATTCGACGGGGCAAATTTCCAAGGGTGGAAATTTCAACTCAAGGCATTATTTATGGCTAACGAGATCGACGAAATAGTGAACGGTGAGCGAGTGTTACCGGGAGATCGAACAACGCCGGAATCGAGGCAGTGGGTGCGAGATAATGCGAAAGCAATGTTCCTTATCTCGTCTGCGCTCGAACCGGCTCAACTTGAACCGTTGCTTGTGTGTGAGTCCGCGAAGGACATGTGGGATAATTTATGCCGAATACACGAGCAGAGATCTTCCGCGAACAAGCTCTTGCTGATGCAAAAATTCCATGAATATCGTATGGAATCGATTGATTCGGTTATTCAGCATATCGCGAAGATACGGAATTTAGCTGCACAAATCGAAGACATTGGTGAACATGTGACAGAATTAACTGTGATAGCGAAAATTCTGGGTAGCTTGTCAGTGAAATACAGCACGCTGCAAACAGCATGGGACAGCGTTGATCCAGCGCGTCAAACGCTCGAGAACCTGCAAGAGAGACTAATTCGTGAGGAAGTCAGATTGGGACTGAGTGAAAGTGCTGACAATGCTTTTTCGGCCGTGAAGGACGAAAAAGGTCGAAACAATCGGAAGAACAAAAATAAGCCAAAGAAGAAAAACAAGGACAAGAAAAACGTGAAGTGCTATAAGTGCAACGAGATGGGGCATTATGCGCATGAGTGTCCGACTAGAAAGAGCGACGGAAACGGCGGGAGAAATCAGTCACCTGACTGTGCGTTCGTCGCTGAAAGCGCGCGAAGTGCGAAGCGTGAGTCGAGTGAACTCGAGCAACCGAGCTGTAAGCAGCTGCGAGAGCTGCTGGCGGTCGGTAAAAACGAAGTGTGGATCACCGACAGTGGTGCATCGAGACACATGACTTACCGACGCGACTGGATAACAGACTACCAGCCAATCTCGAATGGCGGAACCGTGTCTCTCGGCGACGGCGACAAGTGTAGTGTGGTGGGGAAAGGAGTTGTTCTTGCAAAAAAGCTCGTTGGTGGGTTGTGGACCGACGCGCGAATTGAGGAAGTTCTCTACGTCCCTCAACTCAAGAAAAACTTGTTCTCGGTCGGCGTTTGCACTAAAAAGGGTTTCGAGGTAATATTTAAAAATGATCTAGTGAATATAATGCGAAACCAAGAGATTGTTGCGTCGGGTGTGAGGCAAGAAAATGACATTTACCGAATGTTTATTCGTGCCGCGAAATCGAGTTCGGAAGAGGCAAACACAGCTGCGTACAATTTACGCGTATGGCACGAGAGGCTCGGCCATGTGGACAAACGTGCGATACGTGAGTTAGTGGACAAGGGACTTGTACGGGGAGTGTCGATGAGTGACAAGACAGACTTCGTGTGCGAAACATGTAGACTGGGGAAATCGCATCGACTACCGTTCAACAAACGTGATAAAGTGTCGACGAAACCGGGTGAGGTGTTTCATACTGATGTGTGTGGACCGATGTCCGTCGAATCGCCGGGCGGCGCGAGTTACTTCTTATCGTTCAAGGATGATGCGTCCGAGTATCGTCACGTCTATTTCTTGCGCCATAAGTCCGATGTTTTCGAGAAGTTCAAGACTTTCGAAAAACTAGTCGCTAACAAATTCGGGCGTGCAATAAAAATTTTGCGATCGGACAACGGAAGAGAGTTCCGAAACAGACAAATGAACGAGTATCTCGATGCGCGAGGCATCAAAAAGGAATACACAGCTCCCTATACGCCACAACAAAACGGCAAGGCAGAGAGGGAGAATCGAACAATTGTTGAGAGCGCTCGAACGATGATTCACGCGAAGAGTCTGCCGTTATCGCTATGGGCCGAGGCGGTAAACACCGCCGTGTACGTGCTAAATCGCACAGTGTCTTCGGGTGGAACCTCCACGCCGTACGAAAAGTGGATAGGGAAGAAACCGATAATGAATCACCTAAGAATCTTCGGTTCAGTGGCGTACGTACACACACCGAAACAATTCACGAAGAAGTTCGATCTGCGAGGTCGAAAAATGATTTTAGTCGGATACGAAAGTGACTCTTCAAATTATCGTGTCTACGATCCGACGACGAAGCGAGTCAGTGTGACGAGAGACGCAACATTCCACGAGCGGATCGGCAAGGTAGAGATCGACGACGACGACGAAGAAGTCGAAACGATAACGTTCCAGGAACAGGAAGAAAAAGCCGATGGTCAGGCTGAAGGCGAAGAAATTCAACACGACGTCGAGAACGAGCTCGAAGCTCAGAAACGAGGGGAAGAATTAGAAATCGGAGATCACGTTCAGCATCGAGAAGAAGCTGAAGGACGAGTGCTGCGAAGGCGAGAAACGATTCGTCGTCCAGCGAGATACGAACTCGAAGTTGACATTGCTGAATATCCGATGCCGAATTCGTACGAGGAAGCAACACGAAGCATTGATGCCGCGCAGTGGGCACACGCTATCGATGAGGAACTCCAAGCACACGATACAAACAAAACTTGGGTGATCGTGCCAAAAACGCCGGGAACGAAAACTATCGATTCCAAATGGGTGTTTCGAATCAAAGAGGATCCTGCGAAAGAAGTCCGACGGTTCAAGGCGAGGCTGTGCGCACGGGGTTTTCGACAACAATACGGGATTGATTACACGGAGACGTTTGCACCAGTCGTGCGATACGACTCGCTCCGCGTACTTCTTGCAGCAGTAACCGAGAAAGATCTCGAACTACTGCAATTCGACGTCCAGACAGCGTTTCTCTACGGGGAATTAGAAGAAAACATCTTTATGGAAGTGCCCGAGGGTCTGGAAGTCGAGGGTAGCAAAGCAAACGAAGTGGTGTGCAAACTAAATAAATCTCTGTACGGGCTCAAACAAGCACCTCGCTGCTGGAATAAAAAATTCCTCGGAATTTTGCGCCAGTTCGATCTCAAATGTAGTCAAGCCGATCAGTGTATTTTTGTTGGGAAAGTTAAAGGCGAAACCGTGTACCTAGCACTCTTTGTAGACGACGGTCTTCTCGCAGCGAAAACAAAATCCACACTAAATTATGTAACGAGTAAATTGCGCGAAGCATTTAAAATAAAAATTGGAGACTCGAGTAGTTTTGTCGGGATGCAAATCGAGAGAGATCGAGGAAGGAAAACTCTGACGATTCATCAGAGCACGTACGTTGAAAAAAATTATAGAAAAATTCGGGATGAAAGATGCGAATCCGGTCTGCGTACCGGTCGATCCGCATGTAACATTGTACCCGGTTGAAGAAAGCGACGAGACGACGAATATCGTACCATATCGCGAAGCAATCGGCTCCCTAGTTTTCCTTGCTGCTGTGTCTCGTCCTGACATATCATTTGCCGTAAACTCAGTAAGCAAATTTATAAACAAACACAGTGTCGAACACTGGAGAGCGGTTAAGAAAATTTTTGCATATCTCAAGGGGATAAAAGACTACGGGCTAGAATACAAAAGCGGCGGTAGCGAAAAAGATCTGATAGGATTTTCAGATGCAGACTACGCCAATGACGTCGAGACGCGAAGATCGACCACGGGATATATATTTTGTATGGCAAACGGGCCAGTGTCGTGGTCCTCCCAAAGACAAAAGCTAGTCGTGCTAAGCACAACGGAGTCGGAATACGTGGCTGCTGCGACAGCAACTAAAGAAGCCGTATGGCTGCGTAAACTAGTCAAAGATTTAGGATATTCGTGCGATCGTGAATTAACCCTATACGTCGACAATCAAAGCGCGATACGCTTGGTGAACAATCCTGTGTTTCACAAGCGTACCAAACATATCGACATACGTTATCATTACATACGCGAGAAGTTTGAGAATAATGAGATAATAGTAATGTATGTTCCGTCGGAATTACAGCGAGCCGACATTCTCACTAAGGCGCTGCCAAGAGAACGTTTCAGGAAGTTATGCGAATTAATAAACATAACTTCAATTACGAGGAAACGCTCAAACGGCGGTAGTATTGAGGCAGTTGGTTTATCGCGTTTCGCGTAAGAGCCGCAACGATTCAGCGGCGTCACCGTCCGGGCCTCGGCGGATAGACAAAGCAAGAGTAGCGCTTAGCAACTCGGGCAATCTATGGAACGTTCGTTCGAGTTCACGCGCCAGCTATAGACAATAAGAGATACGCTAAGTAGTTCATCGCTGACCACGGTCGAATGTACACGCGTCTTAGCACAAATATTAAAATAAAGACATATATCCATAGTGCTTCATTAAGTAAGAGATTTACTGAAAAGTACCTACACACTCCTTCCTCTCACAATAACCAGAAAGAACTAAAACTACAAAAACTAGCTCTAACATTACTGATACGGTTTTTATGAGGTATAACATGGCCCGTATCACATACGTAATAAAACAAGAAATAGCAAAATTATGTAAAATATAAAATAACAATAATTAATTAATCGTAAAATGCAATAATTACTGAAAAAAAATTTGTCACTGCGTGGATTCGAATTATCATCGACCGCAAATTAACATACGTTATGCGCTCGTCTCAGTCAGAGTTAAATGTATCGCGCGACAGCCCGAGCACTAGCAGCAGTAGCAGCGCGAGCAGCCCGAGCCAAGCGAGAGCGAAAGAGACAGACAGTCATATATCTGTCTCCTTCTATTGTCCGATGCTCCACGAGCTCGGGCGGTCTCACGTACACGGGCGTGCGCTTGTGTGCGTCATGCTGCTGGGGCCGCTTTCTGGCAGCTCTGCCTCCAACTCCCAAGTATCGTTGGTTTTGCGCCGAGTCGTATCCCACCGATCCATGTGGCCGGGTACAGTAAATAAACTTTCAATCGAGAAACCAACATAGATTCTACAGCAACATTGAGTCAGAATAAAAAAAATGTCTTGTCTCGGGGCCCGCTTTACGCTTATGCCTTCACGCCCACTTATCCGCTTATACCGACAACCGTGAATCGCGAATCTACCGTCAGGAGCTGGAACTAACAATTAGATAGCATAGACTGCAATATGGCCGCGAACACGATTTTGACATATCCGTTCGTACTTTTCGGATTATCGCTTGGATTTGCAATGAAACAAGTTAGAATTTTTTTGTTTAAGTGCAGTGCAGTGGTAAGCTTTGCGGTCTGGTCCAGTGAAGTGTAGCAGATATGCGTGAAAATTGTAGTTAAATGAATTAATGAGTTCGCGAGAAAAGCGTCATGGCTAACGACAGCTGCCACGAATTTTCGATAATTTATTGTGTCTATGCAAAAAAAAATTGCATGGAGAGACGGACCAGACCGCAAATCATACTAAACGAAAGAATTAATTTTTAATGTTTTTTTTATATAATACTATTGTATTTTCGGCGAAATCCGAAAACTACGAAATCGCAGTTTGCTGTTTGGCCACTTGGCGCTTCGTATGCCCTCGCTCGATGACTCTTAAGACGACAGACTGGAAACCGTAAACTTAGATTACTCGATGGAAACCACGTGAACGTGGTGTATCTCTGATCAGGCAAAACAATAAAATATCCTGGGCAAAAATGTCAACACACGAGACAGTTTAGTACGAAAGTATGCCGTAGAACTATCGCAGTTCGCCACTCTGGATGCCTGCTATATACATACATAGCTCTCTAGTGCGAAAGAGATATAGCATACCGAATCAACGAAGATCATTAATCCCTGTGGAATTTTTTTTTGTGTAGACACCATAAAATATCGAAAATTTGAGGCGGCAATCGTTTGCCATGACGCTTTTCTCGCCAACTGACAAATTTATTTAATTACCACTTTCACGCATATGTCCCACTCTTCACTGGACCAGTCCTCGAAGCTTACCACTGCACTTAAAAAAAAATTCTAACATGTTTCGTTGCAGATCAAAGCGATAATCCGAAAAGTGCAGACGGATACGACAAGGTCGTGGTCGCGGCCATATTGCAGTTTATGCTATGTAATTGTTAGTTCCAGCTCCTAACGGTAGGTTCGCTAGTCGCGATTGTCGGTATAAGCGGATAAGCAGAAGTGAAATCATAAGCGTAAAACGGCCCCCAAGATATGAAATTCTGACATGTATTTTACATACATTTTTTCATATTTATCATACGTTTCACATATATTTCCCGATGAGTTTAGATTTAATGGGAGTTTTTTAAATGTTTCTTTTACGTCATACTATTTAAAGCTATAGTTCAGTGTGACTTTCCACAGCATTTTTATAATTGTTATATTATATATATAGATTGTAACGGAATGCAATCACAGCGATCCGCTACAAACTAGAATCAAAAACCCTAAGTGAGCCAACATATCCAACCCACACCAACAAACACAGACTAAAACCAACGAATAAAACAAAGAAATCACTAAAAAGTGATTATATATTAACAATACAATCAAGCAAGTGGCGAATAAGCCCATCAGACGAGGAAAACATAAGGATCAGTAGGTACACACAAGCAACCGCGAGTACCCACTCTAAAGAGAATGGCGTCAATAGTAGGCCACACCTTAGCGCAAAGACCACCATCAAAACAAAGCACGGCACACGAAGGGAACCCCTCCCGCACGAAGCGAGCAAGACAAGAGGCAGGACGGCTAGAGATACCACGCGCTGTATCTACCGGAACCCAGCGCAATAGCCCCTGCCCCTACGCTAAGACCGGGCGGAACCACTCGTAAAGCCAAACACCTTACGGTGCAAAGATTAGAGCAGTCGGCCCTACCCCCAATAGGCTATACTACTCAGACGGCCAACACGCCAAGAACGCTACATTACGGAGAAAAGACGAAAGAATTAGTGGAACCCTCGAGGTTACACAAATCCTCGAGACAAAACAACAGGGTACCGTCACATGAGTCTTCGCTACACACCCCCCACTCACGAATAAACATTAACATTAGGAAAAACACATAAACCAAGCCGATCTCTCACAAAAATTAAGGAATGAATAAGTATCAAGGCAGTCATCAAACCCAGGAACAAACGAAAACTAAAATATCATAAAAACCAGCGAGGAGCACAAAAAAACTCCAAGAGAAAGGCAATTTTGGCAGAAATTAATCAAAAATAAGACAAACTAACACTCACGAGGTAGGCAAAGACCCACATGTGACGAAAATATAAAAAAACCATGACTGAACCACAAAAAAAATCAAAAGAAAGTTTGAACCTCCAGCAGGTAGAGATTTAACATCGTACAACAGAATTCAACCTCGCTGGAACCTCGGTTCAAACCCCAGGAAGAGAAAGAACCGGCTAAATATAGTAATTCAAGACATAACGGAACACCTACACGCCACCCCGCACCTCCTTCACCCAGTGAATAAGGTGCGACAAACATCACGTGACCTACCACAAAACACTCCCCCGGGGCTCATCCACTAAACTATATAAACCAAGACGAAATGCTGCTGGACAGCTCACCTAGATTCTATATTATAAAATTAACATGTGAAGGAAGAAGTGTTCTTTCGATCAATTGATTCCCCTGCATTGCGCTTGGCCGTCGATTGATCGAACGAACTGATGATAATAAGACTAACAGTTTGGAAGAAATCATGGTAGAAACCAGTGTTCTTTCGATCAACTGATTCCCCTGCATTGCGCTTGGCCGTCAGTTGACCGAACGAACTAATTAGGATACTCTGTGAGGAGTAAGGCTCCCCTGCATTGCGCTTGGCCGCCCCTACTCACAGCGTCAGGGCACTCTTCCATTAACGTGTCCCCACGCATAGCGCAGTGGCTACATGTCTTTTGGAGAGTGAAAGAGCACGTGTGTCACCAGGTCATGGGAGTAGCATCCCAACTTGCTGCACCACGCACACATGATTCGTAGGGTGTACCTGCGTGGGTGGGACCACGTCAGGGCCAGCGACCAGCTGCCCCCGGTCACGTACGGATATATCGGCAGATCACATTAATTAAGAGACCGAGTCGTAAGCCCCTTAACGGCACGATAAGGTACCTTAAACTAACGTGAATAAATGCCTCAGTATCCGGGGTACAGGACGAGCTAGTTGGTCATCGCTGCGAACCCGGTGTCTTGCGCGAACAGTGAGCTATAGCTAGGGACCCAAACAATAACAAAGACGAGTACGATAGGTAGGTAAATTCACACTCCGTATCTAACGTTACAATGCTCGCGATCCCACACTAAACTCACCGCATAAACACCCAGCAGGGCAGAGCCTCGAGAGGCAAACCACGCAAACGGTCACACTTAACAAGAAAGCGTAAAAATAGCATATCACCAACAAAACGTCCTATGATTATTCAAGGCCGACCGGTATATTAAATGAACATACCAAGGAACGCCCCGTATAAGGACAAGCGCATGCAATGAGACCTAGAAGGCCACCCCCCTCGTAAAATCGCAGGGACACACGCGCAATCACATAATTGACCAATCGAGTGTTGAGCTCCGCACAGGCAATATCATTTCGTCACACGAATAATGAATTAAGAACTACAAATTACTGGAAATCGTGCCGCACATGTAATTTTAAGAAAGTTATACGTAGATAACTGGCTGCAAACTTGTCTAAATTTTGAAATATGGGGCTAAATTTTATTTTTAGACAAGCATGTTCAGTATTGAAGTTGGCAGTGCGCACTCAGGAGGTTCAAATTTTTCAAAATGTTGAAGTATAGAAATGTGTGTAATTGTAAAAAAATTAATAAAAACCTGTTCCATAATCATGACGTGACACTGTGACACATTTATTTTCTGATTGAACAACTGATTACTACGAGGCTTGGTGCATTATAATAGAATATATGTTACTCGTACATTACTTTGACTTGACCTCATTGCAGAGCATCGTATTGTACTGAAAAATGAAACGCCGTGTGTGGAACTGCAAGTCTGCCGATTGTTGAAGCAAAAATAAATCTTGGTGTCGAAGAATCCTTGTTAGTGCTTACGAGGATTTCCGCTGACCACCTGGCAGCATTTGAATAGCTTGCTATCAGGAGTACAAATTGAAAATGCGGGATTTTTTTCTATTTTTGAACGTTTATTCTGAAAAAATGGTAACAAATGAATTATTCAAAGTATTGTCCATCGCTAGCCACAACTTTTTCCCATCTTTCTGGCAATTTACGGATACCGTCGCGAAAAAATTCGGCCGGCTTGGCTGCTATCCAGTCATCGACCCATTTTTGGGCTTCTTCGTAAGAATGGAAGCGCTGGTCAGCTAGGCCATGTGTCATCGATCGGAAAAGGTGGTAATCGGAAGGAGCAATATCTGGGCTATACGGCGGGTGGGGTAAGACTTCCCATTTCAGCGTTTGTAGGTATGTTTTGACCGGCGCTGCAACATGTGGCCGAGCGTTGTCATGTTGCAAAATTACTTTGTCGTGTCTTTGCTCGTATTGTGGCCGTTTTTCTTTGAGTGCGCGGCTCAAACGCATCAATTGAGTTCGGTATAGTGCTCCTGTGATGGTTTCGTTCGATTTCAATAGCTCATAATACACCACACCCAGCTGGTCCCACCAAATACAGAGCATGAGCTTGGCGCCGTGAATATTTGGTTTGGCCGTCGATGATGATGCATGGCCGGGGTAACCATATGATTTTTTGCGCTTCGGGTTATCGTAATGGATCCACTTTTCATCACCAGTGACAATGCGATGCAAAAAACCCTTCCGTTTTTGCCGTTCGAGCAGCAGTTCGCATGCAAAAAAACGGCGCTCGACGTCTCTCGGCTTCAGCTCATACGGCACCCAATGTCCTTGCTTTTGGATCATTCCGAGGGCTTTTATACGATGGGAAATGGCTTGTTGTGTCACTCCCAATGAATCTGCGAGCTCTTGTTGAGTTTGACACGAGTCTTCATTGAGTATTGCCTCCAATTCAGCATTCTCAAACTTTTTCACTTGGCCCGGCCACTCTTTGTCCTCAACGTCAGAATCACCACTTCTAAACCGCACAAACCATCTCTCGCACGTTGAAACCGATGGAACATGACTCGGATAAGCCTCGGAGACCAATCGATGTGCTTCAGCAGCACTTTTCTTCAAATTAAAGAAGTAAATTAAAACTTCCCGCAAATGCTGTTTTGTTGGCACGAAACTCGACATATTGAGAGCTCAAAAAAACTATGAATTTGACACTGCGACAAATTGACACATACTGAAAATTAAAGCTATAAGACGTAGCTTTGACATGAACATAGTCACAGTACTGCCTGATGCGTATAGCGTTAGTAACGCCATCTGTTATCAAACCCGCATTTTCAATTTGTACCCCTGATAATTTTTATGGATATTTGCTAGATCTTTCGTACTCCCTGATCTGATTGGCGTCAAGAGGTGAACCAATTTCGCGATCTATGGTAGAACCTCCTTGCGCCAGTAAAGGTAGCTGCAGTGGTAATTGACGCAAAATTGTGCCGTCCTCCATGCCCTCCTCATCACTGTTTTTCTGCACTCCACTGTGAAATTTGACATATCGCCAGAGTTCCGATAGATTATCATCAGATAGTGATCACATTATTTGCCAGTGACAAAGTTTTTCCTAAATATCTATTCCCGCGTACACGGTAATATTCAAATATCAGAATACTTAAGTACCCACTGAGTTGTTTAATATAGAGCATCACAATGCGTAAACAACAAATTTCAAGTTTTTCTAATATCGGTAGTCTCACAGCAAAATGCGGAGTCTAAAAATTACACTATTTTTCTGCGCATACAGTAAACCAGGGACGTAATGCTGTGTTTAACCTCAAAACCGGTGAAAATTCACCCAGTACCTTAAAGCTAAATACAAGTCATTGAACAAAAATACTTATCCAAACAAGTATATATAAATTGAAATACGAGAATCATTTTGTAAGAAATACAGCATACGACTTATTTCTATTACATTATCAAATAATTACGTTGTGATAACTATTACTAGCTTTACTAAAGGCGTTTTACAACTGAGCATTGTTTCTAGTTTGTTTCTAGTGATGTTTAGTTTTGTTGCGGGTTCGCCATAATTCATGATGAACATAAGGCACGGTTCTAGCGGTTCGAATCAAGATTGAAAACGTCATCATTGGAAAACGCCTTAACGTCGGTCTAATAATTTGAACCACCCCCTGTATCGCCGGGTGTGAGACAGCACGTTGTGATTTACACATTCCATTAAAATTGAACACCAACAAACGTTTAAATTCGATTATTCGTGACCTACAAGTAATTGTGCATTATTAAAATACGAGGGTTAAATTAATGGTTGAACACACGTCTTATAGAAAGAACGAAGAATAATTTATTATGATCATATCCAACGATCTATACAACGACAAAGACTCGGACTCCTCCTCCAGCCAAGGCCTACGAAGCACACGCTTCCCGATCCCCACCGCGCGATCCAAGCGCGCAAACCCTAGCGGCCATGCCTGCGAACTAAACTTTTATCTTATAACTAAAATAGATTTGTCAATCACAACATGCATCAGTTAAAGCCTCTTTCCAACGGAAATGCTAAACAGATCACGGCCAACTTTCCGCGGTCATATGGCCACTTGACCTTCGCACGTATCATGTAGCAAATGTAGTTTAGCAGCTTCTTTCGAAAAACTACAACCTAACAATTGTTCCAATTATTTTATTCGTGACCTACAAACGATTTCGTATCGTTTAACGCCCTAAAGGACTTCCGTTCGTTTAAAAAAAAATCCGGGTCTGTTAACGCCGTATTTTGTTTTTCATTTTCTGAAAAAACTATGAACCTACAAACGTTTTATTTGATTTAACAAACATTTACAAGTGACCTTCAATTGTTTACAACAATAAAAAGTTGAGAAAGTCAAAATCCAGCGGCTAGTTTCACATAGCTCAGCAGCAGCACGTCCGTCCTGGAGGTGCTGCTATCTGGCGACAACTTTGTCAAAAACCGAAGCAGTCGACGATTACGACACATCGTTAATATAAAGATCAATTAACAAGTTTAGTCTTGAACGATAACTAGAAATTTGTACGCACTTGTAGTACAATAATCGTATCGGACACGCTGCCTATGCCCAAACCTTTATTCGTCGAAAAATTCCGTTAAAGTGTCATAAATGCTATATTAAAGATAACTCGTTCAAGTTTCCGCTCTTGACAGCAGAGGGATTAAAATATTAATCATTTATCTCGGGCACGGTCTTACATATCGCGGTGGACATGGTGTGTTAGTCCAGTACAGTGTGGTCATAAATTTGTTGTTGACAAAAAATTCTGCGTTTTTCTGTGGTATGTCAACTACCCTACGTGGCAGGACAACGCTATTGACCATCGAGTTGCAATGACCGATGTTTTCAGTTGCAATAAAGGTCAGTCCATTGAGTTTCTTTAACCCCTCGAGTGTCGACATATCTAAATTGGCGCATATGTTTCTCGATATTTGCGTCAGTGACACTCGAGGGGTTAGACAGCTGAGTCACTCGATAATGATAAAAATGAAATTGTGTTGCAATTGCACATAGAAAACCTTGCTACTTCATAAAAAATACTTCTTATAGAGAACAAAGGATAGAATATTTTATTAAGTGAAATATTTTTCATGCAGCCTAGTTCATGAGGATATATATATTTTTTCATTATAAACTTGGTGTTGTGTCAGGTTGCACCGATATATCAAATTGCCTTCGTATCATTCACTTTGTATGAAAACTATCGAGTCAGTGTATAGAAGATTTCATTTGAAACTCTTGCAAAGATGGTATACTCACATTTGTAGTCATTTTTTCTTTGTGCAGTTGTTATTTTTACTAATTTCTTCCTGCAATGTCAATTTTGGTCCGTCAATGCAATGTGAACACTATGGCAAGATGAAAATAGAAAAACATATTTGCATCAGTTAACTGGGCTACAAAAGAAGTATTTCACATATCGAAATATTTTTTTTGTGCTTGTGAATTAATACTTTTTAGCAGATTACAAGATTTTATATGTGCAGTTGCAATCTGATTTCTAGTCAACGATTTTGAGGTTATTCAGCCTCATTATCACAGAAAATTCTGTAGGCTTGGAGTAACCTAACCCCTTAAAATTGTTTTTCCTTATTGTCAAGATATTTCTTATTTGGCCAAAGTCTGCATAATTTGAAACACTGCACTATCAATAAAAACTTTGTCTCTACTTATTTCAGTTATTGTATGTTCCATATTTTAGAAAATTAAAAACTAGAAACTATGTCATGCCTACACAAAGAATTCTAATTCAATTAACATAATGATTGATATGGGTGACTGTTCATTAGAGTGACCACAATTGAGCTTAAATGTTTCTTTTTAATTCCACCCCCAAAGATCTTGCATGTTGCTTTCTTAATGTCTCGGTCCGTTGTCCACATAGCCACCTAGTAGTAAAAGTTTGATGTTCAATTTGGTCTCATTCAGGAAGCTTTGTGACAACAAAAAAATAGAATGAAAAAGCAATGTACAATATATTATTTTACAGCTTTTAAAACATATTTAAAGGAATAGTTCATCTATATTTTCTACAAACTTCAGGCCAAAGTTATAGAAAATTAGAAATTTGTCAAGTTAAAAAAGCGGAAATCCCATTAAATTTGGTTGTTCATATACCGTATGATAGTACACTATACATGTGATGCAGACATATTTACCATTGTATACATTTTAACTAGAATTGCGATAGATACAGAGCTTTTGCATCTTTACTTGCATGTTACATTGTGGCTCGATTGTTCCACTGATTCTTTATCCACAGGTCTTTTATTTATGCAAATAAGAGAGATGTCTAAATACAAAACTCAATCTGCTACATTGTTTGTTCCAACACTTTTAATTGATTTTGGCCAAACACTCTAGAATGTTAGATGCGTATACATATTTTAGCGTAATTTGTGTAGCTTACAAAATTGAACTTATGACTATATCTCAAAAACGGGTAACTGGATCTTTCTTATACTTCGCACACGATGTGGGTGCAAACCACCTCGGTTTACGGTATTTTCGCACAAATCGCCAACAGGTGTCTCATTTTATGGTTGTTTAAAAATGTGAAAAAGGGTGTGATCTTTCTAACTTTTGTAAACTTTGAGCTACCGAGCTAAAATTTTCTACAAGAATAAGCTAGGAGATAAGGTTGTACAGTATTGGGTTTGACATGAATCAATCAAGGCGTTCAGATTTTATAGAATTACAAGTTTTTGTAATTGTTTTTAGAAAATCTATTTTATCTCTTATACAAATTGGCTAGTAGATAAGGGTACTTGGTTTTGAATTTGATGAGAATAGATCCAGGGGACTTTATGAAAATTGGAATTTTACTTATCTTTCAATTCTATTGAAAATCTTAGAACCATTTCTTCTATGAGAAAGCCAGAGTTGAGATAACCATTACCCGCAGAGGAGAATTTTTGAATTATTTGTTATATTGGCGGTAATTTTGATGTTTGTATATAATATCAACAACTGTAAAAATGAAACCAAATCTTTGTTGTATCTTAATACAAAAGTACGTCATTTACAATCATTTGTTATAAAATTAATATTAGATACTGGCCAGAATTTAAAAAAACTAGTGTGTCGCGATGCACGGATGAAGTGAATCTTCTTGCACAGAAACGAATACATGAATCTATGATACTACAAGTGCATACAGAGAATGGGTAAGAATGTTTGAGAGGTTAGTGGGCAAGAGAGAGACTGAAAAACACTTTTTATCACTTACACAACAAATAGTAATTGGTGTTAACTTTACTTTTGATATTTTTTTTTGAGAACATACTTTTAGTTACATATTTAAACAATCAGTAAACTAAGAATTCGTATTTTCGGTGTCCACGATGAAATATTAGATTGTACTAGAAAATTATTTTTTTTTTAATAATTATGGAATCAATTTGAAAATTATCTCTATTTTTGTATTATAAATTTTATTTAATATTCATAAATTATGTTACCTTCAACTATTTTTTATTGAATCTTTCAATGTCTTTTCGATTCTATGAAAGAAATAAAGATCAATATGCTGTTTAGGAGACCCACCTCCGATCGCCTTCTAACTAGGCGCGTTCAACGCGTTTTTGTATGCCCAACAACTTTTCCCTCTGACAAAATCGTCGCTCACTGTCCATTAAAAAGTTATTAACAAATAAAGTTGGTAAAATAATAATAATAAAATTAAAATAAAATAAAAAGAACCTAAAGAACCTAATTCTGCAGTTTTACCAACTTTATTTGTTAATAACTAGTAAACAACAACAACAACAACAACAACAACAACAACAACAACAACAACAATAATAATAATAATAATAATAATAATAATAATAATAATAATAATAATAATAATAATAATAATAATAATAAGTTATTAACACGTTTTTAACAAATAAAGTTGGTAAAACTGCAGAATTAGGCCCTATAGGTCCTTTAGACCCTTTATTATTATTATTATTATTATTATTATTATTATTATTATTATTATTATTATTATTATTATTATTAATTAGTTATTAACAAATAAAGTTTGTAAAACTGCAGAATTAGGGCCTATACACCGATGACCTTCGAAATAGGCTCATTCCCTGAACCTCTAAATGTCTTGAAACAAGTGATTCGTCCTGTAGTCGGCTACTGCCGCGTACAATTATATGTACGTAGCGTGTGTGATTTTTCAGTCTTTAACGGTTAACATTTTTTTCCGGCGGCAAGAGCGACGCTTTTGCCAGAGGAAAAAGTTGTTGGGCATACAAAAACGCGTCGAACGCGCCTAGTTAGAAGGCGATCTAAGGTGGGCCCCCTAAACAGCATATTTACCGAAATAAAACCCAAAATTATGTTCTTCGTGAAACGCTCGCTCTGTAGTAAAAAGCGTAGAATGTGATCCAGTACACGCACGCACGCACTATAAAAAATGATACACTATTCAAATAAGAGACGCAGTAAGACCAGGTATTGGTTTTTAATTAATCAATATTTTATTGAAATCACTTGATACATTTACCGTCGCATGCAGCATCCTTGCAAACACGGCAATCTTCGCTCGGAGATTGTTCCACCGTTAAATTTTTTTTTATCACTGATCGTGGAGAACTAAAAGCATGGACATATTCACGTACTATTCTATCGTTTTCATTACATTATCGCTACAGAGATTATTTAATCGCGACATGATAAATCCGCATGACATAAGATGCAGGAATACGATATAAAATTGTGAACACACATCCGACGTATTACTTTGTAGTTGCTTGAGGTCGTACCGATAGAACTTGCAGTTGCTTCGTAGCCGTGCGAGATGTTGCGGTATAATCGGTGGTAACTTGTAGCTATCAAATTACGTTCCTTTTCCATGGTGGTCAATGTACATCCAGTACCATACTTTATTAAATTCCAATGCGAATTGCTGTTCGCCGAAAAACCGGGTGTCAAATCAAAAGCAAACAGTCAGTATACATCGCGATGGATCGAATCACCATCGTTTAAGAAATGAATTCCAGTTCCCGAAAACAGCGTTTGAAAAGTATCCACAAACAGATCATTCATCTTGTAATTTTTAAAATTGAATGGATTCATATTAAAGTCGCCGTTAAATGCTTTGTTATCGACAAAACCGATAATTATACGCTTCGGTAATTAAGCTAGTAAGGCATTGTCGATCGTCTCTCCATGAACACCGGAGTGTATTGAAACGGCCTTTACCTCGACTCTCGTAAGAAGATATTTTGCCGTAGATTTCGCCGAAGTTTTAGCATGCGAGAGCAGTACACCAGCAGCTATTTTTGTTCCACGAACGAGAAGCGATGTCTCGAGAATTTTTAAGCCGCATTGACCATTCTTTGTATCTCCCACAAGGCAAAATGAATCTAGACCGCATCAGCCGTAGACACAACTCGACACCGTTTAATGCGATTCGCTCCTGTTTGAATATATGGCAATGCAAATGACCGAGCAAGTCAACAGTTTTGTCGACATTTAAAAATTGTTTTCTGTTTACAAGATCCGCATTTCCCGATGTCATATCATCCATTTTTTCGGGAGTATTGTCGTACCAAAGAACGGTCGTGAGATATGAATTTTTGATAGCTAGACCGTAATTTAAAAGTGCTTCTATGTACGCTCGATAAGCGTAGTCATTATTAGAAGGTGAAACTAGTTTTTGATTCAAGTATAAATCCACCTGATTAAACATAGAATTCAAGAAATTGTTTACAGGGCCATCGTTTACTTTTGGCGCTGTACACTTAGCAATTTTCGTAGAAGAATATGTTATTTTCACTCTCAGGCTAAGCATAGTATGCGCGAGATCGATATACTCATCGCCCTGCCCGGGAATAACAAATTCAATGGGTGAATCATCTGTTAGAGGAGAAATTGGTTTATAATACACTCAATTGGAGCCTTCGATAGTTGTTTGCGTCGGTGGGAGTAAAAATTATTCAAGCTCCGATTTAAGGGGTCACATCTACTCAGCGGCTGAAAAAAGGCGTATTTTTGTGATTTTTTTTTTTGGAAAATGGTTGCAGGTTTCGAACTTTTTTTTTTTTACAGTAAGGGGAATATCTTCGAATATGTTTCATAATTTTTTTATTGGAAAATGGAAAATTGGAAAATTCCTAAATGTAAATGATATAGTGTATCCGTCCGGACCGCTGTTCAAAAAAGGCCTTCCGCAGTGACCACTGTAACTGCCCAACCAATCATCTGAAATAAAAAAACCAAATAAATTTAGTTTTTGTATAGTATTATCTAGTCTTTAATCGAAGGATTTGATAAAATATTAATTTTTGAAAAAATGGTCGCGGTATCGAGGAAAAATGGAGTGATTTTTTAACCGAAATTTGGAGCATCACTTTCGATCGGCGCCCATTTTTTCAAAAATTAATATTTTATCAAATCCTTCGATTAAAGATTAGATAATACTATACAAAAACTAAATTTATTTGGTTTTTTTATTTCAAATGATTGGTTGGTTAGTTACAGTGGTCACCGCGGAAGCCCTTTTTTGAACAGCGGTCCGGACGGATACACTATATCATTTACATTTAGGAATTTTTTCCAATAAAAAAGTTTTCGAAACCTGCAACCATTTTCCAAAAAAAAAAATCTTGCGATTTTTATAACCGGACCTCTGCATGAGATTGTCAATGTTTTCAGAGACGTTGCGTCTGCAATTACTGTCAGATTCTCGCGCTCTCTCGCGAATAGCATCTTTCACGGCTCTATTTCTATCGAGGATATCGCCGGCTACGTTTACACCGGCACGCAATGCCCTTTTTCCAACTGCTCTAGCACCCTTCTTTACAAGTGGTAACACTCGACGAAACAGGCCCCCGAGAAAGCTACCGATACCGTGTCCTTGTTGATTAGGCGTTCCGATATAAACTTGGCTAATACCGTCGTAACCGCGACGGCCCCATCCGTGCTGCACACCATCAATATCATCCATAGCGAAGTAATCAATCGTGAGACCGTTTAAAATGTAGTGTAACAGTCAACGTCCCCTGTTCGAATGGTATAGGATTATCAAACTCGTCTCTTATATCGATCTCGATAATGTGTACATTGTTGCGCAAGAGAAGTATTTATCGCGACGCCAAAAACGATTTAATTTTTATCGAACCGTACTGAAAGTCGTCAGCATCAATCGGGATGATTCGCAAGAGGGGGATTTTTACATCGCCTGTAATATAGCTCTCGCAGATATCGCTGTATACAAACATGCTACCTCGCATAGCAACGGCGAGAGATGCAGGCCTCGACCCCGTGTGCTCCCACTGCGGTTCTATCATTATAGACCTACATGCCTCTTCCTCGAATCCGAGTAGCCTTGCGATAACGTGCGATACGCGAATGCCGCGGTACCGTAGGTCGTCACATACACGTTGCATACACTTCGACCTGGCCGCTCGAAAGCGATTTGTAACGCACGTGACCAGTCACGTGTGGTAACTCATTTATACTCTCCAAAAAAGCGTCTATAGAGCGACATACACCAGATGGAACTTGGTCTCTATCTATGTGTGTCCGTGTTAAAAGATTTAAACCCGATAAATCATAATCACCGTCCTCAAAAGATACGAGATTTCCTACAGTAGGAACATGTGAAAGAGTCATCAGATAAGCAATTTCCATAAGATAAACAGACCGTTTTCCATTCGTAACGTATTTGACGCGGTAGTTTTGTAATAAATTTCGTCGTCGTATTATCCGTAAAATAGTGCATACCAGGTATACAAGTATGAAATGCGGATTTCAGACAACAGATGGCGCACGAATGCAGTTTGCACTATAAAGATTTGACACTGCGCCATTTTGTTGTGTCATCAACAAGTGTCAGACGCGCACGAGTGATAAATTGGAAAAGTGTATGCATAGTGTTGTGTTGTTGGGTTCAATATGTCGAAATTTATACCGAACAAAGCATTCGCGTACAGCACTAATTTTTGGTTTTCATTTGAAGAAAACTGCTGCTGAATCATACCGATTACTTCGAGAAGCTTATGGTGAATATGCTATATCGCAAGATATCGCGTGTGAACGATGGTTTCGGCGTTTCAAAAGTGGTGACTTCGATGTTGCAGACAACGAACGTGGAAAGCCGCCAAAAAAATACTAAGATGTGGAATTGCAAGCATTGTTGGACGAAGATGATTCGCAAACACAAAAACAACTCGCCAAGCAATTGGGGGTTAGTCAACAAGCTGTTTCCAATCGGCTACGAGGGATGGGAAAGATTCAGAAGACCGGTAGATGGGTACCACATGAGTTGAACGACAGGCAAATGAAAAAGTGCAAAACCACATGTGACATTTTGCTCGCTCGGTACAAAAGGAAGTCGTTTTTGCATCGTATAGTTACAGGGGATGAAAAATGGATTTATTTTGAGAATCCCAAGCGTAAAAAAATCATGGCTAGACCCAGGCGCATCCACATCGAAGGCAAGACCGAATCGCTCTGGTAGAAAGACGATGCTCTGCGTTTGGTGCCTGGGGAAACGGTTAATACTAACCCTTACTAACAACAATTGACCGATTTCAACCGTTTGCTGCTTGAAAAAAGGCCAGAATACCGAAAGAGGCAACACAATGTCATTTTTATTCATGACAATGGTCCATTACATACGGCAAAACCGGTTTGCGATACGTTGGAAGCACCCAGCTGGGAAGTTCTACCCCATGCGGCTTACGCACCAGACTTGACTCATTCCGATTACCACTTGTTTGTATCGATGGGTCACGCACTTGCTGAGCAGCGCTTTGGTTCGTACAAAGATGTGAAAAAATGGCTCGATAAATGGTTCGCAGCAAAAGGGGAAGATTTTTACTGGCGTGGTATTCACAAATTGCCCGAAAGATGGGAAAAATGTATAACAAGCGATGAAGCGTACTTGAAATAAAGCACATTTATCATTCTTCCAAACTTGTTTTTTTTTAAACAAAAATCCGCATTTCATACTTGTACACCTGGTACTACTGTTGCTCGGTGGAAAGCAAACGGCAAAGAAAGTCTCTGCAAAGATCGTACTCTGAATACCCGGACTGCTACTCTGAGTAATAAAACAGTATACGTTCGAACGGGGCATCCGTCATTTCACGCATGTTGTTCGAGAATCCTGATGTTCTGATGTTGTGGACTGTAATATATTGAGAGAGGATGAGTACTGACTCGTGGCAGGTGGAAAATAACCAGACAAAACGACGTTGGTAGAAAAAGAGTCCATATTAGCTCGAAAAAATACAAAAATAATATAAAATAAATAAAACTGAGCACTGACTTTACAGGGTGAGCTGCACGTGCAATTATATTAATTGTGTGCCGAATTAATAAAGGTGAGAGAGCGTGAAACCGTCCGAGCTGCTAAGCACGCCACGAGGCGAGACAGATGAGGATGCACAAAAGAGATCATTTACCGTATCACATTGAGTTAATTTGTTTAAATTGACAATGTGCCACCTTATCGGTTGAATTTGAGTTCTGTTAAGCACGTTTGCAGTTGAGAAGATCCGAGAAGTATTAAGAGAAAAGTCCGAGACGAGTAGAGGCTGTTGCCGTCCACTTGGCGGTTTTCACGACAGTACCAAAAAATCGCAAGATGGCTGAGTTATTCGAAAATTTTGTTATGCGACGCTACTGCTAACCGAGAGATAGATCATAGCCTCTACCGTGAGTTAAGTGTCCGTGCGGTGCTGCCACCCGGCTGTACGCACGGCAGCCGAGCGCAGTGGGGCGCCAGCAGTGACGAGCTATTGCACAGCGACCATACTGGCTGCGTGCCAGCTGTTTTCTCAACACATGAATTCAAAGAATTTTTTGACAAAATATATTTTACCATAGCCTGTAGGACCGCTTATCACGGCTGTCCATGGATGTTTCCAACGTGTATCCATATCGATGAGTGTCTATCAAACTCAATCAGCTGACTCTCTGACTGAAAATACCTGACGTCCTCGGGGCCGCCGCCACGGTATAAGGTTATTTAAGAGTCAAAATGGGCACTCTCATGCAGGGTCCGGTTATAAAAAGCGAAAAATTTCGCAAACTGCTCATTTACTGAACGAACGTAAACCGCGACGTATCTCCCGTAAAAAGAAAGGCGTCATAAAGAAGAAGAAGACTCGTCAACGAACGGTTGCAAATACTTTTTTGGATAGCTACATGCACATGATGGCTTTTCTACATACATACTCGTGCGAGTGCCTTAAATATGTTGAAGATTCAGTGTGATTGAAGAGTAAGCGGACTGTAATATATTCAGAAAATAATTACACACGATACACAGTTGTAGAATAACGTTGGCGTTTATTGTCCACCTGTCATGTGCGATGATTAAAATTATAGAAAAAGAATACATAAAAGTTATCAAAAGATATGTTAAAATGAACGCAAGAAAGGAGAGAATATTATTTATTGAGTTTTCGTTACCCCACACGATTATATTAATCGGTGTGATTAGTTGAGCTGAGCTGTCGTCCACGGGCTTCGCTGTTATGCAGAAGCCAAGCGCACGGCACGTTGAGCTTTGATTGCTGATGCACTGGTGACTCACCAGTGGTGAGACGATGCTTGGAGAGGAGTGACGTTTCGTCGAGATGGAGATGATAAGATGCAGTTAATCGACTGAGTTGAGTGATGAGAACTTTGAAGATATTGCACTGAGCAGGGAAAATGCACGTACGATACACGAGGTGAGGTCTGAGCAGCGCAAGTGAAATTCGCAATATGTCTGCTGGATTCGAAGTGGTCGTTGTCTAGCGACGCTATCAAAGTGCGCATGCGCACAGCGACCTGTGGCTTGATACGCTGACCCAGTGAATTCTCACTTCCTTAAGGTGCTACCGCTTTGCAGCCACAGCGAGCAGTTGTTTACCTAGTCTAACATGCAGTGCGCAATCCAACAACGAGCAGCAGAATGCTTGAGCATTCTCAAACTAAGTCAGAGCTTAAATTACTTTCACTCCCACCGACGCAAAGAACTATCGACGGCTCCAATTGCGTGTGTTATGAATCAATTTCTTCGCTAACAGATGATTCACCCATTAAATTTGTTATTCCCGGGCAGAGCGATGAGTATATCGATCTCGCGCATACCATGCCTAACCTGAGAGTGAAATTAACGTCTCCTTCTACGAAAATTGCTACGAGTACAGCGCCAAAAGTAAGCGCAGGCCTTGTAAACAATCTCTTGCATTTTATGTTTAATCAGGTGCATTTACACTTGAATCAAAAACTAGTTTCACCTCCTAATGACTATGCTTATCGAGTGTACATAGAAGCACTTTTAAATTACTGTCTAGCTGCCAAAAATTCACATCTCAAGAGTGTTCTCTGGTACGACGATACTCCCGAAAAAATGGATGATATAACATCGGGAAATGCGGGTGTTGTAAAGACAAAATAATTTTTAAATGTCGGAAAAACTGTAGAATTTCTCGGTCATCTGCATTGCGATATATTCAATCAGGAGCGGTTCCTATTAAACGGTGTCGACATGCGACTACGGCTGGTGCGGTCTAGAGATTCATTTTGTCTTGTGGGCGATACAAAAAGTGGTCAATGCGGCTTAGGGATTCTTGAGGCATCGCTTCTCGTTCGTAGAACAAGAATAGCTCCTGGTGTGCTGCTCTCGCATGCTAGAACTCTGTCAAAATCTACGGCTAAATATCCTCTTACGAGAGTCGAGGTTAAGGCCATTTTAATACACTCCGGTGTTCATGGAGAGACTATCGATAATATCGTGTTAGGTCAATTGCCGAAGCGTATAATTATCGGTTTTGTCGATAACAAGGCGTTTAACGGCGACTTCAGTATGAATCCATTCAATTTCCAAAATTACAAGATAAATTATCTCTCGTTGTATGTAGATGGTGCTCAAATACCTTCGAAACCGTTACAACCTGATTTCACGGAAAATTATCTATTTGTGGATGCTTTTCAAACGTTGTTTTCGAGAACTGGAAGACATTTCTTGAACGACGATAATTCGATCGATCGCGACAATTATCGCGATCGATACTGTCTGTTTGCTTTTGATTTGACACCTGATCTTTCGGCGAACAGCAATACACATTGGAATTTAATAAAGCACGGTACTGTGAGAATAGAGGTACGATTTGAGGATGCGCTTGCTTCAACGATAAATTGTGTAGTCTACGCGGAATATGATAATGTCCTAGAAATTGATGCCTCACGGTAAGTAATGGTGGATTTTACCGGATAAGCGAAAAATGTGCTGATATCGGCATAAAATTATTTCGTGTTAATTACGTAGAAGCGTGTCTGTGAGTAACTAATCAGTCGAACTCGAGTATTTGTACGGATAAGACGTGAAAATGGATATCGTCGTGGATATACAGAGAATGCGTGGTAGAGACTCGGAATTTATTCCGAAAGAAATTGCCGTGGTAGCAGTGGATAGATCGTACTCTGCTCATTGGATCGTCGCACCGCCGTGTCACTTTGCCGAATTACCACAGCATTCGAGAAGCCAGAATAATTTTCTCTCGAAATATTTTCACGGTCTGGAATGGTACGAGGGCGATGTGAGCTGTAAACAAGCATACGCTAACTTGCGTGAAATTTCGTGAAAATCAAGACGAATCTATACACGTGGTCACGAGAAGGCTATACTTCTTTGCGATATCATGAGTCGTGAAATTTCCAACCTGGACGATGAGGAGGGCGCCCCATCGTACACATTCATGCCAAAATCTTTGCGAAAATGCTTTAGACACGCTATGATAAACGATACAGCGTCTTCGCATTGTGCAATGCGCCAGGCTTTCCAAATAAAAAATTGGCTTTGCGAGCACCCATTTAAAGGAGAATCATACATGGATGTTTGGTGAGCAGACGAAGAGGAAGAGAATAAGAAAGAGGAGAAATCTTCATCATGTAGTCGTGACACGATCGACGATGCTGTGAAATAAATTTTGCATATATATACGTCTTTCAAAGCGTATCGGTCATCATTTAATCATTGACTATGTGTTCAGCATGAACTCTAGACAAATCTACGAAAGTCTGCAGTATCTACCACTTTCAAGCGTTGGCGTATACCCAGCTGACAGTATTCCTCGTGTGTGTTCGTTACCTGCCGGACTCGTAGTTAACACGGATAACCACGATGGACCTGGAGAGCATTGGATCGCCATGTACGTTAACCATCATGGAAAAGGAATGTACTTTGATAGCTACGGGCTACCACCGGTTATACCGCAATATCTCGCACGACTACGACGAAACTGCAAGTTCTATCGGTACGGCCTCAGGCAGCTACAGAGTAATACGTCGGATGTGTGGACAATTTTGCATCGTATTCCTACATCTTATGTCGTGCGGCTTCACCATGTCGCTATTTAATAATCTCTTTAGCGATAATGTATTGAAAAACGACAGATTAGTGCGTGAATATTACAATGCTTTTGCCTCTCGACGATCAGACAGTGATAAAAATAAATTTAACGGCGGAGGAGTCTCCGAGCGAAGATTACCGTGTTTGCAGGGATGTTGCATACGACGGTAAATATGTGTAAAGTGATTTAAATAAAATATTGTTTAATTAAAAACAAATACATCGGCTTAGTGTGTCTCTTATTTTATAATTATATATAAATTATAATCGAGGTCTCTCGCGGTACGGTATCATATTCTGCGTCTTTTACTGCAGAGCAATCGCTTCACGAGAAGCACAACACAAAGCGGTACGCACGTGCAAAACCGCTGACATTGCATTCAAAGCGCTGCACACCTAGTTATGATTCAGAGGGGCGTTTGTTATCTTCAAACGCTGTGATCCAGGCAGTCTGTCTTCAGCAGTGCACGACGAAAGTTTAAATCGATAAAAAATATATATCCGCGGTACGACAACTTCGCTCTAGCCGTGGCTTTTGTGTGTCGGGTGGTTTGCGGAGCGGGGGATAACGCGATATTCCTACTTACGAGATTAATGTGTGCTGCGTGGCAAAAACTAGAGGACGATTTGGAGAAACTATATATTGATGGACTTGCCGAAAGGAGTGTATTTAAATTTGAGGACTTGTGTTGGGGAGCCTCATGTGTCGTTGTGCGGCATCAAAGGGCTATGCGCGGTGAGATCATCGACACTGAGATCACCTTGTTATTAACGTGCCGTTCCCGCCTTTCGGCCTACGACACGGCTCCCGCGAGCGTGGGGCCGAGATACGCTCGGCTAACGCGCTCCCCCGACTTGCATCGGGGTGGGCTACCAATCCCCACTTGGTTTTACCCTTAGTGTTACCTCTTGGTCTGAGGGGGAGCACTATCCATAAACTCCCCATTGACGAGTTGGCATTTTTAAAAACCTTGTGCCCGACAGAGTCCAACCCATTTAAAGGTTGTACACGGCAAAGCCGTGCGGCTGCAACAACCTCCCCATCTACCAATTAGTCCGAAGACTTAACGTCTCGCTTGGTGAGCACCCGAGCCTACACCACGGCGGGGTCGCTAACTCCCGTACAGATAAGACGTTCACCCAGGGCAAGCAACCGAAGTTGCAATCTGGGTGGGCACAGTCCATCCGCGTGCGCCGGGGAGATCATCGACATGGATGATGACGGGTGCTGCGAGGTGCTGCTTGTCGATATCGATGAATCGATATACGTCGATTGGCAGCAACTATTCCACCCCGAGCCGCCGATTAGTGTGTTACCGGCGTTGCTTGTGAAGTGTACGGTATTCGGCCTCCATCATTTAAGGGGTTATACGCAGTTATGAGGCAAAAAAAGACGGTTTTTCAAGGATTTATCCTGAAGAGACTTGAATTTATTAACTTGAAAATTATTGTGGTTATAAAAGCATCCTTCAAGAACGTAAACAAATTTTTTATTTATAAAAATGTTGATTATAGAGGGCGCTGCAGGCGATTTCCGGAACCTCCTCTAAAAAAAGACGATTTACGGTGAACATCGTAACTCAAGATTGGATTATCTGAAATCAAAAAACCAAACAAATTTCGTTAATATATTAGATTATCTAGTAATTAATCGTTCGGCTAATCAAAATATTGAATTTTCACAAAATGGCGGCTTCTCAAAAAAATGTTTTCGATTTTTTATGTAAAATTTGGCCTTAAATTGTTTATAAAATGGAAAATAAGTATCGGATTGACAAAAGGAACGATTAATTACTAGAATATGTATCTGAGAAGATTGTGTTAATATTTTAGACCGATCGAACAAGCCATTTTTGAGATATCGTGTTCACCGACTTGAAAAATGCTGTTTTGAGAAAAACGCGTTTAAAGTTTCAAAACCGATTCACACATAGAAAAAAAATTTTTTTTTCAACTCACATGTTGTCTATTCTAGGGCCATATAATAAACCCTCCATTCCTTCAGCAGCCTCCAGCAATTCAATTTGGTGCTGTCTTCGAGCCATCCTTCCCTCTCGTGTCGCTTCGTGCGCTCTGCGCTCGGATAGCGTAACGCGCTCTTCGTCCTCCTTTTGTACATATGCATGCGCATTGGGCCCCAAAGACAGTCCCATTGCATTCATATAGTACAAAAGTGAAATTTAACCTTCATTAAACATACCGGCGGCAATATTTGCGGCCATTTCAACAATTTTTGAGCCACTCGGAATGATTTTCGGCGTAATTTTCCAGATGATTTGGTTGTAACTTTCGTTATTATTTTGTGTAAACACATCGTTCCAATAATGTCTTGCTGCTGAGGTCTTCGTAAATTGGACGCACAGCTTCAGCAACATCCGTGGGTAATGGCTGGTAATCGTGCTCAAATTCGGTCAGTTTTGAATTTTTTCGCAGATGCGCTGAAGCTGCTTTCGTCCGTCTCAGCTTTATTCGGATTAAAAACGTTTTTCCGTTTTCGATTTCTTGATTTGTTCGCGCTTGTAACAGAACGCCGTTCTCTACTTACTTTCATATTGAATTATTATACTATAATTCACAATTATCTTAGAAATCCGAACGAAATATTGCAGAAAATACGGAAACGAACGCACGAGACTTCACTGTTTGCCTCGGCTGTATATACTGAATAAGCGTCTAGAAATCGTTGAATTTTGCTCTCAGGTACAAGGAAAACACTACTACACTCTCACACAATGTATAAGAATACAATACACAGGTATATAAAAGGAGCAACGGTCCAGGTAAACAGCTGCCGCTTGATCCTCTGCCCCACCTACTTTCAAACGCGCCGAGGCGTCTCTACATATATAGGTATAACTCCGAACGTATTGCTCGGATCGACTTGAAATTTTGTGTGTATACTTTTGAATATATGTACATTACAAAAATGCAATAAAAAAAATCGATTTTTTGAAAATCATGACTGCGTATAACCTCTTAATTGACGAGGACGGCTATCTAGATCGGATCGATGGAACGCGCGGTAATGATACGCTGATCGGGATACGCATGCGAACCCCTGACGGTCCCCACGCTCCATGGGTGCGGGTAATTCCCATTACCCTGGCGCGTAGCTGTGGTTTTTGATGTGAGGGTGAGTGAGTGAGTGAGTGAGTGTGTGTGTGAGAGAGAGAGAGAGAATGCGTGTGCGTGCATATGTGCGTGTGCCCGTCACCCTGGAGAGTCGTCGTAGAAGCCGCCAACACAAGGGTGAGTTAAAAATTTTATTCCAAGTATGTGTACACCTTTGCTCCATCCTGCTCTTATCTCTCATCTTCCTTGTTCGCAAAGGTACCCATACCACCCCACTGTATCATTTCCACGTTACCGACGCTGGTTAAGCAGAGTGGGTAGCCCGGCGGCGGCCAAGTGGGGTTCAAGGCGTAGTAGCATGGTGGGGGAAAAACTGGGATGGAGCACGGGCGTACAGATACTACTTACGGATAATTTATTTACAGTATGATTACTAAAGCATATATCCACAGTATAATTTGAACCCAAGTCATAGTCTTACCTACAGGTCCTGAAACTCTAGTGGCGGGGAGTGGCATAGTTATTGAAGGCGCGCTCGCAAATTGTACCGATGGTCCGCAAGGGGCACTGTAATCGACTGTCCAGGACCTGCGACAGAGATAGAAGACAAAAATAGAAAGCGCACGCGCAGTCCTCTGACATTGTTCAATCAAATTTAGTTTTTTTTTTTATCCGATTTCGATAAATAAAGCACGCTCCTAATTGCACAAAGTAGCACATTATTGAAAGCAATATGGATGTGTATAAAAAGTGCATAAAAAATTTAATTATGCTGTTCGACCTTAAGCTTGTTTGACAACCAGGCGGACACGATAAACAGGATCTTTGGTCGAGTCGCTTTAGTGCTCGGTTTAGCTGATCTCAATCTTGCAAGCAAGATCTCCAATCTTGGGTTGAAACCCACCCACCAATTTTCTATCGTCCGTATGCGCTTTTGGTCGATCGTCAACAAGCGCGGCACCCAGCGCACGGATAATTTTCTCATATCCAAATCTTGATGTAAAATCTTGTTCACCCGTTCAGATGCTATCCCTCAAGCCTCGGCAATATCGTTAACAGTCAATCAACGATCTTCCATCACAGGTTGATACACCAAATCGACCATTTCGCCAGTTGTAGCGGTTTTCAGGCGTCCAGAACGTTCCTCGTCTAAAATGCTCGTACGACCACGTTTGTACTCGGCCATCCAATGTTTGACCATTGTAAATGAAGGGGAGGCTTCACCGTATGAAGAGTCTAGCTCATCTTTTATTTCCTGAGTCTTTTTCCCTTTGAAATGAAGGAATTTTATTACTGCGCGATACTCAATTCTCTCCATTGTTGAGAGACAATGTCAGATGACAATTTTGAAAGAGTGCCATAGACAAAGTAATGATCAAAATAACTTGAAATTTTTGCGGTTTACATATGTTAAGGCCATCTATCGGGCGGCGAAAGAAATGTTTGTCTACAGTTACTTTATGTCGATGAGGATGGAAACTTTTCAAATGGCCCTCGTACCTGAACTTCCAAATGTATCCCTCTCTATTGAGTTTTCTATGTCATTAATACTTTCAACGTAAAATACGTTAAATTTGTGAGCCATCTTTCCCTCTGCCGTATCATCCAATATTTCTAAATTTATATTTCTAATTTCTCCCGTTTTTGCTGGTCCTCCAATAAGTTTTTTCCAAGTTTTGCACATTTTTGTAGGGTCGTTCTTATTACAGTCTATCACATTCTCGTAATATTCTTTTTTCTCTTTCCTTATTAATTGAACTAATGCATTTCTTTCTATTTTAACTGTTCCCAGTTATCATCCGTTCCCTCCTGATTTGCTTCTCTGTACGCATCCATTTTGCCCGCCGCCCTTATTATCTCATCTGAGTACCATTTTTTAACCTCCCATACGCTTGGAATCCTAATGATTTTTTTTGGTGCTACTATGTCCAAAGTACTTACTATACTGTTGACAAACATCTTTGCCTTCCGGTTTATATCTCCATCTGTCTATTGTCGAACGGAGTTTTTCAACACTATTGTAAACTCTTTCACGTTAATTTTACTATAGTTCCTGGTATTATATTCTCTCTGTTTACTCTCTGTATTGCTCGTTCCTAATACTACTTTTATCCATGCATGGTCTGTTATTTTTGGTTCGTGTTCCACCTGCAATCGCACGCTTGCATTCGCAATTACAAGATCTATAATTGTTCGGCTATCCTGCATTATTCTCGTTGATACGTTTACATACTGTTTTATCCCTAAGCTTAACATTCCTAACATTAATTGTTTTTTATAGAACGAGTGTCCCTTAACATCTCTGTTAAAATCTCCTATTATTAAACAATCTCTTTTTATTGTTCTCTCTGCAGTTACATCCTCTATGTATCTATAAATTCCGCGATCTGACGCACTCGGTGAATGGTATAACACTATTATAACTCCTTCATATACTTGTTATTGACCTCTATCGCTCCACTCCAGCAGTTTGACTCTGTTTTATTCTTCCTAAGTAATTTATATTTAGTATCGTCTCTCATGTATACTGTGGAACCTCCTGTGTTCCTATTCTCTGCATCGCGCATAATTACACTATAATCTGGCATATACACTTCACTATCTCCGATTTGTGTACCATATCGTCTCTTCCTTCTGAGGTTGCTACTCTATCCATTCCGCTCTCTTCTTTTCGTCTTACATTGCTCTTTTGTATCTTAGACATTCCCGGTCGAGTGCACTATGTTCTACATTTATCTTCAGATTGTACGTTTAATTTTGAACGTACAGTTTACACACTTATTCTTATTTATTGTACACTCTTGCGTTGTGTTTTCTTGCACATTTGTAGCGGGTTTCTTCTCTGGTACCATTCTTCGCTATATGATAATAGCCCCAGCATTTAAAACATCGCTTTACGTTGACGTGATTGTAAACCGGATATTTTCTCCATCCCACGTGACGCTTACTTTTTCTCAGTAGCTCCTCATGAGTTTCTCCATCGACTTCTAGTATTATTGAGCCATCGTCGGTTCCTCTTCTGTTTCGCTTCTGTTCTCTTCCCTTAATTAATCTTTCCACGTTTTTCATCTCCCTTCCTTCGGTTTCCTCTATTCTGTTCTGCGTCTTAATTGTGTCAACTAATTCTTCATCGGTTAATTTTAATTCTTCTTCTTCCACATTTACTATTTTCATTTTCGGATTCATCTACGTTGACTCAGTAACATTAAAACCCTCACCTATTTTATCCTGCACTGCAGCCTTCAGTGTTTCAATTTCTTCTCCCGATTCACAGCTCAAGAACACAGTTCCTTTACTGCCTTTCTTCAGTTTCGTTATTCCCACCACCATACTCATTATATCCACCTTCTCTTTTATCGCTCTTTTTGTTTCTTCGCTCTCCTGTTTCACTTTGGGCTTTTGGTTTTTCTTTTCTTTCACTACATTGCTGTAGATTACCCTTGCGGTGCTCGTACCTTCTCCCTGTATAATTCTGTTCAGTTCTTCTATCTGTTGATTCACACCTCCCATTTCTACACCAATTATCTCTTGGATCATCTTCTTGATTTTATTCTTGCAAGTGATTTCGTTCTTCATTGCTTTCGCTATTTTTATCAGCCAGTCTATTTTTGCATGAACCGCTATCGATGAACCCATATCTCTGGTTCCTTCCATCGGTCCAGTCGATGCCAATCGATCTTTGCTAACACCTGCTGTCGGCGTCACTGTCTTCGGAAGTTCATCTTCTGCATTGGATGTATCAAAAAGACCCTTGCACTGTACTAGATCACGATTCCTATTCATTATTTGGATGGGTGCGTGGGTGAGTGAGTGAGTGATATTTATTTAGCCTTTTCAGCTATTTTTATCTTACGTAAAGTGTCTCACTAGCTAGTTAAGTAATATCTTATAATCTTACAAACTATTTCTTTATGATATGTCTAAGTGTTGTAAGCCTATCATACTGCTTTAGTCCCATAGGTAACGCATTATACATTTTTATCCCTTCGTAAAATAAACTTTTTTGTGCACTTCTTGGTCTTTGAGATTGTATTGGGTCGTTCGGAAAGTAATTTCGTTTTTTCCCAACAGAGGACTTAATTGTATTTTTTCACAACTAACTTCACACTTAAGCCGTATAATCATATGTACGAGGGTCGATCAATAAATAGTCGGCTTGGTAAAGAAAATCGCATTTTTTTTGGACAAACATCTTTTTATTTCTCAAAATAATCTTCTTTTAGCTCGATACACTTATTCCAACGATTTTCCAATTTTTTGATGCCCTCCGAATGATACGATTTCGGAAGGTCCTCAAAATAGGTCTCTGTTTCGGCGATGAGGTCATCTCTGGAACCAAATCTCTTTCCGCCAAGCCATTTTTTCAGGTTTGGAAACAGAAAGTAGTCGGAGGGGACCAAATCTGGAGAATACGGTGGATGCGAAAGCAATTCGTATTCAAATTCATAAATTTTGCCCATGGCAACTGGGCACGTGTGACCGCGTGCATTGTCTTGATGCAAGAGCACTTTTTTCCTCGCCAAATGTGGACGTTTCTTCTTCAATTCGTCGTTGAATCGGGTCAGTACGGCTGCATAGTATTCGCCATTAATTGTTTTTTTCGGCGGAAGGTAATCGATGTAGATTATGCCGCGTGCTTCCCAAAAAACTGTGCCATGACCTTACCGGCCGATGGCACCGTCTTCGCCTTCTTCGGAGCACGTTCGGTCGGTGAAGTCCATTGTTTCGCTTGTTCCTTTGTCTCTGGTGTATAGTGATGGATCATTGTTTCGTTCACGATTACGTAGCGATGCAAAAACTCAACAGGATCACGCGTATAGATCACCAAACACGCCTCAGAATCAGCTACACGTTCTCTTTCATGGTCGACAGTGAGCAAACGCGGCATCCATCTTGCGGATAACTTTTTCATACCCAACTACTAACGCAGGATTGAAATCACTGAGCCATCTGATATGCCTGTGGCCTCAGCAATCTCATGCACTTTCAGTCTCCGATCATTTAACACCATATCGTGGACTTTTTCCATTGTTTCTGGTATGACGACCTCATTTGGACGATCTGGACGTTCATCGTCAACAATGCTCGTACGACCGCGTTTAAATTCAGCTGTCCAATATTTAATGGTTGATAACGAAGCTACAAGGTCCATATAAACTTCGTCTAGCTCCGCTTTGATTTCATTGTTCCTTTTCTTTTTCAAAACAAAAATCGAATCACTGCACGATACTCCATTTTTTCCATTTTTGTAAAAATACAAAAGTTGTTTGTCTTTCGATGGCTGTCAAACGCAAACTAAACATCGCAGCGAGCTGAAACTTTGACAACAGTCATGTGAAGGATGGCACTACTAAACGTCATTATTGATTTCTTTCCTCGACCAACAGATGGCGCAAGGCCGACTATTTATTGATTGACCCTCGTATTTTGACAACTGATATAGCAAGGCTTGCTTGTGAAAAAATTCAATTGATTCTGCACAGTAGTTTTTGGTTGATACCCTTTTAAATACGGACAGTGAAAAACAGCATTTTTGGCATATTTTACTTTTTTACTATAGAAAAGGTAAAAATTCTGTTCAAGCAAGAAAAACATTATTCGATGTGTATGGGGAAGATGTGTTAAGTGAGCGCCAGTGCCAAAACTGGTTTGCAAAATTTCGATCCGGCAATTTTGATCTCGAAGATGCACCACGTTCTGGAAGGCCAGTTGAAGCTGATGAAGACACAATAAAGGCATTATTTGATGCAAACCGGCGAATAAGAACTCGTGAGATCGCTGAGAGATTAAATTTATCGAATTCGACCGTTCATGATCATTTGAAACGGCTAGAATTAACCTCAAAGCTCGACATATGGGTTCCTCATCTTCTTACGGAAAAAAATTTGTGCCGTCGCATTCACGTTTGTGATTTGCTTCTCAAACGCCAAGAAAATGATCCATTTTTGAAGCGTATCATCACTGGGGACGAGAAATGGGTTGTCTACAACAATGTTAAGCACAGAAGATCCTGGAGTAGAAAAGATGAACCGGCTCAAAGCACTTCGAAAGCCAATATTAATTTTAAAAAGGTTATGCTATCTGTTTGGTGGGATTTCAAAGGAATCGTTTATTTTGAGCTTCTACCGAGCAACAGAACGATCAATTCTGAAGTGTACTGTCATCAGTTGGACAAATTGAATGATTCACTTAAAGAAAAAAGGCCAGAATTGGTCAATAGGAAAGGTATAGTGTTCCAACAAGATAATACGAGACTACATACAAGTTTGACCACTCGCAAAAAAATGTTAGAGCTTGGATGGGATAAACTGTCACACCCGCCATACTCTCCAGACCTGGCACCTTCAGAATATCATCTGTTCTGGTCTCTACAAAATTGTTTAGACGATAAAACGTTTAATTCAAATGAGGAGGTCAAAAGTCACTTGAATCAGTTTTTTGCCAGCAAAGAACAAAAATTTTATGAGCGTGGAATCATGCTACTGCCAGAAAGATGGCAAAAGGTATTGGATCAGAATGGACAATATTGGATTGAATAAAATATTAATTCACTATAAGAAAATCGTCTTTCATTTTTATAAAAAAAAAAAACGAAATTACTTTCCGAACAACCCAATATCACAATGTTTCCGGCTTGTCTTATTCGCCTTTCGTTCCCATCTCCTACTACCATAAACATAAACTGCAACGCGTGCATCATTCTTTCTACCTTTGTATACCTATCACATTGTAATATGACTCGCATGGCCCGGTTCTGCGCAACTTGCAGTTGAGTTTGCTGAGTTTCACCCATACCTGCTAAAATCGTAGCAGAATACTCAAAGTGTGGTGCTGTTATTGATTTATAAACAATACATCTAGTATAACCCGATATGTCATTACCAATACTATTCGAAAAACTTTTTTTTTTCTCATTTTCTGTAACATATAATCACAGTGTTCTTTAAATCGGAGTTTACTATGAATAATTACTTCAAAATATTTGATATTTTCCACCCGTGGTATGTCCACCCGTTTCCATAGTGTCAGCTATACATTTTAATTTAATATTTTTTCTACATTCTTTTTTTGTACTTCTAATAATCATAAACTTAGTTTGAGTAGCGTTCATTTTTAACTCATTTACATTTAACCAATTTTCTACAATAGGTACCCTGTTTAATTAATTTTCAACCTCTTCGCTGCTTCCTCCTTTCAGATATATTAGTGTGTCGCCCGCAAACATTTTAATGTTACACTCTTCTGGACATATTTGCACCATGTCATTTATGTATATCGTAAATAGCAAATGTCCTAGTACTAATCCCTGTGGAACCCCGTACGATGTCATCATTCGTTTTGACCACTGATCGTTAAATCTAACTTGTTGTGTTCTGTTCCTTAAATACGATTTTAATCATTCGATTACTATTCCTCTCATTTCATATTATTATAATTTATCTAATAATCTATCTCTATCTACTGTTTCGAATGTCACCATGAATGTCACCATGTCATTTATGTATATCGTAAATAGCAAAGGTCCTAGTACTAATCCCTGTGGAACCCCGTACGATGTCATCATTCGTTTTGACCACTGATCGTTAAATCTAACTTGTTGTGTTCTGTTCCTTAAATACGATTTTAATCATTCGATTACTATTCCACTCATTTCATATTATTATAATTTATCTAATGATCTATCTCTATCTACTGTTTCGCCCGCTTGAAATTCAAAAATATTACTGCTACAATGTCTCCTTCACTAACCATCATCTTCGAATGAGCACGGGACAGTGGGAGATCGTCCACGTGCTGTTGATCAACGCCCAAGACGTTCCAATGAACTGGTTGAAGCGGTAAGAGAGAGTGTTGCCGAGAACCCACATGTGTCGTATCGTTACCGCGCTCAGCATTTTGGCGTTAGTGGAACCACTTTGCGGCGCATTTTGAAGGATGATTTGCATTTGTTTCTATATAAAGTGCAATTGATTTTAAGAATATTGCCGACAGACCGTCCACGTCGCTTGGAATACGGCCAAACAGTCGCTCGAATGGTTGACACTGAACCTGATTTTTGGAAGCAAATTTTGATGACTGACGAGGCCCATTTCACACTTTCTGGCTCCGTTAACAAGCAAAATTGCCGCATTTGGGGAATGGAGAATCCACACGAGATCCATGAAACACCATTGCATGACCAAAAAGTGACTGTTTGGGCCGGCGTTTGCGCCAAAACCATCATTGGGCCATTTTCCTTCAGAGAAGGCGAAACAGTTGATGGGGATCGATATCGGTGGATGTTGGCTCATTATGGCTGCCCACAAATGTGTGAAAAAGGTCTGGATGCTTACTGGTTTCAATAAGACGGTGCGCCATGCCACACTGCAAATCAAACAATGCAGTTTCTGCAACGAAAATTCCCTGGACGTGTGATGTCAAAAAATGGCGACATTGACTGGGGCCACCCAGATCTCCATATTTGTCCTCTCCGGACTTTTTTTTTGTGGGGTTAATTGAAAAGCGAAGTGTACGCCAACAAGCCTCAGACCATTGACGAGCTCAAGGCAAATATTCGTGCCGAAATCATCGCTATACCGTCCGAGATGCTCGAAAAAGTGATGGAAAACGCAGCAAAAAGAGCACATTTTGCTTTGGCTAATAAAGGCGGCCACTTGATTGATGTTGTATTCAAAAACTAGTCCAAATAAATTGTAAAGGACCAAATTAAATAAAAATACCACATATATGGAAATCGGTTGTTTTTTTTTAAGTTATTCAATGTTTACATACCGACATAAAAGATGGCGCACCCGGTATATCTATCAATTTAAACTTTATCATAAATAGTTTTCTCACCTTGATCAGTCTCCTCTCGTCCATACGAGTCCATACTCAATTATATCATCTTTGTATATAATACAAATTAAACTTGTCTCTCAAATTACATTTATCTGTGCTTCGTAATGCCTCAAAATCTACATTATTTATTTCTTTTACCCTCACTTTTTCTCCTCTTAATATTCTTTTTAAAGTTTTCTACATCATTACAGGGTCAATTTTATTATTATCTATCATATCTTCATAATCTTCTTTTTTTAACCTAATCGATTTAACAGCCATATTTCTTTCAAGTTTAAATTACAGTCAATCTTGTTCACTGCCCGTATGTATTGCTCTAGTATATGTTTGTCCCTTTTCTTTGTAACTACCCTTATATCATCCGAATACCATTTTTTTTCTTCCCCCTTCTTTGGAATTTTAATCTTCTTTGGTGCAACTGTATCTAATGCATCTACTATACTTTGAACGAATTTTTCTCCTCTTACGTTCACATTTAAGTAATTGCTATACTCTTCTTTTTCTTCTATTGCTTTAAAAAAATCACCTGTATGAAGTTTAGTATAATTTCTACTAATAAATTCTGTGTATTTTTCACCCTCGTTGCTTATAATAAGTTCAATATTTATCCAAGAATGATCTGTTATTTTCGGCTTACCATGCACTTTACAATTTACCTTACTATTCGCAAAATCTATCGATGTTTTACTATCTTTCATAACTCTCGTTAGCTTATCAATATATTGTTTCATATCTAAATTCGACATTTCTGTTCTTAATTTTTTTGCAAAAAACGAATCATTTATTAGATCTATATTAACCCGATCGATCTCTGCTGTTACCTGCACCAGGTGTCAACGTCCTCTGGCTTTCGTCAACTGCGAATTTATCGAATGGACCATTACATTGCACTAGTTCTCTGTTTCTATCGTACACCTTATGTTTACACACACATCCTGGATGATAAAACAGTTTTGGGCACGTCTTGCATCGCACTACCTGGCTTTTTATAGCTTTTTTGCACGTTGAGCAACGATATTCATCGTACTCAGTCGTGCTATCCATTTCGTCCGTGTTCGCACTAATGCCGTGGTATGCGCTATTGTGGTGTCACCGTGGCAGTGAGAATGGTCACCGTCACCACTTTCACACGAACTTCAATATCTAAAATTGTTCACAATACCGAGATCTCGATAGCTATCAGAATCATCTAACGTTCTAGATGCTCAGCACACAAAACCGCACATTTCGTAATATTTTTATCCTTATTATAGTCTTATATTCAGAATCATCTAACGTTCTAAATGCTTATCACACAAAACCGCACATTTCGTAATATTTTTATCCTTATTATAGTCTTATATTTCACTATAAAATTGGCTCAAAGACGGAGCGCATTTGACGCACGTCTCAACTTTTTGAGAGAGAGAGAGAGAGAGAGAAAGAGATTGATTGATTGATTGATGTTTATTAGCTTTCTCAACTATTTGATGTACATAATTTACATGTTTACCTTACGTTTATATTGAACTTATTTAATTTTGCTTATAATAAATGCTTTTAACATACTCTTGTATTGAACTAGTTTTACACAGCCTTTAACCTCTGCTGGCAACGCATTATACATTTTCACTCCTTCGTAAAACATACTCTTTTGCGCACTTCTCGTTCTTCTAAATTGAATTACAATATTTTCCGCTTGACGCGTTTCCCGACTCGTTCTAGATTTAACAACTTGCAATTTACTCGTCAGTTCTTTCGGCAATAATTTCTTAACAGCCTTGAAAATAAATATACACACTTTATAATACAGTCTCTGTCTCACACTCATAAACTGAACCGCTTGTAACATATTGTCTACCTTCGTATACCGGCTGCATTGCAATATGACTCGCATCGCTCTGTTCTGCGCTATCTGCAGTTTATTCAACTCTGTCTCACCCATACCCACTAGCAGTGTTGCGCAATACTCAAAGTGCGGTGCTATGATTGCCTTATATACGACACATCTGGTGTATGCCGATATATATTGCCCTATCTTGTTCAGAAAACTCGTTTTTTTACCTATTTTTTTCAACATATACTCACAGTGGTCTTTAAATCGTAGCTTATCTATCATTACACCTAAATATTTAATTACCTCTACTCGCTCTAACTCGGTTCCATCCCTGCATTTCAGTACAATATTCCCTCTCAATTCTTTTCTTACTCTCCTCACAATCATATATTTGGTTTTTTCTGCATTCATTTTCAGTTTGTTCCTATTTATCCATCTTTCCACTATGTTTAATGCCCCATTCATCTTTCTTTCCACCTCCGCACTAATGTCTCCAATAACATATACTAGTATATCATCAGCTGTTATGCCGGTACCGCGTTATTGGATAACTCGGTAATCGGTATAATATTAAAAAGTTATTATTTTGGGATCGTTTGCCGATTAGGAGTAGAAACTCGAGTAATTCGTGTAGACGTGAATTTATGTAAAAAATGGAAATGTTTATTATAGGCAACGGCTACTTCCCGTTGTCTATTTAAAAGTAAAAAGAGTTTAATACAATAAAATGTGGTTACGAGCCCGTACAAGGAACCAACCTCTTGCGTCTGAATCTACTGTTAGAATTTAATATTTCGGGCGAGTTCGACCCGCGATCAACCGTTCAGGTTGATGTTAAACTTTAGACTGATTTCGGCAAAGCAGTTAATTTGCCCCATTGACCGAAATCGAGTATCGAATGGATTTCATAATAATCTTTGTTTGCAAATTCCAAGCTAGAGCTCATTGCAGTCATTGCGGGCAGCTCGATGCTTACGTTTGCACATTGTTCTAATTTGGTGAGCGGTCCTCACGAAAATGAGGACAATGACGAAATAATGTACAAAGAATTAGTTCGTTACAACACAGCAAACATCTTTATTTCACAGTCTTCTGGACATATTTTGGCTATATCATTTATATATATAATCAACAACAGAGGCCCTAATACGGATCCTTGTGGTACCTCGTATTTCGTTGTAATAATTTCCGAAAATTCCTCATTAAACCGTACTCTTTGCGTTCTATTGTTTAACACGTTCACGCTGGGGCCGATTTTCATTTGTTTTGCTGTGAGGCGCCGCTCAAATTAATGCCGCGCTTCATTGTAATTAAAAATAAATGTTTTTAATGAAAATACGTTAAATCGGGTACGCCCATGGTGCCATGGTACCAGGGTACCACCGGTGGTACGCGCCGCCCGATCAGACAATCTAGCGCGGGCCACCGGTGGCCCGCGCCGGCGAGAACGTGTTAAGTATGACCTAAACCAATCTAACACTTTACCTCTAATTCCATATTGAAACATTTTTTCTATTAACAATTCTCTATCCACTGTCTCAAATGCTCGTTTTAAGTCCATGAATATTACTCCTACTATTTTCCCTTCGCTAATGTTTAATTTCCATTCATCTATCACGGTTTGAATCGCCGTTTCACACGAAAATTGTTGTCTAAAACCCGACTGATGCTCTGTTATAACCTCATTTGATTCTAAATACTTTTCGATTTGACTCTTTACTACCAACTCTAGGACCTTCTCGTACAATGACAACATATTAATTGGCCGGAAATCCTTCGCGCTGTTGGCTTTCTCCATCTTTGGTATCGGTATGACCGTGGACGTTTCCCAACTATTAGGACAACAGTCCTTCCTTAGGGATTCGTTGATTACATCAACAAACTCCTGTTCAATTGCACTGAACGCCAACTGCAATATTTCGCTTGATATTCCTTCTTCTATACCTTTCTTCTTCGGGAGTCCCTTAACTATTTTATCGAGTTCCTCTATTCCGATATTCTCGAAATTTTCTATGCTTCTTTCGTTTCCCACGCCACCACCCATCAAGATTCTTCTGCTACCTGGCCTTCCGGATGCATCTCTCCCTATTGAGCTTACTATGTTATTAATACTTTCAACGTAAAACACATTAAATTTGTCAACCGTCCTTCTCTCCGCCGTATCGTCCAATATTTCAAAATTTCTATTTCCAATTCTCTCTCTTTGGCTGGTCCTCCTCTAATAAGTTCTCTCAAGGTTTTCCACATTTTTAGGGTCGTTCTTATTGTAGCGTAGTATTTATCTCATCGATATTTAATATTTTTACTTATTCTGACTAGGCGCCCACTCTGCGCACTTGTCAATTTTTCTTATAGTGCTTTTTCACACCAGTTAGTGTTAATCACAAAATATTCTCAATAATTTTTTAGAACATTATCAAACATTTTTTGGTCTTTCGAGCTGGACCTAATTTACTCACACTCATTCTCATACACTTGTAGACTGTAACTTTTCCAATGAATCGTCGGTGGTGTTCATACAACGTTTTATACAGATTACCCCCACAATCTAATTGCATCGCCTCTTCTTTTGATACTGCAAATCATACGACTGAAAATTGCTCTCCAATATCCTTTGATATTGCCGCATGCTCCTTAGCAGCCTAGTAACAGCAGCAACAAATATATCCCAAAGCTCTGCATACTCTCGCACACGTATGTGCATACGCACACCTTGACATACAGATAAGATGTGGCATGAAAACTAAATAATATTCGTTGACAAAATTTGATGATTTTCCTCATGGCTGAGTGCCTTAAAATTAGATGAAAACAATATGACATACATCAGCGAAACTCGATAACTTAGTACATGACGGGCCTTATATTTACATCACCATGGCTAAATATTTCTCTAAGTATTCCTTTTGTAAAGTGATCGTGTGCGGCCATCTTCTTGGTTAGTCGTATTCATTACATCGCTGCAGTATATGCAGAGAGAGAAAGAGAGAAAGAGCGTATTAAAGGAATATATTGGGTCTGGGAAAAAGTTCGTGTCGTTTTTCCCGATAGGTGGCACCAATTGCAAATAAGTTAGGAAACACAGATCGCAGCGACATCACTAAATGCTCGTTGGAAAGATGACACTTTGAGCGTTACTTTGAGTGTATGAACATCGAAAATGGAGAAAAATAATGAAAAATTGCGCTATATCTTACAATATTATTACGACAAAGGGAAGAAAGCGGCGCAGGCTTGTGAACAAACTTGTGCTGTGTACGGTGAAGGTACTTTATCAAAATCTGCTGCGCGGAAATGGTTCGCTCGCTTTCGTTCTGGTAATATTGATGTGAAAAATGAGTCACGCTCTGGTCGTCCAATCACTGAAAAAGCTGATGAAATTCTTAAAAAAGTTCAGCAAGATAAGCATATCAGCAGTGTCGATATTGGTATGGAGCTAGGCATTGACCACAAAACTGTTTTGAACCATTTACACAAAGCTGGCTACAAAAAGAAGCTCAATGTATAGGTTCCTCATGAGTTGAGCGTGAAAATCATGAAAGACCGAATTAACATCTGCGATGCGCTGCCGAAACGCAATGAAATCGAGCCATTTCTGAAACGTGTCATAACCGGTGATGAAAAATGGATCACGTACGACAATCGGAAGCGTCAAAGAGATATTACGCTAAGCAATTGAAAGAAAACGGCCCGAATTGATTAATAGGAAAGGTGTTGTCTTCCATCATGACAACGCCCGACCACACACTTGTTTGATGACCCGTCAAAAATTGCGAGAGCTTGGCTCGGAAGTTTTGATGCATCCACTATATAGTCCAGACATAGCACCCTCTGACTGTCACTTATTCCGATCTCTGCAGAACTCTCTTAATGGAATTGAGCTGCTTTCAAAAGAAATCTGTGAAAACCACTTGATTCAGTTTTTCAAGCAGAAACCACAGAAGTTCTTCACCGATGGCATCATGGCTCTACCCGAAAAATAGCGAAACATTGTCGATAATAATGGAGCATATTTGGTTTAAATAAATTCATTTTCACATTATAAGAAAATTAGTTGAATTTTACTAAAAAAACCGCCACGAACTTTTTTCCAGACCCAATATATAAAAGCGCGCCGCTTTGAAAAATCTCTAGCGAATTGTCTGATTTACTGAGGTTACTGCTACTCTAAGAGCACAACCATGGTCAGAGTGTTTAAGCGCTCATTGATAAGAAAATTGATAGAGTTTATATTGAAGCGTAGACCGTCGTTGAGTTCGCGGTGGAGGAGAAGAAATTTACAGATCACCCTATGGGAACTTCCGACACAAGCGGTTGTTAGTAAAATTCGCGGTATGCTGTGCGAGTGTCATCAGCGCGATGTAGTTGACGCACATAATATTGGATTGTTTGATAATCAAATAATTATTGATTCAGTGGTGCGTGTTATTCGTCGACACGGTTTGCTGAATGAGCCTGCTTTGCATCCCATACTCAGAGAAAGACGTAAGTATGATACTGCGTTAATTACTTTTGTTTTATTTCCTTCACAAGATTTTTATAAGTTCGACGGTATAAAGAAGAAGAAATAGGTTCCGACACCTATGATTTCGATGAGGAGGGTAGAACCGATTCAGATGATCATAGCAGGGACAACGATGGTGACTGCACCGCAGGGAATCGTTGGATAAATTTTACTCAGCCATTCTGCGGACATAAACCAACAAACGGTCTTTTCATTCGGCCCTGCGAGAGAACCAAATGGAGCCGTCGCAGGTCCATTGCGACAATACAGTTCAAGCGATGATACCAATAGCAATACAGACAACGAGGAAGAAGAAGAAAAAGAAGAAGAATCAGCAGAAGAACGGACGGAGGAGGAGGAGCAGGAGGAAAACGACGAGGACGAGGAGGAGGAGGAAAACCCGGTAGATTCAGGTAAGCTTTTAATAATATAATTACGCTGACAAAAATAAAAAAATTACGAGGATAATAGTAGTAAAATGAAAAAACAGGGTACTAGTCGGACCCAAACGGTTTTCGCTTTGCAACATTCACTTGCCGTGACCGCCGACAATCGAGATGGTTTACGAAATGCGTCGGCGGTTCCCGGGTGCAGTCGACGGATTCGAGGACTAGAAGCAAATATAAGTTCGTAATTCTTTCGTTACACAATTTATATATTGGGTCTGAGAAAAAGTTCGTGGCGCTTTTTTAGTAAAAATCAACTCGTTTCTTATCGTGTGAAAATGAATTTATTTAAACCAAATATGCTCCATTGTTATCGACGATGTAAAGGGTTTACCAGCAAGAGCACCGGATTTTAATTTGCCGCCATTTTGTTAATACGAGTTGTACGGTGATTTTTTTTTTACATTTGTCACGTACAGAATATGGAGAAGTATTCAAACCAACAACGTTTAATTATTGTAAAAACACCTTACAAAAATGGTGAAAGTTTTGCGAAAACAGTTCGCCAATTACGTCAAGTTTTTGGTCGCAATAATTTCAGATCAAATTTACGCTGATGGATCAGAAGATCATTGTTCGTCGTCGTCCTTGTCGGTCACTCAAAAATATAGCAACAGTAACGGAATCTGTGGCCGAGAATCTAGGAACTTCCATTCGGCATCGTGGTCAACAATCCGCATTAATTTGATGATGTTCCAACACCCAATCAGCAAATTCACGGTGCTGCGCATGGTACCTTGGCTTGATTTCTTGCACCAATTGAACCTTGTACGCGTGCAAATGCAGATCTTTTAGCAAAATTCGTTGCATAGTGCTACTGGAAATGTTCAATTGTTGACCACGATGCCGAATGGAAATTCCTGGATTCTTGGCCACAGATTCCGTTACGGTGGCTATATTTTCGAGTGACCGACAAGGACGATGACGAACAATGATCTTCTAATCCATCAGCGTAAATTTGGTCTCAAATTTTGTAATTAAATGTCTCACTATCGATTCATTTGGCGCATTATTGCGACCAAAAACTTGATGTAATTGGCGAACTGTTTTTGCAAAACTTTTACCATTTTTGTGATGTTTTTTTACAATAATTAACCGTTGTTGGTTCGAATACTTCTCCATATTCTTAAATCGCGTGGTCTGTACGTGACAAATGTCAAAAAAAAAATCACCGTACAACTCGTATTAACAAAATGGCGGCAAATTCAATCCCGGCGCTCTTGCTGGGACACCCTTTATCACTGTTTTCCGGGTAGAGCCATGATGCCACCGGTGAAGAACTTCTGTGGTTTCTGGTTGAAAAACTGAATCAAGTGATTTTCACAGGCTTCTTTTAAAAGCAGCTTAATTCCATTGAGAGAGTTCTGCAGAGATCGGAATGAGTGATAGTCAGAGGGTGCTATGTCTGGACTATACGGTGGATGCATCAAAACTTCCCGACCCAGCTCTCGCAATTTTTGACTGGTCATCAAAGAAGTGTGTGGTCGAGCGCTGTCGTGATGGAAGACAACACTTTTCCTATTAATCGTTTTCTTTCAATTGCTTGGCGTTATCTCTTTAGTTGTCCACAGTAGAGTTGAGAATCAATCGTCTGACCAACTGGAAGTAGCTCATGGTGGACGATTCCCTTCCCGTCCCACCACACACACAGCATCACCTTTTTCGCCGTCAATCCTAGCTTCGCGAACGCTTATGACGTCTCACCATCCCTTGTCCACGACCTTTGACGCTTCCGATTGTCGTACATGATCCATTTTTCATCACCGGTTATGACACGTTTCAGAAATGGCTCGATTTCATTGCGTTTCACCAGCGCATCGCAGATGTTCATTCGGTTTATCATGTTTTTTGCGCTTAACACATGAGGAACACATACATCGAGCTTCTTTTTGTAGCCAGCTTTGTGTAAATGGTTCAAAACAGTTTTGTGGTCAATGCCTAGCTCCATACCAATATCGACACTGCTGATATGTTTATCTTGGTGGACTTTTTTAAGAATTTTATTAAAATTACCAGAACGAATGCGGGCAAACCATTTCCGCGCAGCAGATTTTGATGAAGTACCGTCACCGTACACCGAACAAATTTTTTTACAAGCCTGAGCAGCGTTCTTTCCTTTGTCGTAATAATATTGCAAAATATAGCGCAATTTTTCATTAATTTTCTCCATTTTCAAAGGCAAACAACTTTTCAACCACTGCACCAATTTCGATTTTTATACACTCAAAGTAACGTCGAAGTATCACATTTCCAACGAGCGTTTAGTGGTGTCGCTGCGATCTTTGTTTCTTGACCTATTTGCAATTGATGCCATCTGTTGGGAAAAACGCGACGAACTTTTTTCCAGACCCAATACATAGTACAGGGTGGGCCATTTTAATCTATGCACCCACATTTCTTTGTACCTAAGACAGATACGGAAAAATGGTTCAGACAAAAGTTGTTCAAGATAATGGAGGTCACCTATCTGTGTAACTGACTTTGACCTTGAGGCTACTCGTCAAGGTTATTTGAAGGTCAGAGTGGTTTTTTAAAATAGGAACCCCTGTTTTTGACACCGGATTCGAAAAGAGCAGAAAATTTTACGTCTGAAATGATATTTTGAAGTTTTTTTCGTGACCTTGAGAAGGTCAATCTAAGGTCAAATGCTAAATAACTGCCTGGTAGCAAAACCGCATTCGTCCAGCATGCGCAGCAATTCGCAGGCTGACTTTGAAAAACACCGTACGCCATTTTCAAAGGCGTTTAACTTTGTGCCTTGAAGTAAATGGAGGCAACTTCGAACATTTGCTTCGTGGTTGAAGTTATAACCGTAACGATTAAATTGACCTTCTCAAGGTCATGAAAAAAAACTTAAAAATATCATTTCAGATGTAAAATTTTCCGCTCTTTTCGAATGCGGTGTCAAAAATAGGGATTCCCATTTAAAAAAACCACTCTGATATTTAAATAACCTTGACAAGTAGTCTCAAGGTCAAAGCTAGTTACACAGATAGGTGACCCCTATTATCTTGAACACCTTTTGTCTGAACCATTTTTCCGTATCTGTCTTAGGTACCAAGAACTTTGGGTGCATAGATTAAAATAGCCCACCCTGTATATAGCTAGCGAGAATCAAATAATTAAATTAATTGAAATGAAAATTCTAATAAATGGTTTAATTATGCTTGCAGGTGGACAGACTGGCGATGGAAGGACTGCTATACGGGGAGGTGATATTTTGCCCCCTGGTGAACGCTTCGGTATCGACAATGAGCAGAGCCGACATTTTCCACGCTTTAGGATTCAGGGTCGGGAGACGGATTTTTATTTTCGTCAGCCACCGGACAAAATTGATCATCTGACTTGGTTCGAGGGCGGTGTACGAGATGTTCTCACTCGTCTTACAGAATTGTATGAGGGACATGATTATGTGTGGGCACCATGCATACACACGAGTCTTCAGCAAAAAAGTCGATTTTACGCATAAGTAATAGCGATCATTTGTGACTAGAACGTTCCCTTGTCACAGCCCAAGCGCATGCTGAACGCGGTCAAATTCGTATGGGCGAGCTACACAGACGATGGTGTCAAATTCGGAACGGGCTGCAAGGAGCGCAATATACAGCAGCGATAGAGCTCACTCGTAATGCAGGGGTAACGACACCGTCTAGAGGGTGCGGTATATGCGAGATTCAGCTCTTTCAGGAGTACTTTGTTCACGGGGGTATAGCGATTGTTGTTTTTGACTTTCTCACCTTCGGAAAACGCGTTCCGGCTCTTTACGATGGGCGAAAATTCGTACTCTCTGCAAGAGGTAAAATTAATCATACACTTTTTATTCTCTATTACAAACGCTCTCATTACCACCAGCCAATATTAAATCTCGCTGGTGCGCTAGGTAGTCGGGGGTTCTGCACACAGTGTCATTCCAAGTATAATCGAGTACTCGAGCATCGCTGTAGCTATCAATATGCTCGATGTAAATCCACTTATTGCAACGGCAATAGAGACTCTCAGCCTGAGTATTGCACAGACTTATCGTTCGTTCCTTGGTGCTTTTTGCCTCGCTCATCACAAGCGTAAGGGCGCCGCGGGTATTTCGTCTCGTAAATATAGATGGTACAGCGTTTGTAAAGCATTGAAAATCTGTAGAGTTTGCTCGCGTATGATTACATCCACAGATAAAAAGATGCATGTATGTGGTATATCGTATTACATGCAGGCAAACTCGACCGACTACGCAGACGTGTTTTATAGCACCTCTTAAGAAACCTGAGGCGCCAAAGGAAAAGAAAAAAGACAAGCCCTCCACGAGATTTTTGTTTTATAATTTTGAGACGCAACAACACGAATAATTGCACGACATAAATCGACCCGAATCACGAGCCGAATTTATGTTTTACACAATACGTATGTATGACATGTCTGGATATCACAGATATAGAGACCGATTGTGCTGACTGTGGTAAACGTGAATTCGTGTTTATCGATGATCCTGTTGGGGAGCTCGTGAAATTGGCATTATCGCAAAAATTCAAAAAGACCATCTGTATTGCTCATAACGCAAGAGGTTTCGACGCGCAATTTATTCTACGGTATTTAATCGAAGTGCAAAAAATACAGTTCCCTTCTCTGATTATGAGTAATACGAAGATTGTCTCTATGAAGATTAGCGATGTCGTTTTTCTCGGGAGTTTAAACTATTTACCCATGGCTCTTAGCGCTTCACGTAAGGTCTTCGGTTTCGCTGATGAGTTAACAAAAGGTACATTTCCCCATTTATTCAACACACCGGAATATCATTACACAGTGCATTACACAGGTCCTCCGCCGGCTCTGCATTTTTACTCACCCGATACCATGTTCTCAGCGGATCGCGAGCGATTTTAAAAATGGTATGAGGATGAATCGAGTCGCGTCGATTATAAAATTGATTTTGCGACGCAATTTGTGCAATATTGTCCTACAGATGTTACGGTTTTGAGACGAGCGTGTCTTGCTTTTCGAGAGTTACTTATACGTTGCGGAATCGTGTGCTCCTTTACAGAAGCATGCAAGATAGCATCGGCATGTATGAAAGTATTTCGAAAGAATGTTCTACAGAAAAATCGCATTGCGGTGTTACCACCAGGGGTGTACCGCTGGGGCGATAAGCAGTCGCGCAAGGCCGTCGTGTGGCTCGAGCGTGAGCGCAACTGCGTTATCGCTCATGCTGGACGCACAAGAGAGTATCGCCCTCCGACCGGCCTACCGGCTGTCGACAGATACTACGTAGACGCATGGATCCATCACCTTCTTCAATTTCACGGCTGCTTTTGGCATGGATGTCCGCGATGTTATTGCGTGAATAGAGATGTTTGAACTAAATTCGGTGATACAATGGATGAGCGATACGAGCGTACCGTTCTTATTTCCGAGCGAATCAGATTGAAAGGGTACACTCTAAACGAGAAATGGGAATGCGATTTTTACAGATTACTCGAAAATAACCAGGCAATGCCGTTATGTGTGAAAAATCACGCCATGGTCAAGCAGGTGCCTCTCGAACCATGCGATGTATTCTTTGGCGGTCGAACGTAAAATTTTGTAAGCTTGTACGACGTCGCGAATGGGGAGCAGATACGCTATGTGAATGTGTGCTCGCTGTATCCATTGGTGCGTAAGAATTTAAAATATCCCGTTGAACATCCGAAATTGTACGTAGGTGACGAGTTTCGAGAACTCGTAAGGCTTGAAAACGATCTAAGTGTCGTCGAGGGTCTCGTGAAGTGTACCGTAGTAACACCTCGCGATTTCTATATCCCCGTACTGCCTGTTCGGATGCATGGGAAACTACTGTTCCCTCTGTGTAGAACGTGCTGTACAGACATGGCTAGATCCGCGGGCTGCACACACGATGACACGACTGAGCGAGCGTTTGACGGCACATGGGTCGTGGACGAGCTGAGAAAATCTGTGTCGCTCGGATATAAGGTGACGCGTATCGATGAAATTTGGCAATACGGTGTTACCCAGTATGACTCAACAACGTGACAAGGCGGTCATTTTGTCGAGTACATCGATACTTTCCTAAAAATAAAACAGGAGACGAGTGGACCGCCAACAGAGTGTAACGACGACGAGAAAGTAATAGCGCGTTTTGAAGCGTTGTACAAGGAGTCTGAGGGTGTAAAGTTTGGTCAACGCGAGAATCTCACGAAAGCCGTTATCGTTTTCACGCGCTCGGAGCTAATGAATTTATTAACGAGTCCGGAGATTGAGGTGACGGGAATGCTACCGGTTAATCACAAGATCATATATGTGAACTATGTGAGCAACCGCGATGTTATTCAACCATCGCCGACATCAAACGCCGTGATTGCAGCATGCACGGCGGCACAGGCACGCCTAAAACTATACAGTTATCGTGAGGGGCTCGGGCGACGAATATTGTACTGCGATACGGACTCCTGCATTTACGTCAGTCGCCCCGTGGCAACGAGTATGAGCCGCCAATCGGTCAGTTCCTAAGAGATCTCACGGATGAATTAAGCAAATACGGGCCTGGTGGTTATATAAGTTCGTTCGTTTCGTGCGGACCAAAATTTTACTCATACCTTGTTCGTAAGCCCGACGTTACTATTATTGAAAAATGTAAAGTAAAGGGTATCACGCTAAACTTTGTGAATAGCCGTCACGTAAATTATGACGCATTACGTTCCATCGTGACAAGAGCTAGGTGCCTACCTATTATTTAAAATTTCGACGCTATTCGACGCACGGAATTTCATCACGTAGTAACGCGTGAAGAAACTAAATCATGCGAACCTGTTAACACGAAGCGAAAGTTCCATGGGAAGTTCTCTACTGTACCGTATGGCTATTGTGAAATACATAGTTTGAAAATATATAGTTTTACGGTTGAATTCGCGGTATTTAAAAATAATCTTTTCGTCTAATTTCATGTATCGTATTTACTGTGTACGATACGTTAAAAAATTTAATAGATTTATTATGTATAAAACCGTTGTCTGCTCGTTCTTTTTGTGCTGCTATTCGTAGCAGTAGCTGCTATCTCTCTACCGTCTTTCTTATCGAGTGTTTCTTTTTGTTCTGACTTTCTCGTGCTACCTCCGTGAATATAATATTGCTGTTTAGAATTACAAGAATCGTAAAATTTGCACATATAGATGTATGCATAGTGAAATAAAAATATTGCTTTATTTGTGAGAGATATAAAAACTATCGTTATTTAATTTACATACGGTGTAACCATCAGCTTATACTGCGGGCCCGCGCCTCATCAGCTAGTACAGGCGCGCCCGGCCTTATCAGCTCGGCAAGGCTGCGAAAATAGCTGATGCCGCGGGGTCGCCGCCGCCGTCGCGGTATAAGCTTATTTAAGAGTCAGCTGATTGATTTTGATAGACACTCATCGATATGGATCCACGTTGGAAACATCCATGGATAGCCATGATAAGCGGTCCTACGGGCTGTAGTAAAACATATTTCGTCAAAAAATTCTTTAAATACATGCGCGAAATGACGGATGTCCCATTCGAGCGAATACTTTTTTATTACTCAGAGTGGCAGTCCGGATATTCAGAGTAAAGTGATAAAATCGAATTTCGCGAGGATTTACCGCAAGCAAAAGACTACTCGAATGATACAAGACCTAAACTTGTGGTCATTGACGTTCTAATGCGCGAGGCATTCAACAATACCGTGGTTGATCTTTTCACTAAAGGTAGCCATCATAAAAATCTAAATGTCATCTTCTTCACGCAAAATCTCTTCCATCAGGGTCACGGGAAGCGATATTTCCTTAAACGCTAATTATATCGTTGTCTTCAAAAATCCGCGAGATCGCGCGCAATTTCAACATCTAGCACGCCAGGTACGTCTCGAGAATCCGAGATTTTTGCAGGAGGTATATTTCGATGCAACAGATGCACCGCACGGCTATCTATTATTCGACTTGAAACAATCGACGCCTGATAATTGTCGATTTCGCGCCTATATATTTCCCGATGACCAATACCATTACGTTTACGTGCCTCAAAAAGCAATATAGGCTCGCGATGCGACGCGCGATGTACCAGTAATGCACTTGTAATGGCGTTGCGCGGACCTGTTGATAAGAAGAAAATAATTTTATTGCAAGCGCTGTGTTATCTGAAGCAAGAGCATCCACGTGCAATTTTGTGCAAAGCAGATGTAGCGCTCGTACGGTGTATATGCGAGTGTACTCTAAAGGTTTTACAAGGAAACGTGAGTCTGAACAACGTGCAAAAGAATCATCTTCGGAGGCACGCGACAATTCTTCGACGACTAGCCGCCAAAAGGGGAAATTGGAGTGATAAGAGGAAGATCATCGTCGAGCACTGTGTCGGATTTCTCAAGTTGCTTCTTGTGCCTGTCTTGGTCTACACGAGCATATGGAATATGCCAGAAAGATGGTGCTTATTTCTCATGATAACATACATCGTCTCGCTCGACTCGCCACTACTGCTGCTACTACTACTACTACTACTCCTACAGACCCGTCGCCCTCCGTAGTGACTACCGGTACGCCATTATCGCGTCTTGACTCTGAGCTGAGTGAAATTCTAAACTCTCACTGGTACAAGAGCGAGAGACAGAAATGGATAGCGTACCAGCAGGTTCTACAGCGTTATCTTTACTTGGTCGAGTACGATAATACAGTACCGAATATTTCGTCAAAACGAAAAATAGCTATACTCGATAGCCACAAGAATATAATCGACGACGTTTTAATGAACAAAGTTAAATCTCGACTCAATGACACACTTATTATCGATAGCGTACCAAAAAAATTTTTATCTAAAGCAAAATCGTTTCGTCGCAATTTGCATCGCAGCGCCGTTGTTAAAAAAATGACATGGGATCGTAACCGTGTTGTTTCTATAGACGGCAGAAGAATTTCAAATTCCAATTTCGTTGATCTTGTTAATGATGCTATGTGAGCTAGAAAACGCGAGAAATCCATCGGCAGATCTTACTTTGCCAAACTCCTGCGAACGATACAGATGCCACGCGAATTTATCAGCAATTCCGAGTTACTACACGATCCTACACATACATCATCCTCGACACCGCAGCGGCGTCTTATTTTACCACGCGATAGTGATAGTATCAGAAGCAGCAACAGTAGCAACAACGAGGCTGAGACCGCCCACTCAATCAGAGATTTAATGCTCACGGCGGACAACGACATCACCGAGGGCAGGAGAGGGAGGAAGAATACGACAAACAATTGCAAAACATCGCACAAGAAGAGAGCCAACGACGCCCCAGTAAATATCGATACCACACACAGTTAGAAAAGAAAAAGAAAAAGAATCCATTTAACTGGTCATCGTTAAACTTATGAAAATTCTTCAAAAAATCTATTATGACGCCGCTCATCGTGCCTCCTATTCTCGACCAAAAATTTTGGCTCAGGTGGCTCGAAGAGTAGCCCGAAAAAATGTTTTACCATGGCTCGAGACACAGGATTCCCCTTCGTATGTACATCGTGAGTAATATAGACGATGTATGGGAGGCTGACTTAGCTGATCTTCGCTCGATAGCTACGTACAATGTTGGGTACGCATATCTGCTTGTTGTTATTTACGTGTTGAGCCAATACGCGTGGGTCGAGGCTTTGTGTGACAAAATGAGCGCAAACGTAGCCCGTGGTCTCACACGCATACTCGGACGCAGTAACAATCGTCGCCTGCAGTAATCGCAAACTGATCGAGGCAAAGAATTTATGGGCACTCCATTTCAGCAAATTCTCAAGAAAAAGATCATCGATTTTCGGGCTAATCGTAACCCCGATTTAAAGCCTTGATTGCCGAACGCTTTAATCGCACAATAAAATAGCAAATGTGGTATTACTTTACATACACTCGAAATAAGCGTTACATCGATGTTTTACAAAATTTTTTATATGCATATTATCACACTAGACACAACGAAACGCGTATTCCTCCGAGCAAGGTGACCCTCGAAAATGCCTCTATAACCCGAGAAAATTTAGCACGGCGCTACGAGCGTAATGCGAGAAAAACTAAAAAGCCTAAATACAGCGTCGGTGACTTGGTACGTATCAGTACAGCTAAAGCAGCATTCGTGAAAGGATGTGAGCGTGGTTGGAGTAACGAGTTATTCAAGATTCAACAAATATCAGTGAATCGCGAACCATTCGTGTATATTTTACACGATCATAATAATGAGACTATCGACAGTATTTTCTGCGAGGCAGAATTATCGTGACTACGAGTGCCTCCGTCATCTGAGAAGACGAAAGAGAAAAAGAGGACAAAGAGGAAGAACGCTCGGAATCACCCTCCTTGATAAATATGAGCTCCACGGATAGCTCTTTCTTTGTCGTACTACCGAGCAACAGTAGTATGCAGTATTTTCCGGATAATACGACGACGAAATTCATTACAAAACTATCGCGTCAGATACGTTTGCACGGAGAATGGTCTGTTTCTCTTGTGGAAATTGCTTATCCGATGACTCTTTTACATGCTCCTACTGTAGGAAATCTCGTAACTTTTAAGGATGGTGATTATGATTTATCGGGTTTAAATTTTTTAGCACGGAGACTCGCTGATAGAGACCAATTTCCACCTGGTGTATATCGCTTTATAGACGCTCTTTTGGAGAGTATAAATAATTTACCTCACGTGGCCGGTTATTTGCGCGTTAAATCGGTTCCGAGCCGGCAGGTTGAAGTAGCGCGCGTATGCGACGATCTACGATACCACGACTTTCGCGTATCGCCCGCTATCTCAAAGCTACTAGGATTCTCGGAAGAGGCCTGCATCTCTCACCGTCGCTATACCAGGCAGCATGGTTCTATACACCGATATCTGCGAGAGCTGAATTACAGGCGATGTACAAACACCCGTCTTACGAGTTGTCCCATTGATGCTGATGACTGTCAAATGATTCGATAAAAATTTAATCGTTTTCAACGCCACGATATATACCTCTCTTGCACAACAATTTACACACTATCGAGATCAATGCAAGCGACGAGTTTGAAAATCCTATACCTTTCGAATAGGGAACGTTGACTGTGACACTCCATTTCAAAATTTCCCACGATTGATTACGCCGCTATGGATGATATTGACAGTGTGCAGCACGGATGGGGCCGTCGCGGGTACGGCGGTATTAGCCATGTTTATATCGGAACACCTAATCAACGAGGACACGGTATGGGCATCTTTCTCGGGGGCCTGTTCCGTCGAGTGTTACCACTTTTAACGAAGGGCGCTAAAGCAGTTTGAAAATAGGCATTGCGAGCTGGTGTAAACGTAGCCTGCGATATCCTCGATAGAATCATAGCTGTGAAAGACGCTATTCGCGAGAGAGGGCGAGAATCAAACAGTAATCTGTAATGCAAAGCCTCTGAAAAAATTGACACTCTCATGCGGGGGTCTGGTTATAAAAATCGCAAAATTTTGCGAACTTCTCATTTATCGAATGAACGTAAACCACGACGTACCTCCCGTAAAAATAAAAGTGTAATAAAGAGAAAAGTAATAAACAAGAAGAAGAAGAATAATAAGAACAATAAGAAAAAGAAGACTCGTAAACGAATGGTTGCAGATATTTTTGGATAGCTGAAACAAGATGGACTTCTACATGCGCACTCGTGCGAGTGTCTTAAATCGAAATTTGAATTATTTTTACTCCTATCGACGTAAACTACTATCGAAGGCTCGAATTGGGTGTATTATAAGCCAATTTCTTCGCGAACAGATGATTCAACTATTGGATTCGTTACTCCTGCACAGGGTGATGAGTATATCGATCTCGCGCATACTATGCTTAGTCTGAAAGTGAAAATTACATCTCCTTCTACGGAAAATGCCGCGGGTACAGGGCTCAAAGTAAGTACCGGCCCTGTAAACAATCTCTTGCATTCTATGTTTAATCGGGTGGATGTATACCTTAATCAAAAACTAGTTTCACCTACAAATAATGCCTACGCTTATAGAACGTACAAAGAAACCCTTTTGAATTACGGTCCAGCAGCCAGAAATTCGCACCTCACGAGCGTTCTGTGGTACGATGATACCCCTGGAAAAGTGGATGATATAACAACGGAAAATACGGGTCTTGTAAAGAGAAAACAATTTTTAAATGTCGGAAAACCGTAGACTTGCTCGGACATCTGCATTGCGATATATTCAATCAGGAGCCGTTCCTATTAAACGGTGTCGAGATGCGACTACAGCTGGTGCGGTCTAGAGATTCAGTTTGTCTTGTGGGCGATACAAAGAATGGTCAATGCGGCTTAAAGATTCTTGAGGCATCGCTTCTCGTTCGTAGAACAAAAATAGCTCCTGGTGTGCTCCTCTCGCATGCTAGAACTCTGGCAAAATCTACGGATAAATATCCTTTTACGAGAGTAAAGGCCGTTTCAATACACTCCGGTGTTCATAGAGAGACTATCGATAATATCTCGCTAGGTCATTTGCCGAAGCGTATAATTATCGGGTTTGTCGATAAAAACGCGTTTAACGGTGACTTCAGTATGAATCTATTCAATTTCCAAAATAACAAGATAAATTATCTCTCGTTTTATGTTAAAACGTTTCGCGATTTTTATACACTTTTCAGTTTTTGCTGTTACGCGCGTCTTATCAGGAGGCGGCGTGAAATCGCGTAGTTTTTAATTTTGTTTCGAGTGGTTTCGTTCGAGATCGTATGGAAGAGGGAGTTTGCTCGTAACCGGTTCGTGCTCTGGGCTGGATGGAGTGAGAAGCTTCGGTGTTTTTATGGATTTGCAATCAATCTATTTGGTTGTTGTTTTTATTGTTGTTATTTGTGGGACCTCAGTTTAGGTTTTTGTCGTCTCGCATTTGTCCGTGTAAGACATGCGGTTTTGTTACCCTCTCATCATTGGTCCTTTGACTGGTTGGGTAATTCTTTCTTTTCTTTATGGTGCTGAAGGCACGGAATTTGTTTGATGAATCTCTAATTGATTGCTAGTTCAGACAAGGTAGGAAGGATGTTCGTGGGATGATCTCGTTGTTTGTACGATCTTCACGTTCGCTTACAGAATTTTTCCTAAAATCTACGCATGTGGAATTGCTTTCGGTGTGTCTGGGCTTTTGACTCTATAATTCGTAAAATAATGAGATATCACTTTACGGAGCTTAACACTCAATTTATTTTTTAATTGGTTGTCGCGTTTGCTAAAACGCACTCTTCTAAAACTACGTAAATGGAATGATTTCCAGTCTCAATTCGGGTTTTGATTCTACAATTCGTAAAGTGATTAGATATCACTTGCACGGAGCTTAACACTCAATTTATCTTTTGAATGGGTTGTCGCGTTTGCTAAAACGCACTTTTCTAAAACTACGTAAATAGAATAATTTCCAGTCTCAATTCGGGTTTTGATTCTACCATTCGTAAAGTGATTAGATATCACTTGTACGGAGCTTAACACTCAATTTATCTTTTAAATGGGTTGTCGCGTTTGCTAAAACGCACTTTTCTAAAACTACGTAAATGGAATAATTTCCAGTCTCAATTCGGGTTTCGATTCTACCATTCGTAAAGTGATTAGATATCACTTGTACGGAGCTTAACACTCAATTTATCCTTTTAATTGGTCGTCGCTTTTGTTAAAACGCACTTTCCTTAATTCTACGCACATGGAACAATTTCCAGTCTCTTCCGGTAGTGAATTTAGTATTCGTGAAGTGACGTAGTGTCGCTTCCACGGAGCTCAACACTCAAATTATCTAGAGAATTTATGCTGTTGTGATTTAAAATTTTTGAAATTCTAGGATATGGTTGGTCGAATCAGAGGCTTCGCGTGTCTCTATGTGAGGCGTACGGTGTGTGGCCTATCTTTATTTGCTGCCGGCTTAGTCCTCATACGGGGCGTTCCTTGGTACCTTCGTTAGAAGTACTGGTCTGCCTTGTTTTTAATCATTGGACATCTAGCTAGTTGTCATGCTAGGGGGTGTTATCGTTTTGTAGATGCCCGTACGCGTGATCTGCCGTGTAAGGCTACGCCTTTCTGATGGTTGCGCGGTGAGTGTATAGTAGGGACGCGAGTGTAGTGCGGGGGGGGGGGGGGGGTGTGAATTTACCTACCTATCGCTACTCGTCTTTGTTATTGTTTGGGTCCCTCTCTATAGCTCGCTGTTCGCAACCGATACCGGGTTCGCAGCTTCACCAACTAGCTCTTCCTATACCCCGGATACTGGAGCCTTCAGTTGCTCTCAATTAAGCCACCTTATTGCGCCTTAGAGGCTTTACAATTAGGTTTTTTAATTGGTTCAATTGGCCTGGGTATTCGTTCGTCACAGGAGGTAGTTGGTGCTGGCCCTGACGTGGTGCCACCCACGCAGGTACACCCTACGAATCGGTTGCGCGTGGTGCAACGAGCCGGGATGCCACTCCCTAAACCTGGAGACACAAGTGCTTCTCCACTCTGCAGAAGACGTGTAGCCACGGCGCTATGTGTGGGGACACGTTAATGCAGAGTGCCCTAACGCTGCGATTGGGGGCGGCCAAGGCGCAATGCAGGGGAGCCCTTTCCTCGCAGTGTATCCTAGATAATTCGTTCACTCAACCGACGGCCAGGACGCGATGCCAGGGAATCGGTTAAGACAATAAATACTTTTTCTGACAAGATTATTCTCAAACTGTTAGTCGTTATCGAGATAGCTGCGTTCGGTCAAACGATGGCCAAGGCGCGATGCAGGGGAATCGTTTGATCGAAAGCCTGCTGTTTGTGTTACATTCTGAATTAAAAATGAATTTAGTGTGGCTGTCGGGCAGCGCTTCGTCTTGAAGAACAGATTTTCAACAAGAGCCCCGAGGCTTGTCCGGTCGTGGTTTATATAGTTTAGTGGATGGGCCCCGAGGGGGTGTTTTTGGGTATGTCACGTGATGTTTGTCGCCCTTCAATCACTAGGTGAAGGAGGTGCGGGGTGGTGTATTGGTTTACCGTTATTTCTATATTTAGCCGGGCTTTGTCTTTTCGGAGTTTGAACCGCGGTTCTAGCGAGGTTGAATTTGTTATCCTGTGTTAAAATTTCCACCCACAGGAGGTTCAAACTTTTCCTGACAGTTTTTATTTGTTTGATGCATGTTTTTCCTAATTATTGTCGTGTGTGGTTCTACGCGTGCTTTGCATGGACTTTCTAGTCTATGTTCTGGTTTGGTTTACTTTAGAATCGTTTAATTATCGTGGATTTGGTGTTTCACCATGTGTTTTCTAGCTGTTTTCCTAGATTTTTGTGTTATTTTTACTTCTGAGTATTTTGTCCAGTAGGGCTTGTCCTAATCTTGATTTGTTAATTGTTTTTTGTGCTATTTCGGTTTCTTTGTGTCTTAATTTTATTATTAATGTTTAATCATTGAGTGGGGGTGTGTGGTGAGGTTTCATTCGGACTTCCCTTGTTGTTCACTATGGAAGTTTTGTGGAATTTCGAGAGTTCCACAAATTCTTTTGTAATCTCGCCGAGTCGTGGCGTTCTCTGCACATCGTGTAGGTGTGATGTGGTTGGCTTGACAGGGTGAGGTGGACTATGCCTTCTTAGCTCGGTAAGGCGTTTATTCTCGTGCGTCGTTCCGCCTGCTTCCTAGTGGGCGGGGGGTACTACGCTGGGGTCCGATCTGTAGTGTGTGATTTTGCTGTTTTTGGCCGGCCTCTCTTCTTACTTGTGCGAGCCGCTTTGCGAGCTGTGTTTGTTTTGATAGTGAGTTCTGTATTTAGGTGGGGCCTTTATCCGACGCCATGCTGCTTTAGGGTGGGTACTTGCGCTTGGCGGTGTGTACCTATTCTTATGTTATGTTGTCCTAGTCCCACTGGCGTTCGTTTGTCTTGCGTAGGCTAGATGTGTGGGTGGTAATTACGGTTTTATTATGGTAGCGGAGCGCCGTGATGGCGTTCCGTTACAATGTAGATGGTGCTCAAATTTTGGAAACCTTGGAAACCATTAGAACCTGATTTCACGAAAAATCACCTGTATGGGGATGCTTTTTAAACGTTGTTTTCGGAAACTGCAATACATTTCTCAAACGATGGTAATTCGATCGATTGCGATAATTATCGCCATGGATATTATCTGTTTGCTTTTGATTTGGCCCCCGATCTTTCGGCGAACAGCAATTCACATTGGAATTTAATAAAGCACGGTAATGTGCGGATAGAGGTGCGATTTGAGGTTGCGCTTACTTTTACGGTAAATTGTATAGTCTACGCGGAGTATGATAATGTCCTTGAAATCGATGCCTCTCGGCAGGTAATGGTGGATTTTACCGCATAAGCGAAAAGTGTGTTGATGTCGGAATACAATTGTTTCGTGTTAACAGACGCAGAAGCGTCTCTGTGAGTACCTAATCAGTCGAACTTGAGCATCTGTACAAATTAGACGTGAAAATGGATATCGTCATAGATATACAGGGAATGCATGGTAGAGACTCGGAATTTATTCCGAAAGAAATTGCCGTGATAGCAGTGGATAGACCGTACTCTGTTCATTGGATCGTCGCATCACCGTGTCACTTTGCCGAATTACCGCAGCATTCGAGAAGCCAGAATAATTTTCTCTCGAAATATTTTCATGGTCTTGAATGGTACGCAGGCGATGTGAGCTGTAAACACGCATACGCTAATTTGCGTGAAATTCCGCGAAAATCAAGACGTATCTATACACGTGATGACGAGAAGGCTTTGCGATATCACGAGTTGTGAAATTTCCAACCTGGAGGACGAGGAGGGCGCTCCATCGTACACGTTTATGCCGAAATCTTTTCGAAAATGCTTCAGACATGCTATGACAAACAATAAAAGGTCTTCGCATTGTGCAATGCGACAGGCTTTCCAAATAAAAAATTGGCTTTGCTAGCACTTATTTAAAGGAGCATCATACATGGATGTCTGGTCGGCAGACGAATGAGGAGAAATCTTCACCATGTAGTCGTGACACGATCGACGATGCTGTGAAATAAATTTTGCATATATATACGTCTTTCAAAGCGTATAGGTCATCATTTAATCATTGACTATGTGTTCAGTATGAACACTAGACAAATCTACGAGAGGCTGCAGTATCTACCACTCTCAACCGTTGGCGTATACCCAGCTGACAGAATTCCTCGTGTATGGTCGTTACCGGCCGAACTCGTAGTTAACACGGATAATCACGACGGACCTGGAGAGTATTGGATCGCCATGTACGTTAACCATCATGGAAAAGGAATGTACTTTGATAGCTACGGGCTACCACCGGTTATACCGCAACATCTCGTACGACTACGAAGAAACTGCAAGTTCTATCAGTACGGCCTCAAGCAGCTACACAGTAATACGTCGGATCTGTGTAGACAATTTTGTATATACAGTGTATAGACAGTGATAAAAATAAATTTAATGGCGGAGGAATCTCCGAGCGAAGATTACCGTACTTGCAGGGCTGTTGTATGCGACGGTAAAAATGTGTAAAGTGATTTAAATAAAATATTGATTAATTGAAAACAAATAAATCGTCTTACTGTGTCTCTTATTTTATAATTATACATAAATTATAATCGAGGTCTCTCGCGGTACGGTACCATATTATGCGTCTTTTTCTGCAGAGCAAACGCTGCGCAAGGAGCACAGCACAAAGCGGTATGCACTTGCAAATCCGCTGTCGTTGCATTCAGAACGCTGGGCACCTGGTTATGATTCAGAGGGGGGTTCGTTATCTTCAAACCCTGTGATCCCCCCCTCCCCCCACCAGCATCCTGAGCATTCAGTCTGTCTTCAGCAGTGCACAACGAAGTATAAACGAAATATAAACGAACAATCTAAAAATGTATCCACGGTATGATAACTTTGCGTTAGCCATGGCTTTTGTGTGTCGGGAGATTTGCGGTGCAGGGGATAACGCTATATAGCTGCGCACGGAATTAATGTGTGGTGCGTGGCTAAGACTAGTGGACGATTCGGAGAGCTTATATATTGATAGGTGTGCCGAGAGGAGCGGGTTTAAATTTGAGGACTTGTGTACGGGGGCCTCATGTGTTGTTGTGCGGCATCAAAGGGCTGTGCGCGGGGAGATTATCAACTTGGATGATGACGGGTGCTGTGAGGTGCTGCTTGTCGGTTTTCGAGGAATCGATATTCGTCGATTGGCAGCAGCTATTTAACCCCGAGCTGCCTATTTGCACACTACCTGTGTTGCTTGTATTCGGCCTCGATCAAGATCTGATCGAGGAAACATACGGTAGTGATACGTTAATCGGTATACGGACGCCTACCCCTGAGTTACAGATTTTATTCCAAGTATGTGTACACCTTTGCTCCATCTTGCACTTATCTCTACTCTTCCTTATTCACCAGGGTACCCACACCACCTCACTTTACCATCTCCACGTTACCGTCACTGGTTAAGCAGAGTGGGTAGCGCGGCGGTGGAAAAGTGGGATGGTGAAGGAAGGAGTGGGATGGAGCAAAGGTGTACACATACTACTCACATCTATTATTAATAGCCTCTATAATGTCATTTATATATATTATAATAGGAATAACAATGATTCTCAAACTGACCCCTGAGGAACACCTATATCTACAATAACGGGAGTTGACAGAAGCTACCAAATTTTACTCTCTGAGATCTAATTTAAGTATATAATAAAAGTAACTTTTGAATCAATTTAGTACTGTCCCTTTTATTTTATACCATTGTAATTTTTTAATCAAGATTTCTCTGCCCACTACTTCAAACGCTCTTCTTAGAAGTAAGAAAACCACTGCTATTATTTTTCCGCCCGTTCTTGTTCTTTTCCAGTTCCAAATTACCCACGGTAAAGCAGCTTCACACGAATGCTTTTCCCTAAAACCCGATTAACATTCTCTAAGCAACTCAATATTTTCTAAGTATTCTACTAATTGTTTCTGAACTATTTTCTATAATATTTTTTCGTATACTGGTAATTTATTTATCGGTCTGAATTCTTAAATTTTATTTATTCCTCGAACTTTAGGTATAGAAACTACAATCGCTTGTTTCCACGCCTCAGGGAACATTCCTTTTTCAAGTGACTTAATTAACTGCACCACAAAAAACAACTCCACTAAAATTGAAATTGCAGAGAAAGCAATGGGTTTGCGAGTACATACAGCAATTGATAAAGCACATAAGGTAACTGGTGTAAGTAAGAATGAGTGTGACTGTGGAAGTATATTGTGACGTAGTCACCACCTGTAAAGGATAAAAGAAATAAAACAAAAATAAATACAGATAAATCATTTATTTACAAGAAGATAAAACAGAAGATAGGAGAAAAGACTGTAAATTTTTGGAAGCGAGATAAGAGAATTTAGCCGGAGTCATAGAATTTACACAGTAAATTCTATGACACGGCGAGACAGGCTGAATCCTGTATTCCCTCACTGCCGAAAAACAGCGGGTCAGCGACCGGCTGGCCTCGCTCGAGCAGCGAGGGGAACGAAGGGGCACGGTGGCGGGGCAACCTGAAACAATAGAAATCACATAAGATATTAGTATAAGAAGCGTTAAAATAAGAGAGTGGGAAAGGAGAGAAAACTATATAAGGCAGCTTCAAACAGAGAGAACTCTTCTATTCTGTTAAAACCACCAACCAAGTCAGACTCGCTTGTGTACAAAAGTAAAAATTCTACTAAAATTCAAGAATTCAGTATTAAATCTAGGGATCTTCATGTAAAAAGGGTGTGAGTGAGCCCACAAAACTTGCTAGAGGATTGATTAATAAGAAAATACAGTGAAAGTTAGTAGAGAAACAAATAAGAAATTTAAATAGTGAACAGCAACGGAACGTGCAAAATAAGATAATACTCTGAAAATCCAAACCGAGAGCAGGGAGTCGAAATCGTTAAACCATTGAATTAGAGCTAGCTTAAGTGTGTCAGGAAAAATATAATAAGAGAGATTAAGAAGAATAATTAGGAATAAGTAGTATAATAGTTTGTAAGTAGAATTGTCGGCGTAGCGCATCAATAAGAGTGAAAGACTGGATTTGGGGGCACCTAGGGGTCTCCAGATTAGAAACCTTGAGAAAGGAAAAAGTAGAATAATAAAGAAAAAGAAATAGAAGGACAAACAACAGCTAGAAAAATTATAACACAAGGACAGGGTACGGTCGATTGAAATTTGTGATAAATCACCGTTTCATGAAAGGAGAGACGCTTGGAGTGAGATTTTGAAACAAAGCTAGGAAAATTAATTAATAAATAGGATAAGGAGGGCACTAGTAAGCCTGACCCAGGGAAACTTGATTTAGAATTTTAAGATGACTAGAAAAATAATTAGGAGGGAAACAATTTTGTCAGCATTGTCAAGCGCGTCGCATTAGAACGACACCACTCAACAGACATAAAGGAGAAGAGAAAGATAAATTTAAAAAAAACCAAACTTACCAAGAAAGAAGAACAACTGGAACGTCCAGGTCCCACGCCGAAGATTATTGAGAGATCCGATAACTAATTGCTAAATAATTAAGGGTCACTGGAAAATTGCGAGACGGAAACTGACATCATTCGACACACAAAGTATATTGTTCGCAAACCGGGATCACTATCACTACTATAAAACACACGGGAAATCTCACGGGGACGGCACGACCATAAAAATCAGGGAGCCCGAACGCGAAACAGCACGAAAAACAAACTATTTTAATTAATTCGCAATACAACGCGAACTCGGACATAGACCCGGCGTCCATACCAGCTGACCGACGCGCCAGCAACAGCAAATCAAGCCAAGCAGACTGCGCATCAGCAGCCAGGCGAGCGAGAGATCAAGACGGCCGAGCTCGATTCTCCCTAGTTGGGACATCCACCGCTGAGCGCAGAAGTCGGAATCCGATAACACCACGGGTAAAGAAGAGCGCGGAACCTTCAGAGCGATTACACGGCACAAATCAATTGTACGGCTAAAGGCGCCAAAAAGCCTAACACCGCAGAATTCTATGATAATTATTGAATAAATCCTACTTATACCTCCTATAGAAGTCTACAATTAATTATCTGAGTGTTCGAGCCCGAATTCTTCCCCTCAGAAGAATAAAATTTAATGCTAACGTAAAAATACCGTTACAATATCGACACATAAAAAATAAAACTGTGGCTATCTGGAGGAAAGCAAAAAAGGCTATGTAGAAGTAAAACTTAAAAAAAATAAAAAGGATCCGAAACAACCTCGGGTGGTATTAAAACAAATGTTGAAAGGTAAAGTAACTGATAAAGAGTATAAAGAAATATAATTTGAAAACAAAATATTTATTAATGAAGAGGAAATGGCTGATATATTTAAATGTTATTTTGTTGACAGTATTAGGGCGCTGGCATATATAAATATTGGGTCTGGGAAAAAGTTCGTGGCGTTTTTCCCGATAGATGGCATCAATTGCAAATAAGTCAGGAAACCCAGATCGCAGCGACACCACTAAACGCTCGTTGGAAAGGTGACACTTCGAGCGTTACTTTGAGTGTATAAACATCGAAATTGGTGCAGTGATTGGAAAGTTGTTTGCGTTTGAAAATGGAGAAAAGTAATGAAAAATTGCGCTATATTTTGCAATATTATTACGACAAAGAGAAGAACGCTGCGCAGGCTTGTGAAAAAATTTGTTCTGTGTATGGTGAAGGTACTTTATCAAAATCTGCTGCGCGGAAATGGTTTCCTCGCTTTCGTTCTGGTAATTTTGATGTGAAAGATGAGTCACGCTCTGGTCGTCCAATCACTGAAAAAGCTGATCAAATTCTTGAAAAAGTCCACCAAGATAAGCATATCAGCAGTGTTGATATTGGTATAGAGCTAGGCATTGACCACAAAACTGTTTTGAACCATTTACACAAAACTGGCTACAAAAAGAAGCTCGATGTATGAGATCCTCATGAGTTGAGCGCGAAAAACATGATAGGCCGCAATGAAATCGAGCCATTTCTGAAACGTGTCATAACCGGTGATGAAAAATGCATCACGTACGACAATCGGAAGCGTCAAAGATCGTGGACAAGGGATAGTGAGCCGTCACAAGCGTTCGCGAAGCCAGGATTGACGGCGAAAAAGGTGATGCTGTGTGTGTGTGGTGGGACTGGAAGGGAATCGTCCACCATGAGCTACTTCCAGTTGGTCAGACGATTGATTCTCAACTCTACTGTGGACGACTACCGAGTTTACGCTAAACAATTGAAAGAAAACGGCCAGAATTGATTAATAGGAAAGGTGTTGTCTTCCATCATGACAACGACCGACCACACACTTCTTTGATGACCCGTCAAAAATTGCGAGAGCTTGGTTGGGAAGTTTTGATGCATCCACCGTATAGTCCAGACATAGTAGCACTCTCTGACCATCACTTATTCCGATCTCTGCAGAACTCTCTCAATGGAATTGAGCTGCTTTCAAAAGAAGCCTGTGAAAACCAGTTGATTCAGTTTTTCAACCAGAAACCACAGAAGTTCTGCACCGATGGCATTATGTCTACCCGAAAAAATGCGAAACATTGTCGTTAATAATGGAGCATATTTGGTTTAAATAAATTCATTTTCACACTATAAGAAAACCAGTTGAATTTCACTAAAAAAACGCCACGGACTTTTTCCCAGACCCAATATTATCAATCTTTGCATCCTTTATGTTTACTGATGCTGATGCGCTCCGCTACCATTGTTTTTGTTCACTATCAGTAGCTGACAATTTTCGCTCCTTGCTACCTTTACCTGACGTTTTACCGTCATTTTTCACTATATATTTTTCTATTTTTCCATCACGAGATATCAGTTCAATTGCCCTATTGTAAACTCTGTGTACCTTAATTAATACAGCCCGGATGAAAGTACTTATCACATGGCACACAGTGATGCACCTCCGTATTGTATTGTCTACATACATGAGCCTTATCCATCACTCGCTAACTTATCGGCACCGCCAAATGTCTTTTAATCAGTTTGTAGTTTTGACACCTGCTCGTGTCGCCTCATGCAAACTCATTCACGCTGACCCACCTTGTCAGCATTTCGCGACGTGGTCTCTATGGCTGTATGACCGTATCGCACCCTCACTTTATATTAATTTATATCCTGCCTATGAGTTCTATCTATTAGTTCTTCACATTATGTAACACTTCCACAGATGCTATACCGCACGTACAATCGCACCTCGTATTTGTCCAAACTACCGAATAAATGTTTACCACTTAATTTCTCATTCTCTGCAAAGCCCGACCAGAGAGAGAGAGAGAGAGAGAGAGAGAGAGAGAGAGGGAGAGATATCACCGCATCACTACTGGCTATGAGTTGCTTGTGAATTCCACTCATTAATTTCGACATTATTCTTTTTTTTTCGCTCCATCGCGAGGCCGCTCGCAACGAGCGGACGAATGTGCTTATGTACGAAGCGAGTCACGATCAACAACCTTACGCCCTAGTGCATCAATTTCCTTACTCACCAATTTGGTAAAAAGATAAAGATTAACGACTGCAAGAAAAAATTCTTCATTCTCACATCATCCTGAATGGTTGGCTCCGTGTGGGACTGCCCCAAAGTATTGAAGAATGACACTTGAAAGAGATCGGTTGGTTCCCGTTAAAGACTCACCATTAGGCGTCATTTTATTAATTTCTATAAAACTTGCAACTGTATAATATTACGGCATATGACTGTACATTATGATGAAGAGCTATTTTATTTGTTATTGCAACCTCGGCGTTTTCACTCTCGTTCACGCGAATTTTAATTCCTCAACGGTAAACGATCCCACATACTAACTTTTTATTGAATATTATTCCTGCGACTGTATTATCTTTAAATACGCATCGTACCGCATAATATTTTGGTAGTAGCAGTGGGATACTGCCTAAGTGAACGTGACACGCTAGAGAGTTTGGTTCAAATAAGTGACGGGATTACGTGGAGTTTGTTTTGACAGACAAAAAGTGTAACCGGCGTGTATGTAGAATTTTCGCGTCGATCGGTGAGGAAACCCGGCTGCTTCTGCCATTGAAGTGCAGTGTACATCCGGTGCAATTCAGTGCATTAGGGCGTGAATTGTCGAGAGTTCGGTTCAAGTGCGTAGTACGTCGAGATGCGGACAGCAACGCACAAGTTTGCAGGCTAGTACCGGTAGGGCAGTTGCAGAAGCCGTCGCGAAATGGTTGGCAAGGCATGCAAGGACGGAAATTGAGGACAACTGACTCAAGAATCAACGGCGCAGGTAATGACGCCAGGGACAACGGGGGACAACATGGCAACAGGCGAACGTCACCTCAGGATAGGAAGCGTCATGGCCAAGATCGAATACCAGACCATCTATCTGTAAGTGGCGGTTACCATAATATAACAATTGTAATGAATTTTATTCTGATATTGAGTGGTAAAACCCTGAAATGCCTTGTAACGTAAATTTGGCTCCTCGACGTACCACGTTACCTATAGCTGGCCCAAGTTATTTTTCCTTCCTTTAATTTACTTTTTCGAGATGGGCGCCAGGCGCTTACGATTTATTTCATAATATTACAAAATTATTTCGTATAAGATATTTCGTTCACTGTGCATTTTTATTTTCTTATATTATTTTTCGCGATCAAATCACTCGCCTCTACGGGTGGTATTTTTATACACTATACTGTTCTGTCCATTGGAGTGATAAACGCGCACTATTTAAAAGTCTTGTATTTATTGCAGTCATTTTAGCGGGATTAATGCACAGTAAATTAAAGACGAGCTAATAGAATTCATTACTCACGCTTTAAATGGTGTTATAATAAGCGAGTGCACTGCCCAGCACACGCGTCGCTTTAATATGCTTGACGTTTTCATCTCACCGATCGTAGAGCGGTCCAGCCGTTGCTTCCTTGAGTTTATTGTATGGGATCGCGCTGTCTTTTTCTTTGTTTCACCGGCTATCTTGGTGGCAACGCGTCTCGCGATGCTTCAATCGTCGATCCATGGAAGAATCGGGGGGAGGAGAGAGATGTGGTGCTCTCGGCGTCGATCCACGAAGGACTCTCTGGCGTCACTCCCGCAACTAACTATGGCAGCGTTCTCGTTGAACGCGAAGTGCTCGATTCTTCCTCGATAGATCTGCGTGCGTGCCCTAATTACGCTCATTGCGCAGGCCACGCCGTAGATATAGATATACTATACACATTACACTGCTCACGCGGTCACGGTCTCGCGTCGCTGAATCTGGCTCTACGGGAGACTACGAAAATCTCGAGATGTCCATATAAGGCTATATTATCGAATCGCTACACAATATATGACTCATAAGCAGTACCAGTAAAGGCGACGCACGTAGATACAATGGTAAGTACGTTACGGCGAAAGAAATGTATTCCTCATTCGCAGGGTAATCGCGTTCCTCAGGGAATAAATTTTTATTAATAAGAAACGCTGTACGTGTCCAAAACCAGATAACGGGTGACAGTGACGCCAGACGTAGACACAGGGGAAACTCGTTAGCCTCCACGTTACCTGGTACACTAGTAGCAGCGATCAGAGACGTCTCATTAGGGACACGTAGAATATTACGGCAACTCTCGCCGACGGGACGGATTTCCGCCAGAAGACAGAGAGTTCTTGCAGGTCGACTAACTGCTCAGTTTGGGGTAAATTCGGTTAGGGGCACTCTTTTCGGGACTACGGCGTTCCCCCGGTAATGAAAATGTGTAAGATGGCTGCAAATGGTGACAGATGATACAGGTCAAGAAACGGCAATGACGAAAGGCAAACACTGGGTACATTGAGGCTACACACGCTCACGATAACCAAAAGAACACGAATTTCAAAAGCGGATAGCGCTGGTTCTAGGAATGTGATGCAGCGGGTGCTCCAGATAACTGCTAGCACCGACCGAAACTGGAAATAAATTGGAAATCGGTTCGCCGTTCGTTGTTAAGGGAGTACTAACCCTGAAGGTAGGCCCTGGTACATTGTGTAACATAATTAAGAAAGGCTGCCTGTGGCCAAACACGGTCATCGAGAACAGCGACGTCGAACTACAGGGCATCGGGGGTGTGAAAGTCGCGCCAAAACGAAAAAAAAAATTATAAAGAACCACAAAGCGAACATCCTCAGCGGAGAAAGCTTCAAGTTGTATGGCCACAGCATGACACTAATCGACGGAGGGATGAAGATAAAGATTACTCCGGGAAACGGGTCTAACACGGATGTGTCAAAGAAGAATAAATTCGTTGGGCTATTCACAATGAGCGAGATCGACCGAGTCATCATAGCGGGATCCCATGCCACACCATTAAAGAACAATAGCCGCGTAGCGAGTATAAAAGTTTCTAAGTACGAGGGAAAAGCGCAGCAGCCGACGATCATACTCAAGCCGTCGGAGATAGTGAAGGCCGTACGTAGCAGTCAGTTCCAAATGCCGCACGTAAGCGCAGAGAGCACGGGGAGGAGGGCCACACGTCCCGAGCAACGACAACAGGAGTTCGACTTGGTGCCCCCCAGCAGTGAGAAGCGAGCAGCTCACGTTCAAATAATGTACGAACACACGGGTGTATTCCACCTACGAGGGAACAATCAACAGCGCACGCATATGGTGCAGCATCGCACACCCCTTAAGGTTAGATCGAATGACGTAGGATCGCAACCCTGACCAGGAAAGAACGTAATGCATGGAAAATAAATGCAAATGCAGGAGCACTAAGTCGCATCTACGCGACCACACGAGTGTAAGGGAGGAAGGCAGAAATTCCCACCAGAGGGAAAAGGACAGCAAGCAAGAGCGTGGTAGCGAAAGGAACGACGGCACAAACGGGAGAGCCGAGAAGACAGCGCGCAGACAAGAGAGAATGCTATAGCGAGGAGCGGGACAGTGATACGTGCCGCGTGCCAGACAAACGCTCTACTGATACGCAATGCCCCTCCGCGAAGCCATGCGGATGGGGTAGGGTCACGGATACCCGCACAAAGCAACTCTGCGAGAAGACGAAGAACATCTTAGGGGGAGACGGCAGCAACACTGTCATACCCCACGACCAGCGTAGCTTCACGGGCCAGCCGTATGGCCAGTGTGGGTCAAGCGAAGCATAGCATTGAACATGGATGCATAAGGAAAGCCAGAGCGGCTGAACTCCAGAGCAACAGAGAGGCAAGCCCAGTAATTCAAAAAGCCCCTGCCAGCTCACAGTACAGCGAGATTGTGGAAATCTCGAACGAGGAAAGCGACAGTCTATAGACACTCTACGGAATAAAAGAGGACAGTCAGACAAATGTACGGGCATAAGCAATACGTGAGTGATCTATTACTGCCCCACGAGGCCGTATGGTGCAGAAGGTTAACTGGACTAACCCCGGAGTGGACAGACCCCCACCGGATTATCTCCGAAAATCTACCTATCTCGAAAATTAATTCGCTAAATGCGCGCAAGGAGACGATCGAAGAAAATTCAAGAAATTTTTTAAACATCAAAGAGTAAAAGAAAAGAGGATTGCGTGGAACGAGAGTGGATCAATAATTCAGTGACTTTTTGAATGAAAGATAGTTTTTTCGGCGAAAAAACGTTTTATTTCTCAACATAGTCTACGTTGAGCTCAATACACTTCGTCCAATGTTTCTCCACATTTCTTATCTCTTCCCAATAATAAAATTTGTCGAGGTCCTGAAAATAGGCGTTTGTTTGAGCGATGATTTCATCGTTGGAGCCAAATCACTTTCCGCCAAACCATTTTTTTCAGGTTTGGAAATAGGAAATAGTCACTGGGCTCTAAATCCGGAGAATATGGTGCATGAGAGAACAATTCGTATCTTAAATCATAGAATTTTACCATGGCGACTACGCACATGTGCACCCGTGCATTGTATAGGTGTAAGAGCACTTTCTTTTTGGCCAAATGCGATCGTGTTTCTTTCAAATCGAAGTTGAACCGGTCCAATAAGTAGGGCGTAATATTTACCGTTGATTGTTTTTCTTTTTTGAAGGTAATCGATGTGGATTATGCTGCGTGCATCCCAAAAAACTGTCGCCATGACGTTGTTAACCCACAGACCCACCTTGGCTTTCTTCGGCACCGATTCACCCGTAGAAACCCACTGTTTCGATTGTTGCTTGGTCTTCGGTGTGTTGTGGTGGATCCATGTTTCGTCCACGGTTATGAAACGGTCCAAAAACTCGTACGGATTGGGGTTGAACAACGCCAAACCCTCCATCGAAGTTTTTACACGATTGCGTTCGTGGTCGATTGCGAGCAAATGCGGCACCCATCTTGCGGATACTTATGTGAAGTTGGCAATGACTTTTCGAAATGTAATTTTTTTTGCATTCGTTTGTATTGGGTTTGTGCCGGATTGTAGCACTGTTAATTTCGTTTGTACCTTCAGAGGGAGAGGGATATATAGAGATTGGGAAAAACGGTCCGGAACCCCTATTGTGCTTAATCATTTTTGTTAACGCTATTACGAAGATAACCGTTTGTACTCGTTTATACCGTGAATGTGTTTTTTTGTTTAAAAAAAAAATTTCATACTTTTTTTTGTTGGTTTTGAACTCAGTGTGTAATTTATACAGCTAGATTTAATTCCGTTTCAACAGAAAAAAAGAAAAGGATACAGGGATATGAAAAACTGGTCCGGTGCCAATTCGGAAATGAATAACTTTGATGAACGCCAATGCGCAGGTAATTGTTTGTACTCGCTCGTTTTAATGAATAATCGTTTGTACCCGTTTGTACCAATGAGTTATCGTTTGTACCTGTTTGTACCACCGAGAAATCGTTTGTACTGATCTGTACTAATAAGTAATCGTTTGTACAACAATATTTCGGTGGTACAAACAGGTACAAACGATATACTCGTTGGTACAAACGGATACAAACGATCACTTATTGGTACAGACCGGTACAAACGATCTCTCGGTGGTACAAACGGGTAGAAACGATATACTAGTTGGTACAAACGGGTACAAACGATCACTTATAGGTACAGACCGGTACAAACGATTTCTCGATGGTACAAACAGATACGAACAATTTGCTCGTTGGTACAAATCGGTACAAATGATTTCTCGGTACTAAAAACATGTATAAACGATTACTCATTGGTACAAACAAGCACAAACGATTAGTCACTGGTACAAACGAGTACAAACGATTATTTATTGGAACGAACGAGTACAAACAATTATCTGCGCATTGGTATTAATAAAAGTTATTTATCTCCGAATCGGCGGCACGCGAGTTTTTTATACCCCTATATCCTTTTCTCTCTTCGGGTTTAAACGAACTTAAAACTAGCAACGCAGATTACACACTGAGTACAAATCAAACAAAAAAAATTGAAAACATTTTTTTTTTTCAAATAATGTGAAAAAAAAACACACGGTACAAACTAGTACAGACGTTCATCTTTGTAATCGCGTTAATAAAAATGATTTAGCACAATATGGGTTGCAGACCTTTTTATAAAAAGTCCCCCTAAGGTACAAACAAAATGAACGGTGGTACAATTCGGTACAAATCTAGTACAAACGAATGCAAAAAAAAGTTCTTTATCGAAAAGTTGGCTGCCAACTTCACTTAGGTCTTACGTATTGCTTTCTCATACCCAAATGATCTTTCACAATCGAAACCACTGAGCCATGTGAAATGCCTACCACCTTGATCGAAAAGTTTTAGGACTTTATTCATAAAATCGAAAACACAAATTTATTCATCAAAATCGATATGGTCTCCTTCAAAGTAATCCCCATCGACTGCAACGCACTTACGTAGCGCTTGATCCAATCCTCGAAACACAGCTGGTACTCAATTTTCGGTATGTCCATCAGAGCCGTCTTCGATTTTTTCATGACATCCTCTCAGGTGCTGTAACGCGTTCCGCGAAGCGATTTTTTAAGTCGGTTGAACAGGAAAAAGTCGCAGGGAGCCAGATCAGGTGAATTCGAAGGCTGCTGGATAGTATTCGTTTTGTTTTTGGTCAAAATCTCACGGATCAGGATCGCATTGTGCGACGGTCCGTTATCGTGGTGAAAAATCCACAAGTTGTTTTCCCACAAATCCGGTCTTTTTTGGCGAATTGTTTCACGCAAAGGTATCGTAACATCTAAATAATACTCTTTGTTGACTGTCTGTTTACTGGCAGGAATTCATGATGCACAACACCATTGTAATCCATGAAAACCGTGAGCATCGCCTTCTTTTTTTGACTGAAAACGCCGTGGTTCTTTCGGTCTCCGCGCATTCGGTGCACGCCTTCACTCGCTTGATGTCTGGATTGCGTGTCATACTCATAAATCCACGTCTCGTCTCCAGTGATGATCCGTTTGATAAATGTTAGGTCGGATTCGGCCTTGGAAATCATGTCTTTCACGATTTCAACGCGGTCCTTTTTTGCATGAAATTGAGGTCTTTCGGAACCAGTTTTGCAGGGACATGTATGAGCTGTCAATTACATGTGTGATGGTCAATTTGTGGTTTTCGGCCGAAATTTCTTTGATTTTATCGATGTTTCCATCGGTTTTCGATGTATACAGCCTGCCACTGCGTTCGTCATCATCGCTCGACTTACGGCCACTTCTGAAGCGTTTGTGTCACCGAAAAATGCTTGATCTCGAAAGAGTATCGTCGCCGAAACACTTCTCCAACATTTTCAAGGTCTGCGGTCCGTTAAATCCGTTTTTCACACAAAATTTAATGCAAACTCGTCGATGCACTTTGCAGAATGCAAACACTTTATGCCATTTTCAAATTTGTAAAAAATCAAAAATACGCACAAAGGTAGATGTACTGAGTATAGCGTATCTTTTACAAATGTCAAACTATCACGCTGAATTTAGAGGGAAGTGACAGATGTGGTAATCTAAAAAAAATAATTCCAATCGGGTGATTGGCAGCGCCACACGGTGGCCGGTCCTACTACTCTTTAATCAATGTATCAGGGGTACAAATTGAAAATGCGGGTTTGATAACAGATGGCGTTACTAACGCTATACGCATCAGGCAGTACTGTGACTATGTTCATGTCAAAGCTACGTCTTATAGCTTTAATTTTCAGTATGTGTCAATTTGTCGCAGTGTCAAATTCATAGTTTTTTTGAGCTCTCAATATGTCGAGTTTCGTGCCAACAAAACAGCATTTGCGGGAAGTTTTAATTTACTTCTTTAATTTGAAGAAAAGTGCTGCTGAAGCACATCGATTGGTCTCCGAGGCTTATCCGAGTCATGTTCCATCGGTTTCAACGTGCGAGAGATGGTTTGTGCGGTTTAGAAGTGGTGATTTTGACGTTGAGGACAAAGAGCGGCCGGGCCAAGTGAAAAAGTTTGAGAATGCTGAATTGGAGGCAATACTCAATGAAGACTCGTGTCAAACTCAACAAGAGCTTACAGATTCATTGGGAGTGACACAACAAGCCATTTCCCATCGTATAAAAGCCCTCGGAATGATCCAAAAGCAAGGACATTGGGTGCCGTATGAGCTGAAGCCGAGAGACGTCGAGCGCCGTTTTTTTGCATGCGAACTGCTGCTCGAACGGCAAAAACGGAAGGGTTTTTTGCATCGCATTGTCACTGGTGATGAAAAGTGGATCCATTACGATAACCCGAAGCGCAAAAAATCATATGGTTACCCCGGCCATGCATCATCATCGACGGCCAAACCAAATATTCACGGCGCCAAGCTCATGCTCTGTATTTGGTGGGACCAGCTGGGTGTGGTGTATTATGAGCTATTGAAATCGAACGAAACCATCACAGGAGCACTATACCGAACTCAATTGATGCGTTTGAGCCGCGCACTCAAAGAAAAACGGCCACAATACGAGCAAAGACACGACAAAGTAATTTTGCAACATGACAACGCTCGGCCACATGTTGCAGCGCCGGTCAAAACATACCTACAAACGCTGAAATGGGAAGTCTTACCCCACCCGCCGTATAGCCCAGATATTGCTCCTTCCGATTACCACCTTTTCCGATCGATGACACATGGCCTAGCTGACCAGCGCTTCCATTCTTACGAAGAAGCCCAAAAATGGGTCGATGACTGGATAGCAGCCAAGCCGGCCGAATTTTTTCGCGACGGTATCCGTAAATTGCCAGAAAGATGGGAAAAAGTTGTGGCTAGCGATGGACAATACTTTGAATAATTCATTTGTTACCATTTTTTCAGAATAAACGTTCAAGAATAGAAAAAAATCCCGCATTTTCAATTTGTACTCCTGATAGTATGACTTTTACAATCTCGCGCATTTTCAATCCCCAATCGGCCAACACTATATCGTGGATTTTTTCAATTGTTTTGGGCGTAGTGATCTCAATTGGGCATCCAGAACGTCGGCGTTACTCGTGCTTGTGTGACCACATCGAAATTCAGTAAACCACTTCTTTACCATTGAAATTGATGGCGCAGAGTTCCTATTATATTTATGAAGCTTATCCTTGGTTTAAGTGATGGTTTTTTCCGTAAGAAATAATGCTTGATGAGCACACGAAATTATTTTTTTTCATTTTCGCAAAATTTCACGCGATTGTTTGCTTTCAATGACTGTCAAACACAAACTAAATGCTACAGCTTGTTCAAAATTTCACATCAGTCTATCGATAGATAGCTGTTGACGGGAGCAGTGCTGCTTTTCAAGTTACGACGCGGGAAATTAAAAAAGACATTGAGTTATCATCCACCCTCGTAATAAGAAAAAATCAGTTTGACATTGAGGAACAACACATTCAACTTGGAGTCTATGCCAAAAATTGCAACAGGAAATTCAATAAGGTTGAATTCGTCAAGGTTGCGGAAAATGAAAACTTCGCGTCAGAGACAGCGTATCGCTGAATCTCAATAACAAAGGACGCAGTAGGTCGGTCAAGTAAACGCCGAAATGAACCAGTCTAAGCGAAATAATTGAAAAGATTACATTAATCACGCAATTTAGAGGGGCCGGAATACCACGCTACGCTTGAGAATCACCTCGGATATTTTTAAAAATATTAATGCTGACGCGGAATGGTATTCAGCGTAATGAGAGGAGAAGAATATATAGAGTAAATTGAAGAAATAAAAAACATATTTAATTTTGGAAAAAATAAGTCAATGTGGACACTCTATTCTTCTGATACCTATATGTTTCTTGGTACTTCGATTTCCGCAAATGAGGCGATTATATGCGAAAATATATTATCTATTTCAATATTTCAAGACAATGCTAATATTTATGCAAAAATATAATATTTCATTCGCTGCCCCTGCGATGTCATACAAAGCCTGAAAATAAGGAAGAAGTTACGCGTAGACAATTTAGCCCCAAAGCTGAATAGAAAGCGAATCACAGGCCTAGAGCTACAACAATTTTTTTTTTTTGAGAATGACCATCGCCGATTTGCCAAACTGCAACGACGTAGAGGCCTATTAATGGTCTGGGTTCGATCATCAAAACTATAATGGGTATATGGTCGCCGCCGACGGTAACGAACTACACGAGAAAATCTCGGCCATACAGGCTTCTCAACAGGCACTAAAGGAGGGGTTAAAAATCAGCTCCAGGTGGTTAGGTCGGCATTAGACTTGTTTAGTGAGAGTGCTATTCACGTAAAGGCCAACGTGAAAACCCTTTTGATACTCATAAATCGCGCTAATGAAACGATAAACAGCAACGTACGCTGGATGCAAAGCGCTAACACCTAGACGAAATTCCGAATGCTATATGTATAGTAGTGGAGGCCCTGCTCAGCGACGTAAATGAGTTAGTGTAGTTCATCACGGATATCATGGATAGAGGCGTAAGCGCAGCAGCATTGTCGCCGCGAACACTCAAACGATACCTTACTAACACCTTACTACACCTACCACCGGGCCGCAGTTTCCCAGTCGCTATAGAGCTCAGCCAAGCAGCAGTTCTTATGTGCCTGGCCAACGTCAAGGCATACAGTACTGGCCATGCTATACTGATCGGGTTGAAAATACCTTTAAAACGGGATCCTACTTTGGAAGGTACAAAAAATCGTTTTTTTTTTAAATGCCTAAATCGATAGATAAACTATCCAAGAATATATTCACAAAGTTACAGATGCCAATTCGAAGTATTTTCGGAGATACAAATTCGAACGCAGAGGGTCGTCCAGCAAGTTTGTGCGCGCTCGAACAGGCTCGGGCGCGTGCTCCGTGCCTCTATCTATTACTCCGAATTTCTTACCTGAGAAAGGTTCAACGATCTTTAAAAAAAATACTTTGAATTTGTAGTACTGTCATGCTGAGCCATAAATCCGTTTGTAGAAGTATAAAAGTGTATAACAGTACTGTCTGTGTACGTGTTTCTACTTTGCTGCTTCTAGCATCAACGGTCAGTTTTGCTCCGATTCTTGGCGCGTACACATCGTCAAACATCATGAAAAGCTATCCGAAAAGTAAAAAATCATCTTCTACACGGGCTAAAAACCGCGCAAACGAAAATTTCACGTTAATCGATTTACAACCGAAGACAATGAAAACAAATTGAATACGAGTGTTGGTGCGAAAAAATTGTCAACTGCCAGCTGCGGGGATATAATTGTGAATCGGATTCATTGTTATCGCATTATTTAATTCTTGATAGTTTTTCATACGATTGCTGATACTGTAATCTGCAGGTCGTGTAAAGAAGGCACTAAATTTCAAGAGTGCTGGCATTGAGGCTTAGGTTTCAAAATTGTCTTATCGTGTATATGCGGTCGAAAAGAAACTAATTCAGGACCGTTGATAAACACCGGTTACGAAATAAACAGACGAATCGTGTTCGTTATGGGGCTCCTTGATATTTCACGAGAAGGCATAAATGTATTTTGTGGCCTCATGGACCTGTGCCAAGGTTTGACGAAATCAACGTATAACCAAAGTGTACCAAACGTATAACGCAGCACCTTCACTCGGCGTCGGAATTTATGTTTGAAAAGATCAGTGAGAAAGCTACCAAAGAAGAGCGGGAAAAGAATGTTGAAAAAGGAAGAATCGAAACTCATTTAAAAGTGTCCGGCAATGGATCTTGGAAAAAACGTGACCACACGCAAAATTCAAACGAGTCGTTCAACTCAACAGTCTAGCGCAGGGGTCTCCAAACTACGGCCCGCGGGCCACATTCGGCCCGCGGACAGATTTTGGACTATTTCACTTTTTACCACCGGCAACAATGATAATATGGTTTTGGCCCTCGGAACTTACTGGAGTAATCAGTATGGCCCTAAGGCTGGAAAGTTTGGAGACCCCTGGTCTAGCGCATGGATCCGAAGCACCTGCATTCAGGCCAAAAAATCGTTAAAATTGCCGCCTACTTGGTTGCAGGCATGTTCAACGAAGGGTATTCAGCGATTTTGAATACCACGCAGTTGCTGGATTTGAATATTAGCCAGCAGTGCAAAAAGGCGCCTGTCACTTAACACCAAGGAGGATCGTACGACTCGTAGACTCGGACAAATGCATCAGAACGAGCTGTTTGAGGAAGCAGAAGGACTATTATATGGACCAGGAATAGCTGATTAGCCGATCATTAGTGTAAGAAACCAAAAATTGATATTTTCTCCTATTGAAAACTTAAAGCGCGTCTTCTCGAGTTTTCATTTTTTCGATTTCTCTGAAATGGCGGGCGTCATAGAAAAAAAACTAAACGACCTATCGACTCGAACCAAAGTATGTTCTCTTCAGTATTGAATTCTCTTCTAGGTGAACTAACAAAATTCTTTAAAAAATATTTTTATATATCTTTTACGGCACGTTAAAGTGATTTTTTTTTGTTGCAGAAACATTTTTTTTCAAACATGAAAAAAAATTATTTCATAATTATTTCAATCTTTTCTTAGTTCACCCAGAAAAAAAAAAGATAATTGGAAATCTTTTTTGTTTTTTTGTTACAGGCAAGAATTACGAACTGCATCTGTCCCACCAATTGGAAACTACAGTGGCGAGGCGCTCACGGAAAGGGCTCTGCAGTTTATTATTGTATCTACTTAAAAAAATAATTTTTTTACACGTGAAATACATAAGACAATATAAGCGAACCCAAAGTTCGCTAAGCTAAGTTGTTTTATCTCTCCTAAAAAATTTCTCAAAAAAAAGTTATTTTTGGGTCTTCTAAAGCAGGATCCCCCCTTAATCGGACAACAGAAGTACGGCGTCCACAAGGTATAGCCCGTACCAACACGATAAAGCAATGGAGGCTATTATTTGATGGAAACCACGGAAGACTATGCAATAATTGGTAGCGAAAATCCTCATATCCTACGATCAATTACCGATGACCTAAAACGCTGCAAGAAGGTCGCTAGCCTGTACATCTGCTCACCTACACATCCAACAATGGCACTGACGACAGATACATCTCGCGAAATTTTTCTTCACAAAAATGAACACCGCCCACAGCCAGCACTGCGTAAAACGGGTGATGAACCTGGCCCGTACGTTGCTAATAACCATGCAGCAGCCGGGAAAATGACTGTTTGTAGCTCCCACTGAAGGGCCCATCGAAATAACGTGCCAAAAGGCATTGCTAAGCATGAGATGCTTCGCAATACAGGCATACTGGTTTTATTAGGTGTATGTTTGACAACCGCCCGAGAATTCAGAGTAAGAACCGTCGGACGGACTACGCAGTTGGTCAGCTTGTATTATCTTCCTCCTTTCAATCTCACGCTGGCAAACTTTGAGGAAAAATGGTCAACCACCAACGATAGTGTCGAACGAGTCCGGTTAACAAATGTGATACGAGATTCCGAAGAATTGCGGAAACTCGGGACTCGGCGTGACAGTATTAGAGAAAATATAGATTCATAAATAAGTTAGAACCAATATTTTCATAATCTCAACCTTTACACAATGAGTGCAATGGCACCGATAGCGTCGGTAGGGTATGTGCTATATAAATGTTACAGGCGCAGACGTAACCCGACACCCGCAAGGCCGGACGAGGCATTGAGTCCAACCGAGGTAACAATAAACCTCGAGCCGCTCACACTACCACGGAAACGGCTAGGGTCACAGCTATCGAGGACCTGCCTAGCTCGCACACACAACTGAGTGCGATTCTCATGTCACAAGACAAGCTAAATTTGCTATAAACAATTGTAACCCTGTTAATGTACGTAGGAAATAAAATATGAGTATAGGTTATGAATGCGATAAATAATGAGAGAAAAATGTGAGAATATTGCATATACTTATACGGAGCGAAAAGACAATCTTGACGGACTACCAACAAGTAAAAGATCTTCACTTCAATCAAATCACATTTTTCGCGTACTCGCGATAATTCTGCCTTGTAGAAAATACCGTGGATAGTTTCGTTATTCAGATCGTGCAAAATATCCACGAATGGTTTTCGATTCACTGATGTTCGCTGAATTTTGAATAACTCGTAAATTTAACCACTCTGGTATCCTTTCACGAATGCTGCTTTATCTGTACTGATACGTACCAAGTCACCGACACTGTATTTAGGCTTGTTAGTGTTTCTCGCGGTACGTTCGTAACGCCGTGCTAAATTTTCTCGGGTCACCTCACTCGGAGGAATACGCGTTCCGCTGATTATAATTATAATAATATAAATTTTTTTTGTAAAACTTCAATGTAACGCTTATTTCGCGTTTAAGTAAAGTAATCAAGGCTTTTATATCGGGGTTACGATTAGCCCGAAAATCGATATTCTTTTTCTTGAGAATTTGCTGAAAGGGAGTGCCGATAAATTCTTTGCCTCGATCAGTTTGCAATTTCTGCGGGGGACGATTGTTACTGCTTGCAAGCATGCGTGTGAGACCGGGGGCCACGTTTGCTCTCCTTTTGTCACGCAAAGCCTCGACTCACGCTTATTTGCTCAACACATCGATAACAACAAGAAGATATGTGTACCCATCGTTGCACGTAGCTATCGAGCGAAATCAGCTAAATCAGCCGTCGCACGAGACGATGCATGTTACATGAATCCTGTGTCTCGGGCTATAGTTAAACATTTTTTGCGCCACTCTCCGATCCACCTGAGCCAAATTTTTTGCTTGAGAATAAGATGCAGGATGAGCGGTGTCATAATAGATTTTTTCCAGAGTTTTCATAATTTTAACGACGACCAGTTAAATGAATTCTTTTTCTTTAATAATTGTGCGGAGGACTGATATTCGATGGGGTGTCGTTGACTTTCTACTTGTGCGATGTTTTGCAATTGTTCGTCCTCTTCTTCCTCCCCCTTCTCCCCGTCGATGATGTTGCTGCCGTGAGCATTAAATCTCTGTTTGATTATGCAGTCTGTGCCTCGTTGTTACTACTGTTGTTGTTGTTGCTGCTGCTATCATTATCGCATGATAAAACGAGACGCCGTTGCGGTGTCGAGGATGTAGGCTCGTGTAGTAACTCGGGATTGCCGATAAATTCGCGTGGCATCTGTATCGTTCGCAAGAGTTTGGCAAAATGAGATCGACCGACTCGCGTTTTCTAGCACGCATAACATCATTAACAAGATTAACGATATTGGAATCTAAAAATCTTTTCCCGTCCATAGAAACAACACCGTCACGATCCCATGTCATTTTTTTACCGACTGCACTGCGATGCAAATTGCGAAGCAGCGATATTGCTGTAGATTAAAATTTTTTGGGTACGTTATCGATATCAAGTGTGTTATTGAGCCGAGATTTTACTTCGTTCATTAAAACGTCATTGATTTTATTCTTGCGGCTATCGAGTACTGCTATTTTTTGTTTTGACAGAATATTCGGTACTGTATTATCGTACTAAGATTTTTATGATGGCTACTGTTACGTCCTGGGTCTCCAACCCCCTTTGTGAATTTTTAATAATTTATATACGATTTATTATTCATTCTTTTGCTAACGTCAGTGTTCACACGCTGGCCGGCGAGACGCGGAGCGTCGGCGTGATACGTTGCCATCCGCTAATAATTTGCTTAGGTCAGCGTTCACACGCTAACCAACGGGACGCGGCGCATCGGCAAGACGCGCTGCGCCCTGCAAATAATTATTGCGCGTGCCTTCAGCACTACTTTTCTTCATTCGTTAGTTAGTTCTTCTCCGGGGGCCGACCATGACGGTCGGTCCTCGTCATATCATACCTGTATCCTATCATTTTTTTTTAATATCTTCGTATATGACTTTAATATTAGTGGCTTATAAAATGTTCGAATGCGCGCTGTTTGATATCTATTGTTTTACTGGTGTAGTGATTAAATGTTAGTGCACGCCATTTATTAACTGATTAAATGTTAGTCCGCGCCATTTAACTGTTTTAATATATATATACATATATCTACAATGACATTTACTATTCAAAATAGTGTTATCGTGCCGCGCGCCATTTGTGTAGTGTTGCGCGCGCCGTTGATCGTATGTATACATGGGACAACGTTCTAATTCGGACGAAACTATAAATCTTGTGAGACATTTTTGGTGTTTATCCTGTGTTTATTAATTATTTGTCAAAACACGCCCCTCACCAGCCGTGCCCCAATCCCGAGGCAGCACATTCTGTCTCAAAATGGGGGAAATAAAATATTATTCCGTCGTTGCGTCCATTCTTTAAAACCCAGGACGTAACAGCTACCCTTCGTGAAAAGATCGACCACGGTATTGTTCAATGCCTCGCACATTAGATCGTCAATGACCACAAGTTTAGGTCTTGTATCATTCGAGTAGTCTGCTGCTTGCGATAAACCCTCGCGAAATTCGATTTTATCACCGTACTATGAATACCCTGACTGTCACTCTGAGTAATAAAAAAGTATATGCTCGAACGGGACATCCGTTATTTCGCGCATGTATTTAAATAATTTTTTGACAAAATATGTTTTACTACAGCCCGTAGGACCGCTTATCATGGCTATCCATGGATGTTTCCAACGTGGATCCATATCGATGAGTGTCTATCAAAACTAATCAACTGACTCTTAAATAAGCTTATACCGCAATGACGACGGCGGCGGCGGCCCCGCGGCATCAGCTATTTTCGCGGCCTTGACTAGCTGATATGGCGCAGCGCGCCTGTAAAAGCTAATTAGGCGCGTGTTTGCGGTATAGGCTGATGTTTACTCTGTATGTGATTTAAATAACGATAGTTTTTAATTCCTCACAAATAAAGCAATATTTTTATTTCACTATACATACAGCTCTTTGTACAAAATTTACGAATAATGTAATTCTGAACAGCAATATTACATCCACGGAGATAACACGAAAAAATTGGAACAAACGAAACACTCGATGAGAAAGACGCGACAAAATCAATGAACGATGACGGGAATTAACGATGAGAGAGTAAGAACAAAACGAAACGGTAAAGAGATAGCAGCTACTGCTATGAACAGCAGCGCAAAAAGAACGAAGCAGACAACGGTTTTATACATATGTTGGATAATCAGCTGGCGCACGGCGATCGATATTCGCCGTGCGTCGACCTGTTGCTGTGCACGAGCACGCAGCGTTCGGTTGAGCGGAGATGGCCGAGGAAAGGCTTCGCGGAGCCGAGGTTGTGCCTCGCTGGCGTGCCGCGTCGAGCGAGTGGATGTCTCTCTCGCTTGACTTCGGTTTCGCTCACCGGCTATCTCGCTCAACTGACTTCAGCGCCCAACGACGCTTTCAGATCCGGCAGCCATATTGCTAAATTTGACACTTTTTCGTAAAGACCGCATGAAACAGCGCACTCATCTCTGCTTCTCGTGGATTCTCCTCATCATTTTTCTCTGGATCGACTCAGCTATCGTGCTCAACCGGACTCAAATTAAGGTAAGAGAACACCGTCATAATTAACCATAATTCACTGACGGTGAGGAGATTCATTAATATCGGTAAATCAGCATAAAAGGTCTCACACTGTGGCGTGCTCGGCAGCGCGGGCTGCGCCACGTTTTTCCTCACTCTGCTTTGCCTGCTTGATTAATACAAATACGCATGTGCCTAATGTTCACTGTAGTTTTCCCCAGTAAACCTGCTGGAAAAATACTGTGAATATTTTCTGCTCAATTGTGCATCCTCATTCTATGTTGTATTGTGCTACGCAGTGCTGCCTGCGTAGCTTGTCTCATGCATGTAGAGCACTCAAGCAATTTTAATTGCAAGTGCTCTCATTTATTCACTGCAACTCTCTTCATCAATCTGCTGAGAGTTTGCAGTGGACGGTCAACATCACATTACGCACTCATTTCCTCTAAGGTGGCGTGCTACGCAGCACTGACTGCTGCACGGATACTGTTCTTGACGCTCAAGCTCAATTGCACTCAGCACATTTAATATCATTGTATGCTGTCTACAACCTCAACTCCAAATTCAATTTGTTATTTTGTTATTGTATATTTTTCTAAATTTAACCTATTTTTGCATTTATTCTTAACTTTTATATTTCTGCAAATTATATTATTTTGTATACCAAGTGGCGGAAGGTATAATAAACCACTTTCTCTGAATATCATCTATGTGTCTAGTTTATTGTCACCTTGTCGTGAGTGAAGACTCATAATTTTCAATATATTTCAGATCTGTCAAACTTCATGCAGGCGGAATCTCAAACAACGTAATAAATCAATATTTCAAATTTTTTACCCATTGTACAGAGTAAATACGATACATGAAATTAGACAAAAATATTATTTTTAAATAATGCGAATTCACCCATAAAACTATTGAGACGACAAGTACGTCTCATATACACGATACTAGAACACGACACACACAGCGAAGCATCAGGCTCATCTACTATAAAATATAAACATAGAGTAGTAAACCGTAGTACGCCCCACACACACAGCCAGAGGAACCTGTAGTACATACAACCAACACGAAAAAAGATAGAAATTCCAGGAAAACCAACAGCAATCACGTGAACGACTATAGTATCAGAATATGTACAAAAAGATATTCACAAGGGATACGTTAAATACGATTATCAAAAGTATGGATTAAGAAGAAATGGTCTACAGGACGACTACGAAATATAGATATACCAAGAACATGGACGAAGAGTGGGAAAATCGGGTATAAAAGAACACGAAACTCGACGATCGAGGAGTAGTTTTTCTGTCCACAGAGTCTCACCAACATCCAGGACCAGCCAGCAAGCCAAAGGAAGACCAGCCAGCAAGCCAAAGGAAGACCAGCTAAACAGCCAAAGGAGGACCATCTAGCCAACAAAAGAAGGAGCATACGAACAGCACCACTCCAAGGACCGGGCCTGATACTTCTGAGCTTCTCAATACGAACATCTTCCAAGTCCGACAGCTGACCTACCCGACAATTACGAAGTCCAGCAGCTGAGTTACCGAGAGTTAACACCTAAAAGAGACCTATATGGTATAATAAAATACACACGATCCAATAGATAAAAATATCGGATAAATGCGCTCCAAAGACAAGGAGTGATAGCAGAGCCAACATAGATGGCAAGCCCTGTACGCTAAACACTCTCTCATACCTTGCATATAAAACTATTATACCCTTTAGGGAAATATTTTTATAAAATTCATATAAAAATTTCATTCTTGCGGACACGATTATATGAGCGTGCGTAAGCTCGGGTCTCGTTTTTGTATAATATATAATCCTCAGAATTAACGAAGAAAAGGAGTTTCAAGAAAAATATATATAACAAGCATAATCAATAAATTTATCTGTATAAATAATAATAATTAACAAATAAACCCTACTTTTACCTGATACTGAAGTCTGTATTAATTTCCTCCCTGCTTGAGTCCGAACTCAAACCCTTCAAGGGAAATGATAACGAGAAATACCGTTACATTTGGCGCCCGAACAGGGACTCGAGCATAGGAAAGAAAGGCTGATATTGGGCTATAAGTATGAGCTTTGAATCGATATTCGCTCAGAGACTGGTGCAACGAGCCGCACTCGACGCTAGTGTCGAACTTGATACATCGCTACTAGGACGCTCTTTAGAGTGGGAATCTACAACAGCGGACGGTATCTTAAGGCAACAACGACGGATTCAAGATCGGGAAGAAATCGCTAGGCTATCGGAAATTCCGAACATAACAATGGAAGCCAATGCATCAGGTGAACTCCAAGAGGGGCAATCTACGCCAAGGCTAGAAGAAACTCTTCCGATCGTCCCAAATCCAGTCGACATGACCCAAATTTTGGCGCTCTTTCAGACAATAAAAGAAGGCCAAGACGAGATGCGTGCAAAATTAGACGATGCCAACGATTCCTGTATCTCGAGGACGGCTACCTTGCGTGAAAATCTGAAGGAGCACGTAAAAACCAACGTACTCGAGAGTGACAAACGGATTGATACCAAAATTGAAACAGTCCGTCGAGGAATAATTGAAGAACAAGATGTTGTTAACAATTATCACAGAAACATCATTGTCAACGAGCAAAGGATTGTAGCAAGACTAGACAAGGAGATGATAGAGGCCATGGAACGAGTAAAGAAAAACCAAACCACGACAGAAAAACATGCGAATCGCATCAAGGAACTGGAACAGCGTGTGTCCACAGGCATAAACAATTCCGCTCATGGTTTGTCGACGTTCCAAATAGGAAACCTCACTCGTCTCCAGGCATCTACTCAACGGACTCCTAAATTTGCTGCAGACGGAAAATAACGTCCCACGAAATTTCTCAAAGAACTCCAAGAGTACTGCGAGGCAGGAGGAATTGAAGGATCTGACGTACGCATCGTAATACAGGACGCACTGGAGGGCCAAGCGAAGAACTGGTGGCATCTAGTGGAAGGTAGCGTGCAAAATTTCTCGGAATTTGCGACAGCATTTTCTGCACGATACTGGACTCGAGAGATGCAAGACAAGGTCCGTAACAACCTTGAGTTTGGTACCTACGACACAGAAGGACAAAATCGCACCAGGGTGGAATACGCCACCCTCATCTTTGGTAACGTGAGAGACCGTGAAGAGAAAATGTCGGACGAAGCAATTATTCGTCGCCTAGCCCGACATTTTGACGAAGAGGTGCGATGTGCCGTCAGGATCCGACAGATAAGCAGCGTGCAGGAATTCCTCGAACTCCTCGAGAGCATCGACATGGCGGAACCTCTTAATAGCAAGAGAGGGCACCAGAGGAGAGATTTCCAAGGACGCGGGGGACCGAAGGACCAGGGATGGCGGGGACCACCAAGGAACGAGTGGCAACCACCGCGAGTCCCTGACAGCCGACCACGTTGGCAGACCCCTCCGCAAAATGACAATGGAGGAAACACCACATGGCAGCAGGCGCCTCAGAGACCACCGCAGCCATACAACACTCCTCCACCTACGCCACAAGGAGCGTACCACCAGGGAGCGACAACATGGCATCAAGCACCGCCATCAGCACCGGCTAGAGAGGAACAATATAGACAGACGAATGCAATCCAGGGAGATCCCCCTGGACCATTCCTCGAAAATACCATTACACCAGGAATGCGAGCACAACTAAACGTTTCCCAAAATACAAATCCGGGAAACGCTTAGACGTTGCGCCCGTACAAAAATTCAAAAAAGAAAGAGAAAAACGAGGTGCAACGATAAATAAAAAAGAAATACAAGGACGAAAGGAGGGAGTAACAGTAGAAAAAAGAAATAAGAAGAGGAAAGAACGGAGAATGATAAAAAGCAGAATAGAAGAAGAGAAATTGAAGACAGACGAAGGGAAGATCGCTAGTGAGCCATCCACTAGTAAAGCCATTCCAAAGGATATCGGGATGCCGAAATCATCTGGACGGGAACAGGGAATCGCGACCCCTAGTAACGCTGGTGATCGGCAAGAGACATCAAAAGGAAGAGGCAGAACAACGGAGCGGCAATGACCAATACGCGAAGAAGTACCCAGTATTTACAGTTACAGAAGATCCACGGGAATTTCTAAGAGAAGAACCGAGGAAAGAAAGAAAATGGTATGACGATATACATCCCCGGTGTCCAGAAATTCCGGTAGGAATAGAGGGAGTATCTGTAAAAAGTCTGATTGACAGCGGTAGTGAAGTAAGCTGCATTTCAGAAGAATTTTTTAAGCAGTACTATGAAAAATTCGAGAAATGCCCCACACTACCAGTCACTTCAACAAAAGTTGTAGGTGCATTTGGAGGAGAGGCGAAAAAAGTAAAAACACAATTGATGGTAGAAGCAAGAACCTATGGATCAGAGGGAACCCTACAATTATTAGTAGTCCCAAAACTACTACGACCTATCCTGATTGAGATAGACGGTATGATAAATCTACAGATTTCCATCGATGCTCACAGCAAATGTGTGGCCGTAAAAGACAAGGTGGTGGCAATTTTAATAGAAGGGTTCTGGAAGTTAGTAGACACAAGTACGGAACAAAAAGAAGAAAGTCACGAGATGTGTACCATACAAGAAGAACCACTAACAAACCCCACGGAATTCCAATTATCGGAGGTGGAATTCGAAGAAAAGATGGAAGAATGTCACGATCTCAAAACTAACATTAAAACCAATTTCAAACAAATCGTGGAGAGCAATCAAGAGATATTCGACCGAAGACCAGGAAGGATGTCTAAATACGTACACCATTTAACACTCAAGGATCCAAAGCCATACTTCCATCGATCATATCCAGTGGCACTGGCACAACGAGATAGAGTACAACAAGAGATAAAGAAAATGCTCGATTACGGAGTAATACAGAAGTCAGAAAGCATCTATATAAATCCGTTAATGCCAGTGACTAAGGACGATGAGAGTGTGCGACTGTGTCTAGATGCCAGAGAACTAAATAACTACTTGGTGAATGATCACAATAACGCACCTCCCATTGAAGAGATTTTCCAGAGATTCGGAGGAAAATCGGTAATTTCAACTTTAGATCTTACGAGCAGTTTTTGGCAAATTCCACTACATCCAGACTCTAGAAAGTACACGGCCTTTCAACACAATGGAAAGTGCTACGAGTTCACTGTACCACCATTTGGACTAAAAACAAGTACGGCGAGCTCAATACGAGCACTGGACGTAGTATTAAACGAATTAGATTTCGTCATTAATTTTGTGGACGATCCACTGGTATTATCAAGAAACCATGATGAGCATCTCACCCACCTCGAGATCCTCTTTCAACGTTTTAAGGAGCACGGAATGACATTAAAATTAAAAAAATCACACTTTTTCCGAAAAGAAGTGTCTTTCCTGGGCCATATTCTCACTACTGAAGGACTCAAACCTGATCCAGAAAAAATACGGGCTATTAAGGAATATCCTGCTCCAAAGAACTTGAAACAATTAAGAGGATTTCTAGGATTGATAAATTTTTATACCAAATTTACAAAACAACATGCACACGAGACCGCTCCACTCTTAGAATTACTGAGGAAAGAAGTCCGATGGAAATGGGAAACGACAAACAAGAAGCCTTCGATCGAGTTAAGGATCTATTTTGCGAAACAGTCGTCCTTCATTTCCCTGATATAAAAAAACCATACACGTTAACAACTGACGCTAGTGGATACGCACTCGGAGCCATCCTATCACAGAAAAACGAAGAAGGAGAAAGCGAAGTAATATCATTCGCAAGCCGGACTCTCAAGGGGACAGAACACGGCTACATGACAACCGAGAAAGAGCTATTAGCAATTGTATGGGCCTTAGAAAAATTCAGGACCTACCTCCGAGGTGCTGAGATACAAATAAAAACAGACCACAAGGCACTTATATTTCTCAAAACCTTTCGATTCACGGCAGAGAGATTAATGCGATGGGTTCTATCAATTCAAGATTATAACCTGAATATAGAACACCTCGAAGGAAAGAAAAATACTGCTGCTGATACTCTAAGCCGAATAGAAGGGAAAGAAAGTACTACGAAAGGATTGGTAGTAATCGGAGCAACATTGGCCCGCAAAGTTTCAAAGGATTTAATCAAGGATATGAAAAAAATATCGAAACATCAGAGAGACCAGAAAGACCTCGGAGACATCATGGAATTTTTAGAAAAAAATCCAGAAGAAGAAAAGAAATTTTGATTACAAGAAAGAATCCTCCAGAAAAAGACTAGGGCAAAAATCTGGAAAGTCGTACTACCAAAATGCTTGGTTCGACAATTAATTATAGAATGTCACGAACTCTATGGGCACATAGGAGCACGAAAATGTTTCCGAATCCTCGACGAAGATTTTTCGCATCCACACTTAGGAAAACTTATAAGATCCCTACTGGTATGTTGCGATATCTGTCAACGCAGCAAAGTAACAATACAAACAAATTACGCTGAAATGCAAACGATTATTCCCGAAAAACCGGGGGACTTAATCTCAATTGATTTTTATGGACCATTTCCGACATCTATTGGGGGTGTAAAACACATCCTCGTGACCATAGATGCATTCAGTAAATATGTGGTGTTGTTCCCAATGCGAAAAGCAAATACAACAACAGTAATTAAAAAGATTTTCAACGATTACATTCCGCAGCTTGGAAAACCAGCACGAATACAGTTCGACCATGGAACACAATTTACTGCGAAAAACTGGCTAAAAAAGCTGGAAGAAGAAAACATAAAAGCAGTATTTTCCTCGATCTGACATCCTCAAGGAAACATCGTTGAAAGAGTAAATCGCGAGTTAGGACGATTTTTTAGGACATTTTTAAAAGAAAACCACGCTGGTTGGTATAATTGGGTACAAGTAGTACAAGACTGTATTAATGAATCCCACCACGAGACCACTGGATTCACACCCACAGAATTACAAAAGGGTAAAAAGCCAGTCCGACTATGGAATAAATGGTTGGGCATCCCAGCAAGCGAGGAGGACGATCCTTTAACGTACGAGGCAAAAATCGAAATAGCTCGAGGAAGAATCATAAAAAAGGGCACACAAAGAGCCGAACGATTTAATGCCACACACAGACTAACTAACTTCGAGGAAGGAAGTCTAGTATTGGTAAAAGCATTGAATGTATCAGATCCCGTCAATCAGATCACCTCAAAATTCTTGCCTCTACGAGAAGGTCCATATCGCATAGAAAAATGTGTAGATCTAGCAACATACCTACTCGTTGATCCACTCACTACAAAAGTCCGTGGAAAATTCCATGCTAGTCTATTGACTAAATACAGAACAGCTCAAGACATAGAAGAAACAATCAAAAACAGACGAGAAGAGTCAAAATGAAGAATAAGATAAAAATTTAAGAAGTATAAATAATAATAATAATAATAATAATAAATAAATAAATAAAAAATAAGTCGTCAAAAAAGGATTTTAATAGATAAAATTATGATAATAAAAAGAGTAGACTAAATTTTAATCATAGGGCTAGAATAAAAAAAAACAGAAAAATTTATAAGGGTAGTAACTACTAAAATTAATTCATAAAACAAAATGAAAATAAAAATCATCTAGTAAGAAATCCACAAGTCGATCGATAATTCCACAAACAAGGAAGGAAAACAAAGGATAGAAGAACACTAGAAAAATTAACTAGTCCTGGATAAGAAGACAACTAATAATAACATCAAGAACCAGTATCGATCCGAAGTTCGAAGAGTTAAAACCTAAAAAATTAATAACACCAAGATAAACCAAAAATATGTCAAACTCGGACATAAAGTTGAAATTAAAAAAGATAACTATGGAGCAGCCCAAAATTAAAAGCTGGAAAAAAAGAATTGAGAAAATTCTAGCGAAAACAAAGCGTTGGGATATAAAATATCCAATAGATAAAGACGGACTCACCATCATTACGGAAGACAACGTTCGCGGGTGGCACCCAGGCAGTAAGATAGAAAAGGATAAAAACAACAACAAAGCCTTTGAAAAATCGAAAAGAGGGGATAAAGAAGCCACGCTATGCTCCAAAAATTTTACAAAGGAACATTCCGTAACAAAGCAATCCTCTACGAAGATACACGCACCATGTATCGAAACTACCGAACCGAAGAACTCAACGGGAGTTATCCAAACATCCAAGTAATAAGTATCGCAAACCCCAAAAGGATATACATCTATCCGGAAGACCCCGACGGCGTGAGAAACAGAATTATCAACTATTTCGAAAATTTGACCGAAGACAGAGAAAAAATTAGACCATTGGAGGAAGAAGAAATATACATTGGATGCCCTGTACTGTACAAACAAAACGAAACATTCTACAGAGGAATAATTACTACCAACAGTAACGAGGAAGACATTATGCTAGTATGGCTAGGAGACGAGGGCGTAGATGTAGCTGCAGCTATTCATGAGTGCTACACCCCAAACCCAGGAGCCTTTCACCTACGGTTTAAAGTCATACCAGTAGGGTTGCACCGACTTAGTCATCCTGATGGCCAATGGACACCTGAAACCACAAATGCAACTCTCAATTTGCTACAAGAAGGCGGGTGGAATATGACAATTATCCCCGAAGACACCAGGGCACAGGCCAAATGGGTTGAATTATGGAAACCCGAAGAAGATGGACGAATAAAACTCCTAACGGAACAACTAGTGCAACAAGGAGTCGCGACAAGGAGAGAAAACCCGCTCCAATTCGACTGGGAAACCGACGGAGGAGGACTGATCGACCCGAATTTCTGGGAAATCGACGAATCAAGCGAGGACTCCGGATACAACAGTTAAATTAAAAATAATAATAATAATCAATATAATTTATAATTATTAAAATTGTTAATTTTTCTATTATTCAAATTATATAAGTTTAAAAATAATTATTTAAATTATATTACAAAAAAAAATGAGTTGAAAAATTATTTACAAATTATTCAAATTATACAAAAATTATTATTTAAATTATAATTTGTTATTATCAAAATACAAAAATTTATGACCATAAATCTGAGTTTAATACCTACTACGAAATAAAAAAAAAAGAAAAATCAATAAGTCGATAGCATAGAATAGAGCAAGAATTCATCACGAAATAAGCATAGGATAGAAAATTAAGAATAAGAAACAATAAAACATAAAGACCTTCGGTTCATAAGTTCACCTTGGATCGGGGGACAATGAGACGACAAGTACGTCTCATATACACGATACTAGAACACGACACACACACAGCGAAGCATCAGGCTCATCTACTATAAAATATAAACATAGAGTAGTAAACCGTAGTACGCCCCACACACACAGCTAGAGGAACCTGTAGTACATACAACCAACACGAAGAAAGATAGAAATTCCAGGAAAACCAACAGCAATCACGTGAACGACTATAGTATCAGAATATGTACAAAAAGATATTCACAAGGGATACGTTAAATACGATTATCAAAAGTATGGATTAAGAAGAAATGGTCTACAGGAGATGGGCTACAGGACGACTACGAAATATAGATATACCAAGAACATGGACGAAGAGTGGGGAAATCGGGTATAAAAGAATACGAAACTCGACGATCGAGGAGTAGTTTTTCTGTCCACAGAGTCTCACCAACATCCAGGACCAGCCAGCAAGCCAAAGGAAGACCAGCTAAACAGCCAAAGGAGGACCATCTAGCCAACAAAAGAAGGAGCATACGAACAACACCACTCCAAGGACCGGGCCTGATACTTCTGAGCTTCTCAATACGAACATCTTCCAAGTCCAACAGCTGACCTACCCGACAATTACGAAGTCCAGCAGCTGAGTTACCCAGAGTTAACACCTAAAAGAGACCTATATGGTATAATAAAATACACACGATCCAATAGATAAAAATATCGGATAAATGCGCTCCAAAGACAAGGAGTGATAGCAGAGCCAACATAGGTGGCAAGCCCTGTACGCTAAACACTCTCTCATACCTTGCATATAAAAACTATTATACCCTTTAGGGAAATATTTTTATAAAATTCATATAAAAATTTCGTTCCTGCGGACACGATTATATGAGCGTGCGTAAGCTCGGGTCTCGTTTTTGTATAATATATAATCCTCAGAATTAACGAAGAAAAGGAGTTTCAAGAAAAATATATATAACAAGCATAATCAATAAATTTATCTGTATAAATAATAATAATTAACAAATAAACCCTACTTTTACCCGATACTGAAGTCTGTATTAATTTCCTCCCTGCTCGAGTCCGAACTCAAACCCTTCAAGGGAAATGATAACGAGAAATACCGTTACACTATATGCTTTTTTGCGTTATATTAATTAGCGTATTTCACAATGGCCATACGGTATAGAAGAGTACTTCCCCTGCCGCTTTGGCTTCGTGTTAACAGGTTCTCATGATTTCGTTTCTTTACGCGTTACCTCCTAATCAAATTCCGGGCGTCGAATAGCGCCGAATTTAATAATAAAAGGTACGCTCCTAGCTCCTGTCACGAAGGAGCGTATTGCGTCACAATTTACGTGACGACTATTCGCAAAGATTAGCGTGATGTCCTTTACTTTACATTTTTCAATAATCGTACCGTCGGGTTTACGAAGAAGATATCTGTACACTTTTGGACCTCCTGAAACGAACACACTTATATAACTACCTGGCCCATATTCGCTTAATTCATCCATAAGACCTACTAGAAATTTACGGATTGGCGGCTCATACTCGTTGCTGCCGGAGCGACTCACGTAAATACAGGAGTCCGTATAGCAGTACATTATTCGCATCCCGTGCCCCTCAAGATAACTGTATAGTTTTCGGCGAGCTTGTGCCGTCGTGTATGCTGCGATCACATCGTTCGCTGTCGGGGATGATTGGATGGCATCGCGGTTGCTTACATAGTTCACATACATGATCTTGTGATTAACCGGTAGCATTCCCGTCACCTCAATTTCCGGAATCGTTAGTACATTCATTAGTTCCAAGCGCGTGAAAACGATAACGGTTTTCGTGAGATTCTCGCGTTGCCCAAGCTTTCCCCAGAATGAATTAAGACCCAATTTTGCGAGCGATCGTAAACCCGGATTTAACTGCAGAACACTTCGCTCGAGATATATACCTTCAGACTCCTCGTACAGCGCTATGAACCGCTCTATTGCTCCCTCGTCATCGTTATACTCTGCTGGCGGTCCACTCGCCTCCTGCTTTATTTTTAGGTATGTATCGATGTACTCGGAAAAATGACAGCCGCGTCGCGTTGTCGAGTCATACTGCGTAACAACGTATTGCCAAATTTCATCGATACGCGTCACCTTATATCCGAGCGAGTCAGCTTTTCTCGGCTCGTTTTCGACCCATGTGCCGTCAAACGCTCGCTCAGTCGTGTCATCGCGTGTGCAGCCCACGGATATGTCCATGTCTCTACAGCATGTTCTACACAGGGAGAACAGTAATTTTCCATGCATGCGAACAGGCCGTACGGGCAGATACAAATCGCGCGGTGCTACTACAGTGCACTTCACGAGACCCTTGACGACACTTAGATCGCTTTCAAGTCCTACGAGTTCTCGACACTCGTCACTTGCGTACAATTTCGCGTGTCCAACGGGACATTTTCCATTCTTACACATCCATGGATACAGCGAGCACACATTCACATAGCGTATCTGCTCCCAATTCGCGACGTCGCACAGTGAGGCCGATTCCCGAAAAGCTGGTCAAAAGTCGAAAACGTAGTTCATTCTGTTTGAGATATAGTATATAAGGGTTTTTGGGGTCGCTGATTACGAATCTAAAGTCAAAATTGTAAAAAAACAAAATGTCGGGTTCAAAATGGCGATAGTAAACCGAAAATACTCAGTTATAATACGGAATGTTTATCGAATTTGTATGAAACTTGGTTTCTGTAAGTTTCCGAGGTCGCTGAATACGAATCCGGTGTGAAAAAAACAAAATTCAAAATGGCGGATCCAATATGGCGGACGCAATCTTCGTAATCGGCCGGATTCGTTTGAAACTTGTTATTTCGGGGTTTTCGAGGTCGCTGAATACGAATCCGGAGTGAAAAAAACAAAATTTAAAATGGCGGATCCAATATGGCGGACGCAATTTTCGTAATCGGCCGGATTCGCTTGAAACTTGTTATTTGGGGGTTTTCGAGGTCGCTGAATACGAATCCGGAGGGAAACAAACAAAATTCAACTTGTGATAAATTAAGCAGTAATAAATTATTGAGCGACAGTAATTTATTATTCGTTGATTTATCATAGCCGGTATTAAATTTCTATAAAAATAACATCTCTCTTTCAAAATAAGGGCTATATATACCTTTAAATAGTTTAACTAAGTACTTCACTGATGAACACGTGGATGCCAAACTGAATGGGCATGCGCGAAAAAGATACGTATCAGGCAACTCTGCTCGTAACTGCCACAGGCCCACAGGTAGGCCTATCGACCCTTTGTGACGTGATTGACCCTTTTCAAATATTCCATTACCCTCGCAAACAGTCTATCTGTTCCACTATGTATAGGTAGACCTATATATTGCAGGTAGGTCTATGTATACAGTCGACTCTTTTCAAATGTTCCGTTATTCTCTATAAATGTTAGAATCCAATAATATATACTCTAAAACGAAATAAGTTATTTATAACATTAAAATGATTATTAAAATTATGAAAATTGCTGAATTAATTTAACTACAATTTTATTAAATAATTATTATGCAAAATTAAAAAAAATCACCTACACGAGATTTGAACCGAGAACAATAATGTACGAGTCCAGCGTGTAAGCCACTACGCTACGGAACTATTCATGTTGCATAGCCAAGAAAAAACAAAATTAGAAATGGTGGTTTTATTTAAAAAATTATGTTTGCCGTATTGGATCCGCCATTTTGAATTTTGGTTTTTTGACACCGGATTCGTATTCAGCGACCACCAAAACCCCCGAGCAACAAGTTTCAAGTGAATCCAATCGATTTCGAAAATGGCGTCCGCCATATTGGATCCGCCATTTTGAATTTAGTTTTTTTGACACCGGATTCGTATTCAGCGACCCCAAAAACTCCCGAGTAACAAGTTTCACAAAATTATATTCATTTGAAAAAAACGTGCAACAAGTGGTTAATGTGAATTTGTAATTTTTTATATTCAAATGTGCACTAAAAACAAAGTTGCAGCTAGCTGCAGCTGATTTTTACTAATTTTGTTATATAACAGTACAAACTTTAATTTAAAACTTGTTTCGTTGCAGAACACTGCGGAACTTTTAACTTTTTCCCTGTTTTTCTAAAATGATTGCACATAATTTTTTATTTTTTTCTACTTTAGACATTGTTTAGCTATTAATTTATATGTATCTGTTATAATTTTCGACGCATATGATACTAAACTACTTTCTTCAACCTGAAACCTCCATTTTGCAGAATTAAGAAACACCAATTTTACGATTTTCTACGAATTTTTTAATATGACGCTTGAATATGAGCTCAAACGATCGAGCTATTACTTGCGCGAAGGTTTCTTTTGTACTGGCTTATACCTGCCAGGTATACTTCACTAGCCCTTATAAAATGTTCCATTATATTCTTTAAACATTACTCTATCCACCTATGTACTCTCAATCCTATAAAATGAAACTTCATTTTTCGACTTTTGACCAGCTTTTCGGGAATCGGCCCCACTGTGCGTCGTACAGATTCACAAAATTTTCCGTTCGACCGCCAAAGAATGCATCGAGTGGTTTGAGAGGCGTCGGCTTGACCATGGCGTGGTTTTTCACGTATAACGACATTTCCTCGTTATTCTCGAGTAATTTGTCAAAATCGCATTCCCATATCTCGCTTAGAGTGTACCCTTTCAATCTGATTCGCCCGAAAATAAGAACAGTACGCTCGTATTGCTCATCCATTGTATCACCGAATTTCGTTCGAGCATCTCTATTCACGCGACAATATCGCGGACATCCATCCCAAAAGCAGCCGTGAAATTCAAGAATGTGATGGACCCCTACCTGCATATAGTATCCGTCGACCGCCGGTAGGCCGGTCAGAGGGCGATCCTCTCTCGTGCGTCCAGCATGAGCGATAACGCTGTTGCGCTCACGCTCGAGCCATACAAGCCCTACGGCGGTCGTGCGCAACTGCTTATCGCTCCAGCGGTACCCCCCTAGTGGTAACACCACAATGCGATCCTTCTCTAGAAAATTCTTTCCAAATACTCTCATACATGCTGATGCTATCGTGCAAACTTGTGTAAAGAGGCACACGTTTCCGCAACATATAAGTAACTCTCGAAAAGCTAGACTCGCGCGTCTAGACCGTAACATCTGTACGACAATATTGCACAAATCCCGTCGAAAAATCGAATTTATATTCGACGCGACTCGATTCTTCCTCATACTATTTTAAAAATCGCTCGCGATCCGCTGCACAATATCGGGTGAGTAAAAATGCAGAGCCGGTAGAAGACCTGTGTAATTCCGATATTCCGACGTCGTGAATACATGCGGAAATGTATTATACCTTTTGCCACCTCATTCGCGAAACCGAAGGCCTTGGGTAAAGCGCTAAGAGTCATGGGTCAATAGTTTAGACTATTGTTGTGCCGCGAACTAATTCTTTGTATATTATTTCGCCATTGTTCCTTCTTTGCGTGAGGCCACTCAGCGAAGTAGAAAAAATGTGCAAACGTAAGCAACGAACTGCGAGCAATGCTACGAGCTCGGGCTACGACTTGCTGGAATTCGCAAGCAAAGATTATTATGAAATTAATTACGACATTCGATTTAGGTCAAAAGAGCGAATAACTGCTTTGCCTAAATCAGTCTAAAGTTTAACATCAACCTGTACGGTTGATGGCGGGTCGGACTCGCCCGAAATATTAAATTCTATCAGTAGATTCAAACGCGAGAGGTTCGTTCCTCGTACGGGCTGGAAACCACGATTTATTGTATTATACGTTTAATGACTTTTAAATAGACAACGGAAAGTTACCGTTGTGAAGTGTGAATTTCTTTCTAAAAAACATGTTAAATTCGGAAGAATGATAAAAAGTGCTTTATTCAAAGTATGCTCCATCACTTGTTATACATTTTTCTCATCTTTCGGACAATTTGTGAATACCACGCTGTTCGAGAATTCAGATGGTAGAGTAAGTGGACTGTAAGATATTAAAGGAATATTAATAATCAGTACACAGATGTTAATTACAATAGCATTTATTGTTCCACCTGTTAAAGTGCAGTGGACAATGTTACAGAAATAAATCAAATAAAATATAGCAAATAATAAATTTAAATAAGCACAAAAATGAGTTGTAGAAACTGTAAGTCGGCAGAGTTGAACTGTGAGTCTGATTTAGATGCACTTAACTATTATGAGCACGCACGAAACACGGTGGCGATGACAACCGTGCAAGAGCAAAACGTAAGATGGCTGCGTTATACAAAGCAGCCATTGTCTAGCCAAGCAGTCGTAGAGCGCGTGCGCGCAGCGACCTGTTGCTTCACACGATGACCTAGTGCGAGTTATACTGCTTCTGAGTGGAGCTGCCGCTAAGTGGCAGCAGTTGCCCATGCTAGCCTGCAGTGCGCAGTCCAGCAACGAGTAGCAGAATGCTCAAGCATTTGCAAACACACGCCAATCAAAATATCCCCTTTTTGCTGCGAACCATTTATCGAGCCATTTTTTCACATCTTCGTACGAACCAAAGCGCTACTCAGCAAGTGCGTGACTCATCGATGCAAACAAGTGGCAATCGGAAGGAGCCAAGTCTGGTGAGTAAGCTGCATGGGATAGAACTTCCCAGCTGAGTGCTTCCATCGTGTCGCAAACCGATTTTGCCGTATGTGATGCAGCATTGTCATGAAGAAAAATGACGTTGTGTTGCCTCTTTCGGTATTCAGGCTTTTTTTCAAGCAGCGAATGGTTCAAACCGGTCAATTATTGTTGGTAACGTTTATTATTAACCGTTTCCCCAGGTTTCAACAGCTCATAATAGACCACGCCCCTCTGGTTCCACAAAACCCAGAGCATCGTCTTTCTGCCAAAGCGATTCGGTTTTGCGGTCGATGTGGATGGTATGTCTGGGTCTGCCCATGATTTTTTACGCTTGGGATTCAAAGAAAAAATCCATTTTTCATCTCCTGTAACTATACGATGCAAAAACGATTTCCTTTTGAACCGAGCGGGCATTTTGCGCTTTGTCATTTGCCTGTCGTTCAACTCATGTGGTACTCATCTACCGGTGTTCTGCATCTTTCCCATCTCTCGTAGCCGATTGGAAATAGCTTGTTGACTAACGCCCAATTGCACGGCGAGTTGTTTTTCTGTTTGCGAATCATCGTCGTCCAACAATGCAATTCCACATCTTCGTATTTTTTTGGCGGCTTTCCACGTTCCTTGTCTGCAACATCGAAGTCACCACTTTTGAAACGCCGAAACCATCGTTCACACGTATGTTGCAATGAAGCATATTCACCATGAACTTCTCGAAGTAATTGGTATGATTCAGCAGCAGTTTTCTTCAAATAAAAACAAAAATTAATGCTGTCCGCGAATGCTCTTTGTTCGGTATAAATTTTGACATATTGAACACAACAACACAACACTATACTCACACTTTTCCAATTTATCACCTGTGCGCGTCCGACACTTGTTGATGACACAACAAAATGGCGCAGTGTCTAATCTTTATAGCACAAACTGCATTCGTGCACCACCCGTTCCCTGAAATCCGCATTTCATACTTGTACACCTGGTATACACATGCACACACACAGTATATACGAGGTCTGTTGAAAAAGCATCGCGAATTTGGTGTTTTTTCAAAAAGTATTTATTTATTCATTAATATCTATTTTGTCCCCTTCAAAGTAATTCCCCTCGGATATAATACATTTATGCCAACGTTTTTCCTAATCCTCGAAGCACTTACAAAAATCATTTTTTGTGATCATGTTCAGCTCCTCCTTCGATGCCGTCTTTATCGCTTTAATCGTGGCGTAGCGTCGTCCTTTCATGGGCCTCTTCAGTTTTGGGAACAGGAAAAAGTCACAGGGGGCCAGGTCTGGGGAAAACGGTGGCTGCGGCATCATTCGAGTGTTTTTTTGGCCAAAAATTCGCGCACAAGCAACGATGTGTGAGCAGAGGCGTTATCATGGTGCAAAAGCCAATTTTTGTTTTTCCACAAATCTGGGCGTTTCTGGCGGATTGCTTCGCGCAAATTGCGCATAACTTGCAGGTAATATTCCTTATTGACTGTACGACCCTGTGGCAAGAACTCATGATGCACCACGCCCCTGCAATCGAAGAAAACTGTGAGCAAAACCTTCACATTTGACCGAACTTGGCGCGCTTTAGTTATGACCCTCTGGAGCAAATTTGGGTCGTCGCGGACCGAGTCCAACAGCTCCTTAACAATGTTAACGCGACACTGTTTTTGTTCGAAATTGAGCAATTTTGGCACGAATTTTGCGGCGACCCGTCTCATGCCCAAATCATTGGTGAAAATCGAATAGCACGAGCCAATCGATATGTTTAGGTCCTCAGCAACTTCTCTAACGGTGATTCGACGATTGGTCAATATTATTATATTCGCTTCATCAATGTTTTTGTCTGTTGTTGATGTGCTCGGGCGTCCGGTACGCTTTTCGTTGTTCGCATCTTCTCGGCCCTCTGAGAACATTTTGTACCACCGATAAACGTTGCTTTGGTCCAAGGTAGCTTCACCATATGCCACAGTCAACATTCGGAATGCGTCGGCGCACTTCATTTTGTTTTTCACACAAAATTTGATACAGATTCTTTGATCCATTTTTTGGAATAGGCAAAAATCGAAGACAAGCCAAAACACGTCTAACCAAAATAGCTGTCAACAATTAACTAAACATTTTAAATGGCCGACTTTGTCAGCATAAGTGAGGGACATGAGTACCAACCTAACGCCGAAAAAAAATCGAAAATCGAATATACGTAGCCCGCGGAAATTCAAAATTCGCGACACTTTTTGAACAGACCTCGTATATCCACACATTTTTTTCGAGGTGTATACACGCCAATTTTATTTTGTGAATCCGTTTACAAATTCTTTTTTCATTGTCCGCCTCTAAGATAACATTATGCTTGTCCGAGAACAATGGTGAACGGTCCAGTGTAATTTACATCGAATTTGCCCTTTTTTGCTTCCTTTAGAACATACCCCCGGTCACTTACCTTAGTCCGGATTGGGCCCACAGAATTATCATAATGAATTTCGGAATTTCCCTTTGCTTTAATCAAATTAATTCCCGTCATTTCACGAATTTCCGATATTTGTTCAATGAGTTCAGCCAAAAATGAGTTATAGGTCTGTAGCTTTTCATCTACGGAGTACTGGCTCGGTGAACCAGATAATCTCTCGTAGACCAGCTCGTATGGTGTAAAGTTCGTCGCCTCGTGGACACACGTGTTGTACGAGAGTTCTGCAGAAGGCAATAAATGATCCCAATCGTCGTAAGCAGTCGCATAATGCTTGACGTATTCTGTCAACACTATGTGGCTGCGCTCCAGTAAACCGTTCGTCTGGGTGCATTAACCAGACGACGTTAATTGTTGTATATGAAAAAATCGAGACAGCTCTGTCAATAGATTACTTGTGAACGAAGCTCCTCGATCGGAACGGATGCCCCGCGGGACGCCGAATTAACTAAGTAAGCGACGCGCCATAGCTTCGGCAAGTGTCGTGGCCTTCAGACCCGGAATAGTTTCCGCCAGGCAGTATTTTGTCAAGTTGTCCTGCATGGTCAGTATATGCTTATTTCTATGCGGTGCCGTGGGGAGGGACCCCACGATATTGAGAGAAACATTGTCGAATACTTCAGCTGGCGTGTCCGTGAATAGCATCGTTTTACAGCCCTTAGAGCGAACCAGTTTCGGTTCCTGGCAACCCTTGCAAGAACGTATATAATTTTGGATTTCGTTTCGTAGTGAAGGCCAATAAAATCGTTCGCGAAGTTGTCTATAAGTCTTTCGTCACTCTTTTGTGACCACTTATTAGACTTTCGTGGCATTCCATGATTATACCACGCCTATGTGCTTAAGGAGATAGTATAATCTTGCCATAGCACATGGTTATAAAGATATTAGCACATCTGAAAGTTCGTCCATATCACCTGACCTGGAAATTCAAATGGTGTCTACGCGCTTATGTTGCAGGACGCTGTTTAAATTTTTCAAGCAGTTATAAACCGTTTTTTTTTTTCAAATCGTTCCGACATTCGAGAGGTAGGGTTCCTAAAATCGCCCTCACTCGATTCGTCGGTGGCGGCGTCCCATCGTCCGAGGAGTCGTTTTCATCCGACGTGTAACTAAAGTCAGAACGGCAGTACTCGAAGGGCTGCACCTCGACCGACGGTACTGTAAGTTTTATGTCTTCGTTTCGGATATTTACAACTAGTATGTGGCAAATGCCATTCTTCTGGCTGAAAAGAAAGTTTCCTAAAAATAGGCCATTCGGTGCATTGACACGTGGTAAATAGCCTTCCGACAGATCGCAATTCGTAGTAGACAGAGGTACCTGAGTTCGCGAACGTGCATTCACTAAGAAAACGTGGTTGCCTGGGTTTGTCCGCCCGAAGACCCCATTCTGCGCAAACTCCTTCGTACAGAGGAAGGGTTTCGGACGTATAAAATCATTTAAAGTTACGGGTGTTTCATGATGAAACGAAACCTCTGCCTTTTCCTGACGCATGTGAAATTTTCCCAACACTCCATAACTTTGCGTGGGAAATTCTCTTTCAACATGAAATATCGTAGGCTCGTCTCTGAACTGGATTTCCACTGCGCCGAGGGTAGGAGCCTTCGATTTGGTTAAGCCTTCGAATTCGGTACACGCTCTCTGGTTTACGAGAACCTCCTCATGGAGCGTAGATAACGTTATAAAATTGAGTTCGGATCCCGTATCGCAGTAAAAATTAGCGGAGCTATTTCTACGCTCAGGAGCCCACATCTTTACCACCGGGGATTCGACCTCGCCCTCTTCTACTTCTCGCGAAATTCTCTCGGGTTGACAGGAACTTTACAGCTGCCTTTGAATTTTCCGACTTCTGCTCACCCGGTTGGCTCGCCGCCGTTCGGCAGAGGCGAGCCGGTAGCAAGTTTAATTGATCGGACGAATTTCTTGTGCGATTATTTCCCAAGGGGACATGCGAAGCTGTCCGGGGGACCCGCGCCCGGCGAGGAGCCCAGCCGTTCCACGGGCAGCATGCGCATCCCTATTACTCTTTCACGCCTCGATCCTCTGTTCCACGGAAAGCAAGTGCAGCCCGTGTCACGCAGACAGCAATAACGCAGCTCACACTCTACGTAGTCGCCGTCGTTACGGGGACTCGACTCTCCTTCTCTATAGGGTGTTGCTTATTTTAATATCCCCGTTGGACGAGGCCCACCTGAGGAATGCAAGCCCGGCATCGCCACCGTGACTGAAGGGGGTCGCGAGTACGAAGGCGAAGGAGAACGAGATTTCATAAAAATCGATAATATCAATCAACTAAAAACAACATAAAGGAAAATTACCGAGAAATGGTGCAAAGAAAAATGTACTAACCTTGTAACCACCAGTCTCGAGAGATGAGTACAGTGTGAATCCCACCGCTGCCACCTATTTGTTACGTCCTGAGCTGAGGGCTTGGCAGCAAACGTAACAAATCCGTTGTGAAGCGCAGGGTTTATTTTTATTTTTATTTGTAAGATTGCTGTACCACCGCCCCATAACGGGCTCGGTCTCTCGAAGCAGGTGGTCAAAGGAATTAAACAGAAATAAATATCTTTCGTTGTAGAAGTAAAACAATATTGGAATTTATTGAAAAGAACACTAACTAATACACACAAACACTTGTACTTACAATTTCGTTCGTTGGTGGTAATTCTTTAGTCCTTAATTGCTTATGATTATATTATAGCCACTGTTATGTTCGTACATAATTATAATTAGCTGCAAAATATGACGAGGCACACAATTGCCTTTGAATGGGTAAATCAAGTAGTAGTAGTAGTATAGTAGTAATTTTTTGCGTGTATACTCTTTTGGGTCTTTACAGTTCTTCATCTCCACATACAATTCTTCCACTCTAACTATGCAAGCTAAACCATCTCTTTCTCGTCTTAGCCTACTCTATCTTTATCCTTTCATGCCATCTTTTCAAAAATGTTAAAATAGTTGCATAGGGCTACTATCGGTTTACCTATCAGACTTAACTCGATTTTGTTTTGCAAATCCACATCGCAATTTCCATCCTTCCATTCATCCATGCTAGCGACTATCTCTCGTTTCATGCATACTCTTGCTTGTTGGAATTTTACAATATGTACAAGGTTTTCTTCTTCTTTGCCGCACACGCTACACTTAACATCTTTGAATCCTTTAGTAAAACTTTTTCCCACATTCCCACGCCTTAACTTCGCCCAAATTTCTTTGTATTCCGCTCTAAGGTTCTTATCCTCCCAGTATGGTTCGATCCCCGATATAGTCTTCTTCTCCTTATGCTCTGGGCAGTAGCTAGAGTTATCTGCCTTAACCCAATCCAATTGTATTTCTTGGTCGATTTTTACTTGGGTCGCTTGCTCTAAAATTTTCTCCAGTTCCGCTGCATTTCCATCTAAGATATTACTCCACACTCTACCCTCTCCTACCCCTTGCATTGCTTTTTTAAATTCTTGTCCTCATTTGGACGGATTGCGGTTCAAAATGCGTCTAACCTTCTCTCTCAAACATTTTTTTGGCCATCTCGTGTCCTTCATCTTCACTATTTCAACCAGATATTTCGCTGCTCTCTTCCACATCTCCACCTCAATTCCTCTGTGACCTGCCTCTAGCCTCCAAATGTAACTCGGCGTGTTACTGGCCAGATCCATTGCCATTTTTGTATATTTTGCCTGCATTCTATCCACCTGTGCACTCCCGCGTTAACCCCAGATTTCTCCAACATATAGTAGACCGCTTCTCACCAAGGCCTGCATTAACCCGAGGCACCTACTTAGACTGCCAATTTTTGGTCTTTTGCATATCCCGCAAGCTGCATTAGCTGCCTTTGTAATTTTCTCCGTTATTTTAGCGAAGTATTTTTCAAAGGTGTTTCCGGTCAAAGCCCCGTACCGATGTATTTATATTCTTTGACAATTTGTAGCTCTTTACTTTTGTATATCCATTACACATTCCTTTTTCGTCTATCTCCTTTTTGGAATATAAGTATTTTTATTTTGCCTATGTTAATTTCCAGTTTGTTCTTGTCAATGTAACGTTCTAAAGACGCTATCATTGTCTTCAGATCCTCCCCTTCGTTCGAAACAATCGCAATGTCATCCGCAAATTTTAGAGAAAAAATTGTGTCCTTTCTTATCACTGAACCACCATCCTTTTTCCTTTCCCAAATCTTGTCAATATCTTCAAAATATACGTTAAAAGGAGTGGGCTCAAGGGGCAGCCCTGTCTCACTCTTTTCCAAGTTTGGAAACTTTCCGTTATCCCGTCACCCGCAATTATTTCATTCAATGTTTTCTCATATACAGGGTGCGTCATCTTTTATGTTGGTATGTAAACATTGAATAACTTTAAAAAAAAAACAACCGATTTCCATGTATGAGGTATTTTTATTTAATTTGGTTCTTTACAATTTATTTGGACTAGTTTATGAATACAACATCAATTAAGTGGCCACCTTCATTGGCCAAAGCACAATGTGCCCTTTTTGCTGCGTTTTCCATCACTTTTTCGAGCATTTCGGGCGGTATAGCGATGATTTCGGCACGAATGTTTGCCTTGAGCTCGTCGATGGTCTGAGGCTTGCTGGCGTACACTTTACTTTTCAAATAACCCTACAAAAAGAAGTCCGGAGGGGTCAAATCTGGAGATCTGGGTGGCCAGTCAATGTCCCCATTTTTTGACATCACACGTCCAGGGAATTTTCGTTGCAGAAACTGCATTGTTTGATTTGCAGTGTGGCATGGCGCACCGTCTTGTTGAAACCAGTAACCGTCCAGACCTTTTTCACACATTTGTGGGCAGACATAATGAGCCAACATCCACCGATATCGATTCCCATCAACCGTTTCGCCTTCTCTAAAGAAAAATGGCCCAATGATGGTTTTGGCGTAAACGCCGGCCCAAACAATCACTTTTTGGTCATGCAATAGTGTTTCATGGATCTCGTGTGGACTCTCCGTTCCCCAAATGCGGCGATTTTGCTTGTTAACGGCGCCAGATAGTGTGAAATGGGCCTCGTCGGTCATCAAAATTTCTTCCGAAAATCAGATTCAGTGTCAACCATTCGAGCGACGGTTTCGCCGTATTCCAAGCGACGTGGATGGTCTGTTGGCAATATTCTTTGAGTCAATTGCATTTTATACGGAAACAAATTCAAATCATCCTTCAAAATGCGCCGCAAAGTGGTTCCACTAACGCTAAAATGCAGATCGCGGTGACGATACGACACATGTGGGTTCTCGACAACACTCTCTCTTACCGCTTCAACCAGTTCATTAGAACGTCTTGGGCGTTGATGAACGGCGTCTCGTGCTGAAAAAAATTCGACACCAAACGACGAATAGTGTTGTCAGACAGTGCTTGTTGGCCACGATATTTTCGACGATATGCACGTTGAGTTAACACAACTGACCGACTGTTTTCAATGTACAGCGTCACTATTTCGGCGCGTTGTTTCGGTGTGAAGCGATTCATGGATAAAATTGTACTGGATTGACGTTTCAAAAACATGTCTACTCAAGTCAATCGGTTGATAAATGTCAAAGTTATTCAATGTTTACATACCGACATAAAAGATGGCGCACTCTGTATATACTGTATCATTTTCAACATCTTGTCTCTCATTCCTATCTTGTCCAGTTTCTTAAGCAATATCTTCCTGTCGATTGAGTCAAATGCAGCTCTGAAGTCAACAAACGCCGGGAAGGGTTTGCCGCTTTTCTTTTTTAGCCTATTATTTACGAACGAATTGAGAACTAAGATGTGGTCCCTTGTTCCTCTTCCGGTCCTGAAACCCGTCCGACTTTCTCCGAGGCACTCTCTCCCTTCTAGACAGACCCTCAATCTCCTTGCCATTAAGTTCGCGAATAGCTTGTAACCGATGTTAAGTAGAGAAATTCCGCGGTGGTTTGACGCGTCGTTTGTATCACCCGCCTTATGAATGGGGTAGATCCTACCTACTTCCCAATCTTTACCCATCTCGCTGTTTTCCCAGAAGCTTTGCAAAATTTCATGAAGTTCCCTCAATCCTATTTCTGGCATTTCTTTAAAGAACTCAATCGGTATCCTATCTTTTCCTGCCGCTTTACCATTCTTCATATTTTTGAAGCTTCTTCACTCTCTTCACTCTCTACCTGCAATGCTCCAACCTTATCTTCTGTGTTTACATCTTCTAATGTCCGCGTCTTTTCGGGGTTATCATTTCCGCCTAAGAGATTCTTAAAGTGTTTTAACCATTCCTTCTTTCACACCTGCTTTCCCAGATTGACTGTTTTCGGTTTAAATGGTTTAATTGCTTCTCACATATTAAAATTTTTGCTGCTTTCCACCTTACTCCATTTCTCTTCTCAGTATTCTCTATTTTTTTTTGCTTTTCAATTTGCTTTAACTCGCCTCTCGCTTTTTTAATTAATTTTTTCTATCTTCTCTCACTTCTTCTCCTTTTTCCCTCACAAACTTTTTCCGTTTTCCCCATACTATTTTCCTGTTTTCTCTGATTTCCTCGCAAGACTTTCTGCCCCCTTGCGTATTATTTCCAAGGTTTCTACTCATCCCAACGTTTTCTGCTTTTTTCCACATTATTCTAGTCAGTCTATCCCATCTATCTTTTGCTTCTAACACGCTCGGCGATTCCTCCCATTCCTTTAAAAATCTTTCCTTAAAATTCTCTCCTCGCTCGTGTTTCCAGCACAGTTTTTTCTCGTTTTCCCATCTGGTCCGTTCCTTCTCCGCCTTAGCCTCTGTACCTATCGCACGCTTCAACCTCCTACCTAGACTCACGGAGATGGGAAGATGATCTGACTCAATTTTAATCTCCACTCGTAGCTCATTCAATATTGCCTCTCTCTCTGCACTGATTAGTACATAGTCTATAACCGATCCTTCCGAATCTCCAGCAAATGTCAGGTCGCTTGTCTCATCTCCGTGGCTTCTACCATTCATTATCGTTAAACAATTTTTGTCACAGAAGTTTAGCAGTTTCCGTCCTTTATTATTTATAATTTTGTGTTCTGACCGCCTTCCGTTTCCCATTCATCCCTCTCATCTACATTTCCTTGTTCCTCTCTTATGCTCCCATTTATATCCCCAAGTATAATAATTCCCTCGTTTCTTTCAGCGGCCGCCTCCATCACCACTTCTAGTTCTTTTTCCAAATTTTTTAAACTACAGTTATTGTAAATTGTCGTAATTGTAAAGCTGTCTCCTCCCTCTCCCAGCCTTACACCTTGAATTGCCAACCCTTCCTTCCACTCAGTTTTCGCGTCTCTTCTGACTGTATTCTTTCTCAAACCAATCAAATCATTGGTATGAGAAAGACGCACGTCCTCGTTTCTTGCGCCGCACTGCCGCTTTCGTCATCCACTCGAAGTCTCTATTCAGTCCTCCTATAACCTTGTTTTCATCTTTCTTCTCCAGCCATGTCTCTTATAAAACCATGATGTCGAAGTTTTTTAGCCAGTCCCCTTGGTGGATTTTCTTTACACCTGCGATGTTTCATGAAACTGCTCTCATCCCACGCCGTCTATCTCCATGATCCATTCTGTTCTTTGCTCCTTCTCTCGTCTCTGCGACGAAACCCATTGACACCTTGGTAGCCCTGCTTCTCGCGACCTCTCTTCGTGTCAGTTCTTTATTCGGGATCAGTTTCCCTCCAGGGCATTCCAAAAGTGCCATTCACCGCCTTTCCACAATTTCAGGTGCCCGGTATAGATTTCCTCTCCTATGAATCTTTTTTTTTTTCGTTTTCTTTTTCGCTTGATCTTCGATCCACCACTGAATCTCTCTCTCTCTCTCTCTCTTCTGCTGTGGTCGTCTCGGATTTCAAACCTGTCTCCCCCATTTTTGTGGTTTCTTTTTATTATTTGGACTTTCTGCCACCTGGACTCCCATTCTACTAACACTCCTCCCATTGGCAGGACCATTCAATTTACTATTCTTGGATGAATGCCAGTTTGGTTGCGAATCGCTTCCTCCGCGTCTGATTCAACTCCTTTCCCCGAGAAGTCGATCCTCCAGGCGATGACGTTCCTCCTCCTCTTGTCTCTCCGTCCGTTCTTGGTCTAGCTCCGGCCCCAGGGTGTTTGCCCCTCTCCACCGAACGTTGTATCCTGTGTCGTGCATTCATTTGCGGGATCTGGCTCTGCTCAACCGTGCTATTCTGGCGTGTTCTCCCAATGTCGGACCAATTTACGATCGCTGCTTGCTCCCTGCTTCGTTTCGATGTGTCATTTCCGTTGAAATCTGTGTTAATTATTCGCACAGAATTATCCTCCGTCTCTCTGCTTGACAGAGGTTGTTCTTTGGACCTGTTTAGCTTGTTTTTAAAGTTATAGTTTTCTGTTTCCAGCCTTCTGACCCTCACATCTTGTTCTGTATATTTAACTTCCCATTTAGTCTTGTTTAACCACAACCTCGCCTGTGCCGCCACTAGCTCCCCCTCTAGCTTCTTTCTGCATTCATCACTAGCGCGTAACTCCTGCCTGACTTTTCGTACTATTGAGCCAATCTCCTTTCGCAGATTGTCTTTCCACTCGCGTTCCAAGTCCTTTTTCCAATCGTTAAGTTAATTTCTCAACATCGCGAGATCCATTGTGCTTTTTGCTCTGTCACCCTCGTCTTCGGAAATGTCGGGACTGACATCAGTCGCCCTAAGCATTCTATTATGTTCCTCGAGCGCCGGTGGCATCGCTGGTCGTGTCTCCTTCGTGATGCTTCTAATGCTCAGATCGAGCAGATTTGGCCTTTCACCGATTTCGGTTCTGGGTCTGACCTGCCCCAACTCGTTGAGCTACTTGCTTTGATTGTCGAAAGAAGACTGCCATTCTCCTCGCCTACACAGGATTCGCAAACCGCGTGCAGGAGAAGTGGAGGGCAGCTTATTCTGGACTCAACACTTTCCCTTGTGCAAAACCCAGTTGATTCCTGTCTGCCTTCGCCAAATACAGAGAGTCGATATTATTTTTCGCCGAGCTGTTTGCTGTTTAATACGCGCCACGCGATAGTTTTAAATGAGTCAGGCGCGCCGCGATCCAGACAGGGACTGCAAGGGGGTGCATCGCATATCAGTCCAGGGGTTGAAGGCGGTGTTTGCACGTATATACGGGTCTCGGACATTTTTTCCGCGGCCCGTGCTCGGACGTAACACTTAATACATTTTAGTTAAAAGGCACTGTTATCGGCAAATAAAAAATATAACTGAGATAATAATGTCTTATATTGCTTTTGAAAATAAAATTTACAAACTGGGCTTTCCATTAACTCCAATATTATTGGGAGTACAGATAGAAAACCGCCGTTTTCCTATAGATAGCGTCAGCCGTACATGCTGGTCATAAATGGCGGATCAGAACGGTCATATGGTAAGGTTAGACATCTGTCAACAACTCCTGTTCATTAGATTTGTGAATTTTTATCGGCGTCGTATACTTATTATGTGCTCGAATATGTCGAAGTTTGAGCCAAATAAGCGTCATTTGCGAGAAATTTTGCTTTATGCCTTTATTATTTTTGATTCTGTGGCTGAGGCGCGATGAATGATTGTAGAAACTTATGGTGAGGCTGCTATTAGTGAAAGAACGTATCGCGAATGGTTTTATACAAAATGGGTGATTTCGGCGTGGAAGACAAGGAGCGTCCCGGTCCGGTGACAAAGTGTGAAGACGCAGAATTGGAGGCATTGCTAGATGAAGATTCATGTCAACCGTAACAACAACTTGCTGATTTATTGGACGTGACTCAACAAGCCATTTCACATCGTTTGAAAACCTTAGGGAATGATCCAAATGAAAAAAAATTGAGTACCATACGAGTCAAAGCCGAGAGACATCAAACGGCGTTTTTTCACGTGCGAACAGCTGCTCCAATAGCAAAAAAGAAGGGTCTTTTGCATCGTATTGTGACTGGCGATGAAAAGTCTATCCATTACGATAATCCAAAGCGAAAATAATCGTGGGTTCACCTCGGCCATGCATCAACATCGACAGCCAAGCCAAACATCCATGGCTCGAAGCTCATGCCATGTATAAGCTCGGCGTAGTATATTATGAGCTGTAACCGGGTGAATCAATCACAGGAGCTCGCTACTAAATACAACTAATGCGTTTGAGCCGAGCATTAAAGGAAAAACGGCCACGATACGAGCAAAGACACGACAAAGTGATTTTGATGCACGACAACACTTGGCCACATGGTGCTCAGGTTGTGAAAACCTACTTGGAAACGTTTAAATGGAAAGTCAGACATTGCCCCTTCCGACTACCACCTATTCCGATCGATGATGCATGGCCTGGCTAATCAGCACTTCCGTTCTTACGAAGAAGCCAAAAATTGGGTCGATTCGTGGATTGACTCAAAAGATGAGCAGTTTTTTTGACGTGGCATCCGTATGCTACCAGAAAGATGAAAAAAGTTTCGCTAGCGATAAACAATACTTTAAAGAATAATTATGTAACCATTTTTCCACAATCAACGCTCAAATTTTGAAAAAAAAACGGCGGTTTTCCATTTGTACTCTCAATATATCACATAGCACCTTGATCAAAAAGTTTTAGAACTTTGTTCATAAACTCGAAAATACAAATTTATTTATCAAAATCGATATGGTCCCCTTCAAAGTACTCCCCATCGACTGCAACGCACTTACGCTAGCGCTTGATCCAACCCTCGAAACACCGCTGGTACTAATTTTTCGGTATGTCCATCAGAGCCGTCTTCGATTTTTTCATAACATCCTCTCGGGCGCTGTAACGCGTTCCGCGAAGCAGTTTTTTAAGTCGGTTGAACAGAAAAAAGTCGCAGGGAGCCAGATCAGGTAAATTCAAAGGCTGCTGAATAGTATTCGAGTCGTTTTTGGTCAAAAACTCACGGATAAGAATCGCATTGTACGACGGTGCGTTATCGTGGTGCAAAAGCCACGAGTTGTTTTCCCACAAATCCGGTCTTTTGTGGTGAATTGCTTCACGCAAACGTCTCATAATGCTCAAATAATACTCTTTGTTGACTGTCCGTTTTTCTGGCAAGTATTCATGATGCACAACACCGTTGTAATCCATGAAAACCGTGAGCATCGCCTTCTTTTTTGACTGAAAACGACGTGGTTTTTTCGGTCTCGGCTCATTCGGTGCACGCCATTCACTCGTTTGATGTCAGGATTGCGTGTCATACTCATAAATTCACGTCTCGGCTCCAGTGATGATCTGTTTGATAAATGTTGGGTCAGATTCGGCCTTGGAAATCATGTCTATCGCGATTTCAATGCGGTCCTTTTTTCGCACGAAATTGAGGTTTTCTGGAACCACTTTTGCAGCGACACGTCTGAGGCCCAAATCACTAACCAAAATGTCTTGACCGGATTCATAAGCGATGTTCTAGTCCTCTGCCAGGTCTCTGATGGTCAATTTGCGGTTTTCGGCCAGCATTTCTTTGATTATATCGATGTTTTCATCGGTTTTCGACGTTGACAGCCTGCCACTGCGTTTGTCATCCTGGATCGACTCACGGCCATTTCTGAAGCGTTCCTGCCACCGAAAAAGTTTGATTTCGAAAGAGTATCGTTGCAGAAACACTTCTCCAACATTTCCAAGGTCTGCAGAAAGTTAAATCCGTGTTTCACACAAAATGAAATGCAAACCCGTTGATGCCATTTTCAAACTTGTAAAAAATCGAAACACGCACAAAGGTAGATGTACTCATTAGAGTTAACTTTTACCAATGTCAAGCTATGACGATGAATTTGGAGGGAAGTGTCAATGACAGATGTGGTAACCTAACAAAAAAAATTCCAATTGGATGATTGACAGTGCCACACGGTAGCTGGTCCTAAACATTTTGATCAAGGTAGTAGTTATGGCTGATTCAGAAGAATGGTGCTTGTCAAAACTTCATTACACTCTAATTTTTTCCAAAGACACGTAGATGAAATGATTATCTCTTTGCTCTCTAATTAAAATCGACAAGCTTCAACAATTTTCAATATTCAGCATCCCACACTCCAATTTACTATTTAGAAAGAAAAAGATAATAAAATACCATTCCAGGATTTGTTATTACACGAGTGTTTTTGTACTTGTTTACTTTGTATATATATATATATATATATATATATATTGGGTCTGCGAAAAAGTTCGTGGCGTTTTTCCCGATAGATAGCATCAATTGCAAATAAGTCAGGAAACAGAGATCGCAGAGACACCACTAAATGCTTGTTGGAAAGGTGACACTTCGAGCGTTACTTTGAGTGTATAAACATCGAAATTGGTGCAGTGGTTGGAAAGTTGTTTGCGTTTGAAAATGGAGAAAAGTAATGAAAAATTGTGCTATATTTTGCAATATTATTACGACAAAGGCAAGAACGCTGCGCAAGCTTGTGAAAAAATTTGTGCTGTGTACGGTGAAGGTTCTTTATCAAAATCTGCTGCACGGAAATGATTCGCTCACTTTTGTTCTGGTAATTTTTATGTGAAAGATGAGTCACGCTCTGGTCGTCCAATCACTGAAAAAGCTCATGAAATCCTTTAAAAAGTCCAGAAAGATACGCATATCAGCAGTGTTGATATTGGTATGGAGCTGGGCACTGACCACAAAACTGTTTTGAAACATTTACACAAAGCTGGCTACAAAAAGAAGCTCGTTGTATGGGTTCCTCATGAGTTGAGCGCGAAAAACATGATCGACCGAATTAATATCTGCGATGCGCTGCTGAAACGCAATGAAATCGAGCCATTTCTGAAACGTGTCATGAGCCATCAAAAGCGTTCGCGACGCTAGGATTGACGGCGAAAAAGGCGATTCTGTGTGTGTGGTGGGACTGGAAGGGAATCGTCCGCCATGAGCTACTTTCAGTTGGTCAGACGATTGATTCTCAACTCTACTATGGACAACTAGAGAGATTACGCCAAGCAATTGAAAGAAAACGGCCCGAATTGATTAATAGCAAAGGTGTTGTCTTCCATCATGACAACGCCCGACCACACAATTCTTTGATGACCCGTCAAAAATTGCGAGAGCTTGGTTGGGAAGGTTGATGCATCCACCGTATGGTCTACACATAGCACCCTCTGACTATCACTTATTCCGATCTCTGCAGAACTTTCTCAATGGAATTATACTGCTTTCAAAAGAAACCCGTGAAAACCACTTGATTCAGTTTTTCAACCAGAAACCACAGAAGTTCTTCACCGATGGCATCATGGCTCTACCCGAAAAATATCAAAACATTCGATAATAATGTCGATAAGTCGATAATAATGGAGCATATTTGGTTTAAATAAATTCATTTTCACAATATAAGAAAACCAGTTGAATTTTACTGAAAAAACGCCACGATCTTTTTCCCAGACCCAATATGTACAGGGTACGCCATCTTTTATGTCTGTATGTAAACATTGAATAACTTTGACATTTATCAACCGATTGCCATGAGTACTTCGCACCGAAACAACGCGCCGAAATAGTAACGCTGTACATTGAAAATAGTTGTTCAGTTGTGTTAACTCAACGTGCATATCGTCGAAAATATCGTGGTCAACAAGCACCGTCTGACAACACTATTGGTCGTTTGGTATCGAATTTTGTTGAGCACGGGACAGTGGGAGATCGTCCACGTGCCGTTCATCAACGCCCAAGATGTTCCAATGAACTGGTCGAAGCGGTAAGAGAGAGTGTTGCCGAGAACCCACATGTGTCGTATCGTCACCGCGCTCAGCATTTTGGCGTCAGTGGAACCACTTTGCGGCGCATTTTGAAGGATGATTTGCATTTGTTTCCGTAAAAAGTGCAATTGAATCAAAGAGTATTGCCGACAGACCGTCCACGTCACTTGGAATACGGCCAGACAGTCGCTCGAATGTTGACACTGAACCTGATTTTTGGAAGCAAATTTTTATGACCGACGAGGCCCATTTTACACTCTCTGGCGCTGTTAACAAGCAAAACTACCGTATTTGGGGAACGGAGTATCCACACGAGATCCATGAAACGCAATTGCATGACCAAAAAGTGACAGTTTGGGCCGGCGTTTGCGCCAAAACCATCATTGGGCCATTTTCCTTCAGAGAAGGCGAAATAGTCGATGGGAATCGATATCGGTGGATGTTGGCTCATTATGTCTGCCCAGAAATGTGTGAAAAAGGTCTGGACGTTTACTGCTTTCAACAAGACGGTGTGTCGCGCCACACTGCAATTCAAACAATGCAGTTTCTGCAACGAAAATTCCCTGGATGTGTGATGTCAAAAAATGGCGACATTGACTGGCCACCCAGATTTCCAGATTTGACCCCTCCGGACTTCTTTTTGTGGGGTTATTTGAAAAGCAAAGTGTACGCCAACAAGCCTCAGACCATTGACGAGCTCAAGGCAAACATTCGTGCCCAAATCATCGCTATACTGCCCGAGATGCTCGAAAAAGTGATGGAAAACGTAGCAAAAAGGGCACATTTTGCTTTGGCCAAAAAAGGCGGCAACTTGATTGATATTGTATTCAAAAACTAGTCCAAATAATTTGTAAAGGACCAAATTAAATAAAAATACCTCATATATGGTAATCGGTAGTTTTTTTTAAAAAGTTATTCAATGTTTACATACCGACAACATATGGCGCACCCTGTATGTGTATAATGTAAATATAGATACAGTGAGTGTGTGTACGTTTATGTATATAGTTTGTGAATTATTTTTATTTTTTATGAGTATTATTGTAGTTTGTATATATGTATGTGTGTAAAAACGATTACTATGTGTGCGTTTATTTATGTAATTTTGTAAAATAAAATAATAAAAACACGTGCATACAAACTTGTACAGAACAATTTGGATGCTACTTTTGAATTACTATAAATAAATTCTCAACCTTGTATTTTCTGTCTTATTATTATTCGAAAGTATGCCCACAATCTCACACACATTTTTATATTTAACTAGGATGGCTATCAAAGAGCCACCAGATATATATTAAGAGGACAGACTTTTCTTATAATTAAATATACCGCCTGAATGACTAGCCTAAACGAGATCCACACACACAAATACGGGGATCCATACCATACAGCACGCACACCTATAAAGACCAACGATAAACTACCGTTACTCGAGCTATAGTTATACTACCAAGTACTAAGACTATAGTCTGAAGAATGGTATGAAGAACAATCTAAAAGGACCACGCTAAATCACTATAACCAAGGAGAGGAGATTTACGGGTCAAATGGGCTACAGGACGACTAGCAGATATAGTAATACTCTTCTATACCAGCGGAACTTGGAAGAAGAGCGAAGAAGTCGGTATAAAAGGGCACGACATACCACAGCCTGAGAGCATTCTGTTCACAGACTTTCGCCAACATCCGAAATCTACCAAAGGAGGACCAGCTAACCAACTAAATAAGGACCAGCCATCCAGCTAAAAGGAAGACCACCTAGCCAACCCAAGGAGAAGCATCTTCAACCGCACCACTCCAAGGACCAGGCCTGCTACCTCTGAGCCAGCTAAGACGAACATCTCCCAAGGCCAACTACTGAGCCACCAGCCGTCCAAGCAGCCCAGCATCCAAGCCGACAAGATCTCCCATCGAATATAAACCAAGTGGTATGGATAAAAAATATATTAAATCCATAGGGACTTGAAAAACACCCTAAAAACCAGCTAGAGACGCTCCTGTCGCATTTCCGATGCGCCGATGCACCGCGCTGACGCCTCCACCGGAACAGCGGCGGGGCCAGCGAGTAGATCGCGTAGCCAGGAGAGCTCGAGCGAGAGCTCCGTCCCCACTACAGTCCACGCAATATAGGTATAGAATAGGCTACCTCCGAAAGCGAGGAATAATAACAGTGCCGATATCGATATATTAATGATGGCAAGCCCAGCAGGCTCTTTCCTTGTGTAGAAACTATGCTACCATATAACTAATATTTCAATAATTCAATATAAAATCTCTTACTTCGTGCGGACACGATTATAACGGCATGTGTAAGCCCAGGTCAAGTTTTTTGTAAGGTGCATAATCACCAAAACTAAAAAGAAGTATATTTAATTATCATACAAATTATTTATCTGTCTAATGTGTCTAATAAATCATACTTTTACCTAATACTGAATCCTATATTAATTTCCTCCCTGCTCGAGTTCCAACTAAAACCCTTTAAGGGTGATGATAACGTAAAATATCGTTACAATATATGATCGTAACAGCTGTTGTGCCGCGGAATATTCCATTTCACGGTATTTTCTGGAATATTCCTTAGCTGACATAGCTAAGACTAAGTATTCGTTCAAGACAGGAAACGAGATAGACGTCGACGCAGCATGATGCGTCTCGCTTGGCGATCGACGATAGGCTAAAGCCAAAATTGCTTACAAAGGGATTTTCGCAAACACAGTTAGCATCTGCTTTACGAAAATCAGTTTTAAAAGTACACTCAAAGAGAACGGGTTGGTTCCTCGTCTATTACTCGAAACAACGAATTATTGTACTTTTTTTTAATTGTCTTTTGAATAGATAACGAAAAGTTGCCGTTGTCTATAATAAATACTACCATTTTATATAAATTCACGTTTACACAATTTACTCGAGATCTATCTCGTTGTCGGCAAACGATCTCGAAAAATAATAACTTTTCAATATTATACCGAATACCGAATACTCTAATTACGCGGTACCGTCATAACACAGCTGAGAAAAGGTTAATTGAAAAGAAAATATGGTAGTGAAATTATTTTTGGCTGTCTTTGCAATCGTAATGAATACTATTGACCGTATACTCGTGATCGACATGCCATGCTATTTCCATTACAAAAAATCGGGTACGAGAACACATATTGACGGTCCACCACCATCTCGCAGGTATTGTGGATGATGTCATTGAAAATGAGCAATCAACGAGAATAATGAAGTAAGTTTCTTATACGAGAATGTTAAAATAAAACAGTTTTTAATGGTAAGTGAAAACACCGAGCGTTTTCACTTACCATTATTATAATGAATAGTTGAATAGTTTTCAAGAAATTTTTTTAATTTACTAAAAAAAAATCAGATATGGAGGGGGGCTCGGTTATCGACGACATGTTTAACCGGTGGAAAGGTAGACAAGTGCCTTTTTGGCTAAATTTTATTGGTTCTAATATTGAACATCTTTTATTGCAATGATAAGCGAACTTTTTATAAAAATCGTTTGTCATGGTTCAAGTGATAAGAACTTTTTTTCCAAATTTGGATTTTTTTTTTATACAATTGTAAAATCTTACAATATACGATTTTGCACCTGTTGCTTATTTAGTCTGATGTAAAACTGGCTAACTTTAAATGTCAATATTTCAGTAATTAAGTGGTGACAACCCTTGAGATTTGTCCTAAGTACGTTTATTACCCTATACAATAACATTATTCCATGTCAAATAAAAATCTTAGTTTACGCTGATGCAGTAGCTACCATAAGAGCGGAAAGTGTCTTTATACCATCGGAATAATGCAAATTGGAATATTAAATTGTTCTACAGAAATGGTTGCTTTTCCATCGTAAATTATAATAGACAATTTACGTCAGTCATTTTAACCAAGGATGCAAAGTAGAACATTGCATATGGTTTCCTCATAATTTTCCACTTTTTACAAACCTCTCTGATGAAGTATGATGGACAATTTTATTTTCCTCATAGAGGCCGTATCGAAAACGTGAAAACTAATAAGAAAGCGTCTGAGCTACCACATTCTGCTAGTTATTATATAAACGAAAGTTTGACAAAATTTAAATGATGAAGAAATTGAAAAATTCAAAATGCTTATTAAAATGCATTGCTTTAATATTTTTTGCCGGAAATCATGGTCAATAATGACAACTTATTCAGTAACTAATGTGACAAATTTTAGATCGATTACTCAAGTGATTCACAAATTTCACGTTTTTCGTCCTGCAAGCTAGAGCAATTTTTCTGTTTTAATTTTAATGTTCTTTCAATCTTGAACGCCTTCATCTATTTTAAACCAATTTTACATCGAACACTCCTTAACGTCCTTACATATGTGTACAAAGTTTTAGCTCGATTCCTTAATTTTTTTCAAAACTACATCAGCGACAAAATTTAAGTCGAGCCTTTCCTCCGATCTTGCCCAAACTCAATATTGAACACCGCTGAATGTTACTTCACGTTTATAACTTTATTTGGGAAGAACTATATAGCCTATCTAAAAATATGCGACAACAAGAATGCTTGAAGACACTTTATGAAAAACTAAAAATACCATTAAAATCAGAACAGCTGCATAAATTGTTACAGAAAGTATTTCAAAATTAGTTATATAAACGAAAGCATAAGAGAAATATATTATTGAAAAAAACGCGAATGCAAGCGCGCCGTTGATTGCGACCGCTGTAGCCTGAATTCAACGAAAAAAAACGTTACTACGAGGAAGCTGTGTGATGGTCAAATTTCTCTCACTCTTTCAATTTTTCGAAAATGTCTGTTAATGCTCTAGCTGATACAACATTTTATATATCTCGCTAAATACTTCTTTACAAATGTAGCTATTTTTAAGGACTTACGATATTGAATAAATTCAACTTAAGCTGAATCTGCAAAGAGGTTCAGATTTCATGGCATTATCAATTTTCGAAAAATAAGTGTGATCATTGTAATTTTCGTACACTTTGATCATTTGAATTGAATTTTTTCATAAACGTGAGGTCACGTTCACTGTGATCAATAATGAGGTCAGACAAGTTCGGCAGAAGCATTCTGATTTAGCGGAATTAAAAACTTTGTCACTACTTCCACAAATTTCAAAAAGTATAAGAAATCGAGTTCAAACTTTGTAAACATCTGTAAAGATGGTAAGGGATCATTTTCATGTAAAATTTCATCAAAATTGATGGAGATGCTAATATTGGATAAAACATTGAATTGTTTAATTCAAGATTGCTATAGCTCTCAAATCAAAGGCCTGAAATTTGGGACACACTTGAGCAAACGATGTAACATTTTTTAGACTCATTACAAAAGAAGTCCTCGCTATTGCTCACAATTTTCGTTAAAGTATATCTAAGCAATGAGATTTTAGAGTTGGTTTATTATTATTTCAATTTTGACTTTTTTAAAAATTCTCTATAAATATGGTTGTCGTTTGGTTCTGAATAAATAATGTGAAGAAAACATTTCAGTTCGTGACAAGTACTTTAATATTTTTTAGTAAAGTTCGTAGTATTCTTATTCAAGTGTCGAGATTTTCTACGTTCTTCACATTTATTGACGGCCTAACGATATCCACATTAAAAAATATAAACAAAATGTTGTTGATTCATTTCAAATCACTAAACTGGCTGCAGCCAAGACACCCGATTGGACTGTTATTTCGCAACGTGAGCTTCGCGTCGATGTCTACCTTGTACCATTTTTAATAAAATGCCGTGTAACAAATTCCAACCACGTGGGGGGGAATCCAGCGATTTTTTACGCGGTTCCTCGTCGTCTACGTCATTTCCGGCTAGCACCTCGATTGTGGGCGGAAGTTTGCTACACTTATTATTGTCTAAATCAGGTCCAATCAGAACCTTAATTCGTCCAACAAAGGAAAGAGTTGCTCCTTTGTCAAGTATTCCGATGCACAAATTGTTAATAACAAACAGAGTAGGATTATTATCTGCAATGAACCAGAATTTTGCTGGCCAAACGATCGAAATTTTACGAATATTTGTAGCAACAATGAATATTCCAGAATTGTAGCAAATGCGGCCGTTATCGCCATAAAGTTTTACTTGAATCGCAGCGTGATCTGTTTTCGCTGCACACAATTCGAAGTCCAACTGCAGAGGTCTGTATGTTCTTTCCTTGAACTCGAGGCAGTTGTCGTGTTTGTAGGTTACAGCGGTGTTCTTTTCTATCGCTGCGGAGAACTCATCCGTGAATGGTGTAGTTCCACTGGGTGATATCTTCTTAAATGTTTTCCTGCGAGCGCGACGCGTCTCCCTTGGAGTCATGGTTCAGACTGAACTCTGTACACACATACACATACATATTAATACAATTGCTAGGAGGAAGCAGAAGTGGGAGGAATTCGTGATAAGCCCCACCACCACGACAAGGTTTCCTCCGTGGTGGGGACACCTCCCCTCTTCCGCTCGGGGTCAAGAGCTTATCACTTGGCTTTTAGTTGAAAGTTAAAGCCGTTTAAAATTATCCGGTTATCCCCACTCCTACAGCCGTATAAAAATGTTGGGTTTTACTTTAAAAAAGCTTCGTACGGTTTATAGTTGAAAAAAAATGTAATTCCCAAAAACTACCTTGCAAACAAGTGCCTAGACTAGAATACCCCCAAAAACATTCGTGGAAGAAAGTTTATTTAATGCTCATGAGTATAATCTCCAAAGAACGGAGCTTAAATAATTATTCATTGGAATAATTGTAGTCAGTGGAATATTAATTTTTATCGCTTAATTTAAAGCATTTTAAAGCAGAAAATATCGCGCTCAAAAATAAAGTCCTCGATGAAGGATGTTAAAAATTTGATGTTTCCTACAATAGTATTATTAGTGATAATGGAGAGTAGAATATATATTTTCGTCGATTGGTCACCGTCGTAACAATAGTTCTAGCCAAGCTAATCCATCGTTGACAAGAGTAAATGCATCAAAAAATGTTGTTACACAATTACCGGAACCGAATTACTGGAACCGCACACTTTTTCGGTACCTTCTAACGGGTTCATTATGTCCGCGATATATTGACAACCTTAAATGTTCCAAAAAATCATAGGCGTTCTTTGAGGTTTCAACTACAAGTTTAATAATATCAGCATGTCATAGAAATGACATTTTTTTTGTTTGGCCATTTGTCAGTATTTTGTGCCTGTGTTCTGGTTTACCCAGTGTGGTGAAAATATTACTTTTTCGTGCTTACGAAGTGTCGGTATACGCTCGTATACCGACACTTCGTATAAGCGGTATAAGCGTAGCGCTCTAAATGCTGCCAAACAAAAGCAAGAGACAATTTGTTTTGAAAATCTGACCTTTGCAACATTTCATTTCGTGGAAGAAAATTATGTCAAATAAAAGTGTTAAGACCAGCCTGATCTATCAGGGGTACAAATTGAAAATGCGGGTTTGATAACAGATGGCGTTACTAACGCTATACGCATCAGGCAGTACTGTGACTATGTTCATGTCAAAGCTACGTCTTATAGCTTTAATTTTCAGTATGTGTCAATTTGTCGCAGTGTCAAATTCATAGTTTTTTTGAGCTCTCAATATGTCGAGTTTCGTGCCAACAAAACAGCATTTGCGGGAAGTTTTAATTTACTTCTTTAATTTGAAGAAAAGTGCTGCTGAAGCACATCGATTGGTCTCCGAGGCTTATCCGAGTCATGTTCCATCGGTTTCAACGTGCGAGAGATGGTTTGTGCGGTTTAGAAGTGGTGATTTTGACGTTGAGGACAAAGAGCGGCCGGGCCAAGTGAAAAAGTTTGAGAATGCTGAATTGGAGGCAATACTCAATGAAGACTCGTGTCAAACTCAACAAGAGCTCGCAGATTCATTGGGAGTGACACAACAAGCCATTTCCCATCGTATAAAAGCCCTCGGAATGATCCAAAAGCAAGGACATTGGGTGCCGTATGAGCTGAAGCCGAGAGACGTCGAGCGCCGTTTTTTTGCATGCGAACTGCTGCTCGAACGGCAAAAACGGAAGGGTTTTTTGCATCGCATTGTCACTGGTGATGAAAAGTGGATCCATTACGATAACCCGAAGCGCAAAAAATCATATGGTTACCCCGGCCATGCATCATCATCGACGGCCAAACCAAATATTCACGGCGCCAAGCTCATGCTCTGTATTTGGTGGGACCAGCTGGGTGTGGTGTATAATGAGCTATTGAAATCGAACGAAACCATCACAGGAGCACTATACCGAACTCAATTGATGCGTTTGAGCCGCGCACTCAAAGAAAAACGGCCACAATACGAGCAAAGACACGACAAAGTAATTTTGCAACATGACAACGCTCGGCCACATGTTGCAGCGCCGGTCAAAACATACCTACAAACGCTGAAATGGGAAGTCTTACCCCACCCGCCGTATAGCCCAGATATTGCTCCTTCCGATTACCACCTTTTCCGATCGATGACACATGGCCTAGCTGACCAGCGCTTCCATTCTTACGAAGAAGCCCAAAAATGGGTCGATGACTGGATAGCAGCCAAGCCGGCCGAATTTTTTCGCGACGGTATCCGTAAATTGCCAGAAAGATGGGAAAAAGTTGTGGCTAGCGATGGACAATACTTTGAATAATTCATTTGTTACCATTTTTTCAGAATAAACGTTCAAAAATAGAAAAAAATCCCGCATTTTCAATTTGTACTCCTGATAGAATATCATAAAAAGCGCATCAGCTATCGCTTTGTTATTCTTAAACAACTGTACAAAGTTGTCAATTGATCAAAAGTATCAACTCCGCCTTTGGTTGAATTATAAAAATCAATTATTTCTCATTTCCCGGATGGGGCGGTTATAACTTTATTGTGCCAAGTCGACACTAAAAGAAGAACTTTATTCTTCTTTTAGAGCAAAAAGGCAAGAGATTAATATTTTTCTCGTTGTTGTGTGCATTACGTGTTGTTCCGACTGAGGTTGGCTTCGTATATGAAGGTGGGATCTTCGATTTATTCTTTCGGATTGTCCCTATGGCATGAAGTCCGTACTCGTTGCGCATTTTATCACATATATTGATAGTGGTAAACCAATTGTCAAAGGTTGCGGTACCATTTGTTTGAAAAATGGATTCGCATAAAACTCGAACGTAATACTCAGAAATCTTTGCGTTCCTATGAGGGGTTACTCGGCCAGCATACGGAATCGCATTGATGAGTTTTAACGTCAATCAAGCTGATAATATTCAGGCCGTAACGAGCAGGCTTGTTATTGATATAAACTCTTGCACGAGAATTGCAAAGAAATTCTAACAATTGTTTATCAGTACTGGCATTATTTGACATCGTGTAATTATTTCGTCAACCTTCAATAAATTTTTCCCATAAATCCCTTATCGGTACAAGCCCATTAGATGCCCGTTTTTCTTCGCGGGTTACTTTGTCGCCAAATATTAGATTTGATCCAAGAAACTCAAATCGTTTTACAGACACCACACTTACAAAGAAATTTTTACCCAACTCCAAAGACCATAAGGTGGTAATATTGGTATGATTTTGCTTCCGAACTCCCGCTAAATATAATAGCCCTAGAAAAACTTTAATTTCGATCAAATTTGTTTCACCCCTATAATTAGAATCACCTCTTGCTACACTGTGACGTGCGATCTCTTCGTTTGTATGGAGCACTACACTCTCAAGTATTATACATCCGTAAACAGCACAGACCACGCGTCAATAGGTTTTCCTATATTCAATGCATTTCCGATGGGGTTCGGAAGTTCATGGAAGATCGACTTCCTCGTATCTCACCCGCATTCAGTGTTTACTTGAATACATTTTATCCACAAATAACGCTCTTTCTTTCAGCATTATCCGATACAGCTTCTGCGTCATGGCTCGATTCCGAATCGGAAAACTCATCACATTCCTCTTCTTCTTCCTGATGATCTTCTTCGATCCAATCCTCATCCTCAGAATTTTCTCCGCCGAAATATTCCACTTGTTTGCGAGGACAAAATGACGCCATAACCTCTTCGCTGGTTCTCATAGCCATTTTCGCTTTTATTTACTCAACACTTTCATGAAAATTTATATTTTTAGTCAAAAAACAGAATTGAAGAGAAAACATTTTTTTCGTGAAGTCTGATTTTACATACGTTTCCAGAACACATGGATCGTTTGCGTCCTCGATAGATTTTTGCGGCTTGCCAGCTGGAGCTAAACTAACCTATTCCGGCGGGCCTATGGCAGTGAACTACCCCTACCCCGAACTTTTTTACAGTACGCAAACGACACATGTGTTCGATTCCAAGGTTATTTTTGTAACAGTAGTGTTGTTAGTAATATTTAAAGAAATTATATCAATTTTGATCAATTGGTCAAAGCTGTCAAATGGTTAGGTTAAACAATTATTTGTGCAACAATAGTGTTGGTTCTGACAGAATACCAAGTTTACTTTTTCGTCGCCTTTTAAATATTAGTTTCGAATAGATAAAGTCAAATAATAACACGATTATCAATGCGCCGGAAAGACACTGCGCGTGGACTCGGCGTGTACAACATGGCGATCTTTCTATATCCGTTTTCGGTGGAGGTTAAGGTGATCCTGGGAAAATTAATCCCGTAAAATTGATCCTGGGAATTGATCCTTGGATAATTGATACTTGACATAATTGATGTCGGAAATTTTTCCGAGTCCCGTGATCGACACGTATGCATGTGCAAATACCGCCCTCGTCCCCTGGACTGATGTGCGATGCGCTCCCTTGCAGTCTCTGTCAGGATCGCAGCGCACGCGCGAGTTATTTATGCATATCGCGCGGCGCGCTGTAGACGGGAAACAGATCGGCGAAACATAATAGCTTCTCTCTGCATTCGCCTGGGGATATCATTATTGACAGGCGTAGACAGGGAAAGGGCAAATGGACTTTGCACAGGAAGAAGTGTTGAGTCCAGAATAAGCTGCCCTCCTCTTCTCCTGCACGGGGTTTGCGAATCCTGTCCAGGCAAGGAGAACGGCAGTCTTCTCTTGACAATCAGAGTCGTAATCGCTTTTAGAGAACCTCCGCATTGGTGCCCTGCATAGCACCCTGTAAAATCTCCGGTTTATAGTTTTGGGACTGCGGGATCCATTGCCACGAGTCAAATACGAAACACTGTGAGTAGGCAACGTCGCACATCAGTCCCCCACGTTAAAACAACTGAATCCCAAAGACAATTATAAACGACAATCATAAAACAATAACGTGTGGTATTAAACTACCCGCGAAAAACATTATTGTGCAGCACATTATAATTATAACAAAATTGTAAGTGATTACACGTGCGTGCGCGCGCGCGTCTGTGTGTGTGTGTGTGTGTGTTTTTTGTGGGTAGGTGGAAATCTTCAAAAAAACTCTAGGTAACCCGCGTTACCTAGGAGTGTGGGATTTTTACCTATTAAAACCACCTCCCTTCGTCCCTGCCTTGTGCTGCCCCCCGCGGTACCGCCGTCAAGCATTACTTCGCACGGCAAGGGATCGGCTACGGCCGCGTAAGGGTTTTAATCTGGCTCATGTCTTTGCCGTTCTTCTGTGCGCAACGTCTTCTAGACTGCCGTTGCAAAGTCCTCAATACTGCTCCATGAATCTGCTGCATCGAGCATGAGTTTCACGATGTTATCCGGAGTAATCCGTTCGCTGAGATGCTCCTGAAGCTGTTCTCGCTCGTTGTTAAAACGTGGGCACATAAAAAATACATGCTCTGCGTTTTCGGCAACGTTGCAAGCTGGGCAGTCCTCACTGTCGTCCAGCTTAAATCGGTGAAGGTATTTCCGAAAGCAGCCATGGTCCGTTAGAAGCTGGGTAAGATAAAAACCTACCTCCCCATGGTTGCGGTTCACCCACGCCTCAAGCGACGGAATCAGCCGATGTGTCCATCTGCTCTTAGGCGACTCGTCCGAGCGCTGCTGCCATTGCAGTAGTGACGCTGCCTTTTCCTCCTTGGCAATAATCTCCTTGTCGAGTGGAGTCCGCCGAGCTCGGGTGTAGATCCTGCTCCGCTCGTCTGCAAGAATTTCCAGCGGTGGCATGCCAGCCACTACACATACTGCCTCGTACGATATGGTGCAGTACCCGGCAGCAACTCTCAGAAGAGTTCCGCGGTATACCGACACCATTTCTCTTCGGTATGAAGCCACCTTAAGTGCCTCGTGCCAAATCGGCGCAGCGTACAACAATATCGATGTTATAACTGTTGCAAGCAGTGTTCTTCTCGCCTGCTTGGGCCCTCCGATATTCGGCATAAGTCGCGCTAGTGCCGCGCTGACTTTTGCACCTTTAGCAGCCACGTTCTCAATATGCTGTTTGAAGCTGAGCCTTGCATCCAGCATCACTCCGAGATACCTAATATAAGGTTGCGACGTGATTTTGCAATCACCAACGTCCAGAGTGATGGTTTCGACTTTCTTCCGACTCGTAAAGAGCACGGCTTCAGTTTTATGGTGCGCAAGCTCCAGACCGACTGGATGCATCCACTTTCTTACGGTGTGATATGCCTCTTCGAAGGTGCAGTTAACCTCTTCAAGGGTCTTGGCCGTAATGACTAGCCCTGCGTCGTCGGCAAACGCCACCAGCTCTGCTCCCTGTGGTAGCTGCATCTTTAGCAACGCGTCATACATCAGGTTCCACAGCAGCGGCCCCAGAACCGAGCCTTGGGGAACTCCTCCCGAGACTTCATAATACACGGGACCATTCTTTGTATCGTACATCAAGCGCCTCCCGCAGAAATAGCTCTTGATCATCGCTCTCAGGTAAGCTGGCGTTCCCAGTTGATCTAATGCCTTGCATATACTATCCCATCTGGCTGAGTTGAATGCGTTTTTAACATCCAACGCAGCCAGCAAGCAGTATTTCTTGGCTCCTCGAGTCCAGCGCGCTCCGGAGATTGCATCCTTCGCGGTGGCTACTACGCGGCCAATGGCTTCGATGGTTGACATGCCCTTCCGGAAACCGTATTGGTTTTCCGCGAGGCCATTTCCGACAGAGGCATCGATTCGATTGGTAATAATCCTCTCGAGGAATTTCCCGGCTGTATCCAGCATGCACAAAGGTCGATACGCCAAGGCTTCCTCCGGCGATTTGTTACCTTTAAGGAGCAGCACGAGTCGCTGTCGCTTCCATTGTACCGGAAATGTTCCCTCTGAGAGGCACGAGTTGTACATCTCCAGGAACAGTTCTGGCGCAGCTTCTATGGCTGATTTTAACGCCGTGTTGGGGATGTTATCCAAGCCTGGCGCCTTCGTATTTCCCACTCTCCTGGTGGCCCGGAGTAATTCCTCTTGAGTAATAGGAGGGACTACGTCACTCTCGTCCCGCGGCACTGGGTAGTCGTACTCTGGTTGCTTGGGAAACAACACCGCGACAATTTTTCCTAGTTACGTTGGGCAAGTGGGCTGCTGCCGGGACTGCGTTTTGATCGTTGACATAACAACCCTATATGGTCTCCCAAATGGGTCGTTGTTAACTTCCGCCACAAGCCTGATCCATCCCTCTCTCTTGCTATGCTTGATAGCTTTAGCGAGTTCGGACCGTGCCTCCTTGAAGGCCATTTCCAGTTGCGGAAAGGTTGGCCTTTTTCGGGCTCTTTGGGCGAGTCTCCTGGCGTGCTTACATTGGGCACGGAGCTCAGCAATCGTGTCGCTCCACCAGTATGCCGAAGCGTGCTGGTTTCCATTGCCGCGTCGCGGCATGGCAGCGTCACATGCCCTCACGACAGCATCCATGACCTGCTTGGTCTTTTCCTCTGCTGTTTCTGCGGTGATTTTGGCATCGTCCATGCAGGCACATAGGGAGTCTTGTCGAGGGCGTTCGCCTTCCAGCGGATGGTTTTGGCCTGCTTCGATACGCGGTTTGCACACATCGATGGCGGCTGTATCAGCCATGCGATGGCACAGTGTGCAGATCTCCGTTACCTGCCAGCAGTTGCTCTTTACAAGCCCTGGGCTGTCAAATGTCAGGTCGTTGCGACTTTACCGTCGTTGAGAAGCGTGAGATTAAGCACCGAGAAAGCCTCAAGAAGAGCTCGCCCTCGGTCTGTCGTCCGTTTGCTGCCCCATTCCACGGCCCAGGCGTTGAAGTCCCCGGCGATGGCGACTGGGTGTCGGTTGCTGGCATCGTTGACCAATCGGTCCAAGGTCTCCTCATACTCCTGCTGCGTCAGTCGAGGCGGCATATAACAGCTGTATATATGCACACCGTTAACTTTCGCGCGCACGAAATATTCTGCAGGCGTTTTCATGATCTTCTGGATAGGGCGGCTACCGCAAGCCCAGATAGCAGCTGAGCCTGTTGTATCCGCCCTCCAGGAAGGGCCTGACCTATTTCGGTATTGTTCCGAAATTATTGCCACATCAATGTCCTCCCGCACCGTCTGCATGAGCAGGTCTTGTGCTACCTCGCAGTAGTTGAGATTTATTTGCAAAAATCTCATTTCCTCTTCCTTTGTTTGTGTTTCTCGAGGGCCAATAAATAGACCGGGCACTGGCTGCTTCCAGTTCCGTGATCTACCTTCTCAGCACCTTTCTCCTTGCAGAGCATGCAGGTAGGCACCTTTTCGCACTTCTTAGCGAGGTGACCCTCATCTCCACAGCGCAAGCACTGCTTTGAGCGGTGTGCACCTTTACAGCTCTGCCCTCGGTGGCCAAAATCGTGGCATCTGAAACACCTTAGGGGCAGCTGGCTGTTGTCTCGCTCGCGGATGCGACACACTGTCCAGCCGATCTTCACTTTCCCCAGTTCCAGGGCTGTTCTCGCAATTGCTGCTGGGAGACTCACAACGGCAGTTTGCGTACCACCGTATGCCTTTCGCAGCGATTTCACTGCCGAAACTGTGATGCTTTTGGCATTCAGCTGCAATGCCAGCGCTTTCGCGACTTCCTCTTTGTCTGCAACTTCGTCGAGATCTCTGATCTCGAGTTGCATTTCTTGGGTCCATGCACGGACCTCCGCACGGTCCCCAAGGAACGCCTTCATCGAGTCCTTAAGCTCGTGCGTCGGCTTTGCCGCGGTGCGGCTCAGGACCACGAGCAAATCGCCCCCTGCCGTTCGCCGAATTTTCTCGACGTCAGTGGCAATGCCCTTTAACGTGTCATCCGTGCGCATTTGGCGCAGGATGTCGCCATACAACTTGCTTTCACCAGCCTTGATGACCAGGGCATCTGGTCGAGGGGGCCTCGGGCGTGGGGCCCTCTTCTTTTTTCCTACTCTCTGGCACGCTGGGTCTTCTGACGCCAGTGTCGGTCTACTGCTTTGCGGCGTGGGAGTGTTCAATACCGCCGCCTGGAGCCTTTGCTTATGCTTCTGCTTCTTACCGGCTGGCCTGAATTCTCGCGGGGTGGATGAACCCCTGCGAGGCTTGCCGCTCTGCGCTTCCAGGCCCGGTGTAGTCTGCATAGTTGCAGACGGCGGCACCACTGCCTGTTGATGCATACTTTCCGGTGCTCCCATTGTTCTGTAGCTGCTTCGGCATGCAGCTATGAGCCGTTTGATTTCTTTATGGACGTTCATCTTGCCCTCCGTATACTCAGCAAGTTTGTCCAGTCTGCTACCGAGGCGCTCATATGCCTCGAGCTTCTTCTTCCTTGTCGCGTCGATGCTGGCTGTGGCCAAGTTGACCACCACAGTCGCACTGCGGTCGTTGGATGACAACGCCAGGGAGCCCGCTTGCTCACTCCCTGCCGCCGGTACTGGGGTTCCGAGCCCCTGCACCGTAACCGGTACAACACTTGTTGAGTTCTCCATTTTTGGTTTATTATTCGGGGTTCCTTCCCCTAGTCTGTTTGGTCCGCGGGAGGAATAGATATATCTAGCAGGCGTTCCCCTATCCGCCACCTGGGGACGCGCCACGTAGGGGTTACAGACTCCCCCTGTGGTGTGTGTGTGTGTGTGTGTGTGTGTGTGTGTGTGTGTGTGTGTGTGTGTGTGTGTGTGTATGTGTGTGTGTGTGTGTGTGTGTGTGTGTGTTGAGAATTTCTTGCCTGATGATTTGTGAGATCTGAAAGACATCAAAAGAGAATGAGTTCTCACTCACGACAGCTGTGAAATAACCAGACGAACCATGTAGCCAGAGAAAATGATGTTTATTATCCATTTTCCTTCACTCAACTACAAAAATATATATATAAATAAATGAGAAATTATTTTACAGTACATTAGTTAGCCGCACGTACAATTATATTAATTGCGTGCCGATAAATAAATGTGAGAGAAGCGTGCAGCAGTCCACGCTGCAAGGCACGCCACAACGTGAGACTATTGAGTATGCACAAATTGAGTTTTCTCCACTTCATCTTGATTCAATTTATGTAAATTATTAAGTTGCCTGCTTACCGTTTAATTTAAGTCCTGTTGGGTACGTTTTGAGTGTGAGAAGGTCCGATGAAAGCAGTGAAAAAAACGATGATGAGAAGACACTGGTGTTGTGTTCTTGGCGGTTTTGACGAGAGTAGCGAAAAATATCAAGATGGCTGAGCTCTTCAAGGGCGTCGTTGGGCGACGCCGCTGTCAAGCGAGAGATAGATTATAGTCTCTTGCTTCAGTTGAGTGTCCACGAGTTGCTGCCCCGGCTGCACGCACGTCATCCGAGCGCAGCACATCACTAGCAGCATCGAGCTACCGCACGGCAGTCATAGTGGCTGTGCGTCAGCTGATTCCTCAACAGTATGAGTGAGTGCTCTTCTTTATTACTAAATACGAATTTTGTTCTTTCAACCTGTAATATTCGCATTCCTGATTTTTTGTTATTGCATGCAACCTTCCAGCTTCGAGAGACCGAGTCTGTTTAGGGGCGGACAGCATAGCACCGATCCCACAAAAATAAAGAATAAACCCTCCGTTTCACGCAGGGATTTGTAACGTTTCGCTACAAGGCCTTCACCTCGGGACGTAACACGTACGTGTGTGTATGTAAACAAATAGGATCGATCGACCAAGCAACTGCGGGTCTATTTATGAGTAGTCGTCTGTGAGTCGTGAAAGATGCGACTCCAATTTTTTAAAGTGAGAGATCTGCGTTGCAATTAAATTATAAAGGATATATTATATATATGATAAAACATGAAAGTAAGAGTAAAGTGATAAGGTGGTGCGCGAATTATAAAAAAGAATGTAATAGACGATGTTGGATTGCATCTTTAAAGAAAAATAGTATCGATATAATTGTTTGAATTTATATAATATATTGTAATTTAATGTAATGTAGTGAATAAATTATATGATGTGATATATAATGTTTTAGGAACTGTTATAAAGGAAATTGAGCATAGTCATGCTCCGGATGTGGCAGCAATTGAAACTCGTAAAGTAGTGGAAGTAATATGTAAATGAGCGACAAAACTGAATGAGAATACTGCAAATATTATATCAGACGCTGTTGCTAGTACTTGTGACTCTGCTGTTACGCGATTACCTCATGTATATTGTTTGTTAAAGTTTTTAAGATAGTGCGGGAAGCCGAAGAATAATAATAATAATATAATAATCCGACACCATTGAAGAAATTATATCATATATACCTGAAGAATATGTTGTGAAAAAAATGGGAAAAATCGTTATTGTATGAGTCACGTGGCGCTTGGCGAATATCAATGTTTACTATTAATGTAAACTTGAATACGTTAGAGACGTGTGGATCTTGGTTCGCCGATGGGACATTTTCTATGGTTCCAAGTACATTCTGTCAATTGTATACGTTTCATGCGATTGTAAACAAAGTAGTTGTGCCATTTGTGTACGTGTTGCTCCCACATAAACGTATACGTACATACATACGAGTAGTGAGTGTACATCTTTGCTCCATCCCACTCCTATCCCCACCACGCGGCTACCCCCACCACCCCACTTTTCCACCGCCACGCTACCCACTCTGCTTAACCAGTGTCGCTAACGTGGAGATGGTAAAGTGAGGTGGTGTGGATACCCTGGTGAACACGGAAGAGTAGAGATGAGAGCAGGATGGAGCAAAAGTGTACGCATACGTGGAATAAAATTTGTAACTCATCCTTATGTTGGCTACATCTACGACGACTCTCCAGGGTGACGGACACAATATTTACTCCATAGCACACACACACACACATGCTCTCTCTCTCACTCACCCACTCATCGGCATCCGCAGCTCAGTGACTGACAAGGAAAGGTACTTTGGTGTCCCCCTCCGATTTTAATGCAACTCACGTATGTTGTAGAGCATCGAAAACTAAAAGACACGTATTTTTTTTTATCGGCGGAAAAACATTTTTAAGGGGTGAAATCGCCCTTCAAAAATAGCATGTCAAGGGGTGATTTTGCAGTTTCACCCAGAAGGCGTCAACCGATTTTAATAAAACAAAAACTAAAATACTCCTCATTGGAGACAATAAAAATTCCACGTGGAGTTGAAGAAAAAAATTCATTTTTAGGGGTGAAACTGCATAATCACCCCTATTTTTGAAGGGCGATTTCACCCCTTAAAAATGTTTTTCCGCCGATAAAAAAAAATACGTGTCTTTTAGTTTTCGATGCTCTACAACATACGTGAGTTGCATTAAAATCGGAGGGGGACACCAAAGTACCTTTCCTTGTGAGTAATACGAATTACTCGCATGGTGCGTGGGCACCGTCAGGGGTAGGCATCCGTATACCGATTAAGGTATCACTGCCGTACGCTTCCTCGATCCGGTCTTGATCTCCGGCCTCGTCAATAGCATGATCGAGGCCGAATGCCACACACTTCACAAGCAATACAAAGGTAAAATAGCTGCTGCCAATCGACGTATATTGATTCCTCGAAATCGACAAGCAGCACCTCGCAGCACCCGTCATCATCCACGTCGATGATCTCCCCGCGCACAGCCCTTTGATGCCGCACAACGACACATGAGGCACCGCAAATCGCCTGACACACAAAAGCCATGGCTAACGCAAAGATATCGTACCGCAGATACATTTTTTAATTGTTCGTTTATACTTCGGTGTGCACTGCTAAAGACAGACTGAATGTTCAGGATCCTGCTGGCGGAGATCACAGAGTTTGAAAATAACAAGCCCTCCTCTGAATTATAACTAGGTGTCCAGCGCTCTGAATGCAACGACAGCGGTTTTGCACGTGCGTACCGCTTTGTGCTGTGCTCCTCGCGCAGCGCTTGCTCTGTAGTAAAAGATGCAGAATATGATACCGTACCGCGAGAGACCTCGAGTTTAATTTATATATAATTATAAAATAAGAGACACAGTAAGACGATGTATTTGTTTTTAATTAATCAATATTTTATTTAAATCACTTTACACATATTTACCGTCGCATGCAACATCCCTGCCTACGCAGTAATCTTCGCTCGGAGATTTCTCGGCCGTTAAATTTATTTTTAGCACTGTCCGATCTTCGAGAGGCAAAAGTATTGTAATATTCACGTACTATTCTGTAATTTTTCATTACATCATCGCTAAAGAGATTATTAAATCGCGACATGGTGAAGCCGCATGACATAAGATGCACGAATACGATACAAAATTGTCCACATCCATCCGACGTATTACTCTGTAGCTGCTTAAGGCCGTACCGATAGAACTTGCAGTTTCTTCGTAGTCGTGCGAGATGTTGCGGTATAACCGGTGGTAGCCCGTAGCTATCAAAGTACATTGCTTTTCCATGATGGTTAACGTACATGGCGATTTAATGTTCTCCAGGTCTGTCGTGGTTATCCGTGTTAACTACGAGTCCGGCCGGAAACGATAATACACGAGGAATTTTGTCAGCTGGGTATACACCAACGGTTAAAAGTGGTAGATACTGCAGACTCTCGTAGATTTGTCTAGTGTTCATGCTGAACACACAGTCGATGAGTAAATGATGACCTATACGCTTGGAAAGACGTATATATATGCAAAATTTATTTCACAGCATCGTCGATCGTGTCACGACTACATGGTGAACATTTCTCCTCTTTCTTATTCTCTTCCTCTTCGTCTGCCGACCAAACATCCATGTATGATTCTTCTTTTAATCGGTGCTCGCGAAGCCAATTTTTTATTTGGAAAGCCTGGCGCATTGCACAATGCGAAGACACTGTATCGTTTATCATAGCGTGTCCGAAGCATTTTCGCAAAGATTTCGGCATAAATGTGTACGATGGAGCGCCCTCCTCGTCCTCCAGGTTGGAAATTTCACGACTCGTGATATCGCAAAGAAGTATAGCCTTCTCGTGACCGCGTGTATAGATACGTCTTGATTTTCGCAAAATTTCACGCAAGTTAACGTATGCTTGTTTATAGCTCACATCGCCCTCGTACCATTCAAGACCGTGAAAATATTTCGAGAGAAAATGATTCTGGTTTCTCGAATGCTGCGGTAATTCGTCAAAGTGGCACGGTGGTGCGACGATCCAATGAGCAGAGTACGGTCTATCCACTGCTACCACGGCAATTTCTTTCCAAATAAATTCCGAGTCTTTACCACGCATTCCCTGAATATCCACGACGATATTCATTTTCACGTCTAATTTGTACAAATGCTCAAGTTCGACTGATTAGTTACTCACAGAGACGCTTCTACGTATCTTAACACGAAACAGTTTTATTCCGACATCAGCACATTTTTCGCTTACCCGATAAAATCCACCATTACCTGCCGAGAGGCATCGATTTCAAGGATTATCATATTCCGCGTAGACTACACAATTTATCGTTGAAGCTAGCGCATCCTCAAATCGTACCTCTATTCTCACACTACCGTGCTTTATTCAATTCCAATGTAAATTGCTGTTCGCCGAAAGATCGGGTGTCAAATCAAAAGAAAACACACAGTATCCATCGCGATAATTATCGCGATCGATCGAATTACCATCGTTCAAGAAATGTATTGCAGTTCCCAAAAAAAAACGTTTGAAAAGCATCTACATATAGATGATTTTTCGTGAAATCAGGTTGTAACAGATTCGAAGGTATTTGTAATTTGTAATTTTGGAAATTGAATGGATTCATACTGAAGTCGCCGTTAAACGCTTTGTTATCGACAAAACTGATAATTATACGCTTCGGCAATTGACCTAGCACGATATTATTGGTAGTCTCTCCATGAACACCGGAGTGTATTGAAACGGCCTTTACCTCGACTCTCGTAAGAGGATATTTAGCCGTAGATTTTGCCAGAGTGCTAGCATGCGAGAGCAGTACACCAGGCGCTATTTTTGTTCTACGAACGAGAAGCGATGCCTCGAGAATATTTAAGCCGCATTGACCATTCTTTGTATCTCCCACAAGGCAAAATGAATGTAGACTGCACCAGCCGTAGACACATCTCGACACCGTATTGAGACGTACAAACTAGCTAATAACGCGCGGTGCACACACTAAAGCATCGCTACCGCGCGTTACGCGCACCAAGTAAGATCGGCCTATACTCGGCAACTCATGACGCTCGGTACGCACACAACAACGCACCGCTATCGAGCCGTCACTCACACCATTAGGCCGATATATCGGTGACCAAGTCCCGTTATTCCGTTTGAAAAATACAGGCAACGGAGTATTAAAAGGCCAACGACGATTTTAAAAATGACGTACCAGTGGGCTACAGGACATGGGCTACAGGACCGCCACCAACTATAGTGATACCGAAAGCATGGGCCAGCTGGAGGGGATTCTGGTATAAAAAGACCAGAATTTCGGCACTCGGGGAACAGTTTTGTTCGCAGGTCCCAACGCAGGTCCCAACGCAGAAGTCCAGCTACCAGGAAGGAAGAGCAACCAACCCTCGCTAGGTGCAGCCGCACTGGTACCAAGAGAGCCCAGCTGTAGTACCTGACACACATACTTGACGGGAAGCAGCTGAGTCGGTGCTGCGTTCAAGGCCGACGCACCGTAGACCCAAAACATCAACAGAGCGGTCTATCTCTGTCTCTCTTCCTCACACTAGTAGCCGCGGACGGAGCTATCTAATACACTATATCAGAACAGTCTATTCTCTCTGACACAAAAGACTCTTCGAAATATTTTTAAAAAAAAACGAAGATATAATCGGTCCATATCGAAGAATAGGGAATTATAATAGCATAGTTAGGGATGCGATCTAAATATTACTCAGGGAAAAGACACCGGGCGATAAATCAACAGGGGACGCCCCTGATGTAGCTGCACGTGCACTGAAAATGCATTTCACCAACGCCAGAGCATAGCGGCGGTCGGGTGGACGCGCAAGTCAGCCTTTTAAAAAAAACAACAATGTATTAGCAGGGAACTCCACGCTCACCAACGGGTCGGTAGCAAGTATAGAACGACTCAGTGATATTCGCGACTCTAGGAGCGGCAGTCGGTTAGTTACCGACGATACGCGCACTAAGAATCCCTTACCCAAGGAACGCAGCGAGTCGATAAATTTCTCGACCAACATTTAATTTCACTATTATCAATGATACGATTAGTTTGCAAATATCTTTGCGTTAGGGACTATAGAATTATCAATGTTTTCTCGCATATATTAATATTCTTTCAAATTACCCGCGGACACGATTATAAATGCACTCGTGTGCCCGGGATTAATTTATTGTAAGGCGCGTGGTAGCCATAATACCAACAGAAAGGGTTAGAGAATTGAATTTTCTATTTATTTTTCTTGTATCATACAATTTCTACTTGTTTCTCTTGGAATAAACCCTACTTTTGCCTACTACAAAAGCCTAAAATTACTTTCCTTCCTGCTCGAGTCCGAACAAGCCCTTTAAGGGTAATGTTAACGCTTAATACCGTTACAGTATAATGGGAATCGCTCCTGTTTGAATATATGGTAAGGCAGATGACCGAGCAAGTCAACCGTTTTGTCGACATTTAAAAATTGTTTTCTCTTTACAAGACCCGTATTTCCCGATGTCATATCATCCATTTTTCAGGGGTATCATCATCCCAGAGAACACTCGTGGAATGCGAATTTTTGGCGGCTGGACCGTAATTTAAAAGTGTTTCTATGTACGCTTGATAAACGTAGGCATTATTTGGAGGTGAAACTAGTTTTTGATTCAGGTATACATCCACCTGATTAAACATAGCATGCAAGAGATTGTTCACAGAGCCGGTACTTAGAAAGAGATGTTGTTTTCACTCTCAGACAGAGCATAGTATGCGCGAGATCGATATATTCATCACCCTGTCCAGGAATAACAAATTCAATACCTGAATCATCTGTTAGCGAAGAAATTGGCTTATAATACACCCAATTCGAGCCTTCGATAGTAGTTTACGTCGATAGGAGTAAAAATAATTCAAATTTCGATTTAAGACACTCGCACGAGTGCGCATGTAGAAGTCCATCTTGTTTCAGCTATCCAAAAATATCTGCAACCATTCGTTTACGAGTCTTCTTTTTCTTATTGTTCTTATTATTCTTCTTCTTCTTGTTTATTACTTTTCTCTTTATTACACTTTTATTTTTACGGGAGGTACGTCGTGGTTTACGTTCATTCGATAAATGAGAAGTTCGCAAAATTTTGCGATTTTTATAACCAGACCCCCGCATGAGAGTGTCAATTTTTTCAGAGGCTTTGCATTACAGATTACTGTTTGATTCTCGCCCTCTCTCGCGAATAGCGTCTTTCACAGCTATGATTCTATCGAGGATATCGCAGGCTACGTTTACACCAGCTCGCAATGCCTATTTTCAAACTGCTTTAGCGCCCTTCGTTAAAAGTGGTAACACTCGACGGAACAGGCCCCCGAGAAAGATGCCCATACCGTGTCCTCGTTGATTAGGTGTTCCGATATAAACATGGCTAATACCGCCGTACCCGCGACGGCCCCATCCGTGCTGCACACTGTCAATATCATCCATAGCGGCGTAATCAATCGTGGGAAATTTTGAAATGGAGTGTCACAGTCAACGTTCCCTATTCGAAAGGTATAGGATTTTCAAACTCGTCGCTTGCATTGATCTCGATAGTGTGTAAATTGTTGTGCAAGAGAGGTATATATCGTGGCGTTGAAAACGATTAAATTTTTATCGAATCATACTGACAATCCTCAGCATCAATGGGAACAACTCGTAAGAGGGGTGTTTGTACATCGCCTGTAACATAGCTCTCGCAGATATCGGTGTATAGGAACATGCTGCCTGGTATAGCACTGGTGAGAGATGCAGGCCTCGACCCTGTGTATTCGCAATGCGGTTCTATCATTACAGACCTGCAGGCCTCTTCCTAGAATCCTAGTAGCCTTGCGATAGCGGGTGATACGCGAAAGTCGTGGTATCGTAGATCGTCGCATACGCGCGCCACTTCGACCCGCCTGCTCGGAAGCGATATAAAGCACAAATGACCGGCCACGTGAGGTAACTTATTTATACTCTCCAAAAGAGCGTCTATAGAGCGATAAACACCAGGTGGGACTTGATCTTTATCAGCGCGTCTCCGTGTTAAAAGACTTAAACCCGATAAATCATAATCACCATCCTCAAAAGTTACGAGATTTCCTACAGTAGGAACATGTAAAAGAGTCATCGGATAAGCAATTTCCACAAGAGAAACAAACCATTCTCCGTGCAAACTTACCTGACGCGGTAATTTTGTAATAAATTTCGTCGTCGTATTATTCAGAAAATACTGCATACTACTGTTGCTCGGTAGTACGACAAAGAAAGAGCTATCCTTAGAGCTCATATTTACCAGGGACGGTGATTCCGAGCGTTCTTCCTCTTTGTCCTCTTCTTCTCTTGCGTCTTCTCAGATGACGGAGGCACTCATACTCGCGATAATTCTGTCTCGTAGAAAATACCGTCGATAGTCTCGTTATTCAGATCGTGTAAAATATACACGAATGGTTCTCGATTCACTAATATTCGTTGAATCTTGAATAAATCGTTACTCCAACCATGCTCATATCCTTCCACGAATGCTGCTTTAGCTGTACTGTAACGGTATTTTAAGTTATCATTACCCTGAAAGGGTTTTAGTTCGGACTCGAGCAAGGAGGATATGAATACAGGCTTTAGTATTAGGTAAAAGTAGGGTTTATTAGACGAATGTAATAAATTATACAGATAAATGTTGAATATTATGATTACAGTTAAATTCACTTTTTTTTACTAAATTTTGGTGATTATGCACCTTACAAAAAACTTGCCTCGAGCTTACACATGCCTATATAATCGTGACCGCAAGAAGTAGGAGATTTTATTTTAAATTATTGAAATATTTTCTCTGATGGTATGGCAGTATTGTTTCTACACAAGGCAAGAGAGAATGTTATCCTACCGGGCTTGCCATCGATAATTTACCTATGTTGGTTTTGTTTTTATTCCTCGCCCTCGGAGCTAGCCTATCCTATATCTATATCGAGTGGACCGTCGTGGGGACGGAGCTCTCGCTCGAGCTTTCCTGACTACGCTATCTACTCGCTGGCCCCGCCGCTGCTGTGGTGAAGGCGTTAGCGAGATGCATCTTCGGTGCATCGGCGCATCAGAACGACGACAGGAGCGTCTCTAGCTAGATTTTGAGGTGTTTTTTAAGTCCCTATGGATTTAATATAATTTTATCCATACCACACTGGTTTCTTTTCGAGGTGAGATCTCGTTAACTCGGATGCTGGGCTATTTGAACGACTGGTGGCTCAGGGGTTGGCCTTGGAAGATGTTCGTTTTAGCGGGCTCAGAGGTATCAAGCCTGGTCCTTGGAGTAGTGCGGTTTAAGATGCTCCTTCTTTGGTTGGCTAGGTGGTTTTCTTTTAACTGGTTGGCTGGTCCTCTTTTAGTTGGTTAGCTGGTCCTCCTTTGGTTGGTTCTGGATGTTGGCGAAAGTCTGTGAACAGAATGCTCTCCGATGGTGATATGTCGTGCCCTTTTATACCGACTTCCCCGCTCTTTTGCCAAGCTCTGCCGGTATCGATGGGTATTACTATATCTGATAGTCGTCCTGTAGCCAATCTCCTGTAGCCCATTTGTCCCCTTAATTTCTTCTTTTCGGTTATGGTGATTAACGGGTTCCTCGTTGATTGTTATTTACACCTCTCTTGGTACTATAGTTTTACTACTCGATTGTATTACTATAGCTTGAGTAACGGTAGTTTATCGCTGGTCTTCATAGTATGGGTATGGTAGTATGGATCCTTCTGACAGTATGTGTTTGGTATAGTTTAGGCTAGTTACTCCGATGTATATTTTGGTATAAGATGAAATCGTCGTCTTAGTACTGATACGTACCAAGTCACCGACGCTGTATTTAGGCTTTTTAGTTTTTCTCATGTTACGCTCGTAACGTCGTGCTAATTTTTCTCGGGCTATAGAGGCATTTTTGAGGGTTACATCGCTCGGAGGAATACGCGTTCCGCTGTGTCTAGTGTGACTATATGCATATAAAAAATGTTGTAAAACATCTATGTAATGCTTATCCGCGTGTATGTAAAGTAACGCCACATTCGCTCTTTTATTGTGCGATTAAAGCATTCGGCACCTATCGTTGTACGTAGCTATCGAGCGAAGATCAGCTAAATCAGCCTGCCGTGCATCGTCTATATTACTCACGTTGTACGTACGACGGGGAAATCATCGTCGCACGAGACGATGCATGTTATATGAATCCTGTGTCTCGGGCCACGGTAAAACATTTTTTCGCGCTACTCTTCGATCCCCCTGGGCCAAACTTTTGATGAATTTCTTTTTTTTTTCTTTTCTAGCTGTGTGGGAGATCGATATTCACTGGGGTGTCATTGGCTCTCTACTTGTGCGATGTTTTGTAATTATTCGTCATCTTCCGCCCCCTCCTGCCGCTCGATGATGTCGTTGTTCGCCGTGAGCATTAAAACTCTGTTTGAATGTGCGGTCTCGGCCTCGTTGTTGCTACTGTTGCTGCTGCTGCTACTATCACTATCGCGTGGTAAAATGAGACGCCTCTGCGGTGTCGAGGATGATGTACGTGTAGGCTCGTGTAGTAACTCGGGATCGCCGATAAATTCGCGTGGCATCTGTATCGTTCGCAGGAGTTTGGCAAAGTGAGATCGACCGATGGGTTTCTCCCGTTTTCTAGCTCGCATAGCATCGTTGACAAGATCAACGATATTGGAGTTTGCAATTCTTCTGCCGTCTATGGAAACAACACCGTTACGATCCCATGTCATTTTTTTACCAACGGCGCTGTGATGCAACGATATTGCTTTATATTGTTATTTTTTTGATACGCTATCGATAATACATGTGTCATTGAGTCGAGCTTTAACTTTGTTCATTAAAACGTCGTCGATTTTATTTTCGTGGTTATCGAGTATTGCTATTTTTTATTTTGACGAAATATTCGGTACTGTATTATCGTACTCGACCAAGTGAAGAAACCGCTGTAGAATTTGCTGGTACGCTATCCATTTCTCTCTTCGCTCTTGTACGAGTGAGAGTTTAGAATTTCACTCACAAGGAAAGGTACTTTGGTGTCCCCCTCCGATTTTAATGCAACTCACGTATGTTGTAGAGCATCGAAAACTAAAAGACACGTATTTTTTTTTATCGGCGGAAAAACATTTTTAAGGGGTGAAATCGCCATTCAAAAATAGCATGTCGAGGGGTGATTTTGCAGTTTCACCCAGAAGGCGTCAACCGATTTTAATAAAACAAAAACCAAAATACTCCTCATTGAAGACAATCAAAATTCCACGCTAAGTTGAAGAAAAAAATTCATTTGCAGGGGTGAACAACCCCCTGATTTTTCAAATTTCCACCCTACACAAAAAACTAATCAACCAAATTAAACAGAACATGTACCATTTTGAAGGGCAAGTTGAAATAAAGTTGACGTATTTTTGCACATTCACAGGAAAATGAGTTTACGGGGGTAAACTACCCCATATCCATTAGTACGTATATTTGTGCATACATTTTTGTTTCTCGTTATTTAAATGTCCGAATTGATTCAAAACATTCCTGTTAGCCGAAGTCAAGGGGGGGAACTTCGCATGATGCTTTATTTATTATTAAGGGGGTGACCGGCTGGTACTTACAAGAAGGTCAGTTTGGTGTCCCCCTCCGATTTTGATGAAACTGTTATGCCGGTACCGAGTAATTGGATTATTCGGTAGTCGGTATAATATTAAAAGTTATTATTTTTTGGGATCGTTTGCCGATAAGGAGATGGACCTCGAGTAAAAGATGGAAACGCGAATTTATATAAAAGGAAGTATTTATTATAAGCAACGGTAACTTTCCGTTGCCTATTTATATATCAAAGTAAGAAGTACAATAATGCGTTGTTTCGAGTATTAAACGAGGAACCAACCGTTCTCTTTTCAATCTAATTTAATACTGTCTTTTCGTAAAGCAGTTGCTAACTGTCTTCACGAAAATCCCTTAATTCGCAATTTTAGCGTTAGCCTTTCGCCCGAACGCCAAGCGAGTCGCTCATGCTGCGTCAGCGTTCTTGGGGTCGTTCATACGATCGAGCATTGGACTTCGTTTCTTGTCTTGAACGAATTCCAATGTTTCTTTGCTATGGAATATTCCCAAATATACTAAATACGGAGTGGAATATTCCGCGGCACAACATCCCTCCCCCCTTAAAAGGAAAAAAATTTTTTCTTTAAAAAATTTTTTCTTCGATTGGTCTCTCGTATTTCCTCTTACAATTTTACTGTTTGATGTTATATAACAATACAATAAAATGTTTCACTTTTTCATTCGTTGACGATGAAGTTTTTCCTCTGCTTCTTATCGTCTTTCGTGCCGAGCGAGTCGTTCTCGGTTGAGGGGACGGGGCATAACCTGGCCAGCTCGGATCGCGGTTGCTCTTCTGGCTGTTGTCGTCCGATCGGCTCGAGGTTGATGTTTACCTCGGCTGTTGCCGGGGTCGTTGCCTCGCTTGTCCTTGTTGGTGTTCGGTTTCGTTGATACCTATAACATTTAAACAGAACATAGCCAACCAAGGCTATTGGTGCTACTGCACCCAGTGAGTAGAAACTCAGATTATGGATGCGTTGCATCCCGTCTCCGTCGGTATTGAGGTTGTCCAAGATTTGGTCGGCTCGAGCTCCGAGCTTTTGAAGCTCTTCCGGGTCTCGCAGCACGCTCTGCAGTGGACGTGTCCTCTCGGTCTGCTTAGGGGGTGCCTGACCTTCAATTTCCGTTAATTTTAAATCGAACGATGGAAGGTAGTTTTCCCTGATGACCTGCGACGTTCGCCCGATGGTTCTGATACTGAAATCTCGGGCGGTTACTATACATATGCCTATCAATGCCAGTATGCCTGAATTTTTCTAAATTACCATTACTATATTTAGCTTTTATTTCATTTTAGTGCTCTATAAAGAGCTTCAGGCGATTTGCATGCACTGCCTGAGTTTTTCGTCCCTTTCGGATGACGTAATTGACGGGGGGCCTCTTTTCTACTATTTCGCGAGGTCCCGTCCACTTCGGGGTCAGCTTAGCTGACCGCCCCCTGCGCACCGTCTCGTCACGGAGGAGTACGCGTTCGCCGACGCGGTACTCCTGCACCTCTGCGCCTTGGTCATACGTATTCTTTGACCTCCTTTTCGCGACTTCCAGGTTGTCGCGTGCTACTGTCCATGCAGCGCGTAACCGCTCGCGTAGCTCGTGGACGTAATCATCGTAGGCATAGGTGCTGCGGGGCTCCTGTTTCACGGCGGTCGGCAACTCAGCCTCGCGTCCGTACACCAACACGTGGGGAGACAGTCCGGTCCCCGTATGTGGAGTGGTATTGTACGTAAACATTGCGTACGGCAGCCACTCGTCCCAATTTCCCTGATCCTCATCTATGAAATTTTTCAGGTACTCAGCAAGGGTGCGATGTGACCTCTCCAAAGCGCCGTTCGATTCGGGATGATAAGCCGCAGTTTGTATTTTTTTAATTCGCAGCAGTCGACACATCTCTTTGAAGGTCGAGCTGAGGAAGTTCGTACCCTGATCTGATAATATTATTTCCGGCGTTCCGTGCCGGCAGATTAATTCTTCAACGAGCGCTCTAGCGACTGTCGAAGCCTCTTGGTTCGGCAGTGGAATCGCTGCGCTGTACTTGGTCAATGCGTCTTGGATCGTAAGTATGTATTTTTTTCCGTTGACGCTCTCCGGTAGCGGTCCTACGATGTCGACCGCAACCTTTTCAAACGACCTCGAGGGGGTGTCGGTTACCACCATCGGTACTCGTTCTCTTTTCCTGATTTTATTCTTTTGACAGGATTCGCAAGACGATATATAATTCTCTAGATCTCTTCTCAGGCCGGGCCAGTCGTACTTGGTCCGGATCCGATGCAGTGTACGCCTGATACCCTGATGCCCTCCTATGGGGGTGTCGTGGTATTCCTTTATGATTTTCATGCGATCTTCGCGGAAGGGAATGGCTACGCCACTGCGGCAGTCGCTGCGCTCTTTCATAATACTGTCTCCGTCCGCGCTGCTGGAAGTTCGTGGGCTACGGGCCCCGCCGTGCCTCGCTTCCTCAGCAGGCCTTTGCGGTGCTCTGTCCGCAGTTTCTTCACTCGGTGTGCCCACCGGTGGCTCCGCCGTTGGGTCGCTCTCTCTCTCGAGCGGCCTTGCAACGTTTGTCTTTCGCGGCCTTCCGCGCTTCGCGGGTCCGCCATGCTGTGCTGGGCCCGCTCTATCCTTGTTAGCGGTGCTCGCAGTCTTAACAGTGGCTTGCGTTGCTTGCTTGCGTGGTCTGCCCCTTCCCCGACCGCACGGCTTTTCGGCGGGGCTGTGGGGTTCAGTAGAGCGTTCTGCAGGCACGCTGCGAATCTCTCTGTCCTCTTCTGGCGCATTGGCCAGAGTGGCCTCTCTCTTTGCCGCGTTGCTAGGCTGGCCCGGGGTATTCTCGGCTCTCCGCTTTGTGCGGCTGTCCGTACCCGGGCGCTTACTGTCCTCTTCTCTCTCGCGGGCGGGCTCGATCTCTCGCTCCAGCGAGCTACTATGGCTATACGGGGTATCTTCGGCCGTCCGCTTTGTGCGGTCTTTCGTTGTGCCGACTTGCCCCGTCGTGCTGTCCTCTTTCGACACACGGACTTCGTTCTTGGCTCTCGCTTGGGCCCTCGTAGTAAGGTATATTCTACTTAGCGCATCTGCATTCGTATTGCGCTTTCCTGCCTTGTACTCTACGTTAAACTCATGTTCCGCCAATTTAATTTTCCAACGCATCAGTCTCGAACCTGGGTCCTTTACTCCGAACAGCCAGGTGAACGGTTGGTGGTCCGTCACTACCGTAAAACGTGTACCATAAATATATGGTCGGAATTGAGCGAGGGCCCATACTATCGCAAGTAGCTCCTTTTCAGTTGTCGTGTAATTCAACTCGGCTTTAGTCATTGTGCGGCTTGCGTAGCATATTGGCAAATCTTCCCCGATCTTGCCCTGCGAGAGTATCGCGCCGAGCGCCCGGTCTGAAGCGTCTGTTGTCACGACGAACGGCTTTTCAAAGTCCGGATACTGTAATATGGGGGCCGTGGTAAGTGCAGTCTTCAGTTCCTCGAATGCGGCATCCCTTACGGCGGTCCACTCGAATTTAACGCCTTTCTGGGTTAATTCAGTGAGCGGCTTAGCGGTTTTCGAAAAATCTCTGATGAATTTTCGGTAATAACCGGCTAGTCCGAGGAAGGATTGAACTCCTTTTACATCTCTTGGCACCGGGAATTCCTTTACCGCTTCTAGTTTTTGGGGATCCGCTCGCACTCCCTTTTCAGAAATTATGTGGCCGAGGTACTGCGTTTCCTTTCGCAGGAATTGGCACTTGCTGGGCTGCACGGCCAGCTTTGCCTCTCTCAACCGCTGCAGCACCTCCCGCAGTCGGTCGTTATGCTCCTTGAAGGTCTTTCCATGTATCACGATGTCATCGAGGTACACGTAGCACTTGACTCCTTGTAGTCCGGCCAGCGCCGAGTTCATTAGTCTCTGGAAGGTCGGTGGCGCGTTTTTGAGTCCGAAAGGCATTCGGTTATACTCAAAATGGCCCTGCGGAGTGGAAAATGCAGTTTTTTCCTTGTCTTGCTGTGCCATCGGAATTTGGTGAAATCCCGAGGCGAGGTCAAGGGTCGTGTAGTATCGGGCTCGTCAGTAGTAAGGGCACAAGATAGAGAGACTTGTGGGCGTGGCCTATCTATATTTCTGCTGGCTTGTGATTGGTCCCCCCACCTTCTCACCCCCACTTCGCTCCTGCAGCTGATTGGTTGCCCCCACTTTGAGGCCCCTACTGACGTGCCACCTGGACGCCACGTGGGCCATCTGTCGGACGCATGTTACCGGTGAGCCATTTATTATAAATATTTGACAGGAGGTATGTTACCGACGGGTGATATTGCGTAATTGGTGTATCTATCGATAAGTACATTGGGCCCTACATGCGATAGGACAGATTGGGCCCTACCAGCGAAAAAAAGAAAAATTTTGTAGCTTGACATCGGTAAAAATATTTGCGTTCAATTGTGTCCTACACATCCGAAGTTTTTTGCTTTTTTTTACTATTTGACACTAATTAAAGCCAGCTAAAATAATTATGCTAAGTAAAATCACGTGTAATTCTTTTGAAATTTGATAAAACTATTTTATTTATTTACAAAGATTGTCAGACATATAAGAAACGCATCTCTCTCTCATTTTCGCTGAGCTCATGATTTATAATTACAACCTGTACAGTTCCTGCGAGCTGGTGGTGGACCGTCGATATGCGTGCTCGAGCCTGGTGTGTTGTAATGTAAATGGCATGGCAGGTACGTGGAAACCTCAGGGTCATTCTTGAGGTGTTCCGGTAGTTTGTCCCACAGCATATATATTTTTGATCCCTAATATTTCAACAGCATGGGTTTTGGGATGTACTCGAGCTCCTGTTTGGTGAATTTCCAAGGATTCTTGGAGTGGTCGAGCGCGAGTATACGGTCAATGGGATCCATTATGGTTACGAAAAGAGTAAAAGATGATTTTACCAAGACGTTTTCTTTTCAACTAACCTTTTCTCACATGCTACAGTAATATATACACTAGACCATTCTTCCACCACTCTTTATTATATTACAGTGCGCGCGCATCATTATAGGAATTAGGGTATCCACAGGTGTTTTCTCATGGTATACAAATACTGACTAGCGCATCCTCCAACTGTATTCTTATTTCATCGATACGCTCCTAGAGTTATATATATATATACATAGACATCAGGCTTGTGTCATAGGGAAAACGCAGCATAGGTAGGGGTGATTTTCGAATAATAATGAGACAAAATATACAAGATGTAGAATTTATTCATAGTATCAGGAGTACAAATTGAAAATGCGGGATTTTTTTCTATTTTTGAACGTTTATTCTGAAAAAATGGTAACAAATGAATTATTCAAAGTATTGTCCATCGCTAGCCACAACTTTTTCCCATCTTTCTGGCAATGTACGGATACCGTCGCGAAAAAATTCGGCCGGCTTGGCTGCTATCCAGTCATCGACCCATTTTTGGGCTTCTTCGTAAGAATGGAAGCGCTGGTCAGCTAGGCCATGTGTCATCGATCGGAAAAGGTGGTAATCGGAAGGAGCAATATCTGGGCTATACGGCGGGTGGGGTAAGACTTCCCATTTCAGCGTTTGTAGGTATGTTTTGACCGGCGCTGCAACATGTGGCCGAGCGTTGTCATGTTGCAAAATTACTTTGTCGTGTCTTTGCTCGTATTGTGGCCGTTTTTCTTTGAGTGCGCGGCTCAAACGCATCAATTGAGTTCGGTATAGTGCTCCTGTGATGGTTTCGTTCGATTTCAATAGCTCATAATACACCACACCCAGCTGGTCCCACCAAATACAGAGCATGAGCTTGGCGCCGTGAATATTTGGTTTGGCCGTCGATGATGATGCATGGCCGGGGTAACCATATGATTTTTTGCGCTTCGGGTTATCGTAATGGATCCACTTTTCATCACCAGTGATAATGCGATGCAAAAAACCCTTCCGTTTTTTGCCGTTCGAGCAGCAGTTCGCATGCAAAAAAACGGCGCTCGACGTCTCTCGGCTTCAGCTCATACGGCACCCAATGTCCTTGCTTTTGGATCATTCCGAGGGCTTTTATACGATGGGAAATGGCTTGTTGTGTCACTCCCAATGAATCTGCGAGCTCTTGTTGAGTTTGACACGAGTCTTCATTGAGTATTGCCTCCAATTCAGCATTCTCAAACTTTTTCACTTGGCCCGGCCGCTCTTTGTCCTCAACGTCAAAATCACCACTTCTAAACCGCACAAACCATCTCTCGCACGTTGAAACCGATGGAACATGACTCGGATAAGCCTCGGAGACCAATCGATGTGCTTCAGCAGCACTTTTCTTCAAATTAAAGAAGTAAATTAAAACTTCCCGCAAATGCTGTTTTGTTGGCACGAAACTCGACATATTGAGAGCTCAAAAAAACTATGAATTTGACACTGCGACAAATTGACACATACTGAAAATTAAAGCTATAAGACGTAGCTTTGACATGAACATAGTCACAGTACTGCCTGATGCGTATAGCGTTAGTAACGCCATCTGTTATCAAACCCGCATTTTCAATTTGTACCCCTGATATTTTACAAGTAGCATCCAAATCGTTCTCTACAAGTTTGTACACAGGTGTTTCTATTACGTCCGTATCCCATTATATTATTGTTTTTTATATTTTTCATACGTTTTATTTTACGGTTTGAATATTTTAATCGTTTGTAATATTGTGCAGCGATGCGATCATTTTTCAGCCTGTTTGTCGTAAAATGTTCAGTAAAAGCATCCAGAGTATTACCACGAGCCATAAAATCAAGAAACATAAGGCAGTATTCGCCACACACTTTAGACTTGAGTGATTGAAGGGGTTGTGTGTTCCACTCGTGTAAAGATGCGTACATTAAAGTATGAAATACGTTTACCCGACGATTCCAGCGCGCCTCGAATCATGTTAATTTCAGGTTTGGTTTTCATATATATATATACGTACATGTATAGTATATAACAAAGATGACATCACGTGTTCGCCTTTGCGACGACGAACATATTTAAAGCAAGAGCTACGGAGTGGATTAGCCGACGTTTGCTGCTAGTTCAAAGTCGATGGTAATATAGGGGAAAACGTCGTATTCCGAAGTCGAATACGAGATCGTATAAACATACAGTATATTAATACAGAGAGCTCATAAATATTGAAAGTCTCGTGTCAACTGCATCCGTGGTGTTAACAAGTTCGAAATGATTCGTAAACCGAAGATAACGACGCTTCGAAGAAAGTCAATCGAGCTTGCACCGTCGGGCGTAAATGACTCGAGATGAAAATTTGCCTGTTGCAGACTCAGGAAGAAAAATAATTCGTTTCTCAACGCTACATCGAGCCTGTAATAAAGGGGCCATATTTTCACTAAAGAAAGAAGAAAAAAATAAATAAAAAGATAAACAAACGGCGTGTCAGGCGAGAGAACGTTTGTCACAACAATGAAATTCTAAATATCTGCATCGATAATGGCGCAGAAATCGGGCCGGGCCTAAAGAGGAGTAACCGGCCCAAATTTTTATTGCTCATACATATATGTTTGTAATAATGAACAACGTACGGTCCATTATCACTACTAATAACGTGGTTATACATAATAAATTTAAAAAAAAAGCGTGTATGCGAGGTACCTAAATGGAACCATTGTACGTATATTTCATTATGCAATAAGTTTTAGTCTTCCCGCGAGAAGTTTAAGGTGGGTATTCGAATGATCGAACCGTATGCCGGTAAACGACAGTCGATGTGTTTTAATGCCGTAGGTTTAGCTACAGTAAAATCGCGCACCGTCGATTACAGATATACCGATCGATGACTGGGAGATACATCTTATTCGATTTCGTGTTGCGTTGCGTTGCATTTTTCATCTTAATATCTTTCGTACTATATATATTTACGAGAGAAGGAGTAAATAAAATTGCCAAACTCTATAGAAGCGAGACGCAAGAATTATTGCCGCATAAGTTAACGGAAAAAAAAATCATTGCATTTCCCAATAGTTTTGAAATATTTATTGATAATTAGTTTTATCGAGGAGTGTTAAAAATGTGTTCACGCAGTTATATTCCAATTATACAAGCAAACAAAGTGAAACATTATCTTAGATCTTTCTTAAGTACGTACACATCAGATATTTTAATGAGTTATTCGTTGAAATGCTATCATATCACGTTGAGTTGTTATTAAAATCCACGAGCCTATCGTGAAAAGAAAAAAAGAATTTACGTATGCGAATATCATGATTTTCATTGACTCGGAAAATTCAAGAATGAATGTCAGTCTGTGTGAAAAAAATATAGTTAAGAAGGCAATTTGATGTTTCAGAAGTAAGCACAGTGATAGCATACCCAACGTAAATTAACGATTAACGAAATTATATGAGATAAGCGTATTAACAGGGGGCGCGTCCCATAAATCATCGTAAACTATAAGGACGCATTGCAAAATAATTTGTGAGTATATGACTCGATTAAACTTATCTATCGATGAAAAAGAAAATAAATTTACTTGCGCGCTATTGAGCAACATGATATGTTACGTCTATTATAAAAATTCGATACGACCGTCGCGACGACAGTATGAAATTATATTGCATATATTACATAAAGAATATAGCGACCTTTGGGTCGGATTGAAACATTTAGCAAATGATTAAAGAAGAAAAAAAGATTAAATAAAGTTGAGTCGAAATAGAATACAAAATGAGAATGATGTTCTCCAACGATACAAAATAAGTGAAAAAAAGGAAAAAAAAAACAAACTTATACGTTAATGTGTTTTTACTCATCGTATGTGTGTATCGACATATCCGAGCGAATGCTTTTCAATCCGTCAAAGACACGGAATGCGTGATTGTCGTTGTTTTAGTTTCGTTTGTATCGAGTGACGAGATTTAGCAAAGAGAAAGAGAAACAAAGATACGATTGCTGTCATCCATACATTTCTTCCCAGAGTACATCCGCTCCGCAAAGAGTTTCATTAAATTCGTATACATACGCTTACGTATACGCTCGCTTCGACGAACTTGCGAAGGCATTCTAATATCATTACTTCCTAGTGTATCGCGTTCCTTAGCATCAGCGCCTCGAGAGATATAATCTATCTATAAAAACTAGTAGGATTAGTTTCTCGAAAGGATGAAAATGTCTTATGGAATAGTGGACGCAATCTAGAGAGTAAGCCAATGAATATATATAAACGTTAAAAAATTATAACCGCGTGGAACATTCTGTTCTGTCTCCGGTTGTACATGACGATGAGGGATAAGAGAGGGAGGGCTTTGAAAATGCGAGTAGAGCACTAACATTGCCACCACCAACTGCTTCAACCATTCGTATCGATTGATACCGAAACATAAAAGACATATTATACACACACACCACATCTAATGGTTTCGTTGCTCAAAGTTGTGCGGTAATTGATCGTATGTTCTCTATTTACTGCCATAGCTAAATGTAACGTATGTCTAAACGACGAGATACATATTACGAATTTCACGATAGCTTGTCGCAATCGTCTTCACTTGTATTGTAACTGTTCCACGAGACCCGCGTTAGAAATATATATATATATATATATCGATAAGTTTTTCTAGTTTTTTTTTATTGCAACGTGCTCAAATAATTACGAATGGAACATATAAGGAAAGATCTATGATGCACACGTTTGATAAACGATTATCGGATATCTTATTGCTTTTGGTGCAACGAGACACGGACTAACGGTTATACCATAACCCGGTATATACTTCTACCAAGCGACATTCAACGAACAGTTTCATATTACATCGTATAGAACATCGTAAGGATAATTTTAAAAAAATTAAATGTTCGAAGTTAAACGGTTGATTAACGAAAATAACGTTGTGAAATAGCGTTTTTAAATACCTGCCCCGTATAAAAGAAGAAAAAAAACAAAATATGCCTCTTGGTATAAATTAAAGCGTTAGTGGGGCATCCAACCAACTGTTTCATTATTCGCATTCATCCTCTAGATTATTATATGATAAAGCAAATATACAAACGAGGCATTTTAAGAAGAAAATAAAAACAACGTAAAAACATTTTAAACAAACAATAACGTTCGGTGTGATGCCCCATTGAACGATAAAAGTGTAAACGATGATGAAAACTTTCTACATAACAGGTGTATATCTATAAAATTGATGAATAAACTTGATTTTTGTAATATCGCGAAACGATCCTCTTCATCACCTTCCCCTTTGGGTCGATAGGTAAGTTGAATTTGTTGAAACATTGAAAGGGAAAAATATTTTATTTATTCGTAAATTATAATTTAACGTAACATACAATCAATAGCGCTTGTACATTCGATTCAGTCTAATCGTGGTCGGTACTCTCTTCCCCTCGTGACTAGTTTCCTCTGACTACGTTTCTTCAACTTCTTCTTTAGTCATCGCACCTGCGGACAGAATTGAATATCATGAAATCTATGTCAGTTACACACAGTTGAATGCATTTGTACGTTCGTTTGGTAGCAATTATCGGATATCTTAATGGTTTTCGTGCAACGAGACACGGACTAATGGTATATTTCCACCAAGCGACATTCAATAGTTTCATATTACATCTATGGAACATCGTGAAGATAATTTTTTTAAAATAAGATATTCGAAGTTAAACGGTTGATTAACAAAAATAACGTTGTGAAATAGCGTTTTTTAATACCTGCCCCGTATAAAAGAAGAAAAATAAACAGAATATGTCTCTTGGTATAAATTAAAGGGTTAGAGGGACATCCAGCCAACTGTTAATGCGTTATTCGTATTCATCCTCTAGATTATTATATGATAAAGCAAATATACAAACGAGACATTTTAAGAAGAAAACAAAACAACGTAAAATCATTTTAAACAAACAATAACGTTCGGTGTGATGCCCCATTAAACGATAAAAGTGTAAACGATGATGAAAACTTTCTACATAACAGGTGAATATCTATAAAATTGATGAATAAACTTGATTTTTGTAATATCGCGAAACGTTCCTCTTCATCACCTTCCCCTTTGGGTCGATAGGTAAGATTAATTTGTTGAAGCATTGAAAGGGGAAAAATATTTGATTTATTCGTAAATTATAATTTAACGTAACATACAATCAATAGCGCTTGTACATTCGATTCAGTCTAATCGTGGTCGGTACTCTCTTCCTCCGTGACTAGTTTCCTCTGACTACGTTTCTTCAACTTCTTCTTTATAGTCATCGCACCTGCGGACAGAATTCAATATTATGAAATCTATGTCGCTTACGCACAGTTGGATGCATTTGTATGGTCGTTTAAAGAATATAATACACTAACAAAAAAGAGTTTGCCATAATTCAGTCTTTTGTTTATGTGCACTCGCTTCATCGGTAACCCTATGATAAAAAATTATTCATATTAAAAATGTGTTACTTTATATTAATCGTCCATTGATAATCATATCTCAACTCACTTGTTATTGTTAATTGAACTCCTGTGCTTTTTAAGAATATTGACAAATTCTATAGCTTCTCTACTCGGCGGTGGAAATAAACTTGTTTCCAAGCATTGCTTCGAGTACATACAGCCAAATTCCTTATGACGTATCTATGTTGAAGTTTTCATCAAACAGAACATTTAAATACGTTTAAAAAAAGAGAAGAAGCCTGTTTATCGTACTATCGTTTAACTATAATTAAAGAACGATGCAATCTCACCGAATTAAGTAATTCGCAGATGAGCCACATCCATAGACAAGCCTGAATTTTCCAATTGCGATTTGCATCTACGTACAACAATATCAAAGATCCAGGTACAAGAAAGATGCGTACGTAGGTCCTAAACAAAAAATGCAGTTGTCGAATGAAAAATTATCAATAATTCCAAGAAGCACTAGCTATCATTTAAAATAATAAAAACTAACCAATTTACAAAATGCAGAAGAAATAGAAGTTTAGCGACTCTTTTAACAATTTTATTTCTGGATAGCGTCAGTAGAATTCTACAGCTATTTAATAGCGCCGCGTCGCTGGCTTCGTAAAAGAGCAGAACAGCAAAAGCGGTGGGCCATCTGAATATCAAGAAGCACAGATCATTCGTATAAGTTATGTGTACGTACGACAGCGGTAATGATTCGATTAATAAAAGTGCTGATGTACTTTTGCTGCAGAGAAGTGGAAATGTCCGAGGCAAACAGTCCGATGGTCCAACCCTTTAGCCAACAATGTCGAACGAATACTTCTGTCGCAGCTCGATGCAAATAAAATGTCTTGTGTACTAAAAAGCCTAATTGCACATTACTCGCCTTGCGCCATGGACAAGAACGATCTAGACTCTGAGGCGTAAAGTATGTCAGAAATATCATACTGCAGATGGAAAAACCACAGTACCACGCTCCATCGATTATACGATTTCTTTGAATAAAAGGAAGCTGCATTCGTCGCAGCATCGACTATTTGTAAACAAGATGCGCATCCATGTTAGACCCGTTTCCGGAAGGAAGATTTATCTTTGTAAGCAGGCCTATGTATTTGCACGTGGCGGCAGTTCTACTGCGTGGTGACGAATTTATCCTCGTCGCGCCGTCCCGTAGCGGCATGCAGTGCCCATACAACTTGAGCATCTCGCCATGCAGGATATCTGCTTTATGCTGCTTGATAAAATCCATGCCAAGTAGTCCGTTGACCTTCAACGGCACATCGTTCGGAACGATGTAGAACCAATGTTCCACGTTTAGCGCCGGTGTCTCTAACACAATTTTTGCTATGCCAAGGGGGGTGAATTTTTCTCCTGCAACACCCTGCAGTTCCACGGAACACCTGCTCACCATGGTTTCGGCCTTGAGGCAGCCTTCCTTTATTATGCTGCACTGCGCTCCGGTGTCCGCCTTGAGGGTGAGTACCCCGGTTGTGGCCAACGGTGCAATTATGTCGAAGTCGCTGGCCGTAGCGCTGGACGCCGGCAGCGTTACCTGCAATAACTGCTGCGTCTTTTTTTTTCTTCCTGCGCGCGGGTCTCTGATGGGCCGTGAGTGTATCTATTCTCATCGTTTCCAGCGGGCTGGCATAGGTATTCGATCGACTTGCACTTGCATTTACCGTGGACCTTTCATTCTTGCCCCCTGAGTCCCTTGGACGTTGGGGATGCTGTGAAGACTGGGCAGGATCGCTTTTGTTCTGCGACAATCTTTTCCTGCAGTCTTTCCACATGTGGCCCCTTTTTTGGCAATAGTTGCACACGACGTCAACGTTGTGAATGGATGTATTCTCGCTGGGCATCGGTAGGCTTACTCTTCCCGATCTGCGGGTGCAGTCTCGAGCCACGTGCCCTGGTTTCCCGCAGGTGAAACAGTTCTCGTTCTGCTGGGATGGTGCACCTTGGGACCTTCTGGGGTGGCTTATTGCTCCACCAACCCCTCCCTTTGGCTGCACCATGTTGGTTATCTCTATGGCCCCAGCCACAGAGTCATGCAGCGTTTGGTAGTTTCTCGCACGCACCAGCACTTGCACCTGGCCGTGCAGGCCGTTCTCGAAGTTGGCCTGTGCGCTTCGTCGTGTGACGCTCTCGACGGTGATCTTTTGATCCTCCGTTTGCAACGGTTCGCAGAGTATTTCGGCGATGTCTACCGTGATTCTCTCCGTTCTTGCCGCATAGGCGGCGATGTCCTCGTTCTGTCCCTGCCGGAGGGAGCTGAACTCCATTTGCAGCGCGGCCAGGGACTTCCGTTGTCCGTACAACGCTTCCAACTCGCTCCTGAGTTGCGCCATGGTGCTGATGGTTTTGTGCTGCAGTTGTCTTGCTGCTGCACCCTCTAGCTTACTCATAACGATCAACTCGAGGAGAGTGTCATGCTCCTCCTCTGCTACCCTGCGGAATATCGTCTCGCAGGACTTTAAGAAGAGCGGCAATGCCTTCGAATCTTTGCCGTCGAATGTTTTTACCATTTTTATTCCGAGGCTGAGGCTGAGCATATTTGAGGGCCTCTGCGTCTCTTCGAACCGCGTGCGTCTCGGGGGCAGTGCGGGGGGCGGGATGTCCTCCATCCCTGCTCCTCCTAACCGTCGCTGGAGCTCGGCAATTTGCTCTCTTAAGGAGTGGATGAGCTCGTACTCGTCCGCACCAACCTCGTTCAGCGTGTCGGCCAAATTCCGTCTTGCCGACGGCGTTTCTGCCTCCCTGAGTTCGCGATCAAGTTCGCGTTGGCCTCGATCGTGCTCACGCTGCAGCCTTTCATACTGGCGTCGCGCTCTTTCCATGTCGCGTTGGCTTCGGTCGACCGCCTCCAACCGATCGCGTACTCTCGCTGGTACCGACCGGGCTGTCGTACCGGTAGCTGCTGAAAAACCTACACGATCTATGGTTCGCATGTTTTCGATTTCTCGCTCAACCATGTCCTCGGTGATGCGTTCAGGCGTTTGCTCGCCAGTGGCCATATTAAGCAAGTCGTCGCTAACGTTGCTGTCATGATCCCCGAATGACGCACCCCTACGTGGGTTTACGCCAAACTGGGCCGTCAGTCTGTCCGCCAGGGCCCCTTGTCTGGACGAAGGGATTCGCCCCGACGGCGAGAGCTCGAATAGCGCCCTGCGCGCTTCGTAAACGATGTCTCCTACTGCCGCAGCTAAACCGGCTGTAGGGTCTACTTCTTCGCCGGGCAACGTCGTCTCTAGCGAATTGCCCCTATTTCTTGGTCGGGCTCCTCTAGGATCTGACATGCTTGCAAATTTCTCGGCTAACTCTACTTTAGAATATTCCCAAATATCTATTCTACACTGGCTTCGGCAAAATTATTAATTTTGTTTTTTCAAAATTTCAAAATATATTTTTCCCTGACTGGCTTTGATTTTTATCGGCAATATGTACTAATAACGTAACCGCCACTTACAGTATGATGATCTGGAAGGCGGTCCTTTCCATTGCGATGTCCTCGGGTGCTGTTCCTTCGGTGCTGTAGACCCGTTGTCTCTTAGCTTTCCTCGAAGGTTGGTCCAGTTGTCCTCCCTGGTACCGTTGACCCGTATCTCCGTTGGTTCCTGGGTTCGTCCTTGGTGCGTCGCCAACGATTGCGCGACGGCTTCTTTTCGAGTAGCTGCTGTGCGTACTCGGTTGCACACTTTGTGCGGTTTTCCGCGACTTGACGTGACACCGTCAATCGGGACTTTAAACGGTTGACCGATACGTCACCCCGCACCGACGTTCACTTCACGGCTTCGCGTTAGATTAGTCGGGTTTTCACGAACTACACTGGTGCCCTTGCACGCGTCATAGTCGTCACTTCAGAGTATTCTCAACTTTGTCCAAAACACTTTTGTCCTAATAAATCACGAATCACTTAACTTCGGCAGATCCCACCGCTGCCACCAAATGTTATGCCGGTACCGAGTAATTGGATTATTCGGTAGTCGGTATAATATTAAAAGTTATTATTTTTTGGGATCGTTTGCCGATAAGGAGATGGACCTCGAGTAAAAGATGGAAACGCGAATTTATATAAAAGGAAGTATTTATTATAAGCAACGGTAACTTTCCGTTGCCTATTTATATATCAAAGTAAGAAGTACAATAATGCGTTGTTTCGAGTATTAAACGAGGAACCAACCGTTCTCTTTTCAATCTAATTTAATACTGTCTTTTCGTAAAGCAGTTGCTAACTGTCTTCACGAAAATCCCTTAATTCGCAATTTTAGCGTTAGCCTTTCGCCCGAACGCCAAGCGAGTCGCTCATGCTGCGTCAGCGTTCTTGGGGTCGTTCATACGATCGGGCATTGGACTTCGTTTCTTGTCTTGAACGAATTCCAATGTTTCTTTGCTATGGAATATTCCCAAATATACTAATTACGGAGTGGAATATTCCGCGGCACAACAAAACTCACGTATGTTGTAGAGCATCGAAAACTAAAAGACACGTATTTTTTTTTTATCGGCGGAAAAACATTTTTAAGGGGTAAAATCGCCCTTCAAAAATAGCATGTCGAGGGGTGATTTTGCAGTTTCACCCAGAAGGCGTCAACCGATTTTAATAAAACAAAAACCAAAATACTCCTCATTGAAGACAATCAAAATTCCACGCTAAGTTGAAGAAAAAAATTCATTTGCAGGGGTGAACAACCCCCTGATTTTTCAAATTTCCACCCTACACAAAAAACTAATCAACCAAATTAAACAGAACATGTACCATTTGGAAGGGCAAGTTAAAATAAAGTTGACGTATTTTTGCACATTCACAGGAAAATGAGTTTACGGGGGTAAACTACCCCTTATCCATTAGTACGTATATTTGTGCATACATTTCTGTTTCTCGTTATTTAAATGTCCGAATTGATTCAAAACATTCCTGTTAGCCGAAGTCAAGGGGGGGGGGGGAACTTCGCATGATGCTTTATTTATTATTAAGGGGGTGACCGGCTGGTACTTACAAGAAGGTCAGTTTGGTGTCCCCCTCCGATTTTGATGAAACTCACGTATGTTGTAGAGCATCGAAAACTAAAAGACACGTATTTTTCTTTTATCGGCGGAAAAACATTTTTAAGGGGTGAAATCGCCCTTCAAAAATAGCATGTCGAGGGGTGATTTTGCAGTTTCACCCAGATGGCGTCAACCGATTTTAATAAAACAAAAACCAAAATACTCCTCATTGAAGACAATCAAAATTCCACGCTAAGTTGAAGAAAAAAATTCTTTTGCAGGGGTGAACAACCCCCTGATTTTTCAAATTTCTACCCTACACAAAAAACTAATCAACCAAATTAAACAGAACATGTACCATTTGGAAGGGCAAGTTAAAATAAAGTTGACGTATTTTTGCACATTCACAGGAAAATGAGTTTATGGGGGTAAACTACCCCTTATCCATTAGTACGTATATTTGTGCATACATTTTTGTTTCTCGTTATTTAAATGTCCGAATTGATTCAAAACATTCCTGTTAGCCGAAGTCAAGGGGGGGGGGGAACTTCGCATGATGCTTTATTTATTATTAAGGGGGTGACCGGCTGGTACTTACAAGTAGAATGGTCCATTCACGAGTTTCGCGTTATTTACTGAAAAAAATAGCTTGTTCAAATACAGAATACTGGGGAATGTTGCTGGGGTTAAGTGGTTGTATGGCATATATGTATGGTTGTATTTCGAAACAGCGGCAATCAGCTGAGAACATAGGCGAAAAATAACAAATACCCGGTTTCGGCATGCGCATTTATTCGACTGTCGTCCTTTTCACGTCCCATGTTAACGCTCTCCCCACTCTCCATTCTCTCACATTTATTCTTACCGCCTTGCGCATTTACATACACCACAGTATATATTATAATGTATCATTCCTTTTACAATCGATCAACGTGCAATGTGCACGTCATAATTTGCAGCAATCATGGTTCGTAAGTCGTGCAGAAATGATACTCTTCAAAAAAATGTTGCAAGCATAAAGACTTCTTGCACCATGAGCATCTGATGATGGCCACATTATTACAACCTAGTACTTCACAGTGTGCTTGAGACGATTGACCGAAACCAAAACTCACTGGATTGTCGAATTCGTTTGGCTTATCGGTTATATAATTACTTTTGAACCATGCATATTTGAAAAGATTTATATATCTGGGTGATGAAAGTTGATTGTATGCGAGAGATTGCAGTTTGATTATGTTGTTTCTCAAGTGCAAATTAATATCAGAATTAAGTTATAATACACTGTCGGAAAAATGTCGTACAAAATTTTTCCATATTCGGAAACCAAAAACGTCGAGTGGTTGGATTTTCCCTGTGGTGCCTTTAGGTATTATCTTTGTGATTATTTTTTTGCCCCGAGGTGTTGCATTTAGAACAACTTCTGGGCAGTGTCCACTCCACGAGTCTATCAACAATACGCTGTCACGGCCGGTGTTGGGGAAGAATACTTTTTCCAACCAAATTTTGAAGTGCTCTATACATAGGATGATATTGGTTATCGATATAGTATAATTCATCATATGTTCAATATTTTCTGGCAATCATTTTTGTCCATACCTGAAGTCATTTTTCCGGATTTCGTTGCTGTTAAAAATACGTTTTCTGGCCTGAATAAATTTTTTTCCACGATTGGGCCGAACTCACCCTTTCCCTCTTTTAGAACGATAAAAAGGGGTGACAATAATTTTCCATCTGCATTTATGGTTGGCTGGATAGTGTAGCTGTGAGTTGTAGATGATACGGATAGTACTACACATTGCACTTGTTTAGTTCCTTCAGTCGTCAGAGTCCTGCCAGAGTGGATTTCCAGTTGAAAACCGCTCTGATCTGAATTATATATGTTTTCCGGTCCATATGTTTGAATATATGGTTTAATTTCATTTACGAAGTCTTCTGCATTCATCCTTAAAACTGGTTCGTCTTCTATAGTCTTTCGTGTTACGAATTTATTAATTTTCCTGGACACAATACGATGTGATTTCTTGAACTTCCGAAGCCAATTATGAGAAGCTTTAAAACGAATGTCTTCGTAACCTATCTCTTTTTGAGCTTGTAGAGCCCACTTTTGAAGGTCGATATCATGAACAATGAAACCAGCATCTATTGCGGCTTGTATGTTTTTCAAAGTATATTCAGAGATTTGAGCTAATTTCTCCTTGTAGGTCCCACCTTTGTTCATTTGATTTGCCCAGCGTTTTAATTGTCGTACAGATTTGACTTTTTTGAATTTCTGACTCACGGTATCGACACTGTAATTTTTCTTCTTACCGGATCTCCAGTATTCGATTGCTTTGCGTTTGTAATCGTAGCTTATGTCTTCTTCGTCTTTAGAACAATTATCAGAATCCACTGGACGTTCATCATGTTGCCAAAGAGTGCCCTCGACAGGATTAACATCATATTGCTTGAATGGCTTTTGAAAATCTAGCGATTGTTCCTCGATAATTTCAACTCCGTTATAATCGTCCATGCAGTCGACCAGAACTTTTTCGAAATTCTGCTTTATCTCGATTTCTGCATTGTTAATCGGAGTTTCGGGAATATTCATGGCTTGAAATGTAGCCAAAAGAAGTTAAATGACGTTGATTGGATTCACTTTCATGGTCTATTGATTTTTTTTTGTCAGAAATTATAACTGACGCACTGGCACTCCGTTCAAATGAGCAACTGAAGATCGCTGTATGTATCGCGGCTTTTATATTTGAAAGACTTGTTGTTGAACCACATGCGATATCAGCAGATAATACGCAGTCCCAGATAGCCGCCTATGTAGAAAACACCTCTTACTGCGTCGAAAGTATTTTTATCATATTGGCGTATGATTAGATTACTCAAAAAAATAAGATCATATTCATTTCGTTGGAATAACTGACAAAGTTCTATAGATGGAACGACTGTTGCATCATCGACTTATTCCGAAATTTGCGCCGAATCGAAATACCATCTAATCGAATGACATATGACGATAAATTATTGATAAGCACAAAATCAGCACAAAGAGTGAACGCAAGCAGCTCTTTAACATGTAAATAACGAGAAACAAGAATGTACGCACAAATATACGTACTAATGGATAAGGGGTAGTTTACCCCCGTAAACTCATTTTCCTGTGAATGTGCAAAAATACGTCAACTTTATTTTAACTTGCCCTTCCAAATGGTACATGTTCTGTTTAATTTGGTTAATTAGTTTTTTGTGTAGGGTGGAAATTTGAAAAATCAGGGGGTTGTTCACCCCTGCAAATGAATTTTTTTCTTCAACTTAGCGTGGAATTTTGATTGTCTTCAATGAGGAGTATTTTGGTTTTTGTTTTATTAAAATCGGTTGACGCCTTCTGGGTGAAACTGCAAAATCACCCCTCGACATACTATTTTTGAAGGGCGATTTCACCCCTTAAAAATGTTTTTCCGCCGATAAAAAAAAATACGTGTCTTTTAGTTTTCGATGCTCTACAACATACGTGAGTTGCAATAAAATCGGAGGGGGACACCAAAGTACCTTTCCTTGTCAGTTCAGAGTCGAGGCGCGATAATGGCGTACCGGTAGTCTGTACGGAGGGCGATGGGTCTGTAGTAGTAGTAGTAGTAGTGGTAGTAGTAGTAGCACCAGTAGTGGCGAGTCCAGCGAGACGATGTATGTTATCATGCGAAATAAGCACCATCTTTCTGGCATATTCCATGGCTCGTGTAGACCAAGACAGGCACAAGAAGCAACTTGAGAAACCCGGTACACTGCTCGATGATGATCTTCCTCTTACCGCTGCAATTTCCCTTTTTGGTGGCTAGTCGTCGCAGAATTGTCGCGTACCTCCGAAGATGATTCTTTTTCACGTTGTTCAGACTCACGTTTCTCTGTAAAACGTTTAGAGCACACTCGCGTATACACCGTATGAGCGCTACATGTGCTTTGCGCAAAATTGCAAGTCGTTGCTCTTGCTTCAGATAACACAGCGCTTGCAATATAATTATTTGCTTTTTATCGCGAGGTCCGCGCAACGCCATTACAAGCGCATTACTGGTACATCGCGCGTCGCATCGCGAATCTTTATTGCTTTTTGAGGCACGTAAACGTAATGGTATTGGTCATCGGGAAATACCAGGTGTACAAGTATGAAATGCGGATTTCAGGCAACAGGTGGCGCATGAATGCAGTTTGTGCTATAAAGATTAAACACTGCGCCATTTTGTTGTATCATCAACAAGTGTCAGATGCGCACGAGTGATAAATTGGAAAAGTGTGAGCATATTGTTGTGTTGTTGTGTTCAATATGTCGAAATTTATACCGAACAAAGCATTCGCCGACAGCATTAATTTTTTGTTTTCATTTGAAGAAAACTGCTGCTGCATCATACCGATTACTTCGAGAAGCTTATGGTGAATATGCTCCATCGCAAGATACGTGTGAACGATGGTTTCGGTGTTTCAAAAATGATGACTTCGATGTTGCAGACAAGGAACGTGGAAAGCCGCCAAAAAAATACGAAGATCTGGAATTGCAAGCATTGTTGGACGAAGATGATTCACAAACACAAAAACCACTCGCCGAGCAATTGGGCGTTAGTCAACAAGCTGTTTTCAATCGGCTACGAGAGATGGGGAAGATTCAGAAGACCAGTAGATGGATACCACATGAGTTGAACGACAGGCAAATGGAAAAGTGCAAAAACACATGTGACATTTTGCTCGCTCGGTACAATAGGAAGTTACTTTTGCATCGTATAGTTACAGGGGATGAAAAGTGGATTTATTTTGAGAATACCACGCGTAAAAAATCACGGGTAGACTCAGGCGCACCATCCACATCGACCGCAAGACCGAATCACTTTGGCAGAAAGACGATGCTCTGTGTTTGGTGGGACCAGAGGGGCGTGGCCTATCATGAGCTGTTAAAACCTGGGGAAACGGTTAATACTAAACGTTACCAACAACAATTAACCGATTTGAACCGTTCGCTGCTTGAGAAAAAGCGAGAATACCGAAAGAGGCAACACAAAGCCATTTTTCTTCATGACAATGCTCCATCACATACGGCAGAACCGGTTCGTGACACGTTGGACGAACTTAGCTCGGAAGTTCTACCCCATCCGGCTTATTCACCAGACTTGGCTTCTTCCGATTATTACTTGTTTGCATCAATGAGTCACGCACTTGCTGAGCAGCGCTTTGGTTCGTAAGAAGATGTGAATAAATGGCTCGGTGAATGGTTCGCAGCAAGAGGGGAAGATTTTTACAGGCATGGTATTCATAAATTGCCCGAAAGATGGGGAAAATGTATAATAAGCGATGAAGCATACTTTGCATGAAGCACTTTTTATCATTCTTCCGAATTTAACATGTTTTTTTAGAAAATATATCCGCATTTTATACTTGTGTACCTGGCATACAGGCGCGAAATCGACAATTATCAGGCGTCGATTGTTTCAAGTCGAATAATAGATAGCCGTGCGGTGCAGCTGTTGCATCGAAATATACCTCCTGCAAAAATTTCAGATTCTCGGGCAATACCTGGCGTGCTAGATGTTGAATTTGCGAGCGATCTCGCGGGTTTTTGAAGAAAACGATATAATTAGCATTTAAGGAGATATCGCGCTGCTCGTGACCCTGATGGAAGACATTCTGCGTGATGAAGGTGACACTAAGATTTTTATGATGGCTACCTTTGATGAAAAGATCGACCACAGTATTGTTGGATGCCTCGCGCATTAGATCGTCAATGACCACAAGTTTAGGTCTTATATCATTCGAGTAGTCTGCTGCTTGCGGTAAACCCTCGCGAAATTCGATTTTATCCCCGTACTCTGAATACCCGGACTGCCACTCTGAGTAATAAAAAAGTATACGCTCGAATGGGACATCCATCATTTCGCGCATGTATTTAAAGAATTTTTTGACAAAATATGTTTTACTACAGCCCATACGACCGCTTATCACGGCTATCCATGGATGTTTCCAACGTGTATCCATATCGATGACTGTCGATGATTTTCGCGGTGTTACGTCAAAATCGCGGCCTATCTTACGAACCCACGAATTTAACATAGATGCACGTTTCGGTGTATATTTTCCGTGCTCTGGTCAAGGAGAATAAATCCTCCCTTTACCACACACGACGAGTTTTTGAGTCTAACCTCGCGGAAAATTACTCGGGATAGAGCTGGAGTGCGTTTTGTTCTAGGGTAGGAATAATCACTTCATGAATAATGGGGTGGGACCTGAATGACAATTTCACGCGGACCAAGGTTTCACTTCAATTGGTAATTGAAAATGGTACTTACGGTTGTTTGTTGCTGTAGTTCTTGCTGTTGAACGTTGGTTGGACGTAGACTGGTGTAGTCGGACGAACTCAAAATCGAACGTAGGCGTTGGTGCGTATTAATAATTATTTATTGAAATAAAACTACATGAGTAGTCGAATGTTGCACGTTCAATATTCCCGATTTCGCACGCGTTAATAATTATAAGTACTGTACTCGTACTCTGTACTACTTGAAACTATACTTTGTGAAATTGAGCCGCGGTGAAAAACTATTGAAGTGTACTACTTGGTTCCCATGAGACTGTCTAACTTGACTCCCCGTGAAACTGTGTCTCCGGCCGATTTTCGCGGCTCTTTATAGGGCTCCTGAGCGTCGAAAATTCTTCGTAACCGTCGGAACACTACCTTCTCGATGCAATTGTATATTAAAGATTCGGACTACTCGCGGTTGAGCGTTGAAACTGCGATTGAAATAGTACGGATCGGATGCATGTTTAGCGGAGTCTCCCTGGGCGCACCCGTACTCGGAAGACCACTTCGGTTTCCCGTACTTCCATATGTTGCTTCGTTCTCCCTTCGGGACACTCACGGATAAAATGACCGGGTTGTTTGCAATAAAAACATGGTCCTGTTGAATTCATGAAATTTTTATTGAAATTATTAATATTTCCGCGATTTTCCGATCGATTGATATTTAAAGGCTGAGAATGGTTGTTACGATATGGACAAATATGAGCCCCGTGGCCTTCTTTTTTACATATTTGGCACCGAATATCGCTAGGATTTTGGTATCGGAGATTAACTGGTACCTGTGTTTGCGGTAATGACATTAATTGGGGGGGGGTGATTGAGGACATATATTTGCTGTGTGTCCATGATTTTTACAAAAGTGACAAAACATCGATGTATTTCCCGACTCCTTCCTTTCAGGATGAAAAATTTTATAACAACGGTCGGCCGTGTGCCCGCGCTTATTACATACCTGGCATATAGTGAGAGAAGGATCGTCAAAGATGGGTTTATCATTATTTAAAGGGAGGAAGATTTTAAGACATTTGTCAGCCGAGTGTCCTGTTTTTTTACAGATCTGGCATATGATAAATAAAGGAGCTTCGAGGCTAGGTTTATTGTTATTTGTAGGTGGAAAAATTTTAAAACATTTGTTTGCCGAGTGTCCAGTCTTCTGATAGATCTGACATATGCTCGGTCCTCTATCGACATTTCCCGTGTTTTGTAACCCAACAGCCAACGCTTGGCTAGTCTTCTGGGTCGAACATTCTTTAGCATTGTGCTCTTTTTTATTGCACAACTGGCAATGCACTTCTTCGCTTGCCACCACGTGTACTCCTCGTTTCGCCTCGGGCTTAGGGACCCTTGGACTCGACGTTACTTGCTCAACGCTACGCAAGGCTGCTTGGGACACTACACTCTTTTCGGTCCGCACTGCTAGCTTTATTAATTCTTCGAGATTATTATTGGGATTTAATCGTTGTTCGATTTCCGGTTTTAAACCGTGTAGAAAACAAGCTGGAAGGCTTTGTCTAGTATTATCAATAAAAGCGCCAGCCAAGGGATTATCCTTGCTCGCATCATAATTTTCAAGTATCAAATTTCCCAAATCTCGTACACGATTCGAATAGGCAATAACAGACTCACTTTCTCTCTGGTATATTGATCTTAGTTCACCTTGCAGCTGATATACGTTTCGCGTGGGTGCATAAATATCTTTGAGAAATTTACCCAAATCTTCTATTGTTTCAAAAGTTTGCCTTTGTATAGTGCGACGGGGTTCGCCAATTATTTTTATGCAGACTGCTTTTACTAAATTTCATTCGGCGCCTGGCCCCATCATAGCCAAAGCTTCCTTGCATCCTTGGATAAACATTCCTAATGACAAAGTATGACCGTCAAAATTCGGTATAACACTCAGTGCATCTCGAAGAGACAACGTTTGGTTATTATTAACCATAATGGGAGGAGCGTCGGGTACAGGGTCACTAGTTTCAAGAGAAAAATTCACTGGTGGTATTTTACTGAGTTTTTTTATCTGATCTCGACCTTTTTCCCGTGGGGTGGGAGGAACAACCAGGAACAGCAGGTACGTATTCAGATAACAGGTGTAAATTTTTCAACAAATTCTGTGGCACAATGTTGGAGGGTTTAATTATTGATTTTTATTTAGATTTTTCACAAGTATTGCTTCTTCCTATTGGAGTGGACAGTGTTTTATTACGACTCACGAGGGGCTGTGTACCAATAGGCGAGTCGAATGGGGTAGACTCCCCTGCAGGAGTGTAAAATATGTCGCTGGAGTTCGAAAGGCCTAACGTGGGCATGGTGCCTTCGAGGTTCGGGGTAGCTATGACTGGTGTATTCCTACCTGTTGTCTCGTGTGTAGCGGGCTGCAACTCGACGCCCTTTACCGTATGTTCGGGGGATGCCGGAATCTGAACTGGAATTTCGTTACAGGGATCTATATATTACAAGTGGTAAATATTGGTGACCAGGTTCTTCCAAAAATCCGACCACAGACAATAAATTATTTCCCGATCTCGCCGTGAGTGTTTCTTGCACTCGGTTCGAGAATTGCTCAAAACTTTCTGAGTTCCTTGAAATTTCTTGAATCTGTAAGGGACTATTTGGTGTACTATAATTATCAAGATTGTCTGATAAAATGTCTTCAGTACTTGAAGAATCACTTGCTTCCTCACAGTTTATTTCTGTTTTTGTAATAATTAAATGACTTGACGTTAATTCCAAGAATTGTATATGGCTGTCTTCGTCTACTTTAATTAATTCCGGATTTTCTCGGTTAATGTTGCTACGTTTCTCTGTATGTGCAATAATTTCTCCCGTTGGATTCGTTGTGTAGGGAGTCTTGAGATGCGAACTGTCAGTACTTTCGTCGAAAAATTCTTCGACTGTCTCAAATTGGGATTTCGGAAGGCTATGTATTCGAGATTTCTTCTTTCGTTCTTCAGGATAATCATGTATCACTTTATCATCAAGTCTTACCTTTGATCAAGTTGAACTCATTTATGATGTATTTTATACAAGTATACATTTTTTTTGTATACCGCATCAAAGAGACATGCAACAGTACATAAGAATATTATTAGAGTAAAATTGGGCAGGAGGAGGAAATAGGAATAACTTTCTTTTTGTTACTTGTAACGAAAAAAAATTATAGAGCTTTATTCCTTTAATTTCGTTTCAAAATTTCCCAGAGGTGAAATCAAATGTACTTTTCCTTCAGGAGGATGATTTCATGTTTATTCAACGATTCGATCTTAGTAATGTGAGGCTTGCAAGGTGTTACAATCGGGTGGTAGCGTATCCCTAGTCTCGAGTGAGCTTCGTAATCAGCAACAAGTTCGTCTAGAAAATTTTTCCGCTCGATTTCTCGGATTTGTTTAAGGCGGTTTATTTGAGATTTATTCGATATTTCAGTGTCGACACCCTGTATGACTTCACTGCTGCTTGCATCGTACGTAATTTCCCTTAATAAATATGGTATCTCTTCGTTAGAGAGGGTCGCGCAATCTGTCTTTGTACTGTTTGAATGGTTTTTATACTTCTCTGTTTGTTCACCTAAAGGTCCCTGAAAACCTATTATTTTTTCTTGGTTAAGGAAAATACCTTCGTTATCTTTTGTAGATTTGATGCTAGAGACTCCAAAATTTTGCTTGCTATACGATTCACTCACTGTTACCGTTAAAGGACAATTCGTTTTATTAGAATTTAAATTTCTATTCCTTTCTTGCCTCGAGTAGTCGTTACGTACTGCAATTCTGTCGTCACAATGTTTCTTATATTCTGTTCTTTCTCTTCCTTCGAGAGGGATAGTTTTATTATCACTTTCTATTTCAATGTCAAAGACTCTAGGATTTTACTCGTTATACGATTTGCACGCAATTATTGGAACTTGGTACTGTTCTTTTAAGATTCGTCGTTTTAATCTCTGCGCTTGAATTTTCCGTCCTGCTCTATGGGTTTTCGGCATGGATAAATGATTCGGGTCGATAGTGGTAGGGTAATTGTCAAAATAAGTAAGTAGTCCGTGTAGTTATGTTTGTCTTGTTTGTATAATGTGTTTCGTGAGCGAGCCTTGCTAGCCTTGACCTCACTTACGCGAGGAGCTAAAACATAGGATTTCTTTCACTAGTGTAATGTGTTTTGTGAACGAGCCTTGCTAGCCTTAATCCCACTTACGCGAGGAGCTAAAACATAGGATGTCTTTCACTAGTGTAATGTGTTTTGTGAACGAGCCTTGCTAGCCTTAACCCCACTTACGCGAGGAGCTAAAACATAGGATTTCTTTCACTAGTGTAATGTGTTTTGTGAACGAGCCTTGCTAGCCTTGACCTCACTTACGCGAGGAGCTAAAACATAGGATTTCTTTCACTAGTGTAATGTGTTTTGTGAACGAGCCTTGCTAGCCTTAATCCCACTTACGCGAGGAGCTAAAACATAGGATGTCTTTCACTAGTGTAATGTGTTTTGTGAACGAGCCTTGCTTGCCTTAACCCCACTTACGCGAGGAGCTAAAACATAGGATTTCTTTCACTAGTGTAATGTGTTTTGTGAACGAGCCTTGCTAGCCTTAACCCCACTTACGCGAGGAACTAAAATATAGGATTTCTTTCACTAGTGTAATGTGTTTTGTGAACGAGTCTTGCTAGCCTCAACCCCACTTACGCGAGGAGCTAAAACATAGGATTTCTTTCACTAGTGTAATGTGTTTTGTGATGATTGTGTTATTAGTGATACATGCGCGGGCAAATCTGGCTGCCCCTGTGTTAGGTTGAAAAGAGGGTAGTTATGGTAGGGTTTTCAGAATGCTGACCGCTGGTGTAAGCGAGCCGGCGAATTTCTTAAAGCCCTATGGCAGAAAGAGTAGCACGTGCAGGTGGAGGTGCAATGTTATGAGGGGTGAATGGAGGTGAACGATACTAGTGATCGCTCGAGAGGATTGTTAAGATGAGCAACGTAGGAGTGAATAACAGAACTGTTTGTAATTCAACTAATGTTTTCAGAATTGTATGCCCACTGTTTTAACGCCTGGTAGTTTGACAGAATTTATGTAAATGATAGTACAAAGAAGTTAATGTAACGGAGCGAATCGTATAGAAATAACATAAGAAGTTCGATGGTTGTCTAGTTAAAACAAATATAATATTACTCTCTATAATTAATATTCGGGAAAGCTATTTTCCTTGTAGTTCTCCTCACGTATGTTTTAGCAGTTATTCTTTCTTGCTGTTTTATTCGTTCTAAACCGAGTTGATTTAAGAAAATTTCTGGCGTGTCTTCTTCAATGAGTTCATGCGCGAGAACCTCGAGTTCCCTTATACGCACTTGAAGTACCAATAATTTTTCCAATGGTCTTATGTAATGCAGTACAACTTATGAATATAAAGGGTGTCCCAGCAAGAGTGCCGGATTTAAATTTACCGCCATTTTGTTAATACGAGTTGTACGGTAATTTTTTTTTGACATAACACCGATGGACTTTTTTCTTTGGGGCTATGCGAAGGAAAAGGTGTGTGCGAATAAGCCTGAAACAGTTGAACATCTTAAAGAGGAAATACGGCGCGTTATTGGTGAAATACAGCCACATTTATGCGAAAACGTTATTCATAATTTCAACAAAATAATAACCTTGTGCCAGAGGTTTCGTGGTGGCCATTTGCCTGATGTTGTATTTCACGGTTAATCGGAACTATTTTTCTTTATGTTGAAATAAAAATGTTTGCTTAATTCAAAAATAAATGTGTTTTTTCTTTAAAATTAAATCCGGCGCTCCTGTTGGGACACCCTTTATATATATATATCCACGTATATGTCTTTCAATACAAATTCTATCTTCTCTTTTTTTTTATTCACCAGTCATTATCGAATATTAGTTTCCACATTTGATTTCCACAAGGTCAATTTACTTACGAAGAAGGCTTACCAAATAACTTGAATAATAGCGGGTACTCTTCTAAAAAGATGATAAATTTTTATGAAATGGCTTGACTCGTTAAAATTCAATAAAAAAAAAAATCGATTTCTCTAAAATAAATCAATTCTCAAAAATGCGGTAAAAAGGGAAAGGTTAGTTTTTGTGAATTAAATCGTTTTATAAAAACTCGGTAGTAAATGATGATAAATTTTCATGAAATGGATTGAATCGTTCAAATTCAATAAAAAGTAAAAAATCAATTTCTTTGAAATAAATGAATTCTCGAAAATTCAGTAAAAAGGGAAAGGTTGGATTTAAAAAATTAAATCGTTCTATAAAAACCTCAGTAGTAAATGATGATAATCTTTCATGAAATGGATTAAGTCGTTAAAATTCAATAAAAAGTAAAAAAAATCAATTTCTCTGAAATAAATCAAGTCTTGAAGATGCGGTAAAAATGGAAAAGGTGGACTTTATGAATTAAATCGTTCTATAAAAACTTGATAGCAATGGATGATAATTTTTCATGAAATGGATTGAATCGTAAAAATTCAGTAAAAAGTAAAAAATCAATTTCTTTGATATAAATCACCTCTCGAAAATGCGGTAAAAAAGGGTAAAGGTTGGATTTTATGAATTAAATCGTTTTCTAAAAACTCAGTAGTAAATGATGATAAATTTTCATGAAATGGATTGAATCATTAAAATTCAATAAAAAGTAAAAAATAAATTTCTCTGAAATAAATCGATTCTCAAAAATGCGGTAAAAAGGGGAAAGGTGGATTTTATGAATTAAATCGTTTTACAAAATTCAGTAGCAAGGAGGGATTGATTTTCGTGAAATGAATTGAATCCCTAAAACTCAATAAAAATTAAAAAATCGATTTTCGAGGATTAAATCGGCTTACAAAACCACGGTAAAAAGGGAAAAGTAAAAAATATTTTCTTTTCAGTTGATATTTTTAACAATATTAGTTTGAACGAAACTAACACTCTAAGATCCCGGATGAGTCCCCAGAATTTATTACGTCAAAATCGCGGCCCATCTTACGAACCCACGAATTTAACATAGATACACGTTTCGGTGTATATTTTCCGTGCTCTGGTCAAGGAGAATAAATCCTCCCTTTACCACACCCGACGAGAAAATACCGAAGACGCAAGCCCGTTTTTGAGTCTAACCTCGCGGAAAATTACTCGGGATAGGGCTGGAGTGCGTTTTGTTCTTGGTTGGGGAAAATCACTTCACAAACAATGGGGTGGGACTTGAATGACAATTTCACGCGGAGCAAGATTTCACTTTAATTGGTAAAAGAAAATTGTACTTACGGTTGTTTGTTGGTGTGGTTCTTGCTGTTGAACGTTGGTTGGACGTAGATTGGTGTAGTCGGACAAACTCAAAATCGAACGTATGTGTTGGTGCGTATTAATAATTATTTATTGAAATAAAACTACATGAGTAGTCCAATGTTGCACATTCAATTATCCCGATTTCGCACGCGTTAATAATTATAAGTACTGTACTCGTACTCTGTACTACTCGAAACTATACTTTGTGAAATTGAGCCGTGGTGAAAAACTATTGAAGTGTACTACTTGGTCCCCATGAGACTGTCTAACTTGACTCCCCGTGAAAAGTAAGTCTAATCCCTGCGGGGTATTGACTCACTGCCTGGCGACTTATTGACTGCCTGGCTAGTGATGAGCCCTTTACTCCCCGTGAAACTGTGTCCTGTACTCCCCGTCAAACTGTGTCTCCGACCGATTTTCGCGGCCTTTAATAGGGCTCCTGAGCGTCGAAAATTCTTGTCGTCAAGCGCGTAAAAAGAAAAGAAGGGATAAAACCCTATCCTGATTATAAGAATTTCCTCGTGGTCTATCTCAACCATACACGTATTCATTCCCCCTACCTCGCAGAGTAGCTTCCCGACATGCAGAGCCATAGATCTATGCAAGTGCATCGGTATGGCGTGCTCTGGTTTGTCCGCGCGATGTGATACACAGAGGACCACGCGGTTAGGTGAGGGAACGCGCTCGAGGCGTTTTTCCCCTGAAAATGAGACGATTTTTACCACCCCGCTTCTTGTCCTACTCTCGATAGAGTTTCCTAGCCTAGGTAATATCCTTATGCTCGCTTCTATGTAGATGTGTCTATGGTAATGGCTCAAAATTTCAGCGTTTGTACGGAACTTAATTAAATCCTTCACATCAAACCACTAGAAATAATTTTGTTACAGATTCTGTAGTTAACTCGTCGTATGCAAGCTGATTTTTGCGTTAATCTCTTATTAGTATAAATTTTTTTGTTGAATTATGGCTTATTCTAATCATTATTGGTTATTCGTTTAATTAGTAATTACTCTACTTATAGTTAATAAGTTTTCTTAAATAACTTGTTAGCTAGACAATTATTCTCGTGTTATAGAAACGAGAGCGAGAGAGAGAGATAAGGATTTTACTTGAGAGCGACTCGCTTAACTCGGTTACTCGTACATTTCGTTCGTACGCAAGTCGGCTAGATCGCCGTTCAGACCTTCGCGATAAGGCGTTTATCGTGGCGCGGAGAGTCGGCCAGCCTCGCTTTCCTGCAGAGGAAGCTTTATGGAAACGTGTTACAGTTTTCTCTCTTTCTTGTTTCGTCTTACTTTTGGTATTTAGCTGTAAAACAATCTTAACGTTTCATTTTATCCTTTCTATATATGTGTAACATATTTCATATATATAACTTGCTGGTAAAACAAGTATTTTTATGCATGGAAACAAGAGAGAGCGAGAGAGTACCTTTCTTGAGAGCGACTCGCCCGACTCGGTTACTCGTATATTTCGTCCGTACGCAAGTCAGCTAGATCGCTGTTCAGACCGCGCGCAAGGCGTTTATCGTTGCGTGGAGAGTCGGCCAGCCTCGCTTTCCTGCAGGAGAAGCTTCATTGCAACTCAATTTTGGTCTCATCTCTTTCTCGTTTTGTCCATTTTTCGCTATTTTACCGTAAATTAATCCTAATATTTCCTTTATCCTTTCTATATATGCATAACGTATTCTATATATATATGATGGTATTTTTACTATAAATTCCAATATTTTACGAGAGACTTATTAATATAATCTCAAGAGGAAAAGGAAATTAATCCTGATATACTGATCTTTCTTCTATTACCCGATTACCACTGGTAAGCTCATTAATTCAATGTGGGTTGTACTCGTTTTCGAGTGACAGCCCTGGCATAATTGTTCTTTTTGCTGCTGATATCTTACCTACAGTATTCGTGTGAACACTTTAATAGTCATAAATCTTTCGTTTAAATCAACAGTTCCTCCACTTTTGTTGATTATTTCGTTCAGTTAATAATTGTTCGTGATTTCATCATCTTTGTAGAGAGAGAGAGAGAGAGAGAGAGAGAGAGAGAGAGAGAGAGAAGATTTCAGGCAAAAGCGAGAAGAAAGGGTGTGGTCGCCTGGTCACGTGATAGCGTTTCCTCTAACCGCTCCCCTATGACCAACAGCGCCGCCGACGGCGACTAGCCGAACCCCTGATCTAGGATTGAGAGTAAGGCTGCGCTGAATCATAGATCTATAAATGGCAGTCGATAATTGGGTCTACGCTGTAGATCCCATGTTTTGAACGTTTGCTTTTTGACCGGAAGCGCTGAAAAATTCCATCTTTACAAGATTAATTTTCCCGGGAGACGGTCGGTAGAGCCGCATCCCCACCCTGTTCCGATCTCCGTCAATAAAATCGCTCTCCTCTCCTCTTAAGAAGTTCGAAAATAAAAGAAAAATGTCGAAAGTTACTTTTACTGTAGCGAAACTAAAACAGAAGAACTTTAACGTAATCGAAATTAAAAAAGATAAATGCGACGTTACGTCAGGACGTAACAGCGGCCTTGACGAGCTGATAAGGCGCGGCGCGCCTGAACCAGCTGATGAGGCGCGGGCCCGCGGCATCTGCTAATGTTTACACCGTGTGTAAATTATTATAAATAACGATAGTTTTTATATTTCTCACAAATAAAGCAATATTTTTATCTCACTATGCAACCATCTCTATGTACAAATTTTACGATACATTTAATTCTAAACAGCAATATTATATCCACGGAGGTAGCACGAGAAAGTCAGAACAAAAAGAAACACTCGGTAAGAAAGACGGGACAAAAGAAATCAACGATGAGAAAGTCAGAACAAAAGGGAACGGTAGAGAGATCGCCGCTACTGCTACGAATAGCAGCATAAAAAGAGCGAGCAAACAACGGTTTTATACATAATAAATCAACTTTTTTTTTACCGTATTGTTTACAGTAAAAACGATACATGAAATTAGACAAAAAGATTCTTTTTAAATACCGCGAATTCACCCGTAAAACTATATACTCTTTTGCATTATACTAATTAGCGTATTTCACAATAGCCATACGGTACAGTAGAGTACTTCCCGTGCAGCTTTAGCTTCGTGTTAACAGGTTCGCATGATTTCGTTTCCTTACGCTTTACTACCTGATGAAATTCCGTGCGTTAAATAGCGTCGAATTTTTTAATAATAGGTACGCTCCTAGCTCCTGTCATGAAGGATCGTAATGCGTCATAATTCACGTGACGGCTATTCGCAAAGTTTAGCGTGATACCCTTTACTTTATATTTTTCAATAATCGTACCGTCGGGTTTACGAACAAGATATGCGTTAAATGTTGGTTCTCCCGAAACGAACGATCTTATAAAGGGTGGTTAAATTGTAAGGGCCGACGTTGAATGTGAACCACACCTAAACGTCAAGTTTTTTTCTGCATTTCATTTGACATTTCTCAATTTCAGACTAACTCAATTTGAACCATGGAAAGATACACAATCGAGCAACGCGTTAAAGTTATTCAGGCTTATTATGAAAATGGGGGTTCAAATCAAAATGCATATCGTGCACTTCGTGATTCTTTCGGTCAATTTAATCGTCCAAATGTGCGTACAATCGGAAAAATCGTGCAAAAATTTTAGCAAACCGGGTCTGTAGGAGATATTAAAACACCAGTGCATGCTCGTACAGCTCGTACTGCAGAAAATATTGCTGCTGTTCGCGATAGTGTGGCTGAAGAGCCGTCCACCTCAACTCGTCGTCGTGCCCAACAATTGCACCTCTCACGCTCGTCGTTGATGAACATTATGCATAAAGACTTGCATTTACACGCTTATAAGGTGCAATTGACTCAAGAACTAAAGCCTCTTGACCATTCCAAACGTCGTCAATGGTCAGAATGGTGGCAAGAAATGGCAACAGTGGATGATCAATTTTCGAAGAAAATCATCTTCAGTGATGAGGCACATTTTCACCTCAGTGGATTCGTCAATAAGCAGAATTGCCGCATTTGGGCGAATCATAATCCAAGAGTGATTGTCGAAAAACCAATGCACCCACAAAGAGTGACTGTTTGGTGCGGTTTATGGGCTGGCGGCATCATCGGGCCGTATTTTTTCCAAAATGAGGCCGGTCAGGCAGTTACTGTGAATGGTGTTCGCTATCGTGAGATGATAACGAACTTTTTATGGCTCGAATTGGAAGATATGGATGTGGGCGATATGTGGTTTCAACAGGACGGTGCCACTTGCCACACAGCTAACGAAACAATGGCTCTTTTGCGCGACAAATTCAATGGCCGTGTTATCTCACGTGGTGGCGATGTCAATTGGCCGCCAAGATCATGTGATTTGACACCGTTGGACTTCTTTCTTTGGGGTTATTTGAAAGAAAAGGTGTACGTCGATAAGCCAGCAACATTTCAAGAGCTAAAAGATGAGATAATTCGGCACATTAACGGCATAGAACCTCAATTATGCCTAAGCGTCATCGAAAATTTGGACCATCGGATGGAGGTGTGCCGCCGAGGTCGCGACGGCCATTTGGCCGATATTTTGTTGCATACATAATTGAACCATACCATATTGTCATAATAAAAAGAATTGACAATAAATTCCTAAATAATTTGTGTTTTATTCAAAATCAACATCGGCCCTTAAAATTTAACCACCCTTTATAACTACCACGCCCGTATTCGCTTAATTCATCCGTGAGATCTCCTAGAAATTGAACGATTGGCGGCTCATACTCATTGCCACTGGGGCAATTCACGTGAATACAGGACTCCGTATCGCAGTACAATATTCGTCGCCCGAGCCCCTCAAGATAACTGTATAGTTTTAGGCGTGCCTGTGCCGTGTATGCTGCAATCACGGCGTTTGATGTCGGGGATCGTTGGATAGCATCGCGGTTGCTCACATAGTACACATACATTATCTTGTGATTAACCGGTAGCATTCCCGTCACCTGAATCTCCGGACTCGTTAGTAAATTCATTAGCTCCGAGTTATTCTCGCGTTGACCAAACTTTCCCCAGAATGAATTAAGAGCAAATTTGGCGAGCGAACGTAAACCCGGATTTGACTGCAAAGCATTTCGCTCGAGATATACACCCTCAGACTCCTTGTACAACGCTATAAAACGCGCTATTGATTCCTCGTCATCGTTACACTCTGTTGGCGGTCCACTTGCCTCCTGTTCTATTTTTAGGAATGTATCTATGTACTCGGCAAAATGACCGCCTCGTCGAGTTGTCGAGTCATACTGCGTAACAACGTATTGCCAAATTTCATCGATACGCGTCTCGTTATATCCGAGCGACAGACCTTTTCTCAGCTCGTCCACGACTCATGTGCCGTCAAACGTTCGCTCAGTCGTGCCATCGTGTATGCAGCCCGCGGATGTAGCTATGTCTGTACAGCACGTTCTACACAGGGGGAACAGTAGTTTCCCACGCATGCGAACAGGCAGTACGGCGATATACAAATCGCGCGGTGCTGCTACGCTACGCTTCACGAGACCCTCGACGACACTTACAAGGAGACCTCCAGGTACGTGGAACACCGATTTGGACCAAATTTTTCTTTACAGGTAGGTCGCACCCAGGGGTGCAATAGGTGCAAGTAATAGGATGCAATTCTCAGCCGTTTTCGAGCTATAAAATATTTTTAATTTCCGAGCGTTCATGTACTCTCTGCGTTAATTCATATTCAACAAGAGCGCGTAGCGTAGTCGGCAACGTCTCCGCTTCGTAAGCGCTGGATCGCCGGAACGAATCCCGGCGCGGATATTTTATTTATTAATTTATTATTATTATTATTATTATTAAATCATTTCTACGGCAACTACTATGCAATCATACTAATATTTCCGTAAAGAAATGAATAAATATTTTTTATTGTGGATCATTTTGGTGTTATAAGGAAAAACGAGCAGCTTTTTTTATTTTTTTATTATTTGGTTGAAAGATAGGGAAAGAATTGTGACAAATGAATACACGAGTTTAAAAGAATAACCAATCTTTTTATCAACTTTTCATTGTTTATCACAACTACAAGAACTAGGGTGGTACTGATCATGAAAACATGGAAAATAATCATTATTTCGGCATCGGGCGCACGTAATAAATGCCGAGTTTCCGCATCCGCAAGGATTTTTCAAGACGTCAATCGCGAAGCAAACCTCGTTAACGTTTAGGAAAGATCTCCTGTCGTCATATAATTTGGCAACGAACCAAGCGTATTGTAACATGTCGCAAAATATCGGAGAAGACAGTGGATGGTGAATAATAGATTGAATTTTGATACAGTCTTCCCTAGAATTAATTTCCCTATCCTGTTCGATAATATAAGAACAATTCTGAAGTCTCTTGATAAAATGTTTAACTTGGCGGTAGAAATATACATCGCACGGTTGCACTAACGGAGTGCACTTTAGTGGAATGATTTTTACAGTGCACGTTGGTAAACCCTCCTCATCGGTAAAAATCTCGTCATATAATAATGGATTCGTCGATCCAGCGCTTACGAAGCTCAGACGTTGCCGACTACGCTACGCGCTCTTGTTGAATATGATTTAACGCAGAGAGTATATAGAGAGTATATCAACGCTCGGAAATTTCTTATATTTTATATCTCGAAAACGGCTGAGAATTGCATCCTATTACTTGCACCTATTGCACCCCTGGGTCCGACCTACCTGTAAAAAAAATTTGGTCCTAATCGGTATTCTACGTACCTGGAGGTTCCCATGTTAGACCGTTTTCAAGTCCTACGAGTTCTCGATACTCCTACTCATTGTACTCACCTACGTACAATTCCGGATGTCCAACGGGATATTTTCCATTCTCACACACCCATGGATACAGCGAGCACACACTCACATAGCGTAACTGCTCCCTATTCGCGCCATCGTACAAGCTTACAAAATTTCCCGTTCGACCGCCAAAGAATGCATCGCATGGTTCGAGAGGCGCCTGCTTGACCATGGCGTGATTTTTCACGTATAACGACATTTCCTCGTTTTTCTCGAGTAATCTGTCAAATCCGCATTCCTATATTTCGGTTAGAGTGTATCCCTTTCGATCTGATTCGCTCGGAAATAAAAACGGTACGCTCGTATCGCTCATCCATTGTATCACGAAATTTAGTTCGAACATCTATTCACGCGATAACATCGCGGACATCCATGCGAAAAGCAGCCGTGAAATTGAAGAACGTGATGGACCCCCGCATCCACGTAGTATCTGTCGACAGCTGGTAGGCCGATCGGAGGGTGATACTCTGTCGTGCGTCCAGCGTGACCATACGACGGCCTTGCGCGACTGCTTATCGCCCCAGCGGTACCCTCCTGGTGGTGACACCGCAATACGATCTTTCTGTAGAAAATTCTCATACATGCTGATTCTATCGTGCATGCTTCTGTAAAGGTGCACACGCTTCCGCAACGTACAAGTAACTCTCGAAAAGCTAGACACGCTCGTCTCAAAACCGTAACATCTGTACGACAATATTGCACAAATTGCGTCGCAAAATCAAATTTATAACCGACGCGACTCGATTCTTCCTCATACCATTTTTAAAGTCGCTCGCGATCCGCTGAGAACATGTTATCGGGTGAGTAAAAATGCAGAGCCTGCAGAGGGACTGTGTAATTCCGATATTCCGGTGTGTTGAATAAATGGGGAAATCTACCTTTTGCCACCTCATCAGCGAAACCGAAGGCCTTAGGTAAAGCGCTAAGAGCCATGGGTAAATAGTTTAGACTATCGAGAAAAACGACATCGCCAATCTTCGTACCATTCACAATCAATTTTATTTTATTCTATTTAATTGTTTGTTTCTCGCAGCTATATACTATGTATATAAATGGTATAACGTACGATTTACGAACTTATATTTGCTTCAAGTCCTCGTATACCTTAACTGCACCCGGGAACCGCCGACATATTTCGTAAACCAACTCATTGTCGGCGGTCTCCGCACACTGAATCGTGTTTATTAAATCGTATTATTAAAAGTTTACCTGAATCTACCAGGTCTACCTCCTCCTCCTCCTCGTCATCGTCCTCCTCCTCCCGTTCTTCTTCTTCTTCTGCTTCTTCTTGTTCTTCTTCTTCGTCTTATTCTTCCTCGTTGTTTGTATTGCTATTGGTATCATCGCTTGATCTGTATTGTCGCAATGGACCTGCGACGGCTCCATCTAGTTCTTTCGCATGACCGACCATGAAAAGTCCGTTTGTTGGTTTATACCCGCAGAACGGCTAAGTAAAATTTATCCAACGATTCCCTGCGGTGCTGTTACCATCGTTGTCCCTGCTATGATCATCCGAATCGGTTCTACCCTCCTCATCGAAATCATAGGTGTCGGATGCCATTTCTTCTTCTTCATACCGTCGAACTATATAAAAATCTTGTGAAGTAAAGGAAATAAAATAAAAGTAATTAACGCAGTATATTACTTACGTCTTTCACTGAGTATGGCCTGCAGAGCAGGCACATTCAGCCAACCGCGTCGACGAATAACACGCACCACCAAATCAATAATTATTTGATTATCAAACAATCCAATGCGCGTTCACTAAATCGCGCTGATGACGCTCGCACAGCATACCGCGAAATTTACGAACAACCGCTTGTGTCGGAAAATCTCATAGGGTGATCTGTAAATTTCTTCTCCCACACCGCGAACTCAATGACGGTGTACGCTTCAATATAAACTCTATCAATTTTCTTATCAATGAGCGCTCAACCTTTCTGACCATGATTATGCTGTTAGAGTATTAGTAACCACAGTAAATCAGACAATTAACTAGAGATTTTTCAAAGCGGCGTGCTTCTATATATATTCCTTTAATACGCTCTTTCTCTCTTTATCTCTTTGCATATACTGTAGCGATGTCATGAATACGACTAACCAAGAAGATGGCCGCACACGATCACTTTACAAAAGTAAGACCTAGGGAAATATGTAGCGATGGTGATGTAAATGTAAGGCCCGTCATGTACTAAGTTATCGAGTTTCGCTGATGAACGTCATATTGTTTTCATCTAATTTCAAGGCACTCGGCCATGAGGAAAATCATCAAATTTCGTCGACGAATATTATTTAGTTTTCATGACACATCTTACTGTATGTCAAGGTGTGCGTATGCACATACGTGTACGAAAGTATGCAAGAGCTTTGGGATATATTTGTTGCCGCTGTTACTAAGCTGCCAAGGAGAATGCGACAAATATCAAAAGATGTTGATGAGCAATTTTCAGTCGAATGATTTGCAGTATCAAACGAAGAGCCGATGCAATTAGATGGTGGGGGTAATCTGTATAAAACGGAGTATGAACTCCATCGGCGATTCATTCGAAAAGTTACAGTCTACAAAAAAGCAATGAAAATGGCAAATAACGGTGCTACGTCTCACACGATATCGCCATATACAGCGAACCCCGTCATGTACGGTTTAAATAAATAATTTGGTAATATAATCGTCGCCGGGCTCGAGTTGAACTCTACGTGTTTTACACCAGTGGTGAAAATATTGTCGAATACTTTTACCGGAATTACACTCAGTGCGGACGAGTGGTGAGTGTTTAAAAGTGATTTTTCTAGCGTACAACGATATTTCGAAGCTCACGTGAAAACCCGCTCGAACAGCGCACTCATCTCTGGCCCACTCATGGACTTTTTCACTGCTTCCACTGGATCTACTCAGCTTCCGTGCTCACCAGGACTCAGAATCAGGTACGAGTACATCGTTATAATTTACGAGGGTCGATCAATAAATAGTCGGCTTGGTAAAGAAAATTGCGTTTTTTTTGGACAAAAATCTTTATTTCTCAACGTCATCTCCTTTTAGCTCGATATACTTATTTCAACGATTTTCCAATTTTTTGATACCCTCCGAATAATACGATTTCGGAAGGTTTTCAAAATAGGTCTCTGTTTCGGCGATGAGGTCATCTCTGGAACCAAATCTCTTTCCGCCAAGCCATTTTTTCAGGTTTGGAAACAGAAAGTAGTCGGAGGGGACCAAATCTGGAGAATACGGTGGATGCGAAAGCAATTCGTATTCAAATTCATGAATTTTGCCCATGGCAACTGGGCACGTGTGACCGCGTGCATTGTCTTGATGGAAGAGCACTTTTTTCCTCGCCAAATGTGGACGTTTCTTCTTCAATTCGTCGTTGAATCGGGTCAGTACGGCTGCATAGTATGCGCCATTAATCTTTTTTTTCGGCGGAAGGTATTCGATGTAGATTATGCCGCCTCTTCCCAAAAAACTGTATCCATGACCTTACCGGCCCATGGCACCGTCTTCGCCTTCTTCGGAGCACGTTCGGTCGGTGAAGTCCATTATTTCGATTGTTCCTTTGTCTCTGGTGTATAGTGATGGATCCATGTTTCGTCCACGGTTACGTAACGACGCAAAAACTCAACAGGATCACGCTTATAGATCGCCAAACACGCTTTTGAAACAGCTACACGTTCTCTTTTATGGTCGACAGTGAGCAAACGCGGCACCCATCTTGCGAATAACTTTTTCATACCCAACTGATCACTCAGGATTGAAATCACTGAGCCATATGATATGCCTGTGGCCTCAGCAATCTCACGCACTTTTAGTCTCCGATCATTTAACACCATATCGTGGACTTTTTCAATTGTTTCTGGTATGACGACCTCATTTGGACGACCTGGTCGTTCATCGTCAACAATGCTCGTACGACCACGTTTAAATTCAGCTGTCCAATATTTAATGGTTGATTACGAAGGTGCAAGGTCCATATAAACTTCGTCTAGCTCCGCTTTGATCTCATTGTTCGTTTTCTTTTTCAAAAACAAAAATTGAATTACTGCACGATACTCAATTTTTTCCATTTTTGCAAAAACACAAAAGTTGTTTGTCTTTCGATGGCTGTCAAACGCAAACTAAACATCGCAGCGAGCTGAAACTTTGACAACAGTCATGTGAAGGATGGCACTACTTAACGTCGCTATTGACTTCTTTTCTCGACCAACAGATGGCGCAAGGCCGACTATTTATTGATTAACCCTTGTATAGTAAATTCAATGACGATGAGGAGTGAATATCTCATCGGTGCATCCTCATTAATTGTCTCAATTTGTGGCGTGCTCTGCAGCATAGGCTGTACCACGTTTTCTTCATCGTAATTTCCCCGCTCAATTAATATAATTGCGCGTGTGCCTATTATTCACTGTACTTTTCCTCAATAAACTTGCTGGGAGAGTACTGTGAATATTTTCTAATCATTTGTGCATCCTCAAAACTCACTTTGCCGTGCTCTGCAGCGCTGACTGCATCACGCTGTTTCATATCACACATCCAGCACTGGAGCAATATAATTGCAAGTGCTCTCACTCGCTCTCAGTATTTGCTCTCTTATAAATCTGTAGAGAATTTGTTGAGAGTAAGTGAAAGATTCTACGCTCCCACATTTCTCATACCGTGGCGTGCGATGCAGCACTGGCTGCACCACGTACACTACACTCAATAAAAGACAGCAAACAATTAATATAATTCGCTCTTTCACTACAAAATATCTAAAATAGAAAAAATAATAAAGATATAAAATAAAACACAAAAAAATAAACTGATTTATTAATTGTGTGCTGGTCACTCAAACCAAAACTCAATTCAGTTTATTTTTTTGTATTTTATTTTATAACTTTATTATTTTTTCTATTTTAGATATTTTGTAGTGAAAAAGCGGATAGTAGAATAAAAACCACTTTCTCTATAAACCATCTTTCTGTCTGGTTTCATTTTTCCTTGTTGTGAGTGAAGCCTTATAATTTTCAATATATTCACAGGTCATCCCAACTACATCTGGATGAATTCTCAAACAATTTTCTATTAAATAAGCGAAAATAAGCGATAGTGCTAATGAGGAATACGAGAGTCAAGAGGAATCTGGAGAATCAAAACGGAAACGCTTTCGAAAATACTCTCCAAACATTGTTCTGCAGCGGCCGACATTTGATATGCTCGTTGAAATAAGTAAAAGAGTTGATATTCATATGCAGGCTCTAGAGTGCAAAAGTGAAACGTTTCAGCGGTGTATGAACGAGGTGGTATCATATGCCCGTGAATAGATAGTTGTCAGTGAAACGCCTCGTGCAACAGCGTATGAGATCATCGGTTCCAAGGAATTCTTTCAAGAAGCGCTCGAGCACATCATGACCTTGCTAGCGCCGGAGGATACGGAGCTTATGAAAAGTATTTTCTCATCCACCGTTGACGTCGGTGGTAGCAGATTATCAACGCTGCCAACTTTGTTTAATGAGACGAGGCATATCAGGTAAGACAGTATTGATTATTCTGTACACGTGGTTTTTATTGACCAATGCCTTCAATTAAATACTTATTTCATTCTTTTTTCAGAAGTACACTGTGATGATAACACCCACAGTGAAAAATAATTTAGAAGCAATATTACGTGTGATAATACAAATTAATTCCGTATAGCAATAAAAATAAAATTAACGGTGGAGGAATCTCCGAGCGCGGATTACCGTGTTTGCAGGGCTGTTGCATACGACGGTAAATGTGTAAAGTGCTTTCTATAAAATATTGATTAATTTTTAAAAAATATCTGATCTTACTGTGTCTTTTATTTTTATAGCGTAATAATTAGAGAATTATAATTGAAGCCTCTCTCTCTCTCTCTCTCTCTCTCTCTCTCTCTCTCTCTCTCTCTCTCTCTCTCTATGAGGGATCATATTCTGTGTCTTTTACTGCATAGCAAGCGTTTGACGAGGAGCACAGCGCACGGCGATATACGCTGGAAAACCGCGTTCGTTGCATTCAAAGTGTTGGACACCTAGTTATGATTCATAGGAGGTTGTTATCTTTATTCCCGTGATACTCTCTAGCAGCATCTCGAGCATTTATTCTGTCTTTGGCATCCTACACGCAAACAATAAAAAGCAATATGTATCCGCGATACGGCAACGAGATTTTAAGCGACGCGTTTTGGTGCCTAGTAATTTTAGTCGAGAGTGTGATGAGCGTGTTCCTGCGTGCACAGGAAATGTGCGATGCGTACGACGAGCTGGATGAGCTCCTACGTATTGTGTCTTTAGTAGAGCGTCGAGGAAGACCCGTTGGACTTGCGGAACTCTACATCGGAATGTCCTGTATTGTGCCTCATTTCAATAGAGTTGTCCGCGGCGAAGTGGTTTACCCGAACTTTGATGGGTACTTCGAGGTGTTGTTAGTCGATTTCGGCGAGTTAATTTACATCAACTGGTCTCACCTATTTCATCCGGAGCCTCTAGCAAGTATGGTGTCGGCTCTTGTCATGGAGTGTTCAATATAATGGTTCGAACGCGTGGATGTTGTAGGTATTGAGCATCTCATCGAAGAAGCGTGCGGTAGCGATGCCTTGATCGCTGTCATGACGCGGCCTCTTGCCGGCGATAACACTCCGCGGTTTCGATTAACGAACGGGGAACCCGCGGATGTGGCAGCGGGTATTATAGAGATCCTCGGTGATGAGATAGATATCGGCTACGATATCGATGTCATGGACGAGGACTCTGACGACGACGTAGCAAGAAATTAAAGACATGGTGCTGTGCGCGCGCGCGCGCGCGTGTGTGTGTGTGTGTGCGTGCGAGTGTGTGAGTGCATGTGAGTACATTCGAGAGACAGGAGTTTAAAATCGCTGCGGAAAGAGGGTAGATGGCGACAACATCTGTGGTAATGAGTACCTAATTTTATTCATTTTTCCAAGTATGTGTACACCTTTGCTCCATCCTGCTCTTATCTCTACTCTTCTTTGATCACCAGAGTACCTACACCACCTCACTATACCATCTTCACGTCACCGACACTGGTTAAGCAGAGTGGGTAGCGCGGCGATGGAAAAGTGGTGTGGTGGGGGTAGCCGCGTGGTGGGGAAAGAAGTGGGATGGAGCAAAGATGTACGAGGTCTGTTCAAAAAGTATCGCAAATTTTGAATTTCCGCGGGCTACGTATATTCGATTTTCGATTTTTTTGTGGCGTTAGGTTGGTACTCATGTCCCTCACTTATGCTGACAAAGTCGGCCATTTTGAATGTTTAGTTAATTGTTGCTAGCTATTTTGGTTGGACGTGTTTTGGCTTGTCTTCGATTTTTGCCTATTCCAAAAAATGGATCAAAGAATCTGTATTAAATTTTGTGTGAAAAACAAAATTAAGTGCGCGGACGCATTCCGAGTGTTGAGTGTGGCATATGGTGAAGCTACCTTGGACCAAAGCAACGTTTATCGGTGGTACAAAATGTTCTCAGAGGGCCGAGAAGATGCGAATAACGAAAAGCGTGCCGGATGCCCGAGCACATCAACAACAGACGAAAACATTGATGAAGTGAAGAAAATAATATTGGCCAATCGTCGAATCGTTGTTAGAGAAGTTGCTGAGAACCTAAACATATCGATTGGCTCGTGCTATTCGATTTTTACCAATGATTTGGGCATGGGACGGGTCGCCGCGAAATTTGTGCCAAAATTGCTCAATTTCGAACAAAAACAGTGTCGCGTTAACATTGCTAAGGAGCTATTGGACTCGGTCCGCGACGACCCAAATTTGCTCCAGAGGGTCATAACTGGTGACGAATCATGAGCTTATGGTTATGACGTCGAAACCAATGCTCAATCATCGCAATGGAAGCTGCCGCATGAGCCAAGACCGAAGAAAGCGCGCCAAGTTCGGTCGAATGTGAAGGTTTTGCTCACAGTTTTCTTCGATTGAAGGGGCGTGGTGCATCATGAGTTCTTGCCACAGGGTCGTACATTCAATAAGGAATATTACCTGCAAGTTATGCGTAATTTGCGCGAAACAGTCCGCCAGAAACGCCCGGATTTGTGGAAGAACAAAAATTGGCTTTTGCACCATGATAACGCCCCTGCTCACACATCGTTGCTAGTGCGCGAATTTTTGGCCAAAAAAACACTCTTATGATGCCGCAGCCACCGTATTCCCCAGACCTGGCCCCCTGTGACTTTTTCCTGTTCCCAAAACTGAAGAGGCCCATGAAAGGACGAGGCCACGTCACGATTGAAGCGATAAAGACGGCATCGAAGGAGGAGCTTAACAAGATCACAAAAAATGATTTTTTTAAGTGTTTCGAGGATTGGGAAAAACGTTGGCATAAATGTATTATATCCGAGGGGAATTACTTTGAAGGGGACAACGTAGATATTAATGAATAAATAAATACTTTTTGAAAAAACACAAAATTCGCGATACTTTTTGAACAGACCTCGTACACTTACTACTTATATGGATGTTAGAGGTTGTAAATACATTGAACCCAAGGCTATTTTCGGGTTCAATATTTTCAAGATCAATATTCCCAGAATAGAGTTTGCAAGTATTAATATTCCTGGAATCAATATCCCCTGAATTAATTGTCCGGTTCCCTGGATTAATATTCCCAGTTCCCCAATAATCAAACGATCTGGAACCCTGTTTTCTGTTAACTCCTGCGATATTTTTTAATTTGCCATCTGAATCTTCCCCAAAAATAGTTTTCTCTTTACCAATTTAATATAAGACGTGGGAAAGATATATCGAGACGAAAAACGTACAGATGTATTAAAATATTGGAATTTTTATTACTTTATTGTTGTTACGCATGTGGAAAAATAATTGTTTTAGTCCTGGATTTATCACGAAATTTAGATGATTTTCTGAAATTCGTCCAGAATTCAATTTGACATATTAAGTATTATAATTTCTTAGACACATACAGAGGGAGATGTGGAAAACAGTGTTGTTTGAAGAAGAGCAGAGGGCTTTATACTAGTCAAATCTGTGTTACATTATTTAATTTGTTTATACAATCGTAGATAGTTGAATTTTCTTTCTTAAAGGGCGTTTCGTATAGCAGTAATAATTCTTCATACGAAAAAATTCATAGGTATGCATTTATATGGATGAAGTGTCTATGGCCGGTCAGTAGGACGGATTTTTTTTGCCAAACACAACTCAGGGTGCGAGATACGTGATGGCAATTCTAAGCGTGGGAATGAGTGGTCTAATTCAAATTTCGCATTTGCGAATTATTATAAGTATCGGGTCTAATTGCTTGATCCAATGAAATAAAAATTGATTGAGCAACCAGATTCGACAATTCTTCAACAAAGAAGTGTGAAAAAAATTGTACCATGAACCGGGTTTGAACCGTGAACATCCAGAATTCTACCCTGGCTCGTTACGAATTACGCCACCGTGATTCTGGCAGAATTAATCTTACAGTTCTCTGTTGTGTTGTACACAATTTTTATTAATCATAATAATCCTAGGCAAGTGACCATGTAAGTGTAATATTTATATAGATATAGCGTATATGTCCGGTCAATATAATGGATATTTGTTGCGTAACACAACTCAGGGTGCGAGATTCGTGATCAAGCATACTTAACGACTAATTAAAGGCTATTTAAGTACTTCAGAAATATTTTTTCTGCTCCACCACTAAAAGTAAAAATGTTTGGAGTTTCTGAGTGCCAATTAAGCTAAGATGACCACAGCCAAAACAATATTGAAGCGAAGTATTAAAAAAAATTAATTTGTACGTTGTTTGACGGATTTTCAACGGCTCTCGAATGGGTCTAGGTACGATTAAATCGGAACACCCCTTCCCGAGATACCTGGGCGACAAAAAGGACTTGGAACGGCAATATCAGTTGACACGGTTATGTTGAGCCGTTAAATCAAGATGATTTTTAAGACCAAGAGCAACGTTCTACCTCTACTGTAATTTCAAATACGCAACATGAATATGTCGGGCGTTGCATTTTGGAGAAGTGGTTTGAGCGACAATATCAGTTGATGCAGTTATGTCGAGCCGTTGAGTCATGATGGTTTTTAAGACTAACAGCATTGCCTACCAGCTCTACTGTACTTTGAGTTACGCAACATACATATATTGGGGGTTTTTTCGTGGCTAAGGGATTGGAGTGACAAAATCAATTGACACGGTAATATCGAGTCGTCAAATCACGATGATTTCAAGACCAAAAACAACTTTCTACGTTTACTGTACTCCGAGATACGTGGCATAAGTGTATGGGGGTTTCATTTACGCCTAAGGGGTTGGAGCGGCTAAATCAGTTGAGACGGTCATATCGAGCCGTTAAATCATAATAATTTTTAAGATCAAGATCATTGCCTACTAGCTCTACTGTTCTTTGAGATACGCGACATAAATATATTGTGGGTTTTTTTGTGGCTGATGGCTTGGAGCGGCAATATCCGTTGACACGGTTATGTCGAACCGTTAAATCATGATGATTTTTAAAATCAGGATCATTGCCCTAGCTCTATTGTACTTTGAGATGCGCGACATAAATATATCGAGGATTAGTTCGTGAATAAGGGGTTGACGGGAAAATCAACTGACACGGTTATGTCAAGCCGTTGAATGAAGATGACTTTTAAGACCAAGAGCAACGTTCTATGTCTACTGAACTAGGCGATACGTGACATATGTGTATGGAGTTTGATTTGCTGCTAAGGGGTAGGAGCGGCAAACTCAGTTGACTCCGTTATGTCCATCCGTTAAATGTAGATGATTGTTTAAACCAAGAGCAACGTTCTACTTCTACTTTAATTCGAGATTCTCAACATAATTATGTTGAAAGTTGCATTTTGGTTAACAACGGGACCTCCAGGTACGTGGAACACCGATTCGGACCAAATCCCCAATAAAAAATAATTATTCATTCCTTTACGGGAATATTAATATAATCGCATAGTAGTTGCCGTAGAAATGATTTAATAATAATAATAATAATAATTTTTCAAAAAGTCCGCGCCCGGATTCGATCTGGTGATCCAGCGCTTACGAAGCGGAGACGTTGCCGACTACGCTACGCGCCCTTGTTGAATATGATTTAACGCAGAGAGTACATGAGCGCTCGGAAATTTTTAATATTTAATATCTCGAAAACGGCTGAAAAGTGCACCCTATTACTTGCACCTATTGCACCCCTGGGTGCGACCTACCTGTATAAAAAATTTGGTCCGAATCGGTGTTCCACGTACCTGGAGGTCTTCTTGTAAATGGTTGGAGCGGCAATATCAGTTGATACGGTTATGTCCAGCCGTTAAGTTAAGACGAATTTTAAGACCAAGAGTATTGTCCTAGCTCTGCTGGACTTCTCTACTGGACGTCGTGACATTCGGCTGAAGCTAAATACCGGGGGGCGGTGCGTATCTCGGGAATCGGTTTTCCAATTTGATCGTCCCTAGTCCCATTCGAGAGTTGTTAAATAACGTACAAGTTCATATTTTTGTACAAGCTTTTAATCTTGTTTTAGTTATGGTCATCCTAGCATAATGGGTATTCTGAAAATCTACACGTTTCCATTCTTTGGGGTGGGGCTTAAACATTTTTGGAGTACTTAAATAGTCCTAGTAGGTTTTATCCCGAAATTCGAATGTGGTTTTTTCGGTGGGTATTCCGGGTTCAAACCAGGGTCATGCCAGACTTTTTTTCACCGTTCCTTTGTTAAAGGATTGTCGAATCTGGTTGCTTAATCAATTTTTATTAAAATGGCACAAGCAATTAGACGCGATATTTATAATGATTCGGAAACGCGGAATTTGAATTAGGCCTCGCATTCCCTCACTCAGAATCGCGATCACGTATCTCGCACCCTAAGTTGTGTTTCGCAAAAAATATTCATCCTATTGACCGGACATAGATTGAGACGACAGGTACGTCTCATCTATACAATACAGGGACACGACACACACACATCGAAGCGACAGTACCACACACAATAAGAAAAATAAACATAGAGTAGCAAACCGAAGTACGCCCTATACATACAGCCAGAGGGACCTGTAGTACATACAACCAACACTAAGAAAAACAGAATACCAGGAAAACCGTCGACAATCACTCGAACTACTATAGTATCGAAATGTGTACTAAAAGAAATTTACACGGGATACGTTAAATATCAAACGATACGATCATCAAAAATATGGAATTAACAAGAAATGGTCTACAGGAGATGGGCTACAGGACGAATACCAAATATAGATATACCGAGAACATGGAAGAAGAGTGGGAAAAGCCAGTATAAAAGAACGCGAAATGCGAGGATCGGGAAGCATTTTATTCACAGATTCCAACCAGACATCAAGGACCAGCCAGCGAATAGAAGGAAGACCTGCTAACCAGTCAAAGAAGGACCACGGAGCCAACCAAAGGAGGAGCATACCAATAACACCACTCCAAGGACCAGGCCCAGATACTTCTGAAGCCTACGAAGACGAACATTTTCGGAGTCCAACCACTGAGCCCGCCTAGAAACACATTTTCAAGCCGTCCGACATCCGAGTCACCAAGAGCTCACAAATAGAAAAGAAAACAATGGTATCATAAAAATATATATTAAATCAATAGGACTCCCCTTAAAAATTTAGATAGAGACGCTCCTGTCGTCGTTTCAATGCACCGATGCACCAAAAATGCATCTCACTGACGCCTCCACCGTAGCAGCGACGGGGGCAGCGAATAAATAGTATAGCCAGGAGAGCTAAAGCGCGAGCTTCGTCCCTACCACGATCAAATAGATATAGATATAGAGTAGGCGAGGAGTTATAACAGAGCCAACATAGATGGCAAGCTCGGTAGGCTAAACACTCTCTCATGCCTTGCGTATAAAATATAGAAACTGCTATACCATTTAGGGAAATGTTTTAATAAAATTCATATAAAAACTCCTATGTTTGCGGACACGATTATATAAGCGTGCGTGAGCCCGGGTCTAGTTTTTGTACAATGCATAATCCTCAGGATTAACAAAGAAAAGGAGTCTAATTAAGTAATATTAATAATCAATATTTTCATGTGTATAAATAATAATCATTTCCAAATAAACCCTACTTTTACCCGATACTGAAGTCTGAATTAATTTCCTCCCTGCTCGAGTCCGAATTAAAACCCTTCAAGGGGAATGATAACGTGAAATACCGTTAAAAGACGCTATATCTATATAAATGTTAAACTTACATGGTCGCTCGCCTAGTATTACTATGATTCATTGTTACGTATTCAAATAAAAATTGGTCGATTTATGCTGATTTCCAACGTAGTTACGTACAGTTTTAAAAAATATATATGTATATATTCGTCTTATTACGACGACTGGTAGTTGATTTTGTTCTTGAACCATCCTCTATCAACTTACCGCTCAGATTTTCTATGGTATCAGTTGTTTGAAAGTTACAACTATTTGTATACCTTATGCTCGGTACGTTCTTCTGTTCATCAAGTTTCTCTAATTCTCGCGCTGCTCTGTTCAACTTAGTGAGGCATACATTTTAAATATGATTTGAAGTTATATTATATAAGTTAGGGATTAAGAATTAATCTTGTATAATGTTTGTTTCTTCAGTGTATCAACGAGTTGATTTCGCATGATATAGTAACGAGTCTTACAACACAATTGCTATACCCAAAGATCATCGACATGGACAGTCTGTTCACTCAAAATGTATCAGACGAACTGGAGGATATACCTCATACCCAGGAGCCTTTGTGGATTCTTGGAAAGAAATATAATGCAATTAAAGGTTCGTTTGTGTACACTATTCAAAAGATATGGACACGATTCGATAAAAAACTATTAAAAAATACTATTCTGACAAGAGTATTATTATTTAACACAATTAATAATAAGCAAGATAACATTTTAACAAAAAGAAAAAATACAAGTATTGTTTTAGGAAGTACCTGCATAGCGGAAGTTACGTCAATGTGTATCCGCATTTGTTGACCAAATTTTAGCAGTGGGATATGATAGCAAACTCATGCATGGTTGTCTTAAAATTAGACAATTATCCATCAGCCGTTGTTTCCTGACGAGGGGAGGGCTAGACGTTTCCCTCACCGACTTGCTAGTAGTTGCACTTACGAGCATAGTCGTAAGACGCGTTTCTCAAGTGCTGTCGATCAAAAATCCGTTCTATAATTTATGTGCACCACTAGAATGCATGTATTTTTTTCTTCGTTTTCATTCTATGTATATGAATATCAATAATACGTAAAAGTCAAACTGTTAATAATTACGCGAGTTTCAATACTTTAAACTAAGGGTTTATGCGTCTCGAAAGCCACGTGGCATCGTACCCTCAGTCCTAAACAAACCCAGGCCCAACCCCGGAGATAATTGCAATCAAAGCCATCACGAAGTAAACCGATATTAATACAAAGATGAGCTGCTTTGGGAACTATGCCCCCCTCCCTCTCGCCGATGTACAAGCAGCCCATATTTATTTGCTCAATTGCTTCATACTCAAAAAAAACAAGATATTTAAAAATTCCGAAACCATTGAATTAAAATAAATATATGTACTTCTGTTTATTTATCTATTTTTTATACGTCACTGGTGAAGCACGGTGTTAGGAAAAGGAGTAGTATACGTGATAAGGAAGCGAAATAAAAACTATCAGAATTACATTTACATTGTATACATTCAATGAGAACAACAGACTGGACACCATATTTACAACTGTTATTGATCGTGAGAAGGCGGTAAAACAGAGTACGAGCCACTATGATATTCACAATAGGAACATGAGGAACAATAAGTTGTAAAATATCTTACGCATTGTGAAAGAGTTGTATTTGTATGCACAGGAATTTTTAGCAACATTCATGTGAAAATAACCTTCATTAACATTCATAAAAACGTCCCTTTCATCCGAAAGTTTTGCAGCAAAGTACGCATTACGCAACCTTTCGGAGAAACTGGGGCTAACAACTGATGGTGAACCATAAACTGAATTTTGACAGAATCTTCCCGGGATGTTATTTCGCGATTTTGTTCACCGAGGTATGGCAAATTTTTTAGAAATATTATATAATATTCCACCCCAAGATGTGCATTTTGGACAAATAACTTTGATAGCATATCGTCTTTTGGGAAGAATTTTATTTATTCGTCTACAGCAATGTTATCCTCTTCAAAATAGTCCCCATTAGATATTATAAACATATTGCAGCCCTTTTTCCAATCCCCAAAATACTTCTGGAACTCGTTCTTTGGGATAGCTTTAACTCTCCCAGTGATGCGTTCTTTTCATTTTCACGTTCGATTTACTTTCGGAACAGAAAAAAGTCCCACAGAGCTATGTCTGGCGAATATGGAGGCTGAGGCGTCATTACAGTGTTGTTTTGGCCAAAAAATCACGAACAAGCAATGAAGTGTGAGTAGGTGCATTATCGTGGTGCAAAAGCCATGAATTATTTCGCCACGAATCTGGGCGTTTTTTTCGGATTACTTCACGCAAACGGTGTTGAACTCGTAAGTCGTACTCTTTATTGACCGTTTGACCTTGTGGCAAGAACTCATGGTGCAATATGCCCTTAAAATCGAAGAACACAGTAAGCATATCCTTTACATTCGACTGCTCTTATCGAGCTTTTTTCGGTCTTGGTGATCCAGAATGCCTTAACAGCGACGATTTAGCCTTAGTTTCAACGTCATATCCGTAAACCCATGTTACATCACCTGTGATTACACGTTTCTGTAGTCCTGCATCGTTGTTGACTTCATTTAGCGACTCCTGAGCAGCTTCCATTCGCCGCTGTTTTTGTTCGAAATTCAACAATTTTAGAACATTTTTGCTGTCACGCGTTTGATAACCCAAAACCTCCGAAAAAATTTGTTCTTGACAAATTGATGAAAAAAACAATTGATATGGCAACATCATCAGCTTCTTCTCTGATTGTGATTCGGCAATTATTCATAATCACTTCTTATACTTTTTCCTTGTTTTCATCGGTCTGTGATGTACTGGGACGTCCAGAGCGCTCGTCATCTTCAACGTCTTCATGGCCACCTTGGAAACGTTTATACCACTCGTAAACCCTTGTCTCACTGATAGCAGACTCACCGAAAGCAATATTTAACATTTCAAAAAATTTGCTGCACTTCATTCCATTCTTATAGCAAAATTTAATGCAAATTTTCTGATCCATGTTCAAAATTGCCGTTCCTACTAAAACAGATGTGACCTTTTTAACAGCTGACGATAGACTAATATCCGATATGGCTAACACAGTACAGCAACTTTTGAGTCGAGTTTACAACAAAACAACGAAAAAATCGCGCGAATCGGAATAATACAACACCTGAAATTACAAAATTCCCGCTATTTTTTTTAACATAGCTCGTACACTCTGCGTTCTGAAAGATATCATCATATAAACTCGGATTTGTCTGTCCCCAATAATCTATGAAGAGGAGAAATCTCACGTTTCTGACATATGGTAATAAAGCTTCCTTTGAACATTTTGCGTACAACTAAGTCTTTAGTTTTTTTGACTGTGTGGACCTTACAACGATGTTTTTATACTTTTCTCCAATTTCGTTTACACTTTTCAGTACTCTGGGTAGACGTTCTCTGTTGATTGTTGCAAACATCAATGACAATAACTTCCCACATAGAATTAGCATACATACTGCGCTTATGAGAAGGTTTTATCTTAATGGTGTTCGCTCTTTTCACGAGAACATTTTTTCACCTTTGTTCAGTGTAAGTTCAGTTAAATGTTGATCGGTACTGGCAGCTTAAAAAAAAATATTCAAAAATATATGAGTTTCCTGAAATTTCATAAATTTTCAAACATACTTCAAAATTTTTACAAATTATCGCTGGATCATAATCCATTTTGAATTACGGTAAAAAAAATGTATTTCCAATTTTATTAAAAAATCAAATTAAACTGTACTGATTTGTAAAATTTACACTATTTGCAATTTTTTAATCTTAATTTTTTGTAATAGTTTGTCTTTTTAATGATGTTGACACATATATGAAGAAAAAACAAAACGGAAAAAGGGTTGAAGCGACAACTGTAGTTTTATTGAAATTGGAAAATGTTCTTCTTCATAAGAAACTTTTCCCCAATTTTACGGAAGCTGTTGGCCGAAATGGAGATCATGTTCTCTTGCAATTTTTTCAACTAATGTAGAGGCATCTTCATGCAATATTTGCAAATCGCTGAAATGTGCTGGCCCGTGATTTCTGCCAGCTAAATGCTATCAGGGTACAATTACTATTTACTATTATTTTCTTTTGTCAGAATAGTATTTTGACTCGTTTGTTTATCAATTGGCACCTGTCTATGCTCTATTCTTGGGTTTAATTGGCAGAAATTTATGGTACTTAGGATAGCAAAACAATGTTTCAGAATTGGATGCAATACGAAGGGATATCAGGTCGAAGCTGTGGTTCACCTACCGGAAGGGATTTGTTCCAATTGGGGGTGTGGGTTCGACTTTCACATCGGATAAAGGATGGGGCTGTATGCTCAGATGTGGACAGATGGTACTAGGCCAAACACTGGTTTCGCTCCACTTAGGTACCATATTATTTTCCCATATAGAATCACTTGTTTTCATAAAACTTTTGCTTATATATTTGAGAATTCGATGTATTCAGGTAGTCCGATCATTAAGTCTTCAGAAATGGTTGATTCTTATTTCTAAGTATTCTTTAAGCATATACGATTATCCCAGAAAAGCAGAAGCTCGTCAACGATAATTTGGAGAATAATGTTCAGTTCGAAAATTAGTAAAAATATACAGCCGATTATAATGAACATTTTCCGTCTCGTTTTCAATTCAATAACTGTCATATGAAACGTCTGAAGATTTTAAATGTCAATTATGCTATGGACACACAAGACTTCCAAAAACCAATTGTTCTAGCAATGGCTATAGCAACTTGATAATGTTTATGCATATTTCTGGGACGACTCGAGTATGTGGAGGGCAAAACAAAAAAAGTTTCTATACGCTCGTATTTCTTGAAACTATTGAATCGCTGCCATTACTGCTTGCTGCGTGATGAACTGATCTTTGGTAACATTCAAAGCGCAATTTCTTTTAGGCGTATCGTATAAAATTGAGTCTAGAATTTTCAGTAATAATATATGCTTGAGTAACGTAATGTTCAGTTAGTCGGTCACAAAAGAAAATAAGATTAAATTTGTAGTTAGATCTGTAGGTTAAACAACATTGATAATATTGAAGGACTGTAAGTCTTTACGTGCTGTAAATCTTACGTTAAATTTTCATTTCGAACAAAAATTAAATAAAATGTTGGTAATGATGGGTTTTTAGTTTTTCATATATGTTGTTATATTTTTTAGAATATTGCTTAACATTATACCATACTGTAGATCTAGTCACCATATTCTTTCGTTAAGTTATGATTTTCTTTTAATATTTACTGTGTTACTTTTAAATTATCATAAATATAAATTTGCTTATAATGCGGGGAGTAACCCTGTTTCGCATGAATACTGTTTGTAGTAAGATGACAAACTGACCCTGCATGTGAAAAATCAAAATAACCCTTTTAGATTCCTCTATTATCTAACCATAGAAATTTGCAAAAGAAAAACGATTGTTGTAGCAATGGATTAATTGTGTATATTTGTTATTTGCTCAATACTAGATTTCTAAATTTTTGTTATAGAAGCTTGAAAGAGGGTGTTAGACCTTTTAATAATAACAATAACTTTATTTCGATAATTCCACTCACCTAAACAAAGCTAAAGAATATCATATCAATAAAATGTGTATATCAAGTTTTATTGCGACAGACCTTAATTGTTCGTTGAACACGTCACCCTCTAGTAATTCATTCGTTCGTTATTTTCACTGCAACATTTTTATCTCTTTTTCTTTGCAATCACGCATCATTTGTATTATCAACCAAATTCTTCCTTTTTTCTTGAATCGTTTTTCCTTCATATTTTCGATCGTATCCTTTTCTATTTTTTTCTTCAATCACTCTTCATCCATATTTTCAATCACGCCTTTTTCTCTCTTCTTAATAAAACTTCCTCTATTCCTAATTTGTATCGAGTGTTTTTTTACTTAAAAAAAAATCTTTCTTCATTCATTTTTAAATCATGGCTCTTGCTCTTTGTTCTGCAATCTTAAGTCATTAATACTCACTATCATGTGTTACCTTTTTCTTTGTACTTTTTTTTCACTCTTTTTCTTAATTACATCCTGCTCCTTTTTTCTGCAATCGTTCTTCATTCATATTTTTTATCACGACTTCCTCTCTTTCATTCCTCAAACATCCTGCATTCATCTTGTTGCCTTCATTCAAATTCCGTTTAATGGTTAAAGTCTATGTTGTCGAATGTTTGACTTGTCTGTTTTCGTGAATTGAATTTTTATTTCCCAAGTAATGTGTGAGATTGTATTGCTTCTAATACTTCACCCAACAATTTTAATTTGTACACTCGACTATATCATAATATCCAGCATCAATACCACCAGATAATACAACCAGATAAACTGTGCTTATATCGTAGCATTATCACAATTATGCCCATATTCTCTTGGAATTCCATCGCCATTTCTGTAAACCAAAACGTGGATACCAGTAGAATAAGCCCAATATCGCGAGACCTGTGGGCGTGACCTTCCCTCCCCCTGCTGGCTTGTGGATGGTCCCCCATATCCTTACCCGCACCTGATTGGGCGCCACACCCCAAGTCTCCGACTGACGCGCCACCTAGGGCACACGTACACCATCCGTTGGACGCTGGACCGTCCTCAGAAGGTATCTTACTGACAGCAGGTAAAACAGAGCGACTATTTGACGGTCGATAGTGTAGATTTGGTGGAGCTATCGATAAGTATTGGGTTGTTCGGAAAGTAATATCGCTTTTTTTTATAAAAATGAAACACGATTTTCTTATAGTGAATTAATATTTTATTCAATCCAATATTGTCCATTCTGAACCAATACCTTTTGCAATCTTTCTGGCAGTAGCATGAATCCACGCTCATAAAATGTTTGTTCTTTGCTGGCAAAGAACTGATCCAAGTGACTTTTGACCTCCTCATTTGTATTAAACGTTTTACCGTCTAAAAAATTTTAGAGAGACCGGAACAGATGATAATGTGAAGGTGCCAAGTGTGGACAGTGTGGTGGGTGTGGCAGTATATTCCATCCAAGCTCTAAAATTTTTTTCCGAGTGGTCAAATTTGTATGTGGTCTCGCATTATCTTGTTGGAACACTATTCCTTTCCTATTGACCAATTTTGGCCTTTTTTCTTTAAGTGAATCATTCAATTTGTCCAACTGATGACAGTACACTTTAGAATTGATCGTTTTGTTGCTCGGTAGAAGCTCAAAATAAACGATTCCTATGAAATCCCACAAAACAGATAGCATAACCTTTTTTGAAGAAGATTGGCTTTCGAAGTGCTTTGAGCCGGTTCATCTTTTCTACTCCAGGATCTTTTGCGCTTAACATTGTTGTAGACAACCCATTTTTCGTCCCCAGTGATGATACGCTTCAAAAATGGATCATTTTCTTGGCGTTTGAGAAGCAAATCACAAACGTCAATGCGACGGCACAAATTTTTTTCCGTAAGAAGATGAGGAACCTATATGTCGAGCTTTGAGAATAAACCTAGGCGGTCATGAACGGTCGAATTCGACAAATTTAATCTCTCAGCGATCTCACGAGTTGTTATTCGCCGGTTTGCATCAATTAATGCCTTTATTGTATCTTCATCAGCTTCAACTGGCCTTCCAGAACGTGGTGCATCTTCGAGATCAAAATTGCCGGATCGAAATTTTGCAAACCAGTTTTGGCACAGGCGCTCACTTAATACATCTTCCCCATGCACATCGGATAATTTTTCTCTTGCTTGAACGGAATTTTTACCTTTTCTATAGTAAAAAAGTCAAATATGCCGAAAATGCTGTTTTTCACTTTTCATATTTAAACGGGTATCAACCAAAAACTACTGTGCAGAATCAATTGAATTTTTTCACAAGCAAGCCTTGCTATATCAGCTGTCAAAATACATATGATTATGCGGCTTAAGTGTAAAGTTGGTTGTGAAAAAATACAATTAAGTCCTCTGTTAGGAAAAATCGAAATTACTTTCCGAACGACCCAATAGATTGGGCCCTACAGACAATACAACAGATGAGGTCCCACCATCGAAAAAGAAGATCCTGTCATCGGTAAAAAGATTTGCGTCCTGCCGTATCCTGTCACCGATAAACAGATTTGGGTCCTATACATCCGAGGTTTTGCTTTTCACTATTTGTTACGAATTAAAAATCAAATCTTTTGAATCATTCAAAGCAGCTATTGATAATAATAGTAATAATGATAATAGGTAAAAATACGTTTGAAGAACAAACATGTTTATTGAAAATAGCATTATGTATACAGTGTTAATAACTCTAATTTAGATTAAGCGAAACATGGGATAACGACAAGACGGGGAAGCACATAATTAATACAAAGTCAGACAATAATTATCATCTACAATTAGTAAGATTTATTATTATCTTCATAACCATGTGTTTCTATATGGATTATTAAATACTATAATACTTTTCAACTAGTTTTGTACACTCGCTCTCCGATTATTATTCGATCGCGTTTGAAGCTACTTGAAAATCTGAAATTTGAAATATCTGTGAGGAATTTTGTCACTTCATGTGTTATGAATGGAATATATTGGGTCTGGGAAAAAGTTCGTGACTTTTTTTTAGTAAAATTCAACTGGTTTTTTTATAGTGTGAAAATGAATTTATTGAAACCAAATATGCTTCATTATTATCGACAACGCTTCGCGATTTTTCGGGTAGAGCCATGATGCCATCGGTGAAGAACTTCTGTGGTTTCTGGTTGAAAAACTGAATCAAGTGGTTTTCATAGGTTCCTTTTGAAAGCAGCTTAATTCCATTGAGAGAGTTCTGCAGAGATCGGAATGAGTGATAGTCAGAGGGTGCTATATCTGGACTATACAGTGGATGTATCAAACTTCCCAACCAAGCTCTCGCAATTTTTGACGGGTCATCAAAGAAGTGTGTTGTCGGACGTTGTCATGATGGAAGACAACACCTTTCCTGTTAATCAATTCAGGCCGTTTTCTTTCAATTGCTTGGCGTAATCTCTCTAGTCGTCCACAGTAGAGTTGAGAATCAATCGTCTGACCAACTGGAAGTAGCTCATGGTGGACGATTCCCTTCCAGTCCCACCACACACACAGCATCACCTTTTTCGCCGTCAATCCTGGCTTCGCGAACGCTTGTGACGGCTCACCATCCCTTGTCCACGATCTTTGACGCTTCCGATTGTCATACGTGATCCATTTTTCATCACCGGTTATGACACGTTTCAGAAATGGCCCGGATTTCATTGCGTTTCAGCAGCGCATCACAGATGTTAATTCGGTCTATCATGTTTTTCCCGCCCAACTCATGAGAAACCCATACATTGAGCTTCTTTTTGTAGCCAGCTTTGTGTAAATGGTCAAAACAGTTTTGTGGCCAATGCCTAGCTCCATACCAATATCGACACTGTTGATATGTTCATCTTGCTGGACTTTTTCAAGAATTTCATCAGCTTCTTCAGTGATTGGACGATCAGAGCGTGACTCATCTTTCACATCAAAATTATCAGAATGAAAGCGAGCGAACTATTTCCGCGCAACAGACTTTGATAAAGAACCTTCACCGTACACAGCACAAATTTTTTTCACAAACCTGCGCAGCGTTGTTCCTTTTGTCGTAATAATAATGCAAAATATAGCGCAATTTTTCATTAGTTTTCTCCATTGTCAAACGCAAACAACTTTCCAACCACTGCACCAATTTCGATGTTTATACACTTAAAATAACGCTCGAAGTGTCACCTTTTCAACGAGCGTTTAGTAGTGTCGCAGCGATCTGTTTCCTGACTTATTTGAAATCGATGCCATCTATCGGGAAAAACGCCACGAACTTTTTCCCAGACCCAATAAAATACCTTCAACTCCAGAAACAGTATATCGAAATCTTCAATGAATGAAGGATCGACTCGATGGCTTACAACATCACACAGGTTAGAGCTATTCTGTGTTAAGAGTCTCTAACGCGCACTCGATCCATATTTTTGGCTAGCTCTTTAGCGGGAATATGAATAAGTAATTCAGCACATAGAATTTCGATGCAGCTTTTCATATCAACGGTGTAGCGTTGGAGCCGTCTGAAGCGCTCTTCGACACACACTATTACGGCGCATAGCCAGTCAAATAATTTCTTTTGCGTTATTATAGCCTTCTTCTTCGCCGGCGGTGGTTCCACTTGACTCTTTTAGTTCTGGTCGACACTGTCCTTAGTGGTTGTCTCGTCAATGCACCGATCGAATACAATCGATTTGGACTCGAACGATGGTGTAAAGTATACCTCGAAGTCTCCAAATTTGAGGGTGTTTGGGGTGCGGTGGACGGTCCTTCTACTATAGTTTTTACGCTCCTTGAAATATGATCCTATTTGAGGTAGTGCATCTTGTAGTTTACCCCAGGCCGTGGTTTTAAGGATGATTCCTCTCGATGAGTTATTATTCTGCAGCTTAATGATAGGTATGACATCGCCGTTTACACGCGACTGAAGTCCCACACTTATCTTTTTTGTCTCTGAATAATTCAGATTGTATGTTGTACCGAGATGTAACGGTACCTCGAGATTTTTCTTCTCATCGGCAGACATAAATCGATACATGGTGGCCACATCCATATCGGCGGTCCTCATATTGAGCAACACGCGTAAGCTTGACGAAAGAGATGGAGGTCGGAAATCTATCGATGATAGTTTCTAGTGTGTCACGGTTTTATAGGTAAGTATGGATAACCATATTGTTTATTATAAAATGGAGGGGAGGAAAACAGGTGTACCGATTCCCGCATAACCCTCTGCTCGAACCGTATTTGTCACATTGTAAACAGACTGTTCGGATGAATATTCAAATTATGGATGCTCGTTTTGGCAATACAGCTTGATTCCAAAAAAACAGGAGTACAAGGCGTCATATTCACTGTCTTGTAGACAGGTTGTTTAGGTGTATACGTATATTAAAATTAGGAATACTGGGTCTAATAATACAGGCTGCTTCCGAAAATGTACGAGAGTCTGGATTTACTGTTATATTAACAGGTACTACGGATTTATGTTTAAACTAGCTGATTTACCCGGCGTTGCCCGGGTACACAAACAAATAGATAAGACCTAAGCAAGGTCACTCCATATATCTCACACCTTAAAACCACCCTAACAAAATACCCTTTATCATACCACTAAAAATAATGTGGCTTTTAATAACATTTTTTAAATCCAATTTAGCTGTTATTCCCCGTATGATGTGGCACTCGGGCAACGCCGGGTAAATCAGCTAGTAAATAAATAAATAAAGAAGGTTGCCGTCGCTACCGCAGACTTCGAATTATCTTTAGATCAGTGACAAAAAAGACGACGCTGACAAGGACTACGACTATAGATACGATGACGATGATGGAGTCGATGACCACGACGACGATGAATTAAATTTTGAATTTTATTAAACTCCTTCTAAAGGGTGGTTAAATTTTAAGGGCCAATGTTGAATGTGAACCACACCTAAACGTCAAGTTTTTTTCTGCATTTCATTTGACATTTCTCAATTTCAGACTAACTCAATTTGAACCATGGAAAGATACACAATCGAGCAACGCGTTAAAGTTATTCAGGCTTATTATGAAAATGGGGGTTCAAATCAAAATGCATATCGTGCACTTCGTGATTTTTTCGGTCAATTTAATCGTCCAAATGTGCGTACAATCGGAAAAATCGTGCAAAAATTTTAGCAAACCGGTTCTGTAGGAGATATTAAAACACCAGTGCATGCTCGTACAGCTCGTACTGCAGAAAATATTGCTGCTGTTCGCGATAGTGTGGCTGAAGAGCCGTCCACCTCAACTCGTCGTCGTGCCCAACAATTGCACCTCTCACGCTCGTCGTTGATGAACATTATGCATAAAGACTTGCATTTACACGCTTATAAGGTGCAATTGACTCAAGAACTAAAGCCTCTTGACCATTCCAAACGTCGTCAATGGTCAGAATGGTGGCAAGAAATGGCAACAGTGGATGATCAATTTTCGAAGAAAATCATCTTCAGTGATGAGGCACATTTTCACCTCAGTGGATTCGTCAATAAGCAGAATTGCCGCATTTGGGCGAATCATAATCCAAGAGTGATTGTCGAAAAACCAATGCACCCACAAAGAGTGACTGTTTGGTGCGGTTTATGGGCTGGCGGCATCATCGGGCCGTATTTTTTCCAAAATGAGGCCGGTCAGGCAGTTACTGTGAATGATGTTCGCTATCGTGAGATGATAACGAACTTTTTATGGCCCGAATTGGAAGATATGGATGTGGGCGATATGTGGTTTCAACAGGACGGTGCCACTTGCCACACAGCTAACGAAACAATGGCTCTTTTGCGCGACAAATTCAATGGCCGTGTTATCTCACGTGGTGGCGATGTCAATTGGCCGCCAAGATCATGTGATTTGACACCGTTGGACTTCTTTCTTTGGGGTTATTTGAAAGAAAAGGTGTACGTCGATAAGCCAGCAACATTTCAAGAGCTAAAAGATGAGATAATTCGGCACATTAACGGCATAGAACCTCAATTATGCCTAAGCGTCATCGAAAATTTGGACCATCGGATGGAGGTGTGCCGCCGAGGTCGCGGCGGCCATTTGGCCGATATTTTGTTCCATACATAATTGAACCATACCATATTATCATAATAAAAAGAATTGACAATAATTTCCTAAATAATTTGTGTTTTATCCAAAATCAACATCGGCCCTTAAAATTTAACCACCCTTTACGACACTACTACATGTCTGTATCATTTTAGTTTGCTGTCTATGATCAGCGTCGTCTTTTTTGTCATCGTCTCCGTCATCGTCGTCAGCACACAAAAATATTATCAGGAGTACAAATTGAAAATGCGGGATTTTTTTCTATTTTTGAACGTTTATTCTGAAAAAATGGTAACAAATGAATTATTCAAAGTATTGTCCATCGCTAGCCACAACTTTTTCCCATCTTTCTGGCAATTTACGGATACCGTCGCGAAAAAATTCGGCCGGCTTGGCTGCTATCCAGTCATCGACCCATTTTTGGGCTTCTTCGTAAGAATGGAAGCGCTGGTCAGCTAGGCCATGTGTCATCGATCGGAAAAGGTGGTAATCGGAAGGAGCAATATCTGGGCTATACGGCGGGTGGGGTAAGACTTCCCATTTCAGCGTTTGTAGGTATGTTTTGACCGGCGCTGCAACATGTGGCCGAGCGTTGTCATGTTGCAAAATTACTTTGTCGTGTCTTTGCTCGTATTGTGGCCGTTTTTCTTTGAGTGCGCGGCTCAAACGCATCAATTGAGTTCGGTATAGTGCTCCTGTGATGGTTTCGTTCGATTTCAATAGCTCATAATACACCACACCCAGCTGGTCCCACCAAATACAGAGCATGAGCTTGGCGCCGTGAATATTTGGTTTGGCCGTCGATGATGATGCATGGCCGGGGTAACCATATGATTTTTTGCGCTTCGGGTTATCGTAATGGATCCACTTTTCATCACCAGTGACAATGCGATGCAAAAAACCCTTCCATTTTTGCCGTTCGAGCAGCAGTTCGCATGCAAAAAAACGGCGCTCGACGTCTCTCGGCTTCAGCTCATACGGCACCCAATGTCCTTGCTTTTGGATCATTCCGAGGGCTTTTATACGATGGGAAATGGCTTGTTGTGTCACTCCCAATGAATCTGCGAGCTCTTGTTGAGTTTGACACGAGTCTTCATTGAGTATTGCCTCCAATTCAGCATTCTCAAACTTTTTCACTTGGCCCGGTCGCTCTTTGTCCTCAACGTCAAAATCACCACTTCTAAACCGCACAAACCATCTCTCGCACGTTGAAACCGATGGAACATGACTCGGATAAGCCTCGGAGACCAATCGATGTGCTTCAGCAGCACTTTTCTTCAAATTAAAGAAGTAAATTAAAACTTCCCGCAAATGCTGTTTTGTTGGCACGAAACTCGACATATTGAGAGCTCAAAAAAACTATGAATTTGACACTGCGACAAATTGACACATACTGAAAATTAAAGCTATAAGACGTAGCTTTGACATGAACATAGTCACAGTACTGCCTGATGCGTATAGCGTTAGTAACGCCATCTGTTATCAAACCCGCATTTTCAATTTGTACCCCTGATATATAATTTTTTACTTACAATAACTTCTCTTCAAATATATCCCTTGGAAACACTATTTTCTTTAAAATGATTATTTCTCTCGCTTGCTCGCTCTTTTGCTCGGACTCTCTGTTGCTTGTTTGGTCAGCAATTGCCGTTTGACAGATTAATGCTGTCGACACAAATGTAGCCACAACGGACAAAAACATATCACCGTGAAAAAGAGATATATAGATACTCTAATTATAAACAGAAACAACCTTCGAAAGCAAAAACCAAGATTCTAGCAACAGAGGTTTGAGCTGGACATGGTATTTATTTAATTTTTTAATTTTTCAACCGAATCTGAATTTGGCCTTTTAAGGACTATTTAGGACAAAATACTGAATTATATTTTGCAGTAAAAGCGTAAACAACATTCGTAAGCGAAAATAAATTCAGAATATTATCATGCTTGACAGAATTTGAGAAAACGCAAATTTGTATTGGTAACCTTTGCAAGGAAAATTGAGAAATATGCAAAAAACAACCCTGTACACTCCCTTAGGGATAGAATTAAAAAAAAAACCGTTAAAACACTCTCTACACTTGCCAACCCTTTTACACCCCATTGAGGGTGGAATTTCTAAAAAGCCTGAGATTGGTTTTTAAACATTTGTATGAGTAACATTTGCAAGCAAAAACCAAGGCGATATCTCATCGTGCCTAAGAGATATTGAGAAATACGTAAAAACATATTTAACCCTTTTACACCCCCTTAGGGGTGGAATTTCTAAAAATCCTGAAATTAGTTTTTTAACATTTGTATAAGTAACATTTGCAAGCAAAAACCAAGGAGATATCTCATCGTGCTTAAGAGATATTGAGAAATACGTAAAAACATATTTAACCCTTTTACACCCCCTTAGGGGTGGAATTTCGAAAATTTTCTTCTTAGTGAGCGTCTACGACACGAAGGAAACATATCCCTAGAATTTCAAGTTTCTAGGCCCTGGGGTTTGGGCTGGGCGTTGATGAGTGAGTCAGTCAGTCAGTCAGTCAGTCAGGACTGTTCTTTTTATATATATAGATTAAGGATGCTTGATTTAACAATAGTGTTTCCTTCTGAAAGTACAAGTGTGGTAGGGGTTGTATATACTACACTGTAAGTGTTACATGAGTTATGTATAAATTTCTTAAGGGGGGAAAGGGGTCTGAGATACAAAAAAAAGCATATATTTGTGATTTTTTTTTCAGAGTACCTTATTAGTTAATATTTTTAACATTTGTTACATTATTAAGCATTGTTCTAAAAATATTCTGCTACATTTTCATTTAAAAATATTGAAAAATAAGCTAGTGGTAGTGGCGAGAACCGAGTCACCTCAAAAAAAAGTTTGCATGCGGTAGACAGGATAACTCATGATTGCTTCATCCGAAATTAAACAACCAAAAAGATTTATTTAGTACATAAGTTTATCTTGGATTTGAATGAAGGAATTAACAAAATATTCATTTTTGAATTTTTAGTAAAGGTGCAATCAAAAAACTCTGATTTTTGCCGAAAATTGCTCTTTATGTTCAATTAAAAAATAGTTGTAATTGAAAAAAAAAAAATCCTTCGTTCAGAACCGAGTATTTGGTATGTAAAGAAGTGTGCAAAGTTTAGGCGAAATCGGTCCAAAGGTTTTCGAGAAATGTTGACTACCGACTTAAAAAAAAAGTTTTGAGAAAAACGCGGTTAAAGTCTCATGACGGTCAAGGGAGGCTGAGCGCCCGGAGACTTAATTGTCTATAACTCGAAAAGTTTTGCTCCTAATGCCTTCAAAATTTCTGACAATATTTCTTATAAGTTGTAGTATCAGAAAAAAAAGAAAAAAACCAATTTTCCGACCTTTTTCCCCCCTTAAATGAAGGTTACTCGTTTTCATAAATATAGATTGGTACAGAAAGCCGTGGAGTCTATAGTTTCATATTTACTGTCTTGTGAACAGATGTATATAAAAATTTTAATTATGGATGCTCGCTCCATAACTTGTTACAGAAAACGTTGGAATGCAAAGTTTCACGTTTAGAGGCTTTTCAAAATGTGTTGCGGATTGCCTTGCCTGGTGATTTTCAATCCGAAAGATATCGAAATGGGACAAGTTTTCACTCACGACAGGTGTCAAATAACCAGACCAAAGATGAAGGTAGAGTGTGAATAATGAGCTACACGTACTAATTGCGTGCCGAGATATGTGAGGTGAAACGTGAAACAGCCCGTGCTGCAAAGCACGCCACGAGGTGAGACTTTTGAGGATGCACAAATTGAGATTTCCCCACCTCACCGAGATTGAATTTAGTTAAATTACGACGGTGCTCGCTTACCGAGTATTTTGAGTCCTGTTGAGCACTTCTGAGTTGAGTAGATCCGGAAAAAAGCGGTGAAAATGTCCGAGGTGAGAACCGTCGTTGTAGCTGTCTATGCGGTTTTCACGAGTGTCGAAAAATCTCAAGATGGCTGAACACTACGAAAGCGTCGTTGCGAGACGCCGCAGTCAAGCGAGAGACCAATCATAGTCTCTCGTTTAAGTAGCATGTCTACGAAGGGCTGCCTCGACAGCGAAGCCACAACAACACCAGTAGCATCGAGCCGACGCACGACGATTATCGATCGCCGTGCGTCAGCTGATTTCTCAACAAAATGGTTAGCACAGAATTGTGTAATGCACAATACGATACGAAAGTATCTTTATGAATACCAGGTGTATGCATAAGTTTTTTCCGGTTTAACTAAGAGATGGCGCCAGCGAAAAGTACGCAGCATATTAATTTGACACATACGTCATTTTGTTCGTCTGACATTAACCTACAAACACACACAAGTTGAGTCCGCCAAAAACTAGCGTCTTTGTTTTATCGTACAGTGATCATGTCGAGTTTTGTGCCTGAAAAAGAACATTTGCGGCACGTATTGCTTTTCTTATTTAATCGAAAGAAAAAGGCTGCTGAAAGTCAACGTTTGCTGGTAGAAACATATGGTGAACACGCTCCATCGATTAGAACATGTGAGACATGGTTTCGATAATTTAAAAGTGGTGATTTCAATGTGAAAGACAGTGGGCGCTCTGGTAGACCACAAAAATGCGAAGACGAGGAATTGCAGGAGTTATTGGATGATAACCCAACTCAAACTCAACGGCAATTAGCAGAAGCATTACATGTGTCACAAGAAACAATCAGCAGACGTTTACGAGTAATGGGAGAGATCAATAAACTCGGTAAATGGGTCCCACACGATTTGAATGAACGTCAAATAGAAAATCGCAAAGTCACTTGTGAAGTGCTGCTTCAACGCCACGAAAGGAAATCATTTTTGCATCGAATTGTGACGGGTGACGAAAAATGGATTTATTTTGAAAACCCGAAGCGGAAAAAATCGTGACTTTCACCTGGCGAAGCCGGTCCTTCAACACCAAGGCCAAATCGCTTCGGCAAGAAGACCATGCTCTGTGTCTGGTAGGACCAGAGCGGTATTGTGTATTATGAACTCTTGAAGCCCGGCGAAACCGTTAATACACAACGCTATCGCCAACAAATTATTAATTTAAACCACGCATTAATCGAAAGACGAGCGGAATGGGCCAGAAGACATGGCAAAGTGATTTTGTTACACGACAATGCGCCGTCTCACACAGCAAAAGCAGTGAAAGACACCTTCAAATCGCTTGGATGGGACATCCTTCCGCACCCGCCATATTCGCCAGACCTGGCGCCATCTGACTATCACCTCTTCGCATCAATGGGGCACGCGCTCCCAGAGCAGCACTTCAGCAATTTCGAGGAAGTTGGAAAATGGCTCGACGAATGGTTTGCCGCAAAAGACAAGCAGTTTTTCTGGCATGGTATTCATAAGTTACCTGAAAGATGGGCGAAATGTGTAGAAGCCGATGGCCAATTTTGAATAAAACAAAAATTAATTTCCCTTGAAAATTACGTGTTTTTTTTTACCAAAAAACCGGAAAAAACTTATGCATACACCTTGTAGATACCAATGGCACGATGACCGCAGACCCCGAAGATACCTGGACACATTGTAGGGTTCAACTTTTACTATCCTTAACCCCTTGCACTATTTTCACGAGTCTGACTCGTGATGAAAATTTTAGGCCAAACTTGAATTTCACGAGTCAGGCTCGTTGTTTAATTTCATGTCAAACATGAATATCATGAGTATGGCTCGTAATTGATATTTCAGTCCAAACATGAATATCACGAGCCGTACTCGTGGTCTTAATCTCGGGCTAAACAAGAACGTCTGAAGTTAGGCACGGCTTGTTCCGAATTTCACGGTAGTCTAAGGGGTTAAAAGGACCTTCGCGACTTAGATTATACAGCGTATACGACAAAAAGTCAAAATGCATTTATAGCTACAGAAGAGGGGGTCATGGTCAAAATATAAAAGCGAACGAGATCAAAATTTTCGTCTAATTCCGTGTTGGAATTCAACAGTGCAGCCACAGTCTTTTTTTGCTCTTGCATTTTTTTCATTTCATCTCTCTTTTTCAAACTGGTTTTTCCTCGTTCGTTTTTGGAGGTTGTGCGTGCAGCAGCTGGTATTTTTATCCGTGTAATCGACGATTAGTGCGACGGTTTACTGAGCGGTAATTACCGAATATCGCTAACTTTATGTTTGATCGGTGGTCCGCGGAGTTTACCAGAGTGCTTCGTAAAGGTGGTGTTAAATGCATTACTACAGCCTTCAACAGCGGTGTCTTCTGCGGATCGGAGTTTGCACAACGCTTCGTTGTGCAGCATCTAACGAGCCCTGGAGGGCTGCTTCACTCACGACTAGGAAACCTCATAATGAGAGTTGAAAATTCGGATGGTGAGTACTGAATATGTTTTGAAATGTACCTTATACATTATTCATATTTTGAATCGTATATTATTCAATACCACGTTTAGAAATAATGTTTCTAATACCAAAATATTTTTGTTACAGCACGACGTTATTTATTAGAATCGAGCGGCAGTAGTGGTACCGATGAGAACGATGAATCGGCTGCCGATTCGTGTTTGGAGGTGTCATCGATGCACACCGACACAACGGCGGATGAGATGAATGCCAATGAAACGGTGCCGTCCGACACTGACGATACCGACAGCACCGATGATGACTACGATAATGCAGTCGGAGTCGACGATGCCTACATGGGCGACGATAATGATGACGTACCCGTAGTCGGCGGTGAAAATACCGACGACGACAACGCCAGCGTGGAGGACACAAACGATGATAGCGCTGACGACGACGACGACAATCTGCGGTCATTTACTCATGTACATCTCATTTTGTTAAGATTCCTTAGTACATTTAAAACAAAAAAGTTGCTTCCATTTTTTTATCTGCGACCTATGTATTCGGAGCTACACATTTGTTAGATAGAACAGTTTGAGGCTAATATTGAAAATAAAAAATGTATAGTTCTGGATCTATGCGGTGTTGAGCGAAATTGCTTAATACCGTTTCGAATTAAAATTGACCAACGTACACGAAAAAAATTATGCGGTATTCAAAATCCAATTTTCGAAAAGAAATACACGATATATTCGAATTCAGGACGACAAAATCTACCAAATAGAATACAAATATTTCGACAAGTTCAGAGTGCACACAGAACCCCGCATGTCCTCCCGACTAAATGATTAATATCGCATACCTGAATCTTCGGATAACATCATCGTACTATCTAAACCGGTTAAAACACCACTTGTACCTATAAAAGTTTCAGTCAACGACTCATCAGCGTTATGCCGTGAAGCAAAATCAGAATTTTTGGGAAGGACATCGTTGGTTGCACCTTTTCCGATTGCCGCTTCTAAAAGTTGGGAAACGGTTACAATGTCCCTTGTAGCTGGTTGTCTGTAGTAAGATTTATGTATTTTTTCTGCGTGACCCAAAAAGTTTGCTAGATCTGTCAATTCAGTATCACTTAAATTATAATCAGCGCACAGTGTGGCAATGTGTTTCCTCAATTTAGTGTCACGTAGAGAATCCGGGACGTGAGCCCCACATAGTTCAGAGTATTTTCTCATTAGATCACATGCACTTAAGCGCTTGTGCCGTTCGTCATTCAATGCTCTAAGCCCAAAAACATAGGGGTTATCGACTGATACGCCAGCAACATCTCGGAAATTTAAAATCAACTCTATGCACTGAACTATCTCGTCTCGCAGTAAAATTCCTACACTGCGCCCAAGCTTTCCTCGAATTTCAAATCTTGCATATGTCTGTGCAATCGTTTTACACTTTTCCGAGAGAGAATTGTACATGTCTTTATCGGTTTTTTTATCTAGACGTTTGTACGCTCGAAAATCTTCTACCTTGATCTTTGAGGCCTCTCCCTGTCGACGACGATTGAAAACCTGAATAGCCAACAATGTCATTCCACCCAATTGTAACCAGCGCTCGTACGAGAATTTTCTTTGCAGTTTCTCAAACGCAAAATTGCGTCGTCTCCAAATAAATCGTAAACTTTTCAATGTCATCTTTGGATGGTAAGACGGTATTCTTTAATCGTTTTCTCTTTCTAAGAGTCTCGACTGCTCGACGATTAATAATTTCAAAACTTCTTTCGATCAGTTTCAAAAAATCTTTGACCAATTTCTTTTTCTCATTGTCTTGCCTTTTTATGTACAATGTTTCAAGAAAGGCTCCGACTTTTTTTAGTAGAGACCCAATGCTTGTAGCGGTGGTGGGTGACTTGAAAACGCTATAGTCTTCACTAATACTAGCTACATTATTGACTCCTTTGATGCATAAGTCGTAATTTTTCGGTATCAATAAACTAGACAGATTTTTTATACTTGCATCGATACCTTTGACTGACTGTAGAAATCTGCCGATCATCCTCAATTTCTGACGAATCATAGCATGATCTTCTTCTGTTGGATATTTCTCGATTAGGGTATTGGCATAGAGAATGACTAATTCATCGTATCGAATCTCTGCTGTGATACTATCGTCTCTGAAAAAAAGGAAATATCGCAGTTCTTACGCGTCTATTAGCGGATTTATGCAAGCGTCCCATAATTTTTCTGCTTTCAGCTAAAAGTCCTCTACGGTTTGCTGGCTTATCGTTTGAGCATTGATGATGTCGTATGTTCGATATCGCTAAGAACTTTTTGCATACAGGGCATGCTGCAAAGTCACATGAAGGTTTTTTCTTACTCTTTCGATTCGGTCGACGCGCAACTTGAACTCCAGTTTGTTTTGCCAAGTCACTTCGATTGAAAGTTAAAGCATGTTCAGCACGAAGATCGGCAATTAATTTTAAACGTTCTTTACTCTCTAGTGTCAATTTGAAAAATTGCCTTGACTTCATCTTTGTCTTTATGGACGATTTCAACGTGACGAGCGAATTTTGTGAAGAGTTTACTGCAGAAAGCACAGAAATATTTCTTTGTAAACGCGGCGGTCGATACCTCTGACATTTCGCGTACATCTGTAGCTCCTCCCACATAAACAGTTTTTGGTGTCGATGACATCGATTCAGAAGGGAGATTTGATGCTTCTTTCGCTGCCAGGCTGGAAATATCCTCAGTATCACTCGCGATATCTTCACCGGATTCTTCAGACTCAGATGTATGTGAAGGCAAAACATATTCGGAATCACGAGAATCATCATCTGAAACACAGTTATTTAAATAGTGATCGACTACCTCCAATTGAGGAAAAAAATGAAATAAAGGCGTGAAAGCAGATGAGTCAACGACTAATAAAAAATTACTAGAAATCGTTTGACTACTTTTTTATATGTAATTAAACCCTCTACCAACATGATGAATGGAAATTTTGGCCTGTATAATCTTCGAGGTAGAGATAATAAAACAAATTGTTCCCAGCATAAAAGTTTTTTTGAAAATAAACTATTGGAGACCGAAAATTTGAACAGGAGTTCTCTCGTAGAAAATTGAATCCTTTGACAAAAACTTCGTTATAAAATCATCGTGCATCTCGCAAAAAATAAAAAATGAAATTGCAAAGAAATAATAAGTTTAACCCCTTGCCGTACTTTAACGAGTCTGACTCGTGATACAATTTTTTTACCAAACATAAATATCACGAGCGAGACTCGTAAAATAAAGGTTCTGCGAAACGTAAATATCACGGGTCAGACTCGTGGACTGAAGAGCGGGCCAAACGTAAACAACACGAGTCAAACTCTTGGAATGATTTTTTGCCACTAACAATCGACGTTTAGTTTTTACCTGTTTAGTTTAACTGTTCTCGAGCATCACTCTGGCCTGTTTAGCGCGTGTCGTCGAGCTAAATGGTACGGCAAGGGGTTAACGGAATGTATACATTTGTGAGTTTTTGTGTACAATTTTTTGAATGTCTGAAGAGAAGTCCAAAATACGATGAAATTGCATAATAACATTTAGAAATAACTTTTATTACCTTCCTCAAGCATGTGCTCATTAGTCCCAGGTACATATTCGAGGCTGATGTTCTGATGACGCGACGCGTGATATGGTATACCTCGCAGGTATGCTATATCGATTAATCGACCGCGCACTCAAACACATTGTCCATCAGTGGCAAGACCACTCACAAGGCTCACTTTCCGGCGCTGGCGGCGAATCACAACTCAAGCAAGCTGTGACGCACGTCCGCCCTCTTGATACTCTGCCTCGTGGTCGACGGATGTGGCCATTGTTCTCACTCGAGTCGCTCGCGCTACACGTTCCCGCGTAAACTCACAGAGATATTCATTAGTTCCACTCACTTTGGTGTGCATTCAGTATTATAGTGTATTACATTCTTGGTCGAATCACCCGTGTTTCAACTCAGTGCGAATCACAGTAAACCAACAGGACTATTGCAACATTCATATAAACGTCAACGGCGTGGTTCGTCGTTGGCAGCAGAGACGCCATTCTGCCTCGCACCGCTCGTTGGCGTTAGCTCACTCACCAGCCTGCCGTGTGGCTTCACTAGAGCTCTACAATCAGACCATCTCACCAGGATCAACCACACGGGATCAACAAGTCAACTCAGAGGCCTGAGAACCCACTCACCGCCATGCCAGTACATCAACACACAGGCCAGACAAATCACAGTATATATCACAGTATATAGATACTTATTGTATTCACCAGGTATTTTTTTTATGCAATCACTGTTACTTAATTAAAATAAACTGAGTGCATTTAATTATTTATACTTGTCACCAGGATCCTTAATCTTACTATTCGCATCTGTCGCTCGACATGCTATGTGTGAATGCATCGACTTGCTACCTGTCGACAGATTAAAAATATTTCAAACTCAATCTCACTCATTTGCATACATGGTTTGGACTTTCGAGCTAATTCCAACTCACTCACACTCATTATCATACATTTTTTGGTCCTTCGAGCCGACTCCTGGTCAAGTATAAATTTATGCCTCGATACTCACATAAATCACCAATCAGCACATGTAATACACTACAGATTGCGCAACTCAGCATGCATCGATACAAGATAATGCTCAACAATAATAAAATACTCACCCAAATGCGCTAATCATTTATTGTAAACTATTCAACAGGCTCATCTAGTTCAGATCATCGCTGACGATAAGAAAGTGCTGTCAGACCAAAGCAAATCCTCGCAGGAAGGCGACTCACATGATGGTAATGTGGAAGTAACCGATGGTGCAGCAGACGTTATCGACACACTCAATGCACCACCCACGGTACAGAGACCACGCACCAGATCGCCATCACCAAGCACCAATCAAGCTAACCTCATGGACTATAAAGTCGCATCACAGCATGCGAGGATAGCAATGATCAATCAGCTGCACGATCACCTCCAAAACTCACCAGGCTGCGTTTTCGAAGAACTCAACGGCCATTTAGAAATTTTAAATCGCACTTGGGAGTGTTTTTGTAATGAACATAATCAAATGGGAGAAACATGTAAACGTGCTTTTCTCACTCACCCTTATGTTACAGATAAGGTGTACGAATCAGGTTTTGACAGTTATTTCAAGGCACTCACAATCATCCTGCGAGAGAAGGCAATCGCAAAAAACTCAAGAGACCACATCAAACAGAGCTGATCAACAGAGTCAATCAAGTCAGCACAGATCAACATTGCCAAAAATAAAGTTGCCGGAATTTGACGACGACTTTACAAAGTGGCGGGCATTTAGAGACTTGTTTGCCTCAATGATGGTCGACAATGAACAAATCAGTGATGTAGAAAAACTTCACTATTTAAAGATCAGCCTCAAAGGATCTGCCGCTCGACTGATCTCCAATGTGCCAATCAACAATGATTCATTCAACTCATCGTGGCAAATAATCAAAGAGAGATTTAACAACAAGGAAAGCCTCATCCTGTCTTATGTTGAGAAACTCCTTAGCAACACTCGACCAGTAGCGAAAACGGCAGCAGCACTCAACACGTTGATCAGTTCAACCAAAGAAATAATCAACGCACTAAATGTTCTTGGAGTTGACACCGAATCATGGAACTACGTACTAATATTCGTAGTAGCTCAGCGCCTCGACACGTCCATGCGTGAAGCATGGGAGTACAAGAGAAGCGCGCACAAACAACCAACATCATTCCAAGACTTGATGGGATTCATCGAATCTAGAGCAAGAGCCCTAGAAGCAATTCCGATCAACCCAGATCAATCAGCTGACAGGGCCAGCACCACATCATCAAGACAACCATCACGTTCAACAGCTCAGCCAGCAAGGACCTCTCACCATGCGTCCACTCAACCGAGGCCACACCAATATCCGTGCGACCACTGTGGTGGTTCGCATTATATTGTGAGCTGCGCCAAGCTTAGAGAACTACAACCTGCAGACCGCCACAAAGTTGTGACAGAGCATTGACTGTGTTTCAATTGCTCTGTGATCAACTGTAAAACATGCGGTGCAAAACACCACACGATGATTAATTTGCCATCCACAACAAGAACTACATCACAGTTAAATCAACCAGGCACATCAGCTATATCTGCCACAGCTCATCCAAGCACCAGCTCACGTCAATGATTTTGTCAAATTGACGTTCCATTTTGCCAACTTATCAACTCACACGGTAGAACAGCAGTTCTACTAGCAACGTGTCAAGCATTACTCATGACATCTTTCGGCACTCACCAAGTCAGATTACTCATTGATCCAGGATCAGAGCTCACCGTCGTCTCAGAACACCTTGTATCAGATCATGGGTTTATGCGTCAACACTCATCAATTCCAGTCATTGGCATTGGAAACACGAGATCAACGCAAACAAGAGGTACCACCACATTAACATTATGATCAATTCATTCATCACAAGGTGTTACCATCGCAGCTCACATACTCACTGAGTTGGCGAGTACATTGCCTTCAGTACATACACAACCACAGGAGTGGCCACACATCACATCACTGCAATTGGCAGACCCTGACTTCTTAACACCACGACTAGTAGATATCATCATCGGGGCTGATTCGTATGGGCTAATCATCCAGCCTTGCATCAAGAAACACTCAGACGTCTTACCGATTGCACAATCAACAATCTTTGGGTGGATTATTCTTGGTCCAGTCCCAGAGAATTATTCAGCACCAAGCAACCAATACCACATAGCAGTAGAATCATCAAATAAGGAACTTCAAGATCTTCTCACGCAGTTCTGGGTTCAAGAAGAAACACCATCGACAACAGATCACAAGCTCACCCCAGACGAAGAAGCGTGTGAAAATCATTTTCAAACGACTCACACTCGAGACGAAGAAGAACGATACATCGTGCGAATCCCGCTCAAATCATCACCATCGAGTCTAGGAGACTCAAAACTTAGTGCTCAACGATGTCTACAACGACTCATGAAGAAACTCTTAACAAATAACTCATACACCAATTTATACAACTTATTCATGAAAGAGTATGAAGAGTGTGGTCACATGATACGTGTACCATCCTACCATCAGTCAACTCAAATGAGCGAATCTGTTCATGACTATTGTGAAACCGAGACGATCTTGGCACATGATGCTGTAGCATCAGGAGGGTTGAGGATCTCGGAAGATCGATTGTCAGAACAAACTCATGCTCATCTCCATTTTATCTTCCTCATCATGATGTACTGAAAGAAGATCGAATCACTACAAAGTTGAGAGTTGTCTTCAACGGATCCAGCCCAACGACGTCGCAAGTATCACTCAACGACATCCAGCATGTTGGAGCAAAATGTCAACGTGACATCTTAGACGTGTTCATATCGATCCGGCAGCACACACTCATCTTTTCAACAGACATCACAAAGATGTACAGACAAATCAAAGCAACGAAACATGTGGTAAGATGACCAACTCAATATGGTGCCATATCACCTAACAACAGTGACGTATGGAACTCGCTCAGCACCATTCTTAGCAATCAGATCATTGCTTCAACTAGTTGAAGATGAAGGTCATTGCTTCCCGCTCGCAATCGGACCACTCATGAAAGGCAGATATGTTGACGACATATTTGGAGGAGCTGATCAGCTTGACACACTTATCGAAATGTCAAATCAAGTCACTCAGCTCTGCATGGCAGGCGGGTTGGCTCTAACAAAATGGCATAGCAACATCCAGCAATTCATCGAGCATATCGATCACCATTCACCATCAAACTCACACTCATTTGAAGATAGCAGCACCAAGTTACTCGGCCTGTCATGGATACCTCGTGAAGACGTATTCAAGTTCCACGCAAAGCCTCCATGCTCAAGTTCCAAGCTCACAAAGAGAATCATATTGTCTGAAACAGCACAACTCTACGATCCACTCGGGTTTCTCTCACCATTCATCATCAAGGCCAAATCATTATTACAAAAATTATGGCTGGAGAAACTCAGCTGGGACGATCAAGTTTCAGATCAGATACACACCAAGTGGACATTGCTCAGACAAGAGCTCACTCAAGTCGATCGAATCTCAATTCCACGATGGATTCAACTCACAAGCTCAACACTTGTGGAGTTGCACGGATTCTCCGATGCATCTCAAATAGCACTGGCGGCTGCTATCTATATCAAAACAACAACTCCAGGGGAAGAAACCAAGGTTACACTCATCTGCGCGAAATCAAAAGTAACACCACTCAAGCGACTCTCCATCCCTCGACTCGAGCTCACAGCAGCACTGATCTTAACAAAGCTCATGAAGTGTGTGCAAACAACCTTGGAACTCACCAACACTCAAACGATCCTGTGGACTGATTCCTCAGTAACGCTTGCCTGGATTAACTCACACCCATCACGGTGGAAGAACTTTGTCAGGAACCGAGTGTCAGCAATTCAAGAACTAACTCCAAACAGCGTATGGAGATTCGTTCCTGGCAAAGACAATCCAGCCGATTGTGCTGCAAGGGGCATCAGCATCTCCCAGCTCCAGATGCACGTCCTGTGGTGGACAGGACCACAGTGGCTCACAAGCGATCAATATTCATGGCTAACTCAACACTATCAACAAGACTCACAGAGTCATCAGGAAGAGCGACCGGGGCTCGCACTCACAGTGGCAACAACTTAAGCCGTATATCATTGGGAGATGATATTGTAACGGTAATTTTTATCGTTAACATATATTTTTATTTATCGTGAGAATTTGGGCTCGATCACATAACTAATTAATTTAGACTTCGTGGTGGTTGACAGTGAGGCTTTATTCGGAGAAAACAGTTTCATAAAAAAACGTCACTTTTTAATTACGTTCACTTGAATTATGCGTAATGATCTTTTTAATCTCGTAATTCTAGCGACTATTTCTACGATTATAATCTCATTCGGTATGCATCTATTCTCAGTATCCTCGCAGGTTTATTATTCTTTCCGTATAGCAGTATTGCTGTACGCTCGGTACACAGACATCATCACCCTATCAGTCACTCGCATCGCACTCGCTCTTTGTACAGAGTGTATTAACCCTGTGTACAATTCTTTTTCTTTTACTCTTGTTGCACTCTAACACACTCTATCATTTATATTTTCTTATACGAGATTTGCTTATTCCTAGTTATTAATCCTCTGCATTTAATTCTACCTATCTCTATCCTCTACATTTTTTAATTCTATACTCCACTCTCTATCGGAATTCGGGAATTCCTGCGATTATTTTATTATAATTTCTTCTTATTTGCACATAAATTCTCGGTATTCTTGGGCTCGAGCTACGGTTACGGACCAACGTCTCGGTATTGTCTCGTTACCCGCACACACACAGCCACACGCGTCAGACTCTCCGTGGGCAGAGTGTACTAACTCTGTTTACAATTCTTTATTCTCTCACTCTCGTTCCACTTTCTCTCTTTCCTTCTTTCGCTCACTTGCATGTATAATTTCCGACTATAGGGCTGGTTTAAAAACCACACGATTTGCTTTCCTTCTCTTAATTTCTACTCGCTTAATTCGGCTCTCTTAATACTATCCGCTTAATTTGATTCTTATATTCGACGCATCTATCTTATTTAATTTATAAACTAGTTAAAACTTTGTGATTGAGATTTTCTCCACTATATCACCAGTTCTTATTAATTTCCTAGTAATATCTCATCGAGATTATTGTTTTTCCGCTGTTCTTCCTGACTTACGCACTTGCACTCACTTATTCGCGTGTTTTATCACAAAGTGAATCGCAAAAGAATTAGTTCTCAATTTTATACTTTTCTCAGACTGTTTTTTATTTCTTATCCTTCTGTAGTCGTGCCGAAAAATCAAGAGAGCTCTCCCACTCCGCGCAGGCCTTCTTATAGCCTTCCCCTCGCTCCGCTGAACCCTACGTCATCATTTTACTCTTATTTTGAAATATAACGCATTTCCTGACTTCTGCGCTTCGCCGCTGCCGCGCTCACCCGTCTTCCCCTCGCCTCCCAGCAAGGCCAGCCGGTCGCTGACCCGCTGTTTATGTCAGCGAGGGACTTTCGGAGGTGTGACGTATCTACTTTTTCATGTCCGAGTGCGATGGCCTAGTGCCCGCAAGCCTCGGTACGCCTGTACTCACTCGGACGCTCAGGTGTTTCTCGAGTCTATTGTCCCTGTTACTCCTTCGTGCTGGGGATCTAACGGCCGTCGACTTGTGTGTCTTATGTTTCGCGGTCTTCTTGTTTCTTTTTCTACCGTGTTACATTTCTACTGCTTACACTATGCTCCTATAATCCTCTTATCATCGTTTGTATCCGCATGGACCTCGCAATATACAGACACTCTTCTCTCACTAGACTACTCAGAGTAACCGCAATATGCTTTCGAGTAAGTCAACTCATCAAGAAATTACCAAACTCAACACTTTTTAACCCTCTCTCGCCACAAGATATTGAAAGAGCAAGAGAATTTTGGATCAAAGCAACTCAAGCAGCATATTTCTCAACAGAGCTCAAATTGATCACCATAGCTCAACTACCAACAGCTCATCCCTTCAATCGCCTGACTGCCTATATCGACACTCAAGGCATCATTCGGGTTGGAGGAAGATTGACCAACTCACAATTGGAACTTGAGGCAATTCACCCAGCAATACGCCCACGATATTCTCACTTCACCACACTCATCATAGTAGATGCACATCACAAAACCATGCATGGAGGCACTCAACTCACCCTGACCTACACAACGCAATCATACTGGATTATTGGTGGTAGAGCTCCAGTACGGTCGCACATACTCAGCTGCATGAAATGTGCTCGACAACGTGGCGTCAGAGCACAATAACTCATGGGTCAATTACCAACCAAGAGAGTCACGTAGTCAGGTGTGGACTACACTGGTCCGCTGACCATCAAAACCTGGAAAGGTAGAGGCGCCAAACAACATAAAGGATGGCTGTGCATTTTCGTGTGCTTCGTCACCTCGGCCTTGCATCTGGAGGCCGCGAGTGACTACTCAACTGACTCATTCATCGCTGCATTCAGACGGTTCACTGGATGCAGAGGCATCTGCAACACTCTCTATAGTGATTGCGGCACAAACTTCATAGGAGCAAATGCCACACTCACCAGACTCTTCACTCAAGGTACAACAAAATCACTCTCACTGCATTGCTCACTCACCAGCGACGGAACTACGTGGAAGTTCAACCACCAGCAGCTCCACATATGGGAGGAAAATGGGAAGCAGCAGTCAAATCAGTAAAATATCACCTGAACCGAACAGTAGGAGAAATCGCACTCACGTTCGAGGAATTAACCACGTTTCTCATCTAGATCGAAGCAACGCTCAACTCACGACCATTGAAACCACTCACAGAAGACCCTGAAGAAGACTTCAGCACTCACACCAGCTCACTTTCTCATAGGACAGCCGCTCACAGCCATATCAGAGCCATCACTCACAGATCTAAATGTTACTAGACTATCACGATGGCAACTAATACAACAAAGGCTTCAATATTTTTGGTCCAAATGGTCAACTCAATATCTCCAGCGCCAACTTTCTACATCAAAATGGCATCATCCATCGAACACCATCAAGGTCGGTTCATTAGTACTGATCACTGATGAGAGGTCTCCACCATCAAAATGGCCTCTCGCCAGAGTCACTCAACTCCATCCAGGAAAGGATGGACTGACCAGGGTAGTGTCACTCAAAACTGCATCAACAACACTCGTCAAACCAATCACCAAGCTCGCCATCTTACCAGCTCAAACTGAATAAAGAGCAGATCACACTCAATCATCAACACCGTTGCTGATGGCGGGCGGAATGTTTAGTTTTCGCACCTACCAAGCACACATTCAACTCATGCACACGCTACACTCACAATCATCTGACGCCTCGCGTCATATGGTATAGCTCGCAGGTATGCTATATCGATTTATCGACCGCGCACTCAAGCACATTGTCCATCAGCTCACATCCTCGATCGAAGCTCACTCAAGCGGCCAACGCTGCTAGCGTGGCCCCAGCGGCAAGACCACTCACAAGGCTCACTTTCCATCGCTGGCGGCGAATCACAACTCAAGCAAGCTGTGACGCACGTCCGCCCTCTTGATACTCTGCCTCGTGGTCGACGGATGTGGCCATTGTTCTCACTTGAGTCGTTCGCGCTACACGTTCCCGCGTAAACTCACAGAGATATTCATTAGTTCCACTCACTTTGGTGTGCATTCAGTATTATAGTGTATTACATTCTTGGTCAAATCACCCGTGTTTCAACTCAGTGCGAATCACAGTAAACCAACAGGACTATTGCAACATTCATATAAACGTCAACCGCGTGGTTCGTCGTTGGCAGCAGAGACGCCATTCTGCCTAGCACCGTTCGTTGGCGTTAGCTCACTCACCAGCCTGCCGTGTGGCTTCACTAGAGCTCTACAATCAGACCATATCACCAGGATCAACCACACGGGATCAACAAGTCAACTCAGAGGCCTGAGAACCCACTCACCGCCATGCCAGTACATCAACACACAGGCCAGACAAATGACAGTATATACAAGGTGCGCCATCTCAATCTGGTCGATGGAAGTATTGAATAACTCTGACAGATTTTAACCGACCAGCGTCGTACAACACGTTTCGTATAGGTTATTTCAGTACAATTTCAACCATGTATCGCTATACGCCGAAAGAACGCGCCGAAATAGTTTCGCTTTACATTGAAAATAATCGTTCAGTTGTGTCAACTCAGCGTGCGTACCGTAAAAAATATCGCGGACGTTCTGCGCCCAAAGGCGACACTATCCGTCATTTAGCTTCAAATTTCATGGAGCACGGGTCTGTAGCGAATCTCCAACATCAAGCTCGACCGCGTCCAGGTCGTTCAAATGAAAATATCGAAGCTGTTCGACAGAGTGTTGCAGAAAATCCAAATGTCTCATACCGCTGCCGGTCTCAGCAATTAAACATTAGTGGAACCACTTTGAGAAGGATTTTAAAGCAAGATCTTCACATGTTTCCGTACTAAGTGCAGTTGACTCAAAGATTATTGGAAACTGACAAGCCGCGGCGCTCAACAATGGACTATTTGCGTCGGAAGTTCCCAGGACGTGTGATATCAAAGAAAGGTGATATTGACTGGCCACCAAGATCGCCGGATTTGACTGCACCGGACTTCTTCTTGTGGGGATTTTTGAAAAGTAAAGTCTATGCCAACAAGCCGAAGACCATAGAGGAGCTAAAAAACAACATTCGAGCCGACATCGCAGCGATATCGCCCGATACGCTGGCAAATACAATGGAAAATGCCGAAAAAAGAGCTCATTTTTGTCTCAGTAATAAAGGCGGACATTTGATCGATGTGGTTTTTAGAAACTAATCAAAATAAATTGTAATAAATCAAATTTAATAAAAAAATACGACTTTGTGAAATCTGTTGAAAATTCTCTAAGTTATTCAATACTTCCATCGACCAGATTGAGATGGCGCACCCTGTACTTGTTATATTCACCAGGTATTTTTTTTTATGCAATCACTGTTACTTAATTAAAACAAACATTGAATTTTTGGGATAAGCCAAATTCGAACTTGATTTTTTTTTCATTACTATAGCTCAGAAATTACGACATACACCGAAAAATGTACGAAATATAAAAGTTGCAGTTTCGAATGAACTTTAGAAAAAAATGGTTGAATTAGTTTAACTGAAAAAAGGTCTCTTAGTATAAAAAATTATCAAAAAATTTTTTTTAGCTATTATATCACTTTCGATGTTTCTAAAAAAACTTACTGAATGTACTTTCCTAAATCTTTGATATTTTTTTTCTTACATAACTTGGTGTCGAGACGCTGCTGCATCTCTTAATTGTTTTTGAGCTATAGGGTTTAGAAAAAAGTTCTTAAAACTCCGAATTTTCCATATCTGAAAAACCGGCCATTGAAAATTCTGAAAAAAGTAGATGAATCCTTCTAAACGATGATGGAATGTGATGGAATTACTCTTTAATTGGAAAGGTTGACTTTTTGACTCTTCCAAACGGGGTGGAAAGCCTTAGATACAAAGGTTCTATGCAATTTAGCAGTTTGATCAATTTTCGAGATATATAAATCCTATTCATAAAATATTTACAGTAAAAAGCTACGCAAGATACCTGAAACTTCATTGCATCAATTTCGTGAAAAATTGAATTTTCTACAGAAAAAAGTTGAAAAGATCGAAATTTTATCACATCTCTCACACTTTAAAACATATTCTGATTGACGACAATTTTCAAAATACATCGTCAACGTGTCTCGTTCAACTGGTTGATTGCAAGATCGATATAATTAAACGTATGAAATATACGTTGTTATATACTGCACTATCAATTGAAAATATACCTTGTAGCCACTGGCTCCTTATTATTGTTGAGATTCTCATAATCCGAATCATCTAAAGTATCATATAATTCACAGTCTATATTTCTGAAGAAGGCGATTTCTAGAATGATATATATGACGTATGTTAGAAAGAAATGCCAGAACTTTTTCCTGAACTGATCACTTCTTCAGCAAACGAACTCTATTAAGTTTGAAATAAAAAATACATGCTGTTACGGTATTTTTACGTTAACATTAATTTTTGTCTTCCGAGGGGAAGAATTCGGGCTCGAACACAGAGATAATTAGTTATACTACTTCTGTAGGAGGTATAAGTAGGGTTCATTCAATAATTAACATAGAATTATGCAGTGTTCGGCTTTTTGGCGCCGTTAGCCGTACAATTTATTTGTGACGTATAATCGCTCTGAAGGTTCCGCGCTCTTCTTTATCCACGATGATATCGGATTTTGACTTATGCGCTCCTTGGGTCAGCGGTGAATGTCCTAACTAGGCGTAATCGAGCTCGTCCGTCTTGATCTTTTGCCCGTGTGGATGCTGCCGCGCGGTCTGCTGGGCTGGATGAGCTGTTGCTGGCGCGTCGGTCAGCTGGTATAGACGCCGGGTCTGTGTCCGTGTCCGCGTTATTTCTTAATTAATCGAAATTCTTTGTTTTTTAAGTTGTAACGCATTTCGGGCATGGTCTCGAAAATCTAGCAATGTATCATCTCCGTCTCCAGTCGTGAAGTATTACTTGGAGGTTTATTGAGGTTATCGATTTTCACATCACACTGAGACTCTACAGAGACGTCTCTACTAGAATAGGTGTTTCTGCCAAAATAGAGAATATCGATGGAAAATCATCCACTAAGGACCTAAGAGTTATGTGTAGGAACAAGGTAAGTCTGAGATACCTATAATCACAATCTTCATTAGCCTTATCCACAATTCCTCGAATGTGATCATCATTATTATGATCATTTGCGATGTCATTGTACTTTCCATCCAGTTGTAAACTCGATTCGTCACTTTTTGTGCCCTTCTCTTTTCCAGATTCTTAAATTTAATTTTCAACGGCATTATAGATATTGAAAATTTCGATGACAATCTACCAAATAGATAGAAGTTTACCTCGTAACTTCAAATCAATGCGTTCGGATTGTTGAAGAATTCCATTCTTGAACCGCATCTCTTTTTTTGTTGCGAAAATCGTACAATGCGCGATTTGAGATATTTCAGAAGAAGAAAATTCAGAAATATCTCCATAGGAGCGAATATTCCTGAGAAATTAAGAAAATTATATTTTGAATATTCTCGACGTGGAAGTTGATATTGATTCCCAGAGACAGGGTTTATATATCAGGAGTACAAATTGAAAATGCGGGATTTTTTTCTATTTTTGAACGTTTATTCTGAAAAAATGGTAACAAATGAATTATTCAAAGTATTGTCCATCGCTAGCCACAACTTTTTCCCATCTTTCTGGCAATTTACGGATACCGTCGCGAAAAAATTCGGCCGGCTTGGCTGCTATCCAGTCATCGACCCATTTTTGGGCTTCTTCGTAAGAATGGAAGCGCTGGTCAGCTAGGCCATGTGTCATCGATCGGAAAAGGTGGTAATCGGAAGGAGCAATATCTGGGCTATACGGCGGGTGGGGTAAGACTTCCCATTTCAGCGTTTGTAGGTATGTTTTGACCGGCGCTGCAACATGTGGCCGAGCGTTGTCATGTTGCAAAATTACTTTGTCGTGTCTTTGCTCGTATTGTGGCCGTTTTTCTTTGAGTGCGCGGCTCAAACGCATCAATTGAGTTCGGTATAGTGCTCCTGTGATGGTTTCGTTCGATTTCAATAGCTCATAATACACCACACCCAGCTGGTCCCACCAAATACAGAGCATGAGCTTGGCGCCGTGAATATTTGGTTTGGCCGTCGATGATGATGCATGGCCGGGGTAACCATATGATTTTTTGCGCTTCGGGTTATCGTAATGGATCCACTTTTCATCACCAGTGACAATGCGATGCAAAAAACCCTTCCGTTTTTGCCGTTCGAGCAGCAGTTCGCATGCAAAAAAACGGCGCTCGACGTCTCTCGGCTTCAGCTCATACGGCACCCAATGTCCTTGCTTTTGGATCATTCCGAGGGCTTTTATACGATGGGAAATGGCTTGTTGTGTCACTCCCAATGAATCTGCGAGCTCTTGTTGAGTTTGACACGAGTCTTCATTGAGTATTGCCTCCAATTCAGCATTCTCAAACTTTTTCACTTGGCCCGGCCGCTCTTTGTCCTCAACGTCAAAATCACCACTTCTAAACCGCACAAACCATCTCTCGCACGTTGAAACCGATGGAACATGACTCGGATAAGCCTCGGAGACCAATCGATGTGCTTCAGCAGCACTTTTCTTCAAATTAAAGAAGTAAATTAAAACTTCCCGCAAATGCTGTTTTGTTGGCACGAAACTCGACATATTGAGAGCTCAAAAAAACTATGAATTTGACACTGCGACAAATTGACACATACTGAAAATTAAAGCTATAAGACGTAGCTTTGACATGAACATAGTCACAGTACTGCCTGATGCGTATAGCGTTAGTAACGCCATCTGTTATCAAACCCGCATTTTCAATTTGTACCCCTGATATGATTTGTTTGTAGTTATGCGGAAGGTGCAATAAACCACGTTCTCTAATTTAACATCTATGTGTCTGGTTTATTCTCACCCTGTCATCGAGTGAAGCTTTATTAGTTTCAATATATTTCAGATCTGTCAAATACCATCACCAGGCGGATTCTCAAACAGAACATATAATAAAATTTTGGTACAATGATTAAATAAAATTAAAATTTTGGTACAATGGACGAATACAAATTAAAAAATTAAAATTTGCCCAATTAAATTTTAGTACAGGAAAATTCAGTAGTAAGGAAAAGCCGTCCTGCACGCAGGACATGTCATGAGGGGCCCCTCGGCGAATAAACCGCGCAATCCGATAAAATCGAAATAGGGCTCCTCGTCCCTGAGCCAAGGCCCCAGGCCCCACAAGCAGTCGACGGCCCTGCGATTGTCTCAGCGGCGGCTACGTACCGCCGAGCGCGTGAGAAACTCGCTGGACAGCCAGCGCCGACTTCTCCCCGGTACGACGACCAGACAGCTCTAGAAAGAACAAACGAAAAAATTTTCAAAAAAAATGTGCAATCGTAAAAATCCAAGGAGGTAAGGAGAATACTCACAATCAGCTCCAACACCTCGGGAGACAAATCCTTCCCCGTACAAACAACTGCCCCATGAGCTCCGGAGACGTTGAACAAAATCGTAGACATGTTGGCGAATAAAACGCTAAATGAAGAATGAGCAAAGAAGCTCTCGTGCGACGAAACTCGCGAGACTGCAACGAAAGAGGGAGAACTCACGCTTTCCTCCTTTCGTCTGATTGCAGATTGATCGCAGCAAGGTGCGGACAAACCATAGCCACACCGCATACGGCCGACTACGTCGTCAGCACTTTTGCCAGCACTCCGGGCATCTACTACGAGAACACAGGGAGCCTTACGATAATTCAATCGACGTGGCGACTGATAATCAGGCTGGACCTCGCTGCACTACTGCACCGAGAAGGGGAGATAAGCAAAAGCCTACAACGTCTGATGGAGTTGTGCGAAAGCGAAATTCGCGCCAACGATATATGCCCCGTCATAAGCGACTCAGTTCTGAGAATGAAGAGAAGAATAGAGGTGGGAATACTGACCATATTCGACCTCCTCGGAACGCGCCCCATCAGAGAGCGCCGAGGATTGGTAGACGGTCTTGGAAGCATAATCAAGGCCATCACGGGAAACATGGATGCCGCCGACGCAAAGGAACTACATGCAGAGATAACGCGCCTGGAGGCGTCCCACCAGACCCTGAAGAAAGGGTTAAAAAATCAAATACAGGTCGTAAAAACCACGCTTAGCCTATTTGATGAAAGCGCGCAGCACATACAGGCTAACGAACAGACCCTGCTGTCCCTGATGCAGCATATCAACCGCACGCTCAACGGCGAAGTATACTACGTAGAGAGAAGCCAACACTTGGACGAGACGCTCAACGCGATAAGTATTGCGGTCGAAGCATTACTCAGCGACGTACAGGAGCTAGTGTGGCTGGTAGACGATATAGCTAGCGGTAAGGCCCGAGCAACGTCCCTGCCGCCACGCACACTCGCTAGGCACCTCGTAGAAGCACTACCACACCTACCGTCGGGCAGTAACTTCCCAGTCGCAATAGCACACGACCAAGTGTCAACACTTATGCGACTGGCAGATACCAGGGCTTACAGCGAAGGCGACGCAGTGGTCCTCGTGCTGGATATACCGCTGATAGGGCAGCAACGATATAGTATGCAAAAAGTATATCCCATACCCATGCGAGCGGACAACGGCAGGCACTACTACATAGAAGCGACCGAGACCCACTTGGTAATAGATATAGAGAATCGCAAGTACCTAAGGATGACATCCGATGACGTAAACATTTGCAAGGTACTGGGCAAATCATACATTTGCCCACCAACACACCCTACTATTCCGGTCACAAACGACGCGTCCTGCGAAGTACTAACCTATGCGAAAATGGACACCGGTAACGGAAAAAATTGCGCGAAAAGGGTTATCAAAATCACCCATCCCTTAATCGTTTCAATGCAACAGCAAGGACAATGGTTATACGTCGCGCCAACCCCGGTTCCTGTAGGAATAAATTGTGGGAAAAATCCCACTCAGCACGAAATACTAAATAATTCGGGAATACTGGCTTTGGTAGGCGTATGTATAGTAACCGCCCGAGATTTCAGCATCAAAACCATCGGGCGAACATCGCAGTTCATACGCGAAAACTACCTTCCGTCGTTTAATTTGACATTAACGGAGATCGAAGCTCAGGCGCCCCCGACGCAGACCGAGAGGACCATCCCACTACAGAGCGTGCTGCGAGACCCCGAAGAGCTTCGGAAGCTCGGAGCTCGAGCCGACCAAATCATGGACAACCTCAATACTGCCGGAGACGGGATGCAACACATCCACAATCTGAGTTTCTACTCCTTAGGCGCTATAGCGCCGATCGCCTTGGTTGGCTACGTTCTGCTTAAATGTTACAGGTATAAAAGAAACAGAACACCACCGAGCACTAGAGAAGCAATAACCCCGGCAGCCGCCGAGGTAACTATCAACCTGGAGCCTCTCGGACGACAACAGCCAGAGGAACGACTGCGAACCGAGCTGGCCAGGTTATGCAATCGTACCCCAACCGAGAACGACTTGCTCGACTTGAACGACAAAAATGAAACATTTTACGTACTATTACACACATATTATATATCATATATTGAACCGTAAAATTGTATTAAAACTGTAAGGTACGGGAAACCAACTAAAGAAAAAAATTTGTTGAAACTTTTTCCTTTAAAGGGGGGAGGGATGTTGTGCAGCGGAATATTCCTCTTCAAGTATTCTCAGGAATATTCCCTAGCAGACACATTTAGAGATGAAACTCTAAAAGATAGCTGTCATATAAGATGGGATATAAGGTAGACGCCGACGCAGCATGAGGCGACTCGCTAGGCGATCTACGATTGGCTAAGGCTAAAACTGTTAACTAAGGGATTTTAGCAAACGCAGTTGCTAACTGCTTTACTAAAATCAGAATTAATTTAGACTGAACAGAGAACAGTTGGTTCCTCGTGAAATTCTCGAAACAACGTATTATTGTACTTCTTACTTTGACAATTAAATAGACAACGGAAAGTTACCGTTGCCTATAATAAATACTTCCTTTTATATAAATTCGCGTTTTCATCTCTTACTCGAGATTCGTCTCCTTATCGGCAAACGATCCCAAAAAAATAATAACTTTTTAATATTATACCGAATACAGAATAATCTAATTACCCGGTACCGGCATAACATTCTTATGAAATGTTTCTCCGTTTCAGATACCCCGCCACCGTGTCCTGCCGTTCCCCTCACTGCTCGAGCGAGGTCAGCTGGTCGCTGACCCGCTGTTTTTCGGCAGTGACGGAACATTCCGGAGTCGTGACGTCCCGAGTATCTATAGCGCGGCTCTATTTCGGATCTCTCGCTTTTCTCTTTATAAAATTCTTCGTAAAATATAATAAATATAATTCTTAATAAAGTGTTCTTTTTCTTATATAATTTCTAATTTCCTATTCTCTCCTTATACGTGATTTTGTCATCTTATAACCGTTCAACAGAATAGCGTAGGCTAGGGCTTGTAACTATACTACAATGTATTTTATTTTTAATTAGTAACAAATAGTGAAAAGCAAAACCTCGGATGTATAGTACCCAAATCTGTTTATCGGTGATAGGATACGGCAGGATGCAAATCTTTTTACCGATGACAGCCTACAATCTTCTTTTCCGATGGTAGGATCACATCTATGGTAACGCCTGTAGGGCTCAATCTACTGATCGACAGCTGCGCTAAATCTATACTACCGATCGTTGATGAGTCGCTCTGTGTTACCTGCTGTCGGTAACATACCGTCTGTGGGCAATTTACAATAAATGGCGTATCGGCAACAATACACTATTTTTCCATACTTACCTGCACTATTGTTTTGGCTTTGGTCATCTTAGTTCTATCCTTAAAGGTGCAGCAGAAAAATAATTGTTGATGCACTTAAATAGCCATTAATTTACCTTCAAATAAGGGATAGGCTCGAAGCTGAGATTCGAATATGGTCATTTTAGCTTTTTTGACATTGAGTTTAGACAAGATCGGCCGTAATGTTCAGATTTTGTGGAATTCAAAATTTTTTATTTTCAATTTTATCACTGCTATAAATTAGAAAAAATCTTGAAAATCGAGCTGAAACATCGTATACATATGTAAAGATGTTGAAGAACGTTTGATTCAAAATTTGATAAAAAATGACTGAGGTGTTAAAATTTTTCAGAACATGAATATTTTAATTTAAGATTACTATAGGTTGTGGAATAGAAGGTCTGAAATTAGAGAAACACCTGATCCATCAATCTATAACTTGTCACACTAGTTACGCAGCAAGTTGTTGTTAACTACAATTTTCTGTCAACAATATTGAAGCAATGCGATTTTTGAGCATTTTGAATTTTTTAATTTCTTTATCTTTCAAATTTTGTTAAACTTTAGTTTACCAGGTGTACAAGTATGAAATGCGGATTTCAGACAACAGATGGCGCATGAATGCAGTTTGTGCTATAAAGATTTGACACTCCGCCATTTTGTTGTGTCATCAACAAGTGTCAGACGCGCACAAGTGATACGTTGGAAAAGTGTATACATAGTGTTGTGTTGTTGTGTTCAATATGTCGAAATTTATACCGAACACAAGAGCACTCGCAAACAGCATTAATTTTTTGTTTTCATTCAAAGAAAACTGCTGCTGAATCATACCGATTACTTCCTGAAGCTTATGGTGAATATGCTCCATCGAAAGATTCGTGTGAACGATGGTTTCGGCGTTTCAAAAGTGGCTACTTCGATGTTGCAGACAAGGAACGTGGAAAGCTGCCAAAAAAATACGAAGATGTGGAAATATAAGCATTGTTGGACGAAGACGATTCGCAAACACAAAAATAACTCGCCCAGCAATTGGGCGTTAGTCAACAAGCTGTTTCCAACCGGCTACGAGAGATCGGAAAGATTCACAAGACGGATAGATGGGTACCACATGAGTTGAACGACTGGGAAATGGAAAAGCGCAAAAACACATGTGACATTTTGCTCGCTCGGTACAAAAGGAAGTCGTTTTTTGCATCGTATAATTACAGGGGATGAAAAGTGGATTCATTTTGAGTATCTCAAGCGTAAAAAATCATGGGTAGACCCAGGCGCACCATCCACATCGACTGCAAGACCGAATCGCTTTGGCAGAAAGACGATGCTCTGTGTTTGGCGGGACCAGAGGGGCGTGGTCCATTATGAGCTGTTAAAACCTGGGGAAACGGTTAATACTAAACGATACCAACAACAATTGACCGATTTGGACCGTTTGCTGCTTGAAAAAAGGCCAGGATACCGAAAAAGGTAATACAAAGTCATTTTTCTTTATGACGATGCTCCATCATATACGGCAAAACAGGTTCGCGGCACGTTGGAAGCACTCAGCTGGGAAGTTCTACCCCATGCGGCTTACGCACCAGACTTGGCTCCTTCCGTTTACCACTTGTTTGCATCGATGGTTCGTACGAAGATGTGAAAAAAATGGCTCGCTGTAAAAGGGGAAGATTTTTACTGGCGTGGTATTCATAAATTGCCCGAAAGATGGGAAAAATGTATAACAACCGATAAAGCCTACTCTGAATAAAGCACTTTTTATCATTGTTCCGAATTTAACATGTTTTTTAGAAATAAAATCCGCATTTCATACTTGTACACCTGGTATATGATTACTTGCACAATGTGGTAGCTCCAGGCGCTTCCCCCTTATTTTGCACTTTCCCAATGAAGCTTTCTCTATGACATTGCTTCCTCTCATAGAAGTTTTTTTGTGAAAGGTGCAAAATACTGAGGAAGCAATCTGCAATGTTTTTCTTTGCATCCTTGTTTCAGCTCATCCTTGTGTGACGAAAATATACATTTTAATCCAAGGGTACTTGTTTGAAATTACGCAAGCATCAATTTTTTTCGCAGAAACACTAATTGTAAGAATTTTTTTCTCGAGCATGGGCTCGAGAAAATTCACAATCGGTTTACGGCCTCTACAAAAATGTAATTCGCATTGAACCTGTAAATAGCGCCCAATTCTTGTTCAAGATTTATAGAAATAATTTGGGAATTTACTACTAGTCGTACTAGCTCGAACGTGGTTACACAAATCGTTATATGATACTTGGTTGTGTTGGTCAGACAAATCAATAATTTGGTAAGACTGAACCCCTTTGTCGATTCTGTTCAAATGTAATACTGATCGACTTTGAGTGTTCGTTTCCTTTTGTAGTTAGCATTTTTATGTCGCTTTCCATTAAAAAAACGGAATGTATAGTCTCATGAAATTCCTATGATCGTACAGATTTGAACCATATTTTTCACGATGAAAGAAAAGTAACTGACTAGAATATTACAATTTCTACAAAAAATACGTGAAACTACACCGTTATTGTAGCTGAATTTAAGCGTGGCCGTACAAGCATTTGTGACAAAAAATATTCAGGTCATCCAAATAAAGTCACTGTTTGAGAATGCTCGAGCATTCTGCTACGCGTAGCTAGACTGCGCACTGCAGGCTAGCATGGGCAACTGCTTGCTGCTGTCACTTGGCGGCAGCACCTCGCAGAAGCTGTAAATCTCGCACTAGGTCTGCTTGCCGAACAACAGGTCGCTGCGCGCAAGCGCTCTATGACTGCTTGATTTGACAACGGCTGCTTCGTATAACGCAGCCATCTTGAGTTTTGCTCTTGTACGGTACTCTTCGCCTCCGTGGTCGTGCGTGTTCATAAAAGTTGTGTGCATCCAAATTCGTCTCAAAGTGCAGCTCTGCCAACCTTCTGTGTCAACAAACTCTTTGATCATATCAGCATTGGTATATAGACGCCGGCTCACCAGTACATCACCATTTGTCTCATCTTGTCGTACATCCAGCGTCAGCTTCACAGCGAGGCCCGGTCATGACAGATCTTCTCAGCGATTACACACGATTAATATAATCGTGTGTGGTAAAAGCTCACCACATTTCATTCTCAATTTATTAACTCTTTTTTTATGCTTATTTAAATATATTATTCGCGATATTTTACTTCCTTATTTGTATATTTGTGTCTGCTGCACTTGAGAGGTGGAGCAATAAATGCTATTGTAACAACATCTTGGTACTGATTATTAATTCACCTGCGAACATTTACAGTCCACTCCTTTCCATCTACTGAATTCTCGAACAGTTACCATAGCAGAAATTATTGAGAAAATCCACAATATGGTAATGACTGATCAAAGATTGAAAGTGCATGAGATTGGTGAGGCTGTGGGCATTTGAATCGAATAGGTACAGAAAATTTCGGAAGAACATTTGGATATGAGAATGCTTTCCGCAAGATGGGTGCCGCGATTGCTCACAATTAACCATAAACGCACGCGTTTGACAACTTCAATGGAGTTTTTGGCGAAGTTGAAGCGCAATCCGAAGGGCTTTTGTAACATGGATCCATCACAGTACACCAAAGACCAAGGAACAGTTGAAACAGTGAACATCTTGTGGTGAATCAGCACCGAAGAAGGCTAAGGCCACCTTATCGGTCAACAGGGTTAGGACTACAGTTTTTTAGGATGCACGCAGCATAATCTACATCTATTACCCTCACAAAAGAAAAATGATAACCGGCGGATATTATTCCAAATTATTGAACCGTTTCAACGACGTTTTGGATGAAATAGTTCGTATTTGGCGAAGAAAAACATTCTCTTCCACCAAACCAATACATGGGTGCACACGTTTGTAGTCAACATAGAAAACTTCCATGAATTAGGGTACGAATTGCTTCCCCATTTACCATATTCTCCAGAATTAGTCCTCTGCGACTATTTCCTGTTTCCGAACTTAAAGAAATCGCTCGGCGGAAAGAAATTTGGTTCTAACAATGAGGTCATCACTGAACCGAACGTCTGTTTTGAAGGGTTGGAGAAATCGTATTATTCAGAAGGGTATAAAAATTTTGAAAATAGTTTGACTAAGTCTATCGAGCTGAAAGGAGAATATTTTTAAAAATAATATGAATTTTGCGCCAAAAAAGGTTTTTTCTGATCGAGGCCAGGTACTTATCATACAACCCTAGTATGTTGTTATATGTATCATAGTATCAGTCGTAACATGTTGTCATATATGATAGTAAGTTGTAGTTTCTATGAGATATAATATTCTTCGACTACAACATATAATGCCTCTCGATCCTGATATTACGGTTTATATCAGATGTTGTGAGACATACAAACTATCTGAGAACGCGCGGTGCACACACTAAGGCATCGCTACCGCGCGTTACGCACACAGGGTAAGACCGGCCTCTACTCAACAACTCACGACGCTCGGTACGCACACCACAAAGCACCGCTACCGAGCGTCGCGCACACAAACTAGGCCGGCATATCGGTGACCAAGTCCCGTTATTCCACCGGAAAAATACGAATCAAGAAATATTAAAAACCAACGACGATGTTTAAAAATGAAGTACTAGTGGGCTACAGGAAGATGGGCTACAGGACCGCCACCAACTACAGTTATACCAAAAGCATGGGCCAGCTGGAGGGGACTCTGGTATAAAAAGACCCGAATTTCGGCACTCGAGAAACAGTTTTGTTTGCAGGTCCCGCCAACGCAGACGTCAATCTCCAAGGAAGGAAGCCAACATAAGCCATAACTAGGTGCAGCCGCACGGATACCAGAGAGCCCAGCTGTGATACCTGACGGACATTTAAACGAGAAGCAGCTGAGTCGGTGCTGCGCTCGAGACCAAAGCCCCGCAGCCCCGAACAACAACAAAGCGGCCTATCTCTGTCTCTTTTCCTCTCACTCTGGTAGCAAAGGATCGAGCGAACAGCGGTCTACTCTCTCTGACATAAAATGCTTTCTGCAATATTTAAAATAACGACGACATAATATCTCCATATAAAAAAGACCACTAAATTAGGATAGCGTCGTCAGTTAGAAATATAATTCAGGGAAAATATACAGGGCACTAAGTTAACCGGGTACGATCCTGATAGGGCGGCGCATGCACTAGAAATGCATCTCACTGACGCCAGATCGTAGCGGCGGTCGGGTGGACGCATGAGTCGGCCTTTAAAAAACACCATGCGGGAACTCCACTCTCACCAACGGCCTATAACATCAGAAGCAGATATTGAACCACTCAGCGGCGAGTCCTCGACTATTTAGGATCCCGCAAGCAACAGCCGGTTAGTTACCGACGGTCCACATGCTAAACTTGTTATCCAGGGAACGTAACAGGGAGATAAAAGTTATAGAACGACGCGTATTTTTCCTTTATCAATTCAATCTTAGTTTCCAAATATCTGGCATTAGGATTACAAAATTATCAATGTTTTCTCTCACATATAAATATTCTTTAAAATTACCCGCGGACACGATTATAAATGCACTCGTGTGCCCGGGAATAATAAATTGTAAGGCACGAGGTAGCCATAATACCGAGAGAAAAGGGTGAAATAATTGAATTTTCTATTGTATCATATAACTAAATTTTGTGTTATTCTGAATAAACCCTACTTCTACCTATTACAAAAGCCTAAAATTACTTTCCTTCCTGCTCGAGTCCGAACAAGCCCATTAAGGGCAATGTTAACGTTAAATACCGTTACAGTTGTAGAAGTTCGTAATTTGTGGAATCAAAAATTCCGCAAACTCATTAATGGCAAACTAGCATTCCCAATTTCAAATTTCGGTTCTCTCGAAGTAGATAAGCAAGGCCTTTTTTGGATTAAATAGTATTAGTGCACTCATACACGTAATTCATCGAGCATACTTCCATGTACACGTCGAATGTTCTAGAAGATTCTCGACAGTGACCTCGAAATTAGAAGATTAAGAGGTAAGGCGAAAATTCCAAGAATTTCTCAGGATAAATAATTCCTAGTATTTAAGGAATATATGTGTTTTAGAAAGAGATTAAAATTTATTCAATAACTTGTGAGGCGTACATCGAAGGTGAGGGACATTGAGGAATAAAGAGAGAATTCCAAGGATTTCTCGGAATACATAATTCATTATATTTTTAAGGAGATGTGTGCTAAAAAGAAGTAGACGCCATTTAAGCGATAGAGATATGAGTGTTGGAAAGAGATGAATAAATATTTAGTAATTTGTGAAGCGCACCTTGAACGGGGGACGGGTAGGAGGAAATTTCAAGGATTTCTCTGTCGGGGTAAACAATTCTTGGAACTATAAAGGTAGACACATGTATGTCAGAAAAAGATGCTTTTGCGTACTTCGAACCTCGAGACAACCGCGAGTGTCATGGCCATGGGGTTCGAATAAAAATAATTCGGAGCGCTCACCGACAAACGATTATGTTACATCGCGCTGCAGTTTTGGAATATTCGTACGCATTTATTACATGTGCATCGTATTACGTGTACCCCAAGTACGTTATTGTTGTTGTTGTTGTTGTTATTATTTTGTTCTATAAATGGATGCCCCGGCCAAATGGAGTGTGAATTTAGCTGCTCCTACAAAATACATATTAGGTCGTTCGGAAAGTAATTTCGTTTTTTCCCAACAGAGGACTTAATTGTATTTTTTCACAACCAACTTCACACTTAAGCCGCATAATCATATGTATTTTGACAGCTGATATAGGAACGCTTGCTTATGAAAAAATTCAATTGATTCTGCTCAGTAGTTTGTGGTTGATACCCTCTTAAATATGGAAAGTGAAAAACAGCATTTTCGGCATATTTTACTTTTTTACTATAGAAAAGGTAAAAATTCCGTTCAAGCAAGAAAAAAATTATCCGATGTGTGGGGAAGACGTGTTAAATGAGCGCCAGTGCCAAAACTGGTTTGCGAAATTTCGATCCGGAAATTTTGATCTTGAAGATGCACTACGTTCTGGAAGGCCAGTTGAAGCTGATGAAGAAACAATAAAGGCATTAATTGATGCAAACCGGCGAGTAAGAACTCGTGAGATCGCTGAGAGATTAAATTTATCGAATTTGACCGTTCATGATCATTTGAAACGGCTAGGTTTAACCTCAAAGCTCGAAATGAGGGTTCCTCATCTTCTTACGGAAAAAAATTTGTGCCGTCGCATTGACGTTTGTGATTTGCTTCTCAAACGCCAAGAAAATGATCCATTTGTGAAGCGTATCATCACTGGGGACGAGAAATGGGTTGTCTACAACAATGATGAGCGCAAAAGATCCTGGAGTAGAAAAGATGAACCGGCTCAAAGCAATTCGAAAGTCAATATTCATCAAAAAAAGGTTATGCTATCTGTTTGGTGGGATTTCAAAGGAATCGTTTATTTTGAGTTCTACCGAGCAACAGAACGATCAATTCTGAAGTGTACTGTCATCAGTTGGACAAATTAAACGATTCACTTAAAGAAAAAAGACCAGAATTGGTCAATAGGAAAGGTATAGTGTTCCAACAAGATAATGCAAGATCACATACAAGTTTGACCACTCGGAAAAAAATTTTAGAGCTTGGATGGGATATACACACCCACCATACTCTCCAGACCTGGCACCTTCAGATTATCATCTGTTCCGGTCTCTACACAATTTTTTAGACGGTAAAACGTTTAATTCAAATGAGGAGGTCAAAAGTCACTTGGATCAGTTTTTTGCCAGCTAATAACAAAAATTTTATGAGCGTGGAATCATGCTACTGCCAGAAAGATGGCAAAAGGTATTAGATCAGAATGGACAATATTAGATTGAATAAAATATTAATTCATTATAAGAAAATCGTCTTTCATTTTTATAAAAAAAAAACAAAATTACTTTCCGAACCACCCAATAAAATAAATTATACAGCATGATTCGGACATCGACGCACTTATCAAAAGTTCAAAGAGAGCATAACTGTTGATTAACTGTGTATAAAAACTGTGAATTATGGACTTCTCAAGAATCAACCAAGTTGCTCGCATGGACGATTTCAAGCCAACAAAGAAGATTGTTCAACGAAAGCTGCTGAAACCTTATGAAATCACGGACATGAGGAGCGTGCACGAGAGTCGGCAAGCGAATCGTTGCCGATCTTAAAATGAGTCCTCTGTCTTATTTCCAGCAAAGATAATCGAAGCTCTGAAAGATGCAAAAAAATTGTGCAATAACCATACTAGAATTGCCTGTTTTTTCGTTGCTTCTGTAGACAAAACAATCCGATTGAATTCATTCATTTGCAATATCTACGATTCAATAAAGGTAATATTATAAATAAAAAGAGAGTACACAGTCTACTTATTACTAAGTTTGTTGAAAACTCCCAGATATATAGTTATGCAAAGAAAAAAGGGTTAGAAAAGGAAATATAATCGTATAACGTTTACTTTTTTTTGTTCATTGAGTAAAAAAGCTTTTGTCCGGTTCAAGGAACCAATTATTGAGTAGTTTCAACTGTTTCAACTGTGACGCAGTTCAAGATCCATAATATTGAAGGATTCTTATGATTAGTATGTGTATCCGTTTGCTCCATATCACTCTTCTCCCACCATGACGCTCCCATTTTTTTAGAAACCTTTCAATAAAAACCTTACTTTTGTATTAAAAATTCGCCACTTTAAATTCAGTTTAAATTTGCTTTTTAATAAATTTTTATTATTATCTTTATTACAACTTGTTAGTTATTTTTCTTTTGGGGCAGTATGCGACATCCTCACTTCGTACTTATGAAAAAAGAATGAAAAAAAATACTAAATCTCCTGTATTTAAATTTTACGGAGCAATTGATCTAGGCCGTAATACGCGGCGCACATCGTCTCAGTGCGCAGGTATACACTAAAAATTCTTTCAATAAAAATCACGCGTCGCCAAACCGCTACACCCAAAACGTCCTCAAAATACTGCGGAAACATATTTCGTTATTGTTCAAGAACCGATGAAGTGCACAGTTAAATACATACTGAATGCTAAGGATGCTGCTATTGGGTATCATGGACTTAATCGCCTCTGAATCGCCTTGCCATTTGATCCGGGTTACTGCTTGAGGGTATCACGGACTTTAAAATAATGCTATCCTCTGAATCATAACTAGGTGTCCAACACTTTGAAGGCATTGTCAACGGTTTTTCCTTCAATCTAATATACTACTGATTATTATTTTTATAATGATTGAAATTATGGCACTTTTAGATTTCGGTTTTAGATTGCGTAATTCGAAATCCTTTATACACCCCCTACTTTCCCAATTATTATAATTGGAAAACAATTTCAATAATATCTCTTATTGAATTTACCCAAAATTATTGTGATATATAGACGGCGGATGCGTAAGTACAAATATTGTAGTGACGACAGCTTATGATATCCCTAAAATTATTCTATTTCACACTCCTGTGTACCATACACTGATATTGTGTCCTCTGTTCTCTCTTGTCTACGTCATTCACATACACATAACCGTCACTGGCTGGCTTATACTGTAACGGTATTTCTCGTTATCATTTCCCTTGAAGGGTTTGAGTTCGGACTCGAGCAGGGAGGAAATTAATACAGACTTCAGTATCGGGTAAAAGTAGGGTTTATTTGTTAATTATTATTATTTATACAGATTAATTTATTGATTATGCTTGTTATATATATTTTTCTTGAAACTCCTTTTCTTCGTTAATTCTGAGGATTATATATTATACAAAAACGAGACCCGAGCTTACGCACGCTCATATAATTGTGTCCGCAAGAATGAAATTTTATATGAATTTTATAAAAATATTTCCCTAAAGGGTATAATAGTTTTTATATGCAAGGTATGAGAGAGTGTTTAGCGTACAGGGCTTGCCATCTATGTTGGCTCTTCTATCACTCCTTGTCTTTGTAGCGCATTTATCCGATATTTTTATCTATTGGATCGTGTGTATTTATTATACCATATATGTCTCTTTTAGGTGTTAACTCTCGGTAACTCAGCTGCTGGACTTCGTAATTGTCGGGTAGGTCAGCTGTTGGACTTGGAAGATGTTCGTATTGAGAAGCTCAGAAGTATCAGGCCCGGTCCTTGGAGTGGTGTTGTTCGTATGCTCCTTCTTTTGTTGGCTAGGTGGTCCTCCTTTGGCTGCGTAGCTGGTCTTCCTTTGGCTTGCCGGCTGGTCTTCCTTTTGCTTGCTGGCTGATCTTCTTTTGGCTTGCTGGCTGGTCCTGGATGTTGGTGAGACTCTGTGGACAGAAAAACTACTCCCCGATCGTCGAGTTTCGTGTTCTTTTATACCCGATTTTCCCACTCTTCGTCCATGTTCTTCGTATATCTATATTTCGTAGTCATCCTGTAGCCCATCTCCTGTAGACCATTTCTCCTTAATCCATACTTTTGATAATCGTATTTAACGTATCCCTTGTGAATATCTTTTTGTACATATTCTGATACTATAGTCGTTCACGTGATTGCTGTTGGTTTTCCTGGAATTTCTATCTTTCTTCGTGTTGGTTGTATGTACTACAGGTTCCTCTGGCTGTGTGTGTGGGGCGTACTACGGTTTACTACTCTATGTTTATATTTTATAGTAGATGAGCCTGATGCTTCGCTGTGTGTGTGTCGTGTTCTAGTATCGTGTATATGAGACGTACTTGTCTCATTGTCCCCCGATCCAAGGTGAACTTATGAACCGAGGATCTTTGAGTTTTATTGTTTCTTATTCTTAATTTTCTATCCTATGCTTATTTCGTGATGAATTCTTGCTCTATTCTATGCTATCGACTTATTGATTTTTCTTATTTTTTATTTCGTAGTAGGTATTAAACTCAGATTTATGGTCATACATTTTTGTATTTTGATTTTGATAATTATAATTTGAATAATTTGTAAATAATTTTTTAAACTCATTTTTCTTGTAATATAATTTAAATAATTATTTTTAAACTTATATAATTTGAATAATTGGTAAATAATAGAAAAATTAACAATTTTAATAATTATAAATTATATTGATTATTATTATTATTTTTAATTTAACTGTTGGAATCGTATCCGGAGTCCTAGCTTGATTCGTTGATTTCCCAGAAATTCGGGTCCAGGATCCTGCCGCCGTCGGTTCCCCAGTTAAATTGTAGTGGATTTGGTCTTCTGATGGCTACTCCTTGTTGTATTAAAGTTTCGCTCAGGAGACGTACTCGCCCATCTTCTTCGGTTTTCCAAAGCTCGACCCATTTGGCTTGTGCCCTGGTATCTTTGGGTATGATGGTCATTGACCATTCTCCTTCTTGTAATAAATTTTGCGTGGTATTCACCTGCTCTTGTGTCCAGGATTCGCCCGGAGGATGGAGTTGGTGTAATCCTACCGGTATTGCTTGCAAAGCGATATGAAATATTTCAGGGCTTGGAGTATAGCACTCGTCGATGGTGGCTGCTACATCTATTGCTTCGTCTCCTAGCCAGACGAGCATATTCCCTTCCTCATCCTGGTCGATGGTGATTAGGCCTCTATAAAATTTTCCTTCTTGTTTGTAGAGTACTGGGCATCCAATGTAGACCTCTTGCTCCTCGTATGGTCTGATGTCCTCACCGTCTTCAGTCACGTTTTTGAAATATTTGATCATCTGGTTTCTTACACCGGCTGTGTCTTCCAGATAGACGTATATTCGTGTGGGGTTTACCAAACTAATTATCTCTATATTTCTATAGCTTTCCTGGAGTTCTTCGACGGGGTAGTTTCGATACATCTTACGTGTTAATTGTTGTACACTTGCTTTGTGACTGAATGTTCCTTTGTAAAATTTTTTGGAGCATAGCGTGGCTTCTTCATCCTCTTTTCGATTTTTCAAAGGCTTTGTTGTTGTTCTCATCCTTTTCTATCTTACTGCCTGGGTACCACCCGCGAACGTAGTCCTTTTATCCAGTACTAGCTGTCTTACCCGGCGTTGCCCGGGTACACAAACAAATAGATAAGACCTAAGCAAGGTCACTCCATATATCTCACACCTTAAAACCACCCTGAGAAAATACCCTTTATCATACCACTAAAAATAATGTGGCTTTTAATAACATTTTTTAAATCCAATTTAGCTGTTATACACAAAGTAAAGTGTGGCGCTCATTTTGCAAATTATCGAATCGCTCAGCGCTCTTTGTTACGCTCGCTTCAATATAGACTTCAATATAAACACAAACAAATAGATAAGACCTAAGCAAGGTCACTCCATATATCTCACACCTTAAAACCACCCTGACAAAATACCCTTTATCATACCACTAAAAATAATGTGGCTTTTAATAACATTTTTTAAATCCAATTTAGCTGTTATACACAAAGTAAAGTGTGGCGCTCATTTTGCAAATTATCAAATCGCTCAGCGCTCTTTGTTACGTTCGCTTCAATATAAACTCTCTTCATATGTATGAGAGTTTTCGAGTGTATTGAGCTGTTGGTTGAGTGAGATTATCATCAGAAGATAATTGCGAGCTCTGATTATAATTTATAGCTGATTTCCTGGCGCTGCCCGAGTGTCACATCATATACGGAATAACAGCTAAATCGGTGTTTAAAAAAGTTGAAAAAAACCACATTACTTTCAGTGCGGGATAAAGATAGTTTTCGTTGGGAGTGGTTATATGGGGTGAGATATATAGAGTGAGTGAGTTTCTATTTTGTTTGTGAAGCTTTGTTTAAATCGGTTAAGGCAGAAAAAATAACTACTTCTAGGGGATAAAGGTGCGATTTTGAGGGGTGAGCTATATTTATACAGTGACCTTCCATTAGAACTTATCAAAATTTGTGTAAAGTTTGGTTGAAATCAGTGAAGGGGTGTGGATTTTTATACTAAATCTTTTTTAGGGCTTTAAGTGGGTGGATATGTATACAATACGACCTTTGTCGTACCCGTCTTAGACCCGCTATAATATTTGTGTAAGGTTTGGTTGCAATCAGTTGATTCGCGTGAATATTTTTGGAGAATCTTTTTTTAGGGGGTGAATAGGGTAGGGTTTAGGGGTGAGATATATCCAGTGACCTTCCGTAGGCTCTAAGCAATATTTGTGCTTGGCTTGGTTGTAATCAGTGAAGGCGTGTGGATTTTATTAAGAATTTATTTTTAGGGGATTAAGGGGGTGGTTTTCAGGGGTGAGATGTATATAGTCGCCTTCCTTTGGTCTTCAACAATATTTGTGTAAGGTTTGGTTGAAATCAGTTGATTCGCGTGAATATTTTTGAAGAATCTTTTTTTAGGGGATAAAGGGCGTGGTTTTAAGGGGTGAGATATATCCAGTGACCTCCCGTATGCTCTTAACAATATTTGTGCTTGGTTTGGTTCTAATCGGTGAAGGCGTGTGGATTTTATTAAGAATTTTTTTGAGGGGTTGAAGGGTGTGGTTGTCAGGGGTGAGATGTATCCAGTGACCTTCCGCAGGCTCTTAACAATATTTATGCTTGGTTTGGTTGTAATCGGTGAAAGCGTGTGGATTTTATTAGGAATTTTTTTTTACGGGATGAAAAGGGTGGTTTTCAGGGGTGAGATATATACAGTCGCCTTCCTTTGGTCTTCAACAATATTTGTGTAAGGTTTGGTTGAAATCAGTTGATTCGCGTGAATATTTTTAAAGAATCTTTTTTTAGGGGGTGAAGAGGGTGGGGTTTAGGGGTGAGATGTATCCAGTGACCTTCCTTAGGCTCTTAACAATATTTGTGCTTAGTATGTTTGCAATCGGTGAAGGCGAATATATAGAATATATAGAATTTTAAAAAACCGTTAAAACACTTTCGACAGTTTCTAACCCTTTTACACCCCCTTAGGGGTGGAATTTCTAAAAATCCTGGAATTGGTTTTTAGACATTTGTATGAGTAACATTTGCAAGCGAAAATTAAGGCGATATCTCATCGTGCCTAAAAGATATTGAGAAATACGTAAAAACATATTTAACCCTTTTACACCCCCTTAATGGTGGAATTTCTAAAAATCCTGAAATTGGTTTTTGAACATTTGTACGAGTAACATTTGCAAGCAAAAACCAAGGTGATGTCTCATCGTGCCTAAGAGATATTGAGAAATACGTAAAAAACATATTTAACCCTTTTACACCCCCTTAGGGGTGGAATTTCTAAAAATCCTAAAATCGGTTCCTAAACATTTGTATGAGTTACATTTGCAAGCGAAAACCAAGGCGATATCTCATCGTGCCTAAGAGATATGGAGAAACACGTAAAAACAGATTTATCCCTTTTACACCCCCTTAGGGGTGGAATTTCTAAAAATCCTAAAATCGGTTTCTAAACATTTGTATGAGTAACATTTGCAAGCAAAAACCAAGGCGATATCTCATCGTGCCTGAGAGAAATACGTAAAAATATATTTAACCCTTTTTCACCCCCTTAATCGTGGAATTTCTAAAAATCCTGAAATTGGTTTTTGAACATTTGTACGAGTAACATTTGCAAGCAAAAACCAAGGTGATGTCTCATCGTGCCTAAGAGATATTGAGAAATACGTAAAAAACATATTTAACCCTTTTACACCCCCTTAGGGGTGGAATTTCTAAAAATCCTAAAATCGGTTTCTAAACATTTGTATGAGTTACATTTGCAAGCGAAAACCAAGGCGATATCTCATCGTGCCTAAGAGATATGGAGAAACACGTAAAAACATATTTATCCCTTTTACACCCCCTTAGGGGTGAAATTTCTAAAAATCCTAAAATCGGTTTCTAAACATTTGTATGAGTAACATTTGCAAGCAAAAACCAAGGCGATATCTCATCGTGCCTAAGAGAAATACGTAAAAACATATTTATCACTTTTACACTCTCTTAGGGGTGAAATTTTTAAAAATCCTGAAATTTGGTTTTGAACATTTGTATGAGTAACATTTGCAAGCAGAAACCAAGGCGATATCTCATTGTGCCTAAGAGATATTGAGAAATACGTAAAAACATATTTAACCCTTTTACACCCCCTTCGGGGTAGAATTTCTAAAAATCCTGAAATTTGTTTTTGAACATTTGTATGAGTAACATTTGCAAACAAAAACCAAGGCGATATCTCATCGTGCCTAAGAGATATGGAGAAATACGTAAAAACATATTTAACCCTTTTACACCCCCTTAGGGGTGGAATTTCTAAAAATCCAGAAATTAGTTTCTCAACATTTGTATGAGTAAAATTTGCAAGCAGAAACCAAGGCGATATCTCATCGTGCCTAAGAGATATTGAGAAATACGTAAAAACATATTTCACCCTTTTACACCCCCTTAGGGGTGAAATTTCGAAAATTCCCTTCTTAGTGAGCGTCTACGACACGAAGGGAATATATCCCTAGAATTTCAAGTTTCTAGGCGCAGGGGTTTGGGCTGGGCGTTGATGAGTGAGTGAGTGAGTCAGTGAGTCAGTCAGTCAGTCAGGACTTTTCTTTTTATATATCAGGAGTACAAATTGAGAATGCGGGATTTTTTTCTATTTTTGAACGTTTATTCTGAAAAAATGGTAACAAATGAATTATTCAAAGTATTGTCCATCGCTAGCCACAACTTTTTCCCATCTTTCTGGCAATTTACGGATACCGTCGCGAAAAAATTCGGCCGGCTTGGCTGCTATCCAGTCATCGACCCATTTTTGGGCTTCTTCGTAAGAATGGAAGCGCTGGTCAGCTAGGCCATGTGTCATCGATCGGAAAAGGTGGTAATCGGAAGGAGCAATATCTGGGCTATACGGCGGGTGGGGTAAGACTTCCCATTTCAGCGTTTGTAGGTATGTTTTGACCGGCGCTGCAACATGTGGCCGAGCGTTGTCATGTTGCAAAATTACTTTGTCGTGTCTTTGCTCGTATTGTGGCCGTTTTTCTTTGAGTGCGCGGCTCAAACGCATCAATTGAGTTCGGTATAGTGCTCCTGTGATGGTTTCGTTCGATTTCAATAGCTCATAATACACCACACCCAGCTGGTCCCACCAAATACAGAGCATGAGCTTGGCGCCGTGAATATTTGGTTTGGCCGTCGATGATGATGCATGGCCGGGGTAACCATATGATTTTTTGCGCTTCGGGTTATCGTAATGGATCCACTTTTCATCACCAGTGACAATGCGATGCAAAAAACCCTTCCGTTTTTGCCGTTCGAGCAGCAGTTCGCATGCAAAAAAACGGCGCTCGACGTCTCTCGGCTTCAGCTCATACGGCACCCAATGTCCTTGCTTTTGGATCATTCCGAGGGCTTTTATACGATGGGAAATGGCTTGTTGTGTCACTCCCAATGAATCTGCGAGCTCTTGTTGAGTTTGACACGAGTCTTCATTGAGTATTGCCTCCAATTCAGCATTCTCAAACTTTTTCACTTGGCCCGGCCGCTCTTTGTCCTCAACGTCAAAATCACCACTTCTAAACCGCACAAACCATCTCTCGCACGTTGAAACCGATGGAACATGACTCGGATAAGCCTCGGAGACCAATCGATGTGCTTCAGCAGCACTTTTCTTCAAATTAAAGAAGTAAATTAAAACTTCCCGCAAATGCTGTTTTGTTGGCACGAAACTCGACATATTGAGAGCTCAAAAAAACTATGAATTTGACACTGCGACAAATTGACACATACTGAAAATTAAAGCTATAAGACGTAGCTTTGACATGAACATAGTCACAGTACTGCCTGATGCGTATAGCGTTAGTAACGCCATCTGTTATCAAACCCGCATTTTCAATTTGTACCCCTGATATATAGATTAGGTGGTTCTTACTAGTGTTCTTCTGTCCTTGTTTTGTGAAATTATCGATCGACTTGTGGATTTCTTACTCGATGAATTTAACTTTTATTTTGTTTTATGAATTAAATTTAGTACCTACTATATTTATAAAATTTTCTATGTTTCTTATCCTAGCCCTATGATTAAAATTTAGTCTACTCTTTTTATTATCATAATTTTATCTATTAAAATCCTTTTTTGACGACTTATTTTTTATTATTTTATTTATTTATTTATTTATTTATTATTATTATTTTTTTATACTTCTTAAATTTTTATCTTATTCTTTATTTTGACTCTTCCTGTCTGTTTTTGATTGTTTCTTCTATGTCTTGAGCTGTTCTGTATTTAGTCATTAGACTAGCATGGAATTTTCCACGGACTTTTGTAGTGAGTGGATCAACGAGTAGGTATGTTGCTAGACCTACACATTTTTCTGTGCGATATGGACCTTCTCGTAGAGGCAAGAATTTTGAGGTGATCTGATTTGCGGGATCCGATACATTCAATGCTTTTACCAATACTAGATTTCCTTCTTCGAAGTTTGTTAATCTGTGTGTGGCATTGAATCTTTCGGCTCTTTGTGCCCCCTTTTTTGTGATTCTTTCTCGAGCTATCTCGATTTTTGCCTCGTACGTTAAAGGATCGTCCTCCTCGCTTGCTGGGATGCCCAACCATTTATTCCATAGTCGGACTGGCTTTTTACCCTTTTGTAATTCTGTGGGTGTGAATTCAGTGGTCTCGTGGTGGGATTCATTAATACAGTCTTGTACTACTTGTACCCATTTATACCAACCAGCGTGGTTTTCTTTTAAAAATGTCCTAAAAAATCGTCCTAACTCGCGATTTACTCTTTCAACGATCTTTCCTTGAGGATGTCGGATCGAGGAAAATACTGCTTTTATGTTTTCTTCTTTCAGTTTTTTTAGCCAGTTTTTCGCAGTAAACTGTGTTCCATGGTCGAACTGTATTCGTGCTGGTTTTCCAAGCTGCGGAATGTAATCGTTGAAAATCTTTTTAATTACTGTTGTTGTATTTGCTTTTCGCATTGGGAACAACACCACATATTTACTGAATGCATCTATGGTCACGAGGATGTGTTTTACTCCCCCAATAGATGTCGGAAGTGGTCCATAAAAATCAATTGAGATTAAGTCCCCCGGTTTTTCGGGAATAATCGTTTGCATTTCAGCGTAATTTGTTTGTATTGTTACTTTGCTGCGTTGACAGATATCGCAACATGCCAGTAGGGATCTTATAAGTTTTCCTAAGTGTGGATGCGAAAAATCTTCGTCGAGCATTCGGAAACATTTTCGTGCTCCTACGTGTCCATAGAGTTCGTGACATTCTATAATTAGTTGTCGAACCAAGCATTTTGGTAGTACGACTTTCCAGATTTTTGCCCTAGTCTTTTTCTGGAGGAATCCTTCTTGTAATCGAAATTTCTTTTCTTCTTCTGGATTTTTTTCTAAAAATTCCATGATGTCTCCGAGGTCTTTCTGGTCTCTCTGATGTTTCGATATTTTTTTCAAATCCTTGATTAAATTCTTTGAAACTTTGCGGGCCAATGTTGCTCCGATTACTATCAATCCTTTCGTCGTACTTTCTTTCCCTTCTATTCGGCTTAGAGTATCAGCAGCAGTATTTTTCTTTCCTTCGAGGTGTTCTATATTCAGGTTATAATCCTGAATTGATAGAACCCATCGCATTAATCTCTCTGCCGTGAATCGACAGGTTTTGAGAAATATTAGTGCCTTGTGGTCTGTTTTTATTTGTATCTCAGCACCTCGGAGGTAGGTCCTGAATTTTTCTAAGGCCCATACAATTGCTAATAGCTCTTTCTCGGTTGTCATGTAGCCGTGTTCTGCCCCCTTGAGAGTCCGGCTTGCGAATGATATTACTTCGCTTTCTCCTTCTTCGTTTTTCTGTGATAGGATGGCTCCGAGTGCGTATCCACTAGCGTCAGTTGTTAACGTGTATGGTTTTTTTATATCAGGGAACTGAAGGATGACTGTTTCGCAAAATAGATCCTTAACTCGATCGAAGGCTTCTTTTTGTGTCGTTTCCCATTTCCATCGTACTCCTTTCCTCAGTAATTCTAAGAGTGGAGTGGTCTCGTGTGCATGTTGATTTGTAAATTTGGTATAGAAATTTATCAATCCTAGAAATTCTCTTAATTGTTTTAAGTTCTTTGGAGCAGGATATTCCTTAATAGCCCGTTTTTTTCTGGATCAGGTTTGAGTCCTTCAGTAGTGAGAATATGGCCCAGGAAAGACACTTCTTTTCGGAAAAAGTGTGATTTTTTTAATTTTAGTGTCATTCCGTGCTCCTTAAAACGTTGAAAGAGGATCTCGAGGTGGGTGAGATGTTCATCATGGTTTCTTGATAATACCAGTAGATCGTCCACAAAATTAATGACGAAATCTAATTCGTTTAATACTACGTCCAGTGCTCGTATTGAGCTCGCCGTACTTGTTTTTAGTCCAAATGGTGTTACAGTGAACTCCTAGCACTTTCCATTGTGTTGAAAGGCCGTGTACTTCCTAGAGTCTGGATGTAGTGGAATTTGCCAAAAACTGCTCGTAAGATCCAATGTTGAAATAACTGATTTTCCTCCGCATCTCTGGAAAATCTCCTCAATGGGAGGTGCGTTATTGTGATCATTTACCTAGTAGTTATTTAGTTCTCTGGCATCTAGACACAGTCGCACACTCTCATCGTCCTTAGTCACTGGCATTAACGGATTTATATAGATGCTTTCTGACTTTTGTATCACTCCGTAGTCGAGCATTTTTTTTATCTCTTGTTGTACTCTATCTCGTTGTGCCAGTGCCACTGGATATGATCGATGGAAGTATGGTTTTGGATCTTTGAGTGTTAAATGGTGTACGTGCAGGGTGCGCCATCTCAATCTGGTCGATGGAAGTATTGAATAACTTAGAGAATTTTCAACAGATTTCACAAAGTCGTATTTTTTAATTAAATTTGATTCATTACAATTTATTTTGATTAGTTTTCAAAAACCACATCGATCAAATGTCCGCCTTTATTACTGAGACAAAAATGAGCTCTTTTTTCGGCATTTTCCATTGTATTTGCCAGCGTTTCGGGCGATATCGCTGCGATTTCGGCTCGAATGTTGTTTTTTAGCTCCTCTACGGTCTTCGGCTTGTTGGCATAGACTTTACTTTTCAAAAATCCCCACAAGAAGAAGTCCGGTGCAGTCAAATCCGGCGATCTTGGTGGCCTGTCAATATCACCTTTCTTTGATATCACACGTCCTGGGAACTTCCGACGCAAATAGTCCATTGTTGAGCGCGCAGTGTGACATGTCGCACCATCTTGTTGGAACCAAAATTCCTTAAGACCTTTTTCACGCATTTGTGGTAAAACAAAGTGTGCCAACATCCATCGATATCGATCCCCATTGACAGTTTCACCAGCTCTGAAGAAAAATGGTCCAATGGTGGTTTTTGAGCAAACACCGGCCCAAACTGTCACTTTCTCATCGTGCAATGGAGTTTCGTGAATAATATGAGGATTATCGGTGCCCCACATGCGACAGTTTTGTTTGTTGACAGCGCCAGAGAGGGTGAAATGAGCCTCGTCGGTCATCAGAATTCGCTCCCAAAAATCCGGCTCAGCTTCCTTCATTCGACTAACGTTATTACCGTAAGCCAAGCGTCGCGGCTTGTCAGTTTCCAATAATCTTTGAGTCAACTGCACTTTGTACGGAAACATGTGAAGATCTTGCTTTAAAATCCTTCTCAAAGTGGTTCCACTGATGTTTAATTGCTGAGACCGGCGGCGGTATGAGACATTTCCATTTTCTGCAACACTCTGTCGAACAGCTTCGATATTTTTATTTGAACGACCTGGACGCGGTCGAGCTTGATGTTGGAGATTCGCTACAGACCCGTGCTCCATGAAATTTGAAGCTAAATGACGGATAGTGTCGCCTTTGGGCGCAGAACGTCCGCGATATTTTTTACGATACGCACGCTGAGTTGACACAACTGAACGATTATTTTCAATGTAAAGCGAAACTATTTCGGCGCGTTCTTTCGGCGTATAGCGATACATGGTTGAAATGGTACTGAAATAACCTATATGAAACGTGTTGTACGACGCTGGTCGGTTAATCTGTCAGAGTTATTCAATACTTCCATCGATCAGATTGAGATGGCGCACCCTGTATTTAGACATCCTTCCTGGTCTTCGGTCGAATATCTCTTGATTTCTCTCCACGATTCGTTTGAAATTGGGTTTAATGTTAGTTTTGAGATCGTGACATTCTTCCATCTTTTCTTCGAATTCCACCTCCGATAATTGGAATTCCGTGGGGTTTGTTAGTGGTTCTTCTTGTATGGTACACATCTCGTGACTTTCTTCTTTTTGTTCCGTACTTGTGTCTACTAACTTCCAGAACCCTTCTATTAAAATTACCACCACCTTGTCTTTTACGGCCACACATTTGCTGTGAGCATCGATGGAAATCTGTAGATTTATCATACCGTCTATCCCAATTAGGATAGGTCGTAGTAGTTTTGGGACTACTAGTAATTGTAGGGTTCCCTCTGATCCATAGGTTCTTGCTTCTACCATTAATTGTGTTTTTACTTTTTCCGCCTCTCCTCCAAATGCACCTACAACTTTTGTTGAAGTGACTGGTAGTGTGGGGCATTCCTCGAATTTTTCATAGTACTGCTTAAAAAATTCTTCTGAAATGCAGCTTACTTCACTACCGTTGTCAATCAGACTTTTTACAGATACTCCCTCTATTCCTACCGGAATGTCTGGACACCGGGGATGTATATCGTCATACCTTTTGCCTTCTTTCCTCGGTTCTTCTCTTAGAAAGTCCCGTGGATCTTCTGTAACTGTAAATACTGGGTACTTCTTCGCGTATTGGTCATTGCCGCTCCGTTGTTCTGCCTCTTCCTTTGATGTCTCTTGCCGATCACCAGCGTTACTAGGGGTCGCGATTCCCTGTTCCCGTCCAGATGATTTCGGCATCCCGATATCCTTTGGAATGGCTTTACTAGTGGATGGCTTACTAGCGATTTTCCCTTCGTCTGCCTTCAATTTCTCTTCTTCTATTCTCACCTCGTTTTTCTCTTTCTTTTTTGAATTTTTGTACGGGCGCAACGTCTAAGCGTTTCCCGGATTTGTATTTTGGGAAACGTTTAGTTGTGTTCGCATTCCTGGTGTAATGGTATTTCCGAGGAATGGTCCAGGGGGATGTCCCTGGATGGCATTCGTCTGTCTATATTGTTCCTCTCTAGCCGGTGCTGGTGGCGGTGCTTGATGCCATGTTGTCGCTCCCTGGTGGTACGCTCCTTGTGGCGTAGGTGGAGGAGTGTTGTATGGCTGCGGTGGTCTCTGCGGCGCCTGCTGCCATGTGGTGTTTCATCTATTGCCATTTTGCGGAGGGGCCTGCCAACGTGGTCGGCTGTCAGGGACTCGCGGTGGTTGCCACTCGTTCCTTGGTGGTCCCCACCATCCCTGATCCCTCGGTCCCCCGCGTCCTTGGGAATCTCTCCTCTGGTGCCCTCTCTTGCTATTAAGAGGCCCCGCCATGTCGATGCTCTCGAGGAGTTCGAGGAATTCCTGCACGCTGCTTATCTGTCGGATCCTGACGGCACATCGCACCTCTTCGTCAAAATGTCGGGCTAGGCGGCGAATAATTGCTTCGTCCGACATTTTCTCTTCAAGGTCTCTCGCGTTACCAAAGATGAGGGTGGCGTATTCCGCCCTGGTGCGATTTTGTCCTTCTGTGTCGTAGGTACCAAACTCAAGGTTGCTACGGACCTTGTCTTGCATCTCTCGAGTCCAGTAGCGTGCAGAAAATGCTGTCGCAAATTCCGAGAAATTTTGCACGCTACCTTTCACTAGATGCCATCAGTTCTTCGCTTGGCCCTCCAGTGCGTCCTGTATTACGATGCGTACGTAAGATCCTTCAATTCCTCCTGCCTCGCAGTACTCTTGGAGTTCTTTGAGAAATTTCGTGGGACGTTGTTTTCCGTCTGCAGCAAATTTGGGAGTCCGTTGAGTAGATGCCTGGAGATGAGTGAGGTTTCCTATTTGGAACGTCGACAAACCATGAGCGGAATTGTTTATGCCTGTGGACACACGCTGTTCCAGTTCCTTGTTGCGATTCGCATGTTTTTCTGTCGTGGTTTGGTTCTTCTTTACTCGTTCCATGGCCTTTTTCATCTCCTTGTCTAGTCTTACTACAATCCTTTGCTCGTTGACAATGATGTTTCTGTGATAATTGTTAACAACATCTTGTTCTTCAATTATTCCTCGACGGACTGTTTCAATTTTGTTATCCGTCCGTTTGTCACTCTCGAGTATGTTGGTTTCTACGTGCTCCATCAGATTTTCACGCAAGGTAGCCGTCCTCGAGATACAGGAATCGTTGGCATCGTTTAATTTTGCACGCATCTCGTCTTGGCCTTCTTTTATTGTCTGAAAGAGCGCCAAAATTTGGGTCATGTCGACTGGATTTGGGACGATCGGAAGAGTTTCTCCTAGCCTTGGCGCAGATTGCCCCTCCTGGAGTTCACCTGATGCATTGGCTTCCATTGTTATGTTCGGAATTTCCGATAGCCTAGCGATTTCTTCCCGATCTTGAATCCGTCGTTGTTGCCTTAAGATACCGTCCGCTGTTGTAGATTCCCACTCTAAAGAGCGTCCTAGTAGCGATGTATTAAGTTCGACACTAGCGTCGAGTGCGGCTCGTTGCACCAGTCTCTGAGCAAATATCGATTCAAAGCTCATACTTATAGCCCAATATCAGCCTTTCTTTCCTATGCTCGAGTCCCTGTTCGGGCGCCAAATGTAACGGTATTTCTCGTTATCATTTCCCTTGAAGGGTTTAAGTTCGGACTCGAGCAGGGAGGAAATTAATACAGACTTCAGTATCGGGTAAAAGTAGGGTTTATTTGTTAATTATTATTATTTATACAGATTAATTTATTGATTATGCTTGTTATATATATTTTTCTTGAAACTCCTTTTCTTCGTTAATTCTGAGGATTATATATTATACAAAAACGAGACCCGAGCTTACGCACGCTCATATAATTGTGTCCGCAAGAATGAAATTTTATATGAATTTTATAAAAATATTTCCCTAAAGGGTATAATAGTTTTTATATGCAAGGTATAAGAGAGTGTTTAGCGTACAGGGCTTGCCATCTATGTTGGCTCTTCTATCACTCCTTGTCTTTGGAGCGCATTTATCCGATATTTTTATCTATTGGATCGTGTGTATTTATTATACCATATATGTCTCTTTTAGGTGTTAACTCTCAGCTGCTGGACTTTGTAATTGTCGGGTAGGTCAGCTGTTGGACTTGAAAGATGTTCGTTTTGAGAAGCTCAGAAGTATCAGGCCCGGTCCTTGGAGTGGTGCTGTTCGTATGCTCCTTCTTTTGTTGGCTAGGTGGTCCTCTTTTGGCTGCTTAGCTGGTCTTCCTTTGGCTTGCTGGCTGGTCTTCCTTTTGCTTGCTGGCTGATCTTCTTTTGGCTTGCTGGCTGGTCCTGGATGTTGGTGAGACTCTGTGGACAGAAAAACTACTCCCCGATCGTCGAGTTTCGTGTTCTTTTATACCCAATTTTCCCACTCTTCGTCCATGTTCTTTGTATATCTATATTTCGTAGTCGTCCTGTAGCCCATCTCCTGTAGACCATTTCTCCTTAATCCATACTTTTGATAATCGTATTTAACGTATCCCTTGTGAATATCTTTTTGTACATGTTCTGATACTATAGTCGTTCACGTGATTGCTGTTGGTTTTCCTGGAATTTCTATCTTTCTTCGTGTTGGTTGTATGTACTACAGGTTCCTCTAGCTGTGTGTGTGGGGCGTACTACGGTTTACTACTCTATGTTTATATTTTATAGTAGATGAGCCTGATGCTTCGCTGTGTGTGTGTCGTGTTCTAGTATCGTGTATATGAGACGTACTTGTCGTCTCAATACGGGCTATTACGGTTGAGACATTACTGATTGTGAGCTGCTCGCTTGCAGGTTTCGGAACTCAAAGGCTCGGCATGATACAGATAACAAGCTTTAATAAAGTCTGTTAGGCGCCAAGCAGAATTCACAATCCTTTACCCCCAACTACGTAAAACGACTGCATACAGACTTGCAGTGTATAAATTAGTCATATAATTGCAGTCATATAAATATTTTTCATTTAAAATTGACTGCTGTACTGTGCGTGATAATACTGAAGATTGCGAAGTCGGTGCTGCAATAGTCCTATGAATCACAGTCAGCGGTTTTGCACGTGTGTCGAAAAGGACGGCACGCCCCGGTTGCAACGATAGAAGAGTATTTGACGAGAACACATAGGTTTAAAGCATCGAATCGAATGAAAACGAATAAAATGATATGTTTGTAGATAAATAGAATCTGTTCATAGATAATGCTCTCATACAAGCGATTTTTTATTTGATCAAATTGTAAGTCGATAAAACTCTAGCACAAACCTCGACAATTATCCAATTAAAGAGGATTCTGGAAAGGTCGAAGCGACTATCGACGAACAGGTATGTTCGTGACTACCAGGTTGTAGACGCTGGAGCGTTCGTCTTTGACCCGACGCTTTTGATACAGTATCACTCTGTTATATTACAACTACTTCGTTATCAGATAAATCTTCTTCTCTTTTATCTTATTATCACAGTACCCATCAATGTATCACTCGATCTTAACATAGTCTGATTATAAATCTCGAAGTGATACGACGTGTTAGAGACGATGATTAATCGACTGCGCTCGGCTATGCCGGAGATAGCCGAGGCAGTGTCTCGCGAACATGCTGCTTGAAACAAAAGGCTCGCGCTCTCCCGTTTGACTTCGGCATAGCCCTGTATCTCACTCATTTGGCTTCAGCGCTCAACGACGCTTTCGTAAAGTGCAGCCATATTAAAAAATTAGACGCTTCTGTGAAAACCCGCTTGGACAGCGCACACATCCTCGGTACACTCGCTCGGACTTTTCACGATCTCACTGGATCTTCTTAACATTTTCGTGCTCACCAGGACTCAAATACACGGTAAGAGTACATCCTTACAATTTCTCTAAATTCAATTATGGTGAGGCGAGTAAATCTTATCGGTACATCAACATAAAGTTCTCATTCTGTGGCGTGCTAAGCAGCACGGGCGGTGCCACGTTTTCCTCATCACATTTTGCCTGCTCGATTAATATAATTGCGCGTGTGCCTATTATTCACTGTACTTTCCGCCAACTGAACTTGCTGGGAAGGTACTGTGAATATACGAGTATTCTAATCATTTGTGCATCCTCAACCTCTCACTTTAACGTGCTCTGCAGCACTGGCTGCATCACGCTCTTTAACATCACATTCCAGCACTTAATCAATTTAAGTGCTAGTACTCTCATTCACTCTCTGTATTTTCTCTTATATAAATCTACTGAGAATTTATTGGGAACGAGTGACATATTCTGCACTCTCACATTTCTCATTCCGTGACGTGCTCTGCAGCGCTGACTGTACCACGTACACTACACTCAATAGAAGACAGCACACAATTAATACAATTGTGTGCTGGCACTCAGACCTGCATTAAAATTAATTTGTATTTATTTTTATATTTATTATGTTGTATTTTTTTCTGTTATATTTTGTAGTATTTGAGGTCGATGGTAGAATAAAACCATTTTTTCTACCAACACCTGTCAGTCTGGTTATTTATCCCCTGCCGTGAGTGAAAACTCATTTTTATCAATATCTTACAGATTTGTTTCACCAACACCAAGGAAGGAATTCTCAACAATGTTATAGGTATTTATAGTTTTATATATTATCTTGTAATATTTTAGAATGGGCTGTACGCCGCTTGGGACCGTATTGACTCGGAGAGAAGAAGCACATACTTTATAATTGTTGTATTTACGTGTATTTTCGACAAAGGTCGGAGACGAACTGCCCGTTCCCCATCGTTACTCTTTACATTGGACTCCCGTTAGCCTACGTACATTGGTCACATGATCGGAATAAGACTATACATAGGGTTTCACATTGTATATGTAGATTGTCGAATCACAGATATTACAACAAGAGGAATGGTTGATTTCTTTATTCGTGAAAAACTTTAGAGAGTATACGAGTATAGTTATGGCGATCCTGATTATCTTTCTTACGAGCGAGCGAGCACGTTACCACTTACACTTTTGGAACGTTGAAGCACAATGAATAAAAAAGTTATGGCAATTGTATGTCAAAAAAATCTGATATGAGTAATATGTGTACGCCTTTCTCCATCCCACTCCTAACTCTACTCCTTCCCCCATCATGTAGTTACCCCCGCCACTCCACTTTTTTACCGGCGCGTACCCACTTAAACAGTGTCGATAACGTGGAGATGGTAAAGTGGGTGGTGTGGGTACGCTGGTGAATAAGGAAGAGATAAGAACAGGATGGAGCAAACGCGGACGCATTCTTGGAAAAGGAATAAAATTGTAGACATACCACCTCCGCTGTTGTTAACAGCCTACCACCTTCCACGACAATTTTACACTCCCTAGCACACACATTCACGCACGCACGCCTCATTACGCTCTCTACCAAAATCACTCGACACCAAAACGCGTCGCTTAAAACCTCCTTGCCGTATCGTAGATATATATTGCTTTTTAATGTTTGCGCGTAGGATGCCAAAGACAGACTGAATTCTCATGATGCTGCTAGAGGATCCCATGGGCTTAAAGATAACAACCTCCTTTTAATTATAACTAGGTGTTCAGCGTTTTAAATGCATCGAAAGCGATTTTTCACGTGTGCTTAAGATAACAACGTCCTCTTAATCATAACTAGGTCCTCAGCGTTTTGAATGCATCGACAGCGGCTTTTCACATGTGTATCGCTTTGCACTGTGTTCTTTGTGAAATGCAGAGAGAAAGAGAGAAAGAGAGTAGATCTTAATTCACGGGAAAGAGAATTTCGGTGAAACTTTAACCTACATAGCGGAAAGTGGACTTTTTGGAAGACATGAGCAACATGAGCTGCTGATGTCTGAGGATAGTATGGATTCTCTGATATTATCTTGATTGCCTCAGACAACTGCGATGATAAGCAGCTCAAATATATTTCGGTGTCATCCGCAAATATCATGTGCTGAGAGGGATCAAGAACGAAAAGTGTGGAAAGGAGAGTTCCTGGGATAGAACCGTGAGGTACAGCCGCCGTAGTAGGGAGCCAAGTCGAACAATTACCGCAATCATCAATCACCGTTTAAGTTCGTCCAGTTAGATAAGAAAACACCCAGTCGAGTACTGAGTCAGCAAATCCTGTTTTTTAAGTTTCGAAAGAAAGCAGGTGAAGAACGGTATCAAAAGCCTTGCTGAAGTCAAACAAAATTAGAATTGTAATGCGGCGTCCATCAATGTTCCGTCTGACTGTATCACATGTATGTAGGGATCAAAGTAGGTTCGACTTGGTGAGAAAATATATTTATTGAATTTAAAAGAGAACGATTAACATAGGCTTGTAATTAGCTTTTTTACGATTCGGGCACGACACACTCTTTTCTTTTGTTATCCAGCGACTGACTGATCCTCTTGAAATTCGTCAACGACTCCGACCCACTCACTCATCCCCACTCCTCCCGTTCCACTCGCACATGCACACACTCATAGTCTCTCTCATACATACACCTCGCATTCTCACATGTATGTAAGAGGGCAGCTTGGGTACAAAACCCTTTGCGATAGCTCGATTGGCGAGATTCGAAGACATTATTTTCATCTATCCATTTCATAATCTGTACATGTACAAGTCGTTCTAGGATCTTGGACATCTCATTAAGATTAGCTATGGACGAGTATCAGAGGCGAAAAAGGTGATTTAATCGTGGAGAGCGGCCGAAGGAAAGCTCGTTTCCAACTGATAAGGAATTCTGATGATGTCAGCGATATATTGACAATAAAGGGTAGAATAGGGCAAATTACCTGTAGTGAACTGAACAGAGCAAAGAGAGAGCTGCCATCAGGACTAGTAGAAAAGGACGAAGAGACAGAATGAGATAAGATGAGCGATAGAACTTTGCTCTGTGTAATTTCAGTGAAGTTAAACTGAGGGTGATGAGAATTCCTGTTGATGGTGTTGGATGAAATATGCAATATATTGAAAATAATGAGTTTTCACTCGAGGCAGAGAAACAGAAACCAGACTGAAGATCTTGAAAGAGAAAGTGGTTTTTATTCTACCATCTGCTTGTAATTTACAAAAATATATCAGAAAATGCAAATAAATATAAAAATATGAATTTAATTAATAATTTGGAGATGCACTCAATTATATTAATTGTGTGCTGTCTTTTTAATTGTGTGGTGGACGTGGTGCAGCTAGCTCTGCAGAGCACGCCACGGAATGAGAAATGTGAGAGCGTAGAATGTGTCACTTATTCCGAATAAATTCTCAGTATGTTTATATGAGAGAAAATACAGAGAATGAGTGAGAGCACTTGCAAATATATTGGTTGAGTGCTGGAAATGTGATGTGAAAGAACGTGATGCAGTCAGCGCAGCAGAGCACGGTACAGTGATAGCTTGAGGATGCACAAATGAGTGGAATAAATTCCCAGTATTTTCCCAGCAAGCTTAGTTGGGGGAAAGTACAGTGAATTAATAAGAACACACGCAATTATATTAATCGAGTGTGCAACAAGTGATGTGAAATCGTGGTGCAGCCCGCGCTGCAGAGCACGCCACAGTGTGAGACCTTTATGTTGATGTACCGATGAGTTTTCCACTCCTCACCGTTATTGAATTACGATGAATTGTAACAGTGTACTCTTACCTGAGTTTTGAGTCTTGGTGAGCACGAATATGTTAAGTGGATCCGGTGAAAAGCGGTAAAAAGTCTGAGATGTCCAGAGGATGTGTGCGCTGTCCAAGCGGATTTTCACAGAAGTGTCAAAAATAGCAATATGACTGCGCTTTACAAAAGCGTCGTTGTGCGAAGCTGAAGTCAAGAGAGAAAGCTGGTGAGCGATGCTAAAGTCAAGCGAGAGTGATAACCTTTCGCCTCAAGCAGCAAGCTTGCGAGGCACTGCCTCGGCTATCTCCGCCATACCCGAGCGCAGCACGCTACCCAGCAGCAACAGATCGACAGACGGCGAATATCGATCGCCGTGCGCCAGCTAATTTTCCAACAGAGGGCGATCGGGTTAAACAGAAGAACGGAGAAGCCGGTAGTCGGAGTAAGAGCAAGCTGGTTGTTGATTTGATATGGAAGAGTAAAAAGCATTGAGCTCATGAAGTGGGAATAAATGTAAGGGGGAGAAAAATGAAGACCTGACTAGACCTATTGGATTTTTCGGAAAGTAATTTCGTTTTTTTTTTATAAAAATAAAAGACGATTTTCTTATACCGAATTAATATTTTATTCAATTCAATATTGTCCATTCTGATCCAATATCTTTTGCCATTTTTCTGGCAGTAGCATGATTCCACGCTCATAAAAATTTTGTTCTTTGTTCACAAAAAACTGATCCAAGTGACTTTTGACCTTCTCATTTGAATTAAACGTTTTACCGTCTAAAAAATTTTGTAGAGACCAGAACAGATGATATTCTGAAGGTACCAGGTCTGGAGAGTATGGTGGGTGTGACAGTTTATCCCATCCAAGCTCTAACATTTTTTTGCGAGTAGTCAAACTTGTATGTAGTCTCGTATTATCTTGTTGGAACACTATACCTTTCCTATTGACCAATTCTGGCCTTTTTTCTTTAAGTGAATCATTCAATTTGTCCAACTGATGACAGTACACTTCAGAATTGATCGTTCTGTTGCTCGGTAGAAGCTCAAAATAAACGATTCCTTTGAAATCCCACCAAAGAGATAGCATAACCTTTTTAAAATTAATATTGGCTTTCGAAGTGCTTTGAGCCGGTTCATCTTTTCTACTCCAGGATCTTCTGTGCTTAACATTGTTGTAAACAACCCATTTCTCGTCCCCAGTGATGATACGCTTCAAAAATGGATCATTTTCTTGGCGTTTAGAAGCAAATCACAAACGTGAATGCGACGGCACAAATTTTTTTCCGTAAGAAGATGAGGAACCCTCATTTCGAGCTTTGAGGTTAATTCTAGCCGTTTCAAATGATCATGAACGGTCGAATTCGATAAATTTAAACTCTCAGCGATCTCACGAGTTGTTATTCGCCGGTTTGCATCAATTGCAAAATTGCCGGATCGAAATTTTGCCAACCAGTTTTGGCACTGGCGCTCACTTAACACATCTTTCCCATACACATCGGATAATTTTTTTCTTGCTTGAAGGGGTCACATCTACTCAGCGGCTGAAAAAAAGGCGTGTTTTTGTGATTTTTTTTTTCACAGTAAGGGGAATATCTTTGAGTATGTTTCATAATTTTTTTATTCGAAAAAATTCCTAAATATAAATGATATAGTGTATCCGTCCAGACCGCTGTTCAAAAAAGGCCTTCCACGGTGACCACTGGAACTGCCCAACCAATCATCTGAAATAAAAAACCCAAATAAATTTAGTTTTTGTATAGCATTATCTAGTCTTTAATCGAAGGATTTTTTTTTTCGATGCGTACTTTTTTTAATATCGAGGAAAAATGGAGTGATTTTTTTACCTAAATTTGGAGCATCACTTTCGATCGGCGACTATTTTTTCAAAAATTGATGTTTTATCAAATCCTGTGAAAGGTCAAAACGTGAAAGGTCAAAACGAAAGAAGACCGAAGATATTCGTAAATCCTCAACCCCGGAAGAATTAGTATACGCTACTCAAATGAGCCTTCGCGCTTCGGGACAATTAGACGCTTCGAAAGTTGTTAAGGACGTAACAATGACGAGTCCTTTAAGAGCTTCTAAGTATCGAAAAGCTTATGCAGTAACGGGTGAAACCTCTTTATCGGAAGAGGCTGCACTTTCCGCTTTGATCGAATGTAAATTGTCAAAGGGAGCTTACCTAACGATGAGAAAAATATCGTTGGCACATAACTGTCGTCTATATCCGTCTTACGAAAAAGTGGTGGAAGCAAAAAAGCGTTGTTATCCTCGGTCTGACGCAATTACCATTACAGAGACGAGTGCAGAAGTCGAATTGCAGGCATTATTAGATCATACAGTTAAACGTATTTTACTCGTCCAAACAGAAGTCGTTGAAACCTTGACTAACGGTAATGCTCGTAATATGGATTTAATTTGCAAATGGGGTTGCGATGGAAGCTCTGGGCAAAGTGAATATAAGCAGACTTTTACTGATGATAGCAAATCAGATGCGCATGTGTTTTTTACTTCGGTTGTGCCATTACAACTCATCTGCATTGATCAACAAACAAAAGCAGAAATCATGGTTTGGAAGAACCCTAGGCCCTCGTCTTTACGATTTTGTAGGCCGCTTAGACTACAGTTTCTGCACGAAGATACAGAGTCCACACTAAATGAAGTTGGAATTGTCGAAGCACAAATAAAGTCGCTTAGTCCACTCCAAACTGTAGTAAGTGGAAAAGATATCTCCATAACGTACAAGTTGGCGTTCACCATGATAGATGGTAAAGTTTGCAATGCTGTGTCATCGACGAAATCTGCTCAACGGTGCTATTTGTGTGGAGCAACCAGCAAAGATTTTAATGCCATCGACGTTATGTTGCAAAAGGAGGTCGTTGAAACGAATTTGAAGTTCGGGTTGTCGACACTGCATATGTGGATACGGTGCTTCGAGTATTGCATACATTTGTCGTACAAACTCGGCATTAAAAAATGGCAAGCACGAAGTTCCGAAGAAAAAAAAATTACCGAAGAAACCAAGAAGAGGATTCAACGCGAATTCAAGAGCGAATTGGGTCTAAGCATTGATCGTCCGAAGCCTGGATACGGCAGCAGCAATGATGGCAACACAGCTCGGCGATTTTTTGAGAATTGGAAGGTTTCTGCTTTGATAACCGGGGTCAACGAAAAAGTAATTAACCGTTTCTACGTTATCCTACAAGTTATCTCGTGTGGCCACAAGATAAATTGTGAACTATTTGAGCAGTATACTATTGAAACGGCAAGAACTATCGTTGCATTATACCCTTGGTACCACATGCCTACTTCATTACACAAGCTATTAATTCACGGTTCACTGATAATAGCTCATGCGCTTTTACCAATCGGCGAATTATCCGAAGACGCTCAGGAAGCTCGAAATAAAGATATTAAACGATACCGAGAAAACTTCTCGCGAAAAACTTCCAGGATAAAAACAATGCAAGATGTTTTCCACCGGCTGCTAATTTCTTCAGACCCGTACATATCTAGCATCCGGCAACTACCGAAGAAACCACTAAAAAGTTTGTCGCCGGAAGCTGTCGCGATGCTGCTCGCTCCAACTATCAATGCTGCAGCACATCAAGGTTTCGTCACAAATAACATCGAATCAGGTCTTGTGGACGATACAAGCTCGGTAGATGGTTCCGACATCGACGACGGCGACGGCGACTCCGAATCGGATGTTCCATTCGACTAAAAATTAAATTCGATTACAGGATTTCGAGAATAATGTATTTTGAAAATAAAAATATTAATTCCGTAGAAGGCACGGCTCACGTTTATTTTATTATGATTATTATATTTTATATTATATCTCATCCATTTAACAGGATACGTTTTGTGTACCATAATTTGTCTGTCGGATTCGTGATCAGTGACCCTAAAAACCCGCGTATATCAATTTTTGTCAAGATCTAACACCTTTTTCCATCTATGTCCGCCATATTGGATCGGCCATTTTGTTCGAAATTGTTTGGCTTTCTGATTCGCAATCAGTCACTTTCACAACCCGCGTATATCAATTTTGTTCAATTCAATTATAATAATTAAAATTCAATTGACTAATGCAAGTTATATATCATTGTATACGAAAACGTCATACTAAATAAGTAAATTATTTCATCCTTTTTTGAGTGGTACGGCAGGAGGGAGTTTTTTTGAAAATTTTAAATTTTTTTTAACATACTTGTCCGCCATATTGGATCAGCCATTTTGTTTACAATAATTTGGCTTTCGGATTCGTAATGAGCGACCCTCAAAACCCACATATAGCAGTTTTTGTCAAGATCGGACACCTTTTTAACATTCATGTCCGCCATATTGGATCGGCCATTTTGTTTACAATAATTTGGCTTTCGGATTCGTAATAAGCGACCCTAAAAACCCGCATATACCAATTTTTGTCAAGATCGGACACCTTTTTAACATCCATGTCCGCCATATTGGATCGGCCATTTTGTTTACAATAATTTAGCTTTCAGATTCGTAATCAGCGACCTTAAAAACCCCTGCATACCAATTTTCATTCCGATCGGAGGTTATTTGTATTTACTGCCACGATTTCGGGCTCTGCGTCTACTGTGCGGCGATTTTGTTACCCTCTCATCATTGGTCCTTTGACTGATTGGGTAATTCTTTCTTTTGTTTATGGTGCTGAGGGCACGGAATTATTTGATACTTTGATTGTTGGTTAGTTCAGACAGGGTAGGAAGGATGTTGGTGGGATGATCTTGTTGGTTGTACGATCTTCACGTTCGCTTACAGAATTTTTCCTACAGGCTACGCATGTGGAATTGCTTCCGGTGTGTCTGGGTTTTTGACTCTATAATTCGCAAAATAAATGGAATAGTTTCCAGTCTCGATTCGGGTTTTGATTCTACCATTCGTGAAGTGATTAGAGATCACTTGCACGGAGCTTAACACTCAATTTATTTTTCTAAATGGGTTGTCGCGTTTGCTTAAACGCACTTTTCTTAAATTACGTAAATGGAATGATTTCCAGTCTCAATTCGGGTTTGATTCTACTATTCGTGAAGTGATTAGACACCACTTGCACGGAGCTTAATACTCAATTTATTTTCCTACATGGGTTGTCGCGTTTGCTTAAACGCATTGTTCTAAAACTACGTAAATGGAATGATTTCCAGTCTCAATTCGGGTTCGATTCTACCATTCGTGAAGTGATTAGACACCACTTGCACGGAGCTTAACACTCAATTTATTTTCCTATATGGGTTGTCGCGTTTGCTTAAACGCATTGTTCTAAAACTACGTAAATGGAATGATTTCCAGTCTCAATTCGGTTTCGATTCTACCATTCGTGAAGTGATTAGATATCACTTGCACGGAGCTTTACACTCAATTTATCTAAAGAATTTGTGTTTTTGAATTTTGAAGTTCTAGGATATGATTGATCGAATCAGGGCTTCGCGTGTCTCTATGTGAGGCGTATGGTGTGTGGCCTATCTTTATTTGTTGCCGGCTTAGTCCTCATACGGGGCGTTCCTTGGTACCTTCGTTAGAAGTACTGGTCGGCCTTGTTTTTAATCATTGGACATCTAGCTAGTTGTCGTGCTAGAGGGTGTTATTGTTTGGTAGACGCCCGTACGCGTGATCTGCCGTGTAAGGCTACGCCTTTCTGATGGTTACGCAGTGAGTGTATAGTAAGGACTCGAGTGTAGTGCGAGGGGGGAAGGAGTGTGAATTCAACTACCTATCTCTACTCGTCTTTGTTATTATTTTGGGTCCCTCTCTATAGCTCGCTGTTCGCAACCGATACCGGGTTCGCAGCTTGACCAACTAGCTCTTCCTATACCCCGGATACTGGAGCCTTTAGTTGCTCTCAATTAAGCCACCTTATTGCGCCTTAGGGGCTTTACAATTAGGTTTTTTAATTGGTGCAATTGGCTTGGGTATTCGTTCGTCACAGGAGGTAGTTGGTGCTGGCCCTGTCGTGGTGCCACCCACGCAGGTACACCCTACGAATCGGTGGCGCGCGGTGCAACAAGCCGGGATGCCACTCCCTAAACCTGGAGACACACGTGCTTCTCCACTCTGCAGAAGACGAGTAGCCACGGCGCACAGTGGACGCAGAGCCCGAAATCGTGGCAGTAAATACAAATAACCTCCGATCGGAATGAAAATTGGTATGCAGGGGTTTTTAAGGTCGCTGATTACGAATCTGAAAGCTAAATTATTGTAAACAAAATGGCCGATCCAATATGGCGGACATGGATGTTAAAAAGGTGTCCGATCTTGACGAAAATTGGTATATGCGGGTTTTTAGGGTCGCTTATTACGAATCCGAAAGCCAAATTATTGTAAACAAAATGGCCGATCCAATAAGGCGGACATGAATGTTAAAAAGGTGTCCGATCTTGACAAAAACTGCTATATGTGGGTTTTGAGGGTCGCTCATTACGAATCCGAAAGCCAAATTATTGTAAACAAAATGGCTGATCCAATATGGCGGACAAGTATGCTAAAAAAAATTTTAAATTTTCAAAAAAACTCCCTCCTGCCGTACCACTCAAAAAAGGATGAAATAATTTACTTATTTAGTATGACGTTTTCGTATACAATGATATATAACTTGCATTAGTTATTTGAATTTTAATTATTATATCAGGAGTACAAATTGAAAATGCGGGATTTTTTTCTATTTTTGAACGTTTATTCTGAAAAAATGGTAACAAATGAATTATTCAAAGTATTGTCCATCGCTAGCCACAACTTTTTCCCATCTTTCTGGCAATTTACGGATACCGTCGCGAAAAAATTCGGCCGGCTTGGCTGCTATCCAGTCATCGACCCATTTTTGGGCTTCTTCGTAAGAATGGAAGCGCTGGTCAGCTAGGCCATGTGTCATCGATCGGAAAAGGTGGTAATCGGAAGGAGCAATATCTGGGCTATACGGCGGGTGGGGTAAGACTTCCCATTTCAGCGTTTGTAGGTATGTTTTGACCGGCGCTGCAACATGTGGCCGAGCGTTGTCATGTTGCAAAATTACTTTGTCGTGTCTTTGCTCGTATTGTGGCCGTTTTTCTTTGAGTGCGCGGCTCAAACGCATCAATTGAGTTCGGTATAGTGCTCCTGTGATGGTTTCGTTCGATTTCAATAGCTCATAATACACCACACCCAGCTGGTCCCACCAAATACAGAGCATGAGCTTGGCGCCGTGAATATTTGGTTTGGCCGTCGATGATGATGCATGGCCGGGGTAACCATATGATTTTTTGCGCTTCGGGTTATCGTAATGGATCCACTTTTCATCACCAGTGACAATGCGATGCAAAAAACCCTTCCGTTTTTGCCGTTCGAGCAGCAGTTCGCATGCAAAAAAACGGCGCTCGACGTCTCTCGGCTTCAGCTCATACGGCACCCAATGTCCTTGCTTTTGGATCATTCCGAGGGCTTTTATACGATGGGAAATGGCTTGTTGTATCACTCCCAATGAATCTGCGAGCTCTTGTTGAGTTTGACACGAGTCTTCATTGAGTATTGCCTCCAATTCAGCATTCTCAAACTTTTTCACTTGGCCCGGCCGCTCTTTGTCCTCAACGTCAAAATCACCACTTCTAAACCGCACAAACCATCTCTCGCACGTTGAAACCGATGGAACATGACTCGGATAAGCCTCGGAGACCAATCGATGTGCTTCAGCAGCACTTTTCTTCAAATTAAAGAAGTAAATTAAAACTTCCCGCAAATGCTGTTTTGTTGGCACGAAACTCGACATATTGAGAGCTCAAAAAAACTATGAATTTGACACTGCGACAAATTGACACATACTGAAAATTAAAGCTATAAGACGTAGCTTTGACATGAACATAGTCACAGTACTGCCTGATGCGTATAGCGTTAGTAACGCCATCTGTAATCAAACCCGCATTTTCAATTTGTACCCCTGATATAATAAAAATGTATCAAATATAAATAAAATGTGACAATTCAAATTAATTACTTTAGTATATACTTACATATATATGTATTGTTGTATGTCTACAAAAATAGATATATAAATGATTTACTTGAATTTGTATTTTGTATATATATATGTATATATATATATATTATATATGGTATATGTATGGATATAGTCCTATTGCTCAAGTAGCAGCTGTTCAATGGCCCCATGGCATGGCGTATGGCGCCGCGCGCGCGTGCACGGTCGGCAACCGCCTGTTTTACGTTGCCAAAAACCATAACAGACAAAGTTAGGCAGCTCTAGGCAGCTAATTCCTGTTAATTTCGCAAGCTTATATAATAAACTAAAGGCCTAGACATTGGCTGTCGCAGAATATGGCAGAAAGTATAACTTTTCGGATAGTTGAAAATATAAGTTTACAAAATTCTTTCACTTTATTTATGCAGTAGTTTATACTACACTTTAATAATTTACATATTTATTTTAAACTCAACCAATGTAAAAATATCTTCTACATACCTCCAGAAGTCGTATCCATGTCTCCGGATTGATTTAAAACACTTCACTTTAAAGTTATCGATTTTATAAGTCACGGTAGTTTTCGCTCGTTCAGCGCGCGATGCGAGCACTCGTCTCGAAGGCTAACTTCCAACTGACGCAGCGACGAAGGTATACGGTGAAAAAGGTTCCCCTTTTACAATTTAACGCAGCCATTAGTCCTCTACCTGACTGCCTGCTCAAATATCCCGATTGTAAAATTTTTTTTCTGACTTTTCTGCCACGATTTCGGGCTCTGCGTCTACTGTGCGGCGCTATGCGTGGGGACACGTTAATGCAGAGTGCCCTAACGCTGCGATTGGGGGCGGCCAAGGCGCAATGCAGGGGAGCCCTTTCCTCGCAGTGTATCCTATATAATTCGTTCACTCAACCGACGGCCAGGACGCGATGCCAGGGAATCGATTGAGAGAACGAATACTTTTTCTGACAAGATTTTTCCCAAACTGTTAGTCTTTATCGAGATAGCTGCGTTCGGTCAAACGATGGCCAAGGCGCGATGCAGGGGAATCGTTTGATCGAAAGCCTGCTTTTAGTGTTACATTCTGAGTTTAAAATGAATTTATTGTGGCTGTCGGGCAGCGCTTCGTCTTGAAGAATAGATTTTCAACAAGAGCTTCGAGGCTTGTCCGGTCGTGGTTTATATAGTTTAGTGGATGGGCCCCGAGGGGGTGTTTTTGGGTATGTCACGTGATGTTTGTCGCCCTTCAATCACTAGGTGAAGGAGGTGCGGGGTGGTGTATTGGTATACCGTTATTTCTATATTTAGCCGGGCTTTGTCTTCTCTGGGTTTGAACCGCGGTTCTAGCGAGGTTGAATTTGTTGGCCTGTGTTAAATTGCTACCCGCAGGAGGTTCAAACTTTTCCTGAGAGCTTTTTATTGTTTAATGCATGTTTTAACTACTTATTTTTATGTGTGGTTTTGCTGATGCTTCGTATGTATTTCCTGGTTTACGTTCTGATTTGGTTTGCGCTAGATTTGTTTAATAATTGTGAGTTTGGTGTTTTACCAGGTGTTTTCTAGCTGTCTTTTCCTGGTTTTTGTGTTATTTTGTTATAGAGTATTCTATCCGGTTAGGGCTTGCCCTAGTATTGATTTGTTAATTGTTTGTTGTACTGTTTAGGTTCGTTTTGTTCCTTTATTTTGTTATTAATGTTTGATCATTGAGTGGGGGCATGTGGTGAGGTTTCATGTGAAATCCCCTTGTCGTTTTACTCTTAAAAGTTTGTGGAATCTCTAGAGTTCCACAAATTCTTTTGTAATCTCGCCGTATCGTGGCGTTCTCCGCGCATCGTGTAGGTGTGGTGTGGTTGGCTTGAACGGGTGAAGCGGGCTATGTCTTCCTAGCTGGGTAAGGCGTTTGTTGTTATGTGTCGTTCCGCCTGCTTCCTACTGGGCGGGGTGTACTACGCTTGAGGTTTGGTCTGTAGCGTGCTGATCTGGCCGGCCCCTCTTCTTCTTGTGCGAGCTTCTTGCGAGCTCTGTTTGTTTTGATAATAGTTTTTGTGTCTAGGTGGGGCCTGTATAGGACGCCATGCTGATTTAGGGTGGGTACTTTCGCTTGGCGGTGTGTACCTATTCTTATGTTATGTTGTCCTAGTCCCACTGGCGTTCTTTTTGTCTTGCGTAGGCTTGATGTGTGGGTGGTAATTACGGTTTTATTATGGTAGCGGAGCGCCGTGATGGCGTTCCGTTACAATACACTATATCATTTAGGAATTTTTTCCAATGAAAAAATTATGACACATACTCAAAGATATTCCTCTTACTGTGAAAAAAAAAGTTCGAAACCTGTAACCATTTTCCAAAAAAAAAAAAATCACAAAAACACGCTTTTTTTCGGCCGCTGAGTAGATGTGACCCCTAAACCAAATTTTTACCTTTTCTATAGTAAAAAAGTAAAATATGCCGAAAATGCTGTTTTTCACTTTCCATATTTAAAAGAGTATCAACCGAAAACTACTGTGCAGAATCAATAGAATTTTTTCACAAGCAAGCGTTGCTGTATCAGCTGTCGAAATACATATGATTATGCGGCTTAAGTGTGAAGTTGGTTGTGAAAAAATACAATTAAGTCCTCTGTTGGAAAAAAACGAAATTACTTTCCGAATAACCCAATATATTAGCGAGCTCTTTCCACAATTTATTGGGATCAGTATTGCCGGTAACGGTATTTTACGTTATCACCCTTAAAGGGTTTTACTTCGAACTCGAGCAGGGAGGAAATTAATATAGGCTTCAGTATTAGGTAAAAGTATGGTTTATTAGACACATTAGATAGATAAAAGTTAAATAATTTGTATGATAATTAAATATACTCCTTTTTACTTAGTTTTGGTGATTATGCACCTTACAAAAAAACTTGACTCGGGGTTACGCATGCCGTTATAATCGTGTCCGCACGAAGTAGGAGATTTTATATTGAATTATTGAAATATTTTCTTTAATTATATGGTAGCATAGTTTCTACACAAGGAAAGAGCCTGCTGGGCTTGCCATCGTTAATATATCTATATCGACTCTGTTATTATTCCTCGCTTTCGGAGGTAGCCTATTTTATACCTATATTGAGTGGACTGTAGTGGGGACGGAGCTCTCGCTCGAGCTCTCCTGGCTACGCGATCTACTCGCTGGCCCCGCCGCTGTTCCGGTGGAGGCGTCAGCGCGGTGCATCCTTGGTGCATCGGCGCATCGGAAATGCAACGTCGGGGGTTTCCTCGGTGGTCATGAGTCCCCGGTAGAATTAATTGTCGAATCGATACAGGATCGGTCGTCCGATGTAGTCTTCGCCAGGCTGTAACTGGCGGACCCCTGGTGTTTCGGTTTGAAGCTCTCCAAAGTATTTTATTAAATTTTCTCGGACCTTTTCGGGATCCTCCTTGTAGACGTAGAATCTCTGTGCATCAGCGACGCTGATGACTTCGATCCTTTCATAACTTCCTTGAAGGTTGTCAACCGGGTAATTTCGATACATGTTGTCGGTGGTTGGTTTGTTGTTGTTCGCTTGTTGATTTGATTTAGACTATTGCTCCTGCTTTAATTTCGGCCCACGATGGTGCTACTTATCCCTTATATAGATACTATTTGATTTTTGTATCTCACGGTAGTCGAGCATTTTTTCGATCTCTCGTTGTACTCGATCTCGTTGTGCCAGCGCCACTGGATATGATCGATGGAAGTATGGCTTTGGATCGAGAACTTCCAATGGCTTTGGAAGAGGTCTTCGGTCGAATACTTCTTGATTCCTCTCTACGATTTGTTTGAAGGTCGTTTTTATGGTAGTTTCGAGATCGTGGCATTCCTTCATCTTTTCCTCGAATTCTACCTCCGATAATTGGAATTCGAGGGGTGTTTGTAGAGACCATTCCTGTATGGCACACGTTTCTCTACTCCCTTCCTTCTGTTTTTTGCTAGGGTTTATTAATTTCCATAATCCGTCTTCTAAATTAGCCACGACCTTGTCTTTGACTGCCACATATTTACTGTGAGCATCGACGGAAATTTGTAAATTTATCATCCCGTCGATCCCAAACAGGACAGGTCGTACAAATTTCGGGACGACTAGTAATTGTAGTGTTCCTTCAGATCCGTATGTTTTTGCTTCCACCATTATTTGTTTCTTTACTCTCTCTGCCTCCCCTTCAAATGCACCTATAAGCTTTCTCGAATTTATCATAATACTGTTTAAAAAATTCGTCGGAAATACAGCTCACCTCACTACCGCTGTCAATCAGGCTTTTCACAGATAATCCCTCGATTCCTACTGGAATCTCTGGCACCGGGGTGTACCAGGTCTATAAATATGAAACCGGAATTTGCCCATAGATGGCCCTAGCTGTCACTGTAGTTACCGTCAAACCACGTCATTGGCACTATTTCCTTGTTGACATCTCTGACAAAGATTTTCAACTCACAACAATACAAGTTTTATACAACAGCATAGTTTGTAATAGCGTTGAACATGTCGAATTTTGTGCCTGGAAACTTCGATTTGCGGACAGCATTGATTTTCTGTTACCATTTGAAGAAAACTGCTGCAGAATCGCATCGAATGCTTGTCGAAGCTCACGGTGAGCATGCTCTTGATAAATCACAGTGCTTTAAGTGGTTTAAAAAATTCAAAAGTGACGATTTTGACGTGAGAAACGAAGAACGTGGAAGACCACTGAAAAAGTTTGAAGACAGCGAATTGCAAGTATTGTTGGATGAGGATGACGCTCAAACGCAACAACGACTCGCGGATCAATTAAATGTGACACAAGAAGCCGTTTCCATACGTTTGAAAGCCATGGGAAAATGGGTTCCACATGAACTGAATGAAAGACAGCAGGAAAACCGAAAAACCACTTACGAAATGCTGCTTGCCAGATACAAAAGAAAGTCATTTCTCCATCGAATTGTGACTGGCGATGAAAAGTGGATATATTTTGGAATCCTAAGCGTAAAAGATCATGGGTAACTCTAGGCGAACCATCGACATCCACTGCAAGGCCAAATCGCTATGGACGGAAGACAATGCTCTGTGTTTGGTGGGATCAGAAGGGTGTGATCTATTATGAGCTGCTAAAACCTCGCGAAACCGTTAATACTGAACGCTACCGACAACAATTGATCGATTTGAATCAAGCTTTGCGTGAAAAACGACCAAAATATCAAAAAAGGCAACACAAAGTTATTTTGCTTCATGATAATGCACCATCACACACAGCAAAACTGGTCAAGGAAACGATTGAGGCGTTTAGTTGGGAAATACTTTCGCATGCGGCTTACTCACCAGACTTGGCTCCGTCCGATTACTACTTATTTGCATCGATGGGACACGCACTTGCTGAGCAGCGCTTTACTTCTTATGAAAATGTACGAAAACGGCTCGATGACTGATTTGCCTCAAAAGAGCAACAGTTTTTTTGGCGTGGCATCCACAAATTGTCAGACAGGTGGGAAAATTGTATAGCTAGCGATGGGCAATACTTCGAATAAAATATTTTTTATCATTTTCATACAATAAACGTGTATTTTCTGTACAAAAATTCCGGTTTTATATTTATGGATCTGGTATATCATCATACCATTTCCCCTCTTTCTTCGGTTCTTCTCGTAGAAATTCCCGTAGATCTTCGGTTACTGTAAATACTTGTCACTTCCTCGCGTATTGGTCATTGCTGCTCTTTCGTGTTGTCTTCCCGCCATGTCAATGCTTTCGAGAAGTTCGAGGAATTCTGGAACGTTACTGATGTGCTGGATCCGGACGGCGCATCTCCCCTCTTCGTCGAAATGTCGGGCTAGGCGACGAATAATGTCCTCGTCCGACATCTTTTCTTCGAGGTCTCTTGCGTTGACAAAAATAAGGGTGGCGTTCTCCGCCCTGGTTCGATTTTGTCCTTCTGTTTCGTAGGTGCCAAACTCAAGGTTGCTACGGACTTTGTCTTGCATTTCTAGAGTCCAGTAACGTGCAGTAAATGCTGTTGCAAATTCCGAAAAATTTTGCACGCTACCTTCCACGAGATGCCACCAGTTCTTTGCTTGGCCTTCCAGTGCGTCCTGTATGACGATGCGTACGTCTGATCCTTCGATTCCTCCTGCCTCACAATACTCTTGGAGTTCTTTGAGAAATTTGGTAGGACGTTGTTTTCCGTCTGCAGCAATCTTCGGAGTCCTTTGAGTAGATGCCTGGAGAAGAGTGAGGTTGCCTATTTGGAAAGTAGGTAAACCATGAGCGGAATTATTTATGCCTGAGGAGGCACGCTGTTCCAGTGCCTTGATCCTATTTGCATGTTTTTCTGCAGTCGCTTGGTTCTTTTTTATCTGTTCCATGGCCTCTTTCATCTCTTTGTCTAATCTTGCTCTTATCATTTGCTTATTGACAATCATGTTCCTTTGATAATTATTAACAACTTCTTGTTCTTCGATTATTTCTCGACGGACTGTTTCGATTTTTGTATCAGTCCGTCTGTCACTCCCGAGTATGTTGGTTTTTACTCCTTCAGATTTTCTCGGAGTGTCGTTATCCTCGAGACACAGGAATCGTTGGCGTCGTCTAGTTTGGTTTGCAGTTGTTCGAATTTTTCATCATGGCCCTCTTTCATGGTTTGGACAAAAGCCATAATTTGGCTCAGGTTCAGTGGATCTGGAACGACCGTCAGAGTGTCCCCCAGCCTTGGCGTAAATCGCCCATCCTGGGGTTCACTTGATGCATTGGATTCCATCGTTTCGTTCGGAATTTCCGATAATCTAGCGATTTCTTCCCGATCTTGCCTTCGTTGTTGCCTTAATATTCCGTCCGCTGTTGTGGATTCCCATCTAAGGAACGTCCTAATAACGACGTATTTAGTTCCATGCTAGCGTCGAGTGCTGCTCGTTGCACCAGTCTTTGAGCGAATATTGATTCGAAACTCATAATTATGATACTTGTTACTCAATATCAGCCTTTCTTTCCTATGCTCGAGTCCCTGTTCGGGCGCCAAATGTAACGGTATTTTACGTTATCATCACCTTTAAAGGGTTTTAGTTCGAACTCGAGCAGGGAGGAAATTAATATAGGCTTCAGTATTAGGTAAAAGTATGGTTTATTAGATACATTAGACAGATAAAAGTTAAATAATTTGTATGATAATTAAATATACTCCTTTTTACTTAGTTCTGGTGATTATGCACCTTACAAAAAAACTTGACCCGGGCTTACGCATGCCGTTATAATCGTGTCCGCACGAAGTAGGAGATTTTATATTGAATTATTGAAATATTTTCTTTAATTATATGGTACGATAGTTTCTACACAAGGAAAGAGCCTGCTGGGTTTGCCATCGTTAATATATCTATATCGGCTCTGTTATTATTCCTCGCTTTCGGAGGTAGCCTATTCTATACCTATATTGAGTGGACTGTAGTGGGGACGGAGCTCTCGCTCGAGCTTTCCTGGCTACGCGATCTACTCGCTGGCCCCGCCCCTGTTCCGGTGGAGGCGTCAGCGCGGTGCATCCTTGGTGCATCGGCGCATCGGAAATGCGACAGGATCGTCTCTAGCTGGTTTGAGGGTGTTTTTTAAGTCTCTATGAATTTAATATATTTTTTATCCATACCACTCTGCTTATTTTCGATGGGAGATCTTGTCGGCTTGGATGCTGGGCTGCTTGGCTGGTGGCTCAGTAGTTGGCCTTGGGAGATGTTCGTCTTAGCTGGTTCAGAGGTAGCTGGTCCAGTCCTTGGAGTGGTGCGGTTGAAGATGCTTCTCCTTGGATTGGCTAGGTGGTCCTCCTTTTATCTGGTTGGTTGGTCCTCCTTTGATTGGTTAGCTGGTCCTCCTTTGGTAGATTCCGGATGTTGGCGAAAGTCTGTGAACAGAATGCTCCCCGACTGTGGTATGTTTTTTTACACTTTTATACCGACTTCCCCGCTCTTCTTCCAAGCTCTACCGGTATAGCAGGGTATTACCATATCGGATAGTCGTCCTGTAGCCCATCTCCTGTAGCCCATTTGTCCCGTTAATTTCCTCTCCTTGATTATAGTGATTAATGTGGTTCCTCGTGGATTCTTCTGCACACCTTTCTTGAGATTATAGTCTTACAGCTTGGTAGTATTACTATAGCTTAGATAACGGTAGTTTATCGCTAGTCTTCATAAGTGTGGGTATAGTATGGTATGGATCCCTGTGTTTGTATGTGTAGGTCTAGTTTAGGCTAGTTATTCTGGCGGTATATTTAATTATAACACGAGTTTGTCGTCTTATGCCCGAGATTTTCTGTAAGTAATACCCGCCTTTAGCTTGACATAGTTTGTCTTTAAGTTCGCCTTTGTATGCTCTATAAATCACTAAATCAAGAACACTATTAGATCTTCGCGCTTACGAGTATAAATAGTTGCGACGGGTAATGCGAGCCCTAAAGTCACGTGTAAGTCACGGTGCGGGTGATCGGCGCACGCAAAATGAGCGTAGTGGAGCACGCTTATTGAGAGAATCGCCAAAAATATTTGTAAAATGTTCGACCAAAGGATCGATATCAACAAGTATATCTAGATAATAAAAATAAAAATAAAAATTAAGATAATGATTCGCCAAACCGGATCTTACGAGTAATGTGGATAGTGTAGCTCGAAATTAATTATCATCAAATCGTTGATACGCGCGACGCACTAAAACACGGTCAGATACTGGGTCGGTATTAAAAGAATAGTTCAGCTCAAGAAGATCATGCCCCGCAATGAAAGGTGTGTCAGATTAAGAAGCAGATTTCATCATTATTATCGTTTAAAAATATATCAGGCCACGGATCAGACGACGATAAATAATATGTATATGGAGAATCAACAATACGTGAAGATAGGAGAAACGCAAATTGACGTAAGTATTTAGCTTCATAGCACATAATATTTTCTAATTGACAATTCAGATCACCCGAAATCATTATATTTTTATACGCATGAGAAAAATTATTAAAAACAGAGGTAAACACACCAGGCATACGTTTTTAGGACGCCTGTATAAAGAAGCATTCGGCAGTTTTTCTGCTCTCGGGGATAATTTCTAATATTAAAAATTCAGGCGAGTTACTAAATTGACTGGGTAAAAAAGCCAACATTTTCGCTTTTAGATAATTATGGATATAACACGCGACTCCTCCCTCAGTGCCTTCACGGTCATTGCGAATTAAAAAGTAATCATCTAGACCAGGGGTCTCCAAACTTTCCAGCCTTAGGGCCATACTGATTACTCCAGTAAGTTCCGAGGGCCAAAACCATATTATCATTGTTGCCGATGGTAAAAAGTGAAATAGTCCAAAATCTGTCCGCGGGCCGAATGTGGCCCGCGGGCCGTAGTTTGGAGACCCCTGATCTAGACGAATAAAATCATCGGAGACGTACGAATGTAGCCTTGTTTCACTCATGAAGTTAATCTGAAAACCACGATCAAAAATATTTTTAATGGCTACTATGTTTACACGTAGAGGATTTGCGTTAATTTGCGTGACCTTTAAGCAGGCAGACACTAAAGAGGGACATGTAAGCCCTCTTTATATAACTGGTAAGTCCCCTTGACGGCAATCATATATAAATTTTTTAAGGTCAGATTCGGATGTAATCGTCATCGGTACATCTTTATCAGCTTTACGAGCATATATTGTCCCAGCACGAGCCCAAACATATTTATAACCTTTCTGAGAAGCGTGACATTTAGTAGCGCGTAATAAATTATAGAGAGCTGTTGGCATAAACTCATTGACAACAGTGGTACCATGTTGGTCAAGACTAAATACTTCTTTGAGTTTTTTGTTGGTCCGCTTCGTGTTTAGAATGTCTTCTGACCTGATATGGCTCCAGGGTGACCACAAAAGCTTTAGTTGTAATCCGATTTTGTACAGCAGATGCTACGGCACTATTGTTATCACTATCAATTTTCTTGGTAAGGCTACGAATTTCAAGAACATCACTCATTAGATGAGTAACACCAAAAGCACTGAATACCTTTTTTATAATTAGCTGCGATTGATCGTTGATTATAAGCGGGATACCGGATATAGTAAATTCGGTAGAATAATGTGACGAATGCGTCGATTGCACGTCGTTGGTCATATCGGAAGAACTGATTGTTGACAAATACTTCGAGATTTCACCGAGTTGTTCTCTGAGCTGTACATAATTTGATTCAATACTGTCGGAGTCCACTCGGGCATTTTCAGAAAAAGCTTCGAGAGCTGAAACTCCGGTCGATAGTTCATCGTGTAGAGTAGACAGATTGGAGACGGCAGTACGAAGTTCGGCAGTAGAGTTCTCCGTACCGGTGAGAGAATATTGGATCTGCTGTAACTTGTTCTTAACTACGGTGCCCAATGATTGAATCTGACGCATGATGTCATCTAGAGTAGTAGTCCTCTTAGTCTACGTAGACCGTGTAGCTCGACTACAAAGACCGCATCGAGTCGCCATCTCTGAAGGATAAATAAAGATGGAGAGAGAGAGAAGATAGGCCAAGGGAGCTACAGTACAGAGAAATAAGCAAAGTACACTTTAGTAGGCAGAAGCTCGCGATGTTTTCGGCGTCGTGATTGTCACCACATAAACAGGGCGTGACTGTCATTGACAGGCTGAGGAGTGGTCTACCACAGATGTGCCGATACCTACACGACAGGGTCAAGGTCGTTTGCTGTTATTGATGCGGTACCTTTATTTAGTTGCGATTTAAAGGTTTGATTTTAGCATACACACTGCTGTGATCATCGAAGGTGATCCGATGTTGTTTGACCCAACCAGTTATTATGGGCTACTGCGACTGTCGTGGTGTGATGTATCCACTACACAGTCAAATAATTTCGGTTCCAGACAGTTAGGCTACAGACCAACCAGACCACTGCAACTCACGAAGATCACACGTATGAAAGTTAGTTTAAAAAAAATAGTTACTGTCACAATCTACATGCATGTGTGTAACTGACATAGCGATAATACGGTCCAAAACGAAAAAGCACTCCCACACTGATCTGTCAGTACAATCCAAGTTCAATTGTTCGGTACAAAAACTACACAATCGAATAATGCGCAGAAAAATCGACGCAGTAACAGACGAGCTAACAGCTACTCTGCAAAATTTTCTGCTTTCAAACACAGTTAACTTACCTAATACAGAACACATGTCAAACCACTATATACCACTAATAAGCAACTAATAAGCCGAAATTTAACAATATTAAGTTTTTATTTTCACGAATAGAATCGGTAGAGTACGGAGCACTGAGATGCACGTCAGACAGTCCGAAAAGAAGCGTGAAGAAGAAGAAGAGAGAGAGAGAGAGATTCATTTATCGTACTATAGAAATAAGAGTCACAGTAAGACCAGGTATTAGCAAAATTTATTGCACAGCATCGTCGATCGTGTCACGACTGCATGGTGAAAATTGCTCCTTTTTCTTATTCTTTTTTTCTTTGTTTACCGACCAAACATCCATGTTCGATTCTCCTTTAAACGGGTGCTCGCGAAGCCAATTTTTATTTGGACAGCCTGCCGTATTGCACAGTGCGTAGACGATGTATCGCTTATCATAGCGTGTCTCAATCATTTTCGGAAAGATTTCGGCATAAATGCGTGCCATATTGCGCCCTCCTCATCCTCCAGGTTGGACATTTCACGACTAGTAATATCACGAAGAAGTATAGCCTTTACGTGGCGCGTGTATAGATACGTCTCGATTTTTGCAAAATTTTACTCACTTTGGCGTATACTTGTTTGCAGCTCACATCGCCCTCGTACCATCCAAGAAATTGAAATTTTTCGTGAAAAAATTTCGAGAGAAAATTATTCTGGCTTCTCGCATTCTTTGGTAGTTCAGCAAAGTAGCATGGTGGAGCGACGATCCCGTGAGCACAGTCTATCCAATGCAACCACGGCAAATTTTTTCCGAATAAATTTCGAGTCTTTACCACACATTCCCTGTATTACTACAACGATATCCATTTTCAAGTCTAATCCAGGCAGATGCTCAAGTTCGACTGATTTGCTACTCACGAAGACGCTTCTACGCCACCTAACACGAGATAATTTTATCCCGACATCGGCTCGTACATTTTTTCGATCATCCGGTCAAATCTATCATTACCCGGAGAGAAACCTCGATTTCAAGGACATTATCATATTCCGCGTAGACAATACACTTTACCGCTGAAGCAAGCGCCTCCTGTAATCGTACCTCTATTCTCACGCTACCATGCTTTATTAAATTCCAATGTGAATTGCTTTGCGCCGAAAGATCGGGTGTCAAATCAAAAGCAAATAAACAATATCCAGTTCCCGAAAACAACGTTTGAAAAACATCCACATACAGATTATTTTTCGTGAAATCCGGATTTAACGGCTTAGAAGGTATTGAGTTAAGTAAGTTATATAGGAACACCATTTACATACAGTGAGAGGTAATTTATTGTATAATCTTGGAAATCGAATAGATTCATACTGAAGTCACCGTTAATCGCTTTGTTATCGACAAAACCGATAATTATACGCTTCAGCAATTTACTTAGTACGATATTGTCGATCGTACTCCATGAACACGGGAGTTTGATTGAAACGGCCCTTACCTTGATTCTCGTAAGAGGATATTTTGCCATAGATTTCGCCAAAGTTCTAGCATGCGAGGGCAACACACCAGGAGCTATTTTTGTTCTACGAACGAGAATCGATGGCTCGAGAATCTTTAAGCCGCATCGACCATTCTTTGTATCTCCCACAAGCCAAAATGAATCTCTAGACCGCATCAGCCGTAGAGCCATCTCGACACCGGTTAATAGAAACCGCTCTGGATTGGATATATCGCAATGCAGATAGCCGAGCAAGTCTACAGTTTTACCGACATTTAAAAATTGTCTTCTCTTTACAAGAGCCGCATTTCCCGATGTTATATCATAACTCACTATCCTAATAAAACATAGAATGCAAGAGATTGTTAACAGGACCAGTGCTTAATTTTGGCGCTGTACCCGTAGCAATTTCCGTAGAAGGAGATGTTATGTTTACTCTCGCACTCAGCAAATTATGCGCGAGATCGATATACTCATCGCCCTGCTCTGGAATAACAAATTTAATGGGTGAATCATCTGTTAGCGAAGAAATTGGTTTATAATACACACAATTGGAGTTTTCGATAGTTGTTTACGTCGGTGGGAATGAAAATAATTTAAGTTTCGATTTAAGGCACTCGCACGAGTGTGTATAGAAAATACTGCATACAACTGTTGCTCGTTAGTACGGCAAAGAAAGAGCTATCCTTGGAACTCAGTTTTATCAGTGACGATGACTCCGAACCCTCTTTCTTTTCTTCTTTTTTCTCGTCTTTTCAGGTGACGGTGGCACTCGTACTCGCGATAATTCTGCCTCGTAGAAAATACGGTAGATCGTCTCGTTATGCAGATCGCGCAAAATATACATGAATGGTTCTGGATACACTAATATTTGTTGAATCTTGAATAACTCGTTACTCTAACGGCGTCCATGTCCTTCCGCGATTGCTGCTTTAGCTGTACTAATACGCACCAAGTCGCCGACACCGTATTTAGGCTTTTTAGTTTTTTTAGCGTTACGCTCGTATCGCCGAGCTAGATTTTTTCAGGCTATAGAGGCGTTTTTAGTAACGCTTATTTCGCGTTGAAATAAATTAGCGCTATATTAGCTTCTTTACAAGCGATTAAAGCACTCAGCAATCGAGGCTTTTATATCGGGGTTACGAGGAGCCCGAAAATCTATTTTTTTTTCTTTAGAATTTGCTGAATTGGAGCCCCGATCAATCCTTTGTCTCGATCAGTTTGCAGTTGCAGCGGGCGACAGTTGTTACTGCGTGCGAGTATGCGTGCTACGCTTGCGCTCGTTTTGTCATACAAAGCCTCGACCCACGCGTATTTGCTCAACACATCGATAATAACAAGCAGATCCGCATACTCATCGTTGTACGTAGCTACCGAGCGAAGATCAGCTAAATCAGCTTCCCATACATCGTCTATATTACTCCCGTTACACGTACGACGGAGAAATCGCCGTCGCACGAGGCAATGCATGTTATATGAATCCCGTGTCTCGATCCATGGTAAAACAGTTTTGTCGCCACTCTTCGATCCACCTGAGCCAAATTTTTTGCTAGAGAATAGAATGCAGGATAAGTGGACTCATAATAGATGATTTCTGTGCGGGGGACTGATATCCGCTGGGGTGACGTTGGTTCTCTACTTGTACGTTGTTTTGCAATTGTTCGGCCTCTTTTTCCTCCACCTCCTCTCCTTCAACGATGTGATTGTCCGCCGTAAATATACAACCTCTGTTTTAGTATGCGGTTACTGCTGCTGATGCAGCTATCACTATCGCGTGGTAAAATGAGATGCCGCCGCGGTGTCGATGATGATGTAGGCGTAGGCTCGTGTAATAATTCGGGATTGCCGATACATTTACCTAGCATCTGTATCGTTCACAGGAGTTTGGCAAAGTGCGATCGACCGACGGGTTTCTCGCGTTTTCTAGTGCGCATGGCATCATCAACAAGATCAATGATGTTGGAATTGGAAATTCTTCTACCGTCTATGGAAGAAACACCGTTACGATCCCATGTTATTTTTTTACCGACTGCACTGCAATGCAAATGGCGAAGCATCAATATTGCGTTAGATATAAATTTTTTGGTACGCTATCGATAATCAGTGTGTCATTGAGCCGAGATTTCACTTCGCGGCTGTCGAATACTGCTATTTTTCAATTTGACGAAATATTCGGTACTGTACAGGGTGCGTATCTTTTATGTTGGTAGGTAAACATTGAATAACTTTGAAAAAAACAACCGATTTCCATAAATGAGGTATATTTATTTAATTTGGTCCTTTACAATTTATTTAGTCTAGTTTTTGATTACAACATCAATCAAGTGGCCGCCTCTATTGGCCAAAGCAAGATGTGCCCTTTTTGCTGCGTTTTCCATCACTTTTTCAAGCTTTTCAGGTGGTATAGCGATGATTCTAGCACGAATGTTTGCCTTGAGCTCGTCAATGGTCTGAGGCTTGCTGGCGTACACATTGCTTTTCAAATAACCCCACAAAAAGAAGTTCGAAGGGGTCAAATCTGGAGATCTGGGTGGCCAGTCAATGTCGCCATTTTTTGACATCACACGTCCAGGGAATTTTCGTTGCAGAAACTGCATTGTTTGATTTGCAGTGATTTTTACATTTGTGGGTTGATTTTTACACATTTGTGGGCAGACATAATGAGCCAAGATCCACCGATATCGATTCCCATCGACCGTTTCGCCTTCTCTGAAGAAAAATGGCCCAATGATGGTTTTGGCGCAAACGCCGGCCTAAACAGTCACTTTTTGGTCATGCAATGGTGTTTGAGAATGCTTGAGCATTCTGCTACGCGTAGCTAGACTGCGCACTGCAGGCTAGCATGGGCAACTGCTTGCTGCTGCCACTTGGCGGCAGCACCACGGAGAAGCATTAAATCTCGTACTAAGTCTGCGTGCCGTGCAACGGGTCGCTGGGCGCAAGCGCTCTATGGCTACTTGGTTAGACAACGGCTGCTTCATATGACGCAGCCATCTTGCGTTTTGCTCTCGCACGGTTGTCATCGTCACCGTGTTCGTGCGTGCTCATCAAAGTTATGTGCATCTTAATAAGTCTCAAAGTGCAGCTCTGCTGACCTACAGCCTCTACAAACTCTTCTATCGTATCAGCATTGGTATATTGACGTCGGCCCACCAGTACATCAACACATTGGCTCATCGTGTCGTGCACCCGGCATCAGCGTCACCGCGAGGCCCGATCGCGACAGCACATCTCATCGATTACACACGATTAATATAATCGTGTGTGGTAATAAGAACGCCTCATTTATTCTCTCTTTTTTTACGCTCATTTCTATATATTATTTTCTATACTTTACTTGTTTATTTGTATATTTGTGTCTGCTGCACTTGACAGATGGAGCAATAAATGCTATTGTAATTAACACCTGTGTACCGATTATTAATTCACCTGCGAATCTTTAAAGTCCACTTTACTCTACCAACTGAATTCTTGAACAAATGGTGCTTCATGGATGTCGTGTGGATTCTCCGTTCCCCAAATGCGGTACTTTTGCTTGTTAACGGCGCCAGAGAGTGTGAAATGGCCCTCGTGGGTTATTTAAATTTGCTTCCAAAAACCAGGTTCAGTGTCAACCATTCGAGCGACTGTTTGGCCGTATTCCAAGCGACGTGGACGGTCTGTCGACAATATTATTTGAGTAAATTTCACTTTGTACGGAAACAAATGCAAATCATCCTTAAAAATGCGCCGCAAAGTGGTACCACTGACGCCAAAATGCCGAGCGCGGTAACGATACGACACATGTGGGTTCTCGGCAATACACTTACTGCTTCAACCAGTTCATTGGAACATCTTGGGCGGTGATGAAGGGCACGTGGACAATCTCAGGGTCGTATTCAGCTAGGAGGTGTACATTTTTCAACAAGTTCTGATGTACAATGTGGGAAGGTTTAATTATTGATTTTTATCTAGATTTTTCACGAGTGTTGATTCTCCCTTTTAGAGTGGACAGTGTTTTATTATGACTTACTGAGGACTGTATACCGATGGAAGAGTCAAATCGGACAGACCCCCCGGCAGGAGTGTAAAATATGTCGCTGGAGTTGAAAAGGCCTAACCCAGACGTGCTGCCGACGAGTTTCGGGATAGCTATGACTGGTGTATCTGTACCTGCTGTCTCGCGTGTAACGGGCTGCAACTCGACGTCTTTCCCACTATGTTCGGGGGATGCGGGAATCTGAACTGGAATTTCGTTACGAGGATCTCGATATATTACAAGTGGTAAATATTTGTAACCAGGTTCTTCCCAAAACCCAACTACAGACAATGAATTATTTCCCGATCTCGCCGTAAGTGTTTCTTGCACTCGGTTCGTGAATTGCGCAAAACTTTCTGAATTGTTTGAAATGTCTTGAATCTGAAAGGGACTATTTATGTACTATTATTATGTTCAAGATTGTCCGATGAAATTTCTTCAGTATTTGAAGAATCAATTGCTTTCTCGTTATTTATTTCTGGTTTTGTAATAATTAAATGACTTGACGTTAATCATAAGATTGTACAGGGTGCGCCATTTTTTATGTCGGTATGTAAATATTGAATAACTTTGACATTTATCAACCGATTGACTTGAGTAGATATGTTTTTAAAACGTCAATTCAGTACAATTTTAACCATGAATCGCTTCACACCGAAACAACGCGCCGAAATAGTGACGCTATAAATTGAAAATAGTCGATCAGTTGTGTTAACTCAACGTGCATATCGTCGAAAATATCGTGGCCAACCAGCACCGTCTGACAACACTATTCGTCGTTTGGTGTCGAATTTTGTTGAGCACGGGACAGTGGGAGATCGTCCACGTGCCGTTCATCAATGCCCAAGGCGTTCCAATGAACTGATTGAAGCGGTAAGATGGAGTGTTGCCGAGAACCCACTTGTGTCGTATCGTCACCGCGCTGAGCATTTTGGCATCAGTGGAACCACTTTGCGGCGCATTTTGGAGGATGATTTGCATTTGTTGCCGTATAAAGTGCAATTGACTCAAAGAATATTGCCGACAGACCGTCCACGTCGCTTGGAATACGGCCAAACCGTCGCTCGAATGGTTGACACTGAACCTGATTTTTGGAAGCGAATTTTGATTGCCAACGAAGCCCATTTCACACTTTCTGGCGCCGATAACAAGCAATATTTCCGCATTTGGGGAACGGCAAATCCATACGAGATCCATGAAACACCATTGCATGACAAAAAAGTGACTGTTTGGGCTGGCGTTTGCGCCAAAACCATCGTTGGGACATTTTTCTTCAAACAAGGCGAAACAGTCGATGGGAATCGATATCGGTGGATGTTGGCTCATTATGTCTGCCCACAAATGTGTGAAAAAGGTATGGACGGCTACTGGTTTCAACAAGACGGTACGCCATGCCAGACTGCAAATCAAACAATGCAGTTTCTGCAAAAAGAATTCCCTGAACGTGTGATGTCAAAAAATGGCGACATTGACTGGCTTTTTGTGGGGTTATTTGAAAAGCAAAGTGTACGCCAACAAGCTTCCGACCATTGTCGAGCTCAAGGCAAACATTATACCGCCCGAGATGCTCGAAAAAGTGATAGAAAACGCAGCAAAAATGCACATTTTGCTGTAGCCAGTAAAGGCTGCCACTTGATTGATGTTGTATTCAAAAACTAGTCGAAATAAATTGTAAAGGACCAAATTAAATAAAAATACCTCATATATGTAAATCGGTTGTTTTTTTAAAGTTATTCAATGTTTACATACCGCCATAAAAGATGGCGCACCTTGTACATGACTGCCTTCGTCTACTTTAATTCATTCTAGATTTTCTCGAATAAAGTTGCTACTTTTCTCTGTATCTACAATAAATTCCCCCGTTGGATTTGTTGTGTTGGGAGTCTTGGGATGCGAACTGTCAGTACTTTTATCGAAAAATTCTTCGACCGTTTCAAATGGGGATTCAGGAGGGTTATATATTCGAGATTTCTTTTTTCGGTCTTCAGGATAATCATGTATTACATTATCATGAATTTTTACCTTTGATCGAGTTGAACGCATACCCACATGATTAATATTATTGGTTGGATCTAATCGTGTCTCGTTGTTCCAAAGGTCCTTGCCCTTCTTTTACTTATTTATATTTTTATTTCGTAAAAATGAATATAGTGTTACGTCAAAATCGCGGCCTATCTTACGAACCCACGAATTTAACATAGATTTCACGTTTCGGTGTATCTTTTCCGTGCTCTGGTCAAGGAGAATAAATTCCCCCTTTACCACACCCGACGAGAAAATATCGAAGACGCAAGCCCGTTTTTGAGTCTAACCTCGCGGAAAATTACTCGGGATAGGGCTGTAGTGCGTTTTGTTCTTGGTTGGGGATAATCACTTCACGAATAATGGGAAGGGACTTGAATGACAATTTCACACGGAGCAAGATTTCACTTCAATTGGTAATTGAAAATTATACTTACGGTTGTTTGTTGCTGTGGTTCTTACTGTTGAACGTTGGTTGGACGTAGATTAGTGTAGTCAGACAGACTAAAAATCGAACGTAGGCGTTGGTGCGTATTAATAATTATTTATTGAAATAAAACTACATGAGTAGTTGAATGTTGCACGTTTAATATTCCCGATTTTACAAGCGTTAATAATTATAAGTACTGTACTCTTACTCTGTACTACTTGAAACTATACTTTGTGAAAATTAAGCCGTGGTGAAAAATTATCGTTCTGTACTACTTTATTTCCCGGCAAACAGTACTACTTGTTGCCTTGGAAAAAGTCTAATTCACTGCCGGTGACTTATTGACTGCCAGGCTAATGATTAGTCCTCTAGTTAACCCCCCGTGAAACTGTGTTACTTGACTCCCCGTGAAAAAGTGTCGACGGCCGATTTTCGCGGCCTTTTATAGGGCTCCTGAGCGTCGAAAATTCTTGTCGTCAAGCGCGTAAAAGAAGGGAAGGGATAAAACCCCATCCTTATTATAAGAATTTTCCCGTGCTCTATCTCGACCATACACGTATTCATTCCCCTTACTCCGCAGAGTAGCTTCTCGACATGCAGAGCCATAGATCTATGCAAGTGCATCGGTATGGTGCGCTCTGATTTGTCCGTGCGATGTGCTACACAGAGGACCAGGCGATTAGGTGAGGGAACGCGTTCGAGGCGTTTTTCCCCTGAAAATGAGGCGATTTTTACCACCCCGCTTCTTGGCCTACTTTCGATCGAGTTTCCTAGTCTAGGTAATATCCTTATGCTCGCTTCTATGTAGATGTGTCTATGGTAATGGCTTAGTTTTTCAGCGTTTGTACGGAACCTAATTAAATCCTTCACATGAAACCACTAGTAATAATTTTGTTACAGATTCTGTAGTTAACTTCGACGTATGCAACCTGATTTCTGCGTTAATCTCTTACTAGTATAAATGGTTTTGTTGAGTTATGGCTTATTCCAAGCATCATTGGTTATTCGTTAAATTAGTGATTACTCTACTTATATCAGGGGTACAAATTGAAAATGCGGGTTTGATAACAGATGGCGTTACTAACGCTATACGCATCAGGCAGTACTGTGACTATGTTCATGTCAAAGCTACGTCTTATAGCTTTAATTTTCAGTATGTGTCAATTTGTCGCAGTGTCAAATTCATAGTTTTTTTGAGCTCTCAATATGTCGAGTTTCGTGCCAACAAAACAGCATTTGCGGGAAGTTTTAATTTACTTCTTTAATTTGAAGAAAAGTGCTGCTGAAGCACATCGATTGGTCTCCGAGGCTTATCCGAGTCATGTTCCATCGGTTTCAACGTGCGAGAGATGGTTTGTGCGGTTTAGAAGTGGTGATTTTGACGTTGAGGACAAAGAGCGGCCGGGCCAAGTGAAAAAGTTTGAGAATGCTGAATTGGAGGCAATACTCAATGAAGACTCGTGTCAAACTCAACAAGAGCTCGCAGATTCATTGGGAGTGACACAACAAGCCATTTCCCATCGTATAAAAGCCCTCGGAATGATCCAAAAGCAAGGACATTGGGTGCCGTATGAGCTGAAGCCGAGAGACGTCGAGCGCCGTTTTTTTGCATGCGAACTGCTGCTCGAACGGCAAAAACGGAAGGGTTTTTTGCATCGCATTGTCACTGGTGATGAAAAGTGGATCCATTACGATAACCCGAAGCGCAAAAAATCATATGGTTACCCCGGCCATGCATCATCATCGACGGCCAAACCAAATATTCACGGCGCCAAGCTCATGCTCTGTATTTGGTGGGACCAGCTGGGTGTGGTGTATTATGAGCTATTGAAATCGAACGAAACCATCACAGGAGCACTATACCGAACTCAATTGATGCGTTTGAGCCGCGCACTCAAAGAAAAACGGCCACAATACGAGCAAAGACACGACAAAGTAATTTTGCAACATGACAACGCTCGGCCACATGTTGCAGCGCCGGTCAAAACATACCTACAAACGCTGAAATGGGAAGTCTTACCCCACCCGCCGTATAGCCCAGATATTGCTCCTTCCGATTACCACCTTTTCCGATCGATGACACATGGCCTAGCTGACCAGCGCTTCCATTCTTACGAAGAAGCCCAAAAATGGGTCGATGACTGGATAGCAGCCAAGCCGGCCGAATTTTTTCGCGACGGTATCCGTAAATTGCCAGAAAGATGGGAAAAAGTTGTGGCTAGCGATGGACAATACTTTGAATAATTCATTTGTTACCATTTTTTCAGAATAAACGTTCAAAAATAGAAAAAAATCCCGCATTTTCAATTTGTACTCCTGATAGCTAATAAGTTTTCTTAGATAATTTGTTAGTTAGACGCTAGATTTCTCATAGTTAATAAGTTTTCTTAAATAATTTGCTAGTTAGACGATTATTCTCGTACTATAGAAACGAGAGCGAGAGAGAGAGAGAGAGAGAGAGAAGGATTTTACTTGAGAGCGACTCGTCTAGCTTGGTTACTCGTACATTTCGTTCGTACGCAAGTCGGCTAGATCACCGTTCAGCCCCAGCGATAAGGCGTTCGTCGTGGCGCAGAGAGTCGCCCAGCCTCGCTTTCTTGCAGAGGAAGCTCTATTGAAACGCGTTACCATTTTCTCTCTTTCTCGATTCGTTTTACTTTCAGTATTTAGCTGTAAAACAATCTTAACATTTCATTTTATCCTGTCTATATATGTGTAATGTATTCCATATAAATAACTTGATGGTAAAAAACAAGTATTTTTATGCATGGAAACGAGAGAGAGCGAGAGAGTTCTTCTCTTGAGAGCGACTCGCCTAACTTGGTTACTTGTACATTTCGTTCGTACCCAAGTCGGCTAGATCGCTGTTCAGACCTCGCGCAAGGCGTTTTCGTTGCGCGGAGAGTCGGCCAGCCTCGCTTTCCTGCAGCAGAAGCTTCATTGCAACTCAATTTTAGTCATATCTCTTTCTCGTTTTTCTGTCTATTTTTCGCTATTTTACCATAAATTAATCCTAATATTTCCTTTATCCTTTCTATATAGGCATAACATGTTCTATATATTTATGATGGTATTTTTGCTATAAATTCCAATATTTTACGAGAGACATATTAATGTAATCCCAAGAGAAAAGGGGAATTAATCCTGATATACTGATCTTTCTTCTATTACCCGACTATACTTGGTAAGCTCATTAATTCGATGTGGGTTGTACTCGTTTTCGAGTGACAGCCATGGGTAGTTTCCATATGGAAGCATAATTGTTCTTTTTGCTGCTGATATTTTATCTACAGTATTCGTGTGAACATTTTAATAGTCATAACTCTTTCGTTTAAATCAACAGTTCCTCTGCTTTTGTTAATGGTTTCGCTTAATAATTGTTCGTGATTTCATCATCTTTGTAAAGAGAGAGAGAGAGAGAAGATTTCAGGCAAGAGCGAGAAGAAAGGGTGCGGTCGCTTGGTCACGTGATAGCGTTCCCTCCAACCGCTCCCTTATGACCAACAACGCCCCGACGGCGACTAGCCGAACCCCTGGTCTAGGATTGAGGGTAAGGCCGCGCTGAATCATAGATCCATAAATGGCAGTCGGTAACCGGGTCTACGCAGTAGATCCCATGGTTTGAAAGTTTGCCTTTTGACCGGGAGCGCCGAAAAATTCCATCTTTACAAGATTAATTCTTCCCGGGAGACGGTCGGTAGGGCCGCATCTTCACCCTGTTCCGATCTCCGTCGCTAAAATCGCTCTCCTCTCCTCTTAAGAAGTTCGAGAATAAAAGAAAAATGTAAGAGGTTACTTTTACTGTAGCGAAACTAAAACAGAAGAACTTTAACGTAATCGAAATGAAAAAGATAAATGCGACGTTACGTCAGGACGTAATAATAGCAGCGTATTACAAATGCTTCAATTCTGCGGGAACAATTAAACATCATTAAAAAGATTTACAACAGAATGAAAACACAGTAAATTTTTCGGTAGGGACTGAAAATGGGAAAATCTTTATTATTATTACTCACACAATGAAAAAGGAACGCAAGATTATTTCCTAGAAGGGAGAGAGAAAGCAATTTTCTTACTTGGTAGTCTTTAATTTTTCTGTGAGGATAATAATTTCGTGGTCATTTAACGATTTGATCTTAGTAATTTGAGGCTCGCAAGATGTCACACACGGGTGATAGCGTATCCCTAGTCTCGATGAGCTTCGTAATCAGCAACAAGTTTGTCTACATCATTTTTTCGCTCAATTGCTCGAATTTCTTTAAGACGATTTATTTGAAATTTATTCGATATTTCAGTGTAGACAACTTGTGTGACTTGACTGCTGCTTGCCTCGTACGTAATTTTACTTCATGAATTGTAACGGTATTTTTACGTTATCATTAATTTTTATCTCCCGAGGGGAAGAATTCGGACTCGAATACGAAAAAAATTAGTAATAAACTTCTGAATGAGGTATTAGGAGGGTTTATTTAACAATACATACGAAATATGCGGTGTTCGGCTTTTTGGCGCTGTTGGACGTACAATCAGTTTGCGACATAATAGCAGGTGTAAAGGCTCCTTGCTCTTCTTTATCCGCGACGATATTTGGAATTCTACACGTGCGCTCTCAGGATCGGCGGCGAACTCCACAACTAGGCGGAATCGAGCTGGTCCGTCTCGATATGCGCCCTCCTGGCTGATGAAATGTGCTGTCTGCTTTACTCGTCGACCTGTTGCTCGCGCGCCGGTTAGCTGTTATAGATGTTGAGTCCGTGCTCGCGTCACCCCGGTTTTTGAAATAATGAGAATGTTCCAGTTTGCGTGCTAATTAACGTCCGGGTCTTCTGTTTGTGATCTTTGTGCCGTCTCCCTGGATCTTGTGTGTGTCTTTTCGTGGCAATAATCTCCTCGAATCGCGAGTGATGTTTCTTTTGGGCCTTGATGCGTCTACTCTGGATTATGTTTTACAGTGATTTTTATTTCTTCACTTAAGAATTCTATAAAAATCCTTGGCAGCTGAGATGGTTCGACGTCCTGGATGGTGCCCATTGTACTTCTAATTAGGTGAGTTGTTCTCTTAGTTTCTCTTCTTTGTTCTTATTGTCCTGGCAAGCGGTGTCGCTCCGGTCTGATGCACTTGACAAAGCTGGTAGATTTATTTTTCCTCCTTTTGGATGTTCTACTGCTTTCTAATTTCCTAATTTCTTTTCCTTGGCTTCTGTTGGATGGTGAGCCTCAAATTTCCCTCACTAACTGATTTTCCTTAATCTTTTTCCAAAATTTACTCTAAAAGTCTCTTTTTCCTTGGTGCGGAGACTTATTTCTGTATTTTGGAGTCCACCGTACCTTTAATTGTTGCTGTACTTTTCTTGGATGTTGTAGATCTCCCTTCCTTCTTTTTCTGCAATCCACTGCTGTTTCCTTTCACAAATTTTCTCACGTACCGCCTTGGTTCCAGTAGAAGGTCTAACGCCTTGACCGATACATTGCGCCAACAATTCCTTACTTACTATTATCCTACTTATTTCTAATAATTCTACTAAAATTTTCCTTGAAGGATTTTCCTTAGTCCTCCTAAACTAACTCTATTCCTACGGTTGATAATTCCTACTTTCTTTTTTTCTATTCAGCTTTTCAGAATTATTTCCATATTTTTTACCATCCGATCTCTATTTTATTTCACTGTTAATTTTCTGCTAGTATCTCCATTCACTCGAATTGAATTTCTTTTACTCTTTGTAAACGTTTTAACAAATTAATGGGCTAATTCAGACCCTTTGATACCCTGATCTCTGACGCTCTATGTAAAATCTCAAATTCCTCAAATTTTCACTTTTGCGCACAAGGGATTACTACCTCAGGTCATATTTCGACTTGAGAAGAAACCGCTCTCTGCTCGCAGTCTCTTTTATATCCTCCACACTTTCTTTCCCACTCTCCTATTTTGTCTCCTCTTATTTCAATTTCTGATGTACTATCTTCTTGTTTCAGGTTCCCGCCACCGTGCCCTGACATTCCTCTTGCTGCTTCAGCGAGGTCAGCTGGTCGCTGACCCGCTGTTTTTCGGGAGCGAGAGAACATTCCGAAGTCGTAACGTCCTGCGTGTCCGGCTCTAGTTCCGGAGATCTGCAGCGTTTTATTTCTGCTATGGAGCCTAATTCTTTTATATGATAACTCGCTTATGATTCTTAATAAAGTACTATTTTTTTTATTCTATGTGAATTTTAGTGTTTTATTATTCTATTGTTCCTAGGTTGTTTGTGACTACGTCACAGAATATGGTGTCTCTGCGTTAGTGAGGGTCGCGCAGTCTGCAATTGTACTGTCTGAATGGTTTTTGTACTCTGCTGTTTTTTCTTCCTCGTGGAGAATAGTTTTATTATCTGTTTCTATTTCAATACTAGAGACTCTAGAATTTTGCTCGTTATATGACTTGCACGCAATTATTGGTACTTGGTAATGTGCTTTTAAGAGTCGACGTTTTAATTTTCGTACTTGATGTTTCTTTCCTGCTCTATGGATTTTCAGCGTGGATGAATGACTTGGGTCGATAGTGGTAGGGTAATTGTGAAAATAAGTAAGTGGCATGGGTAGTTATATCTGGCTCGTTTGTATAATGTGTTTCGTGAATGTACCTTGTCGGCCTTGAACTCACTTACGCGAGGGGCTAAAACATGGGATTTCTCCCACTAGTGTAATGTGTCTTGTGAGCGTGATACGTTCTAGGATCGGGGGAAGTAACTATTTTGAGGAGGATAGTGCAATAACGAGAAATCGAGGAGTGACAGGTTATTTGAATTATTAATATTTTCAAAATTTATTTGCGCTTTGATTTTGCTAAAGAAAGGAAAGTGAAAGAGACAAAAGAATTTTTTTAATAAAAATAAGAAGAAAAAAAAGACTTCTAGTATATCTAGATGAAAACAGAGACGCAGCAGTGATGCGGGATGAGCAGTATAAAAAATAAGATAGGAAAACTGACAGTTGCTGACCAAAACGAATATGATTATTCTTTAGACTTATTGTTAGTATTGGAACCAATTATTTTCTCGAAGTTCTTTGATCGTGTCTCTTTGTACTAGCTCTTGATTTCGCTGTACCTTTTTGAAAGTGGTTTTCGTTACGAAAATTTCATGCGTGAGTTGAACAATGAGTTTTTGCACGTTAACTTCGAGCTCCACGAGACGCGTATGCATGTCCACTAAATTTTTCTGAGTCTCCATATAACTTTGACAGTTTGGGAATTACACATGGAGGAAGAAAGAAAGAAAAATATATTTCTTCGATCAATTCTTAACTTAACGTTTTCCCTTTATTTGTGATTCAATAATCTCTTTTAAATAAAAAATCCCTTTAAATCTCTTAAGATCAGAATTTTAGGAATTAAATTGATTTATAAAACTCAGTAGAAAAGAATGATAAATTTTTATTGAAATAAATTGAATTGGTAAAACTCAATAAACTGTAAAAAATCAGATGTTGTAGATTAAATTACCTCATAAAAACGTAGTAAAAAGGAAAAAGTTAGTTTTTATGAATTAAATCAATTTATAAGAACTCAGTAGCAAAGAATGATACCTTTTTATTAAATCGTTCAAATTCAATAAAAGTTAAAAAATCGATTTCTATGAATTAAATCAATTCTCATAACGCGAAAAAGGGCAAAGTTAGATTCTGTGAATTAAATCGATTTATAAAAACTCAGTAGCAAGGAATGATAAATTTTCATTGAATCGATAAAACTCAATAAAAAGTAAAAAATCGATTTTCATGAATTAAATCAACTCTCGAAAATACGATAAAAAGGGGAAATGTTAATACTTTTTTTTTATCCAGTTGAATTTTTACAAAATTAATTTGATAAAAACTAACACTCTAAGATCCCGGACAAGCCCCCAGAATTTGTTACGTCGAAATCGCGGCCTATTTTACCAAACCCACGAATTTAACATAGATGCAAGTTTCGGTGTATATTTTCCGTGCTCTGGTCAAGGAGAATACCAGGTGTACAAGTATGAAATGCGGATTTTTTTTCTAAAAAAAAGTTAAATTCGGAAGAATGATAAAAAGTGCTTTATCCAAAGTATGCTCCATTGTTTGTTATACATTTTTCCCAACTTTCGGGCAATTTATGAATACCACGCTAGCAAAAATCTTCCCCTTTTGCTGCGGACCACTCATTGAGCCATTTTTTCACATCTTCGTACGAACCAAAGCGCTGCTCAGCAAGTGCGTGACCCATCGATGCAAACAAGTGGTAAACGGAAGGAGCCAAGTTTGGTGAGTAAGCCGCATGGGGTAGAACTTTCCAGCTAACAAGGGGACCTCCAGGTACGTGGAACACCGATTCGAACCAAATTTTTTTTACAGGTAGGTCGCACCCAGGGATGCAATAGGTGCAAGTAATAGGATGCGCTTCTCAGCCGTTTTCGAGATACAAAATATTAAAAATTTCCGAGCGTTCATATACTCTCTGTGTTAAGTCATATTCAATAAGGGCGTGTAGCGTAGTCGGCAACGTCTCCGATTCGTAAGCGCCGGATCGCCGAATGGAATTGCGGCGCGGACTTTAAAAAAATATTGTTATTATTATTATTATTAAATCATTTCTGCGGCAACTACTATGCGATTATATTAATATTTCCGTAAAGGAACGAATAAATATTATTTATTGTGGATCATTTTGGTGTTATAAGGAAAAACGAGCAGCTTTTTTTAATTATTTATTTTTTGGTTGAAAGGTAGGGAAAGAATTGTGATAAGTGAATACACGAGTTTAAAAGAATAACCAATCTTTTTATTAACCTTTCATTGGTTATCACAACTACAAGAACTAGGGTGGTACTGATCATAAAAACATGGAAAACAATAATTATTTCGGCATCGGGCGCACGTATTAATGCCGAGTTTCCGCATCCACAAGGATTTTTCAAGACGTCAATTGCGAAGCAAACCTCGTTAACGTTTAGGAAAGATCTCCTGTCGTCATATAATTTGGAAGCAATTCAAGCGTATTTTAACATGTCGCAAAATATCGGAGAAGACAGTTGATGGTGAACAATAGATTGAATTTTGATACAGTCTTCCCTAGAATTAATTTCCCTATCCTGTTCGATAATATAAGAACAATTCTGAAGTCTCTTGATAAAATTTTTAACTTGGCGGTAGAAACATACATCGCACGGTTGCACTAACGGAGTGCACTATGGTGGAATGACCTTTACAGTGCCCGTTGGTAAACCCTCCTCATCGGTAAAAATCTCGTCATATACTGTGTACCTTTTTTTTATAGTTTATTAATGTATTTATTTATTTACTAGCATATTACCCGTGCTTCGCCACGGGTATCTTTAAATGTAATTTCTAAATAGGTCAAAACAATGCCGCACATCCGTACTTAACGCTTACTTTTGCCTATAACGACTCTACAACGCGTTCTTGGCTTAAAAAGTAATATGATTCAATGTAATGTAATGAATACATTACATTACATTTGTCATTATAGTATAATACATTACATTACATTAAATCTTATTACTTTTTTTGTTTTTTTTTTTTTTTTTTTCTTCTTTAGTGAGGAAAAATCCTTCATGGACACCCCGGGTCCCTTGTAAGAGGACACCCGGGGTAGTGCCGGACTCCTACCGGCTAAAAAACCTCACTTTAACTTCTGTACCATGTGTTATGGATTATCCCAGGGATGGCTTCCCCTGTTCCCTACTCGGTGTCGTCCTTCCGTGTGCTGCGCACGTTCGATGGCTCGTCGTAGCCTATGAGACTCGGCACATCGTTGCACTTGAACGCGTAGTAGACCTCCCGCATGGCGTCGTACCTGGCTTCTTTGCTTAATGTCACCGATCGTATCGTTTCGCTACCTGACGCGCACTCGCGCTAATTGTCTTCTCAGCTGTGGGGTTGGGGTTCCTTTCGCTATGGTGTTCCTCCCGCTTAGGTTGTCGTTAAAGGTCGACAATTTCTTGTTGTCGTCGAAGGGCTTTTTGCTTTTCCCCATCGTCGTGTCTTCCTTAGCTTCGCCTTCACTGCTAGTTTCATCTGGCGTTGTTCCTTCTTGCTTCTCGCTTCTTTCTTCTATGATTTCTTCTGCAATTTCTTCTGAATTTTGCTTTTGCTGCTTCTTTCTTCGTTTTTCTGCAATTTCTTTTGAATTTTGCTCTTGCTGCTCCTTTCTTCGTTTTTCCATAATTTCTTCTGAATTTCGTTCTTATTGCTTAAAGATCAACAATTTCTTGTTGTCGTCGAAGAGCTTTTCGCTTTTCCCCATCGTCGTGTCTTCCTTAGCTTCGCCTTCACTGCTAGTTTCATCTGGCGTTGTTCCTTCTTGCTTCTCGCTTCTTTCTTCTATGATTTCTTCTGAAATTTCTTCTGAATTTTGCTTTTGCTGCTTCTTTCTTCATTTTTCTGTAATTTCTTTTGAATTTTGCTCTTGCTGCTCCTTTCTTCGTTTTTCCATAATTTCTTCTGAATTTCGATCTTATTGCTTAAATGTCAACAATTTCTTGTTGTCGTCGAAGGGCTTTTCGCTTTTCCCCATCGTCGTGTCTTCCTTAGCTTCGCCTTCACTGCTAGTTTCATCTGGCGTTGTTCCTTCTTGCTTCTCGCTTCTTTCTTCTATGATTTCTTCTGAAATTTCTTCTGAATTTTGCTTTTGCTGCTTCTTTCTTCATTTTTCTGTAATTTCTTCTGAATTTTGCTCTTGCTGCTTCTTTCTTCGTTTTTCCATAATTTCTTCTGAATTTCGTTCTTATTGCTTAAAGGTCAACAATTTCTTGTTGTCGTCGAAGGGCTTTTCGCTTTTCCCCATCGTCGTGTCTTCCTTAGCTTCGCCTTCACTGCTAGTTTCACCTGGCGTTGTTTCTTCTTGCTTCTCGCTTCTTTCTTCTATGATTTCTTCTGAAATTTCTTCTGAATTTTGCTTTTGCTGCTTCTTTCTTCATTTTTATGTAATATCTTCTGAATTTTGCTCTTGCTGCTTCTTTCTTCGTTTTTCTGTAATTTCTTCTGAATTTCGTTCTTCAAGCTTCTCGCTTCTTTCTTCGTTTTTCTGCAATTTCTTCTGAATTTCGTTCTTATTGCTTAAAGGTCGACAATTTCTTGTTGTCGTCGAAGGGCTTTTCGCTTTTCCCCATCGTCGTGTCTTCCTTAGCTTCGCCTTCACTGCTAGTTTCGTCTGGCGTTGTTCCTTCTTGCTTCTCGCTTCTTTCTTCTATGATTTCTTCTGCAATTTCTTCTGAATTTTGCTTTTGCTGCTTTTTTCTTCGTTTTTCTGTAATTTCTTCTGAATTTCGTTCTTCTTGCTTCTCGCTTCTTTCTTCGTTTTTCTGTAATTTCTTCTGTAATCGTTTGGGTCTCGTCTTCCACTACGCATAGTGGTAGATCGGGTACGAGTACTCCATCGATACTTACGTCGGCGATCGATTGTCCTGACGATTCGTAAATACCAGATGACTTCCCCCACGCGCTACTATTACTGCCTTTGTCCTTACTTTGTAGTATCACACTTTGTCTTTATTTTACATGTTGTCTTTATTTTAAACTTTGTCTTTATTTTACACTTTGTTTTTATTTTACACTTTGTCTTTATTTTACACTTTGTCTTCAATTTACACTTTGTCTTTATTTTACACTTTGTCTTTATTTTACACTTTGTTTTTATTTTACACTTTGTCTTTATTTTACACTTTGTCTTCAATTTACACTTTGTCTTTATTTTACACTTTGTTGCGAAATCTTTTTTCCCGCCTGTTGCACGCACCCGTTGTGCGTCGATGCTCGTCTCCTTTCACGTTGTTGCGAATTCTTTTTCCCGCCTGTTGCACGCGCCCGTTGTGCGTCGATGCTCGTCTCCTTTTCGCACGATATCACACGCCTCTACTTTATTTGCGATAATCCCACTTCAATAACGCTGGATTGTTATGGATTATCCCAGGGATGGCTTTCCCTATTCCCTACTCGGTGTCGTCCTTAACCGAGGTGGTCCTTAACACATGTCATAACACTGAAGGACTTCTTTGTAGACCACATTAGTAGTTCTTCCCTGAAGTGGTAGAATCACCAGGCTGCTTGGTGAGCTCACTCTGGAGCAGGCCACATAAAACTGTCCATGTGAGAAACACTCCTCCCTTAAGTCAATCCCTGCCATCTTCAGCGACTGCCCCTGGGACTTGTTGATGGTCATAGCAAAGCAGACCTTGAGGGGGAACTGCAGCCTCTTGAACTCGAAGGGGTACTCTGATGGTATGAGTGGTATGCGTGGTACAAATACCGACTCCCCTCGAGGACAACCAGTGAACACTGTGGCCTCAATAACGTTTCTATAAAGGGCCTTCACTCGTAGCCTGGTGCCGTTGCAAAGTTTGGGCGGGTTGAGATTCCGCAGCAACATCACTGGAGCCCCCACTTTGAGGAGAAGCTTGTGGGGTGGGAATCCAGGAGGGTTGAGGGAATTGAGAAACTCCACGGGGTAATGGACGGCGTCATCCATTTGCATTACTGAATCCACAGACCTATATTCCATTTCTGCCTCTTCGAACGAATTAAGTAGAATGTCATTAATGATGGCAGCGTTATCATTCTTGGGGGTCAGAATGGCACGCTCGCACAGCCAGTCCATAGACTTTTCCTTGATATCGGCTATATCTGGGTATATTCTGGTTGAAAGGTCTGTTAGGGTCATCACTACTGCGCCCAGGCCTATAGGGATAGTCACCTTTCCCTCGGACTCAGGATATTCTCCATCCCCTATTTTCAGTAGAAGTTCGGAAAATTCCCCAGCGGAGACATCACCTCTCAAGTGGACCCTCATGTTCGTCCTGAGAGAAAGTTTGCAGATAAAGGGCCATAAATATGACGCCTTGATGCACGCCTTAATCTCGTCAGCTCGAGTTCCCCTTGGCACTACTGGCAAAGTCTGCCGAAAGTCTCCAGCAAGCAACACAGTGACTCCCCCCATCACTCCATCGTTGCCTCTGATGTCTTTGAGGGTTATGCTCAGTGCCTCAAAACCCCGCTTGTGCGCCATGGTGCTCTCATCCCAAACAATGAGCTTACAATCTCTCAGCACTTTGGCCATATTGCTTTGTTTTGAGATGTTGCACAGAGGTGTTTCTGCATGAATGAGATTAAGGGGCAGCTTGAAGGCAGCGTGGGCTGTCTTGCCTCCCTCCAATAGCGTAGCAGCGATGCCAGAGGATGCGACAGCCAAAGCGATGCCACGATCACTCCTTACCTTCGCCAGGAGCAAGTTGATGAGGAAAGTCTTCCCAGTACCACCAGGAGCATCCAAGAAAAAAACCTGCCCAGCACCTGACTCAACGCTGCTAAGGATCTGCCGATAGACAGCGAGCTGCTCATCCGTTAGTAAACCCTCGTTATTCGATACCACTTGTGCCAAGGCGTTTGTATCGTAGCTGGTCTCCCTCAGATAGTCCTTATTTCCCAAAACTTTTCCAGACCTTGTTGGTTGAGGCAAGCCGTACTGAGGCAAACCCTGTCCTCCCAAAGCTAACACTGCGTCCTCAATCAGCACCAGGCATCTATTGTACACCTGCTCCTTCATCTGCTGCGCACTATCTTGCAACTCTCTTTCCACCTGCCGCGTGATATCTTCTGAAAAACTGTCTTTGTACTTCTCCCAAAGACTAAGAGGATCAGAGAGTTGACAAAAAACCAACATCACTGTGAAGAGCTCTCGGAGCTTAAACGGAGAATCACACAGGGCAGCTTCCCCCAAAGTACTATCCCAGTGATTGTCATCCTCTAGCAAACCTAATGCCTTGCATGTAGACTGGAATGTAGGATGAAGGACACCATTCACAATCTTCAACTCTGAAAAAGACGTTGGGCCTCGAACCTCATGTAGCAACAGACGGAGATAATAACATTCGGTGTTACTTGGGTGGATGGTGTACACCCTTCCCAGCGCATTGCCTCTCTTTACTCCTGACCAGCCATCGACATCGTTCCCTTGCTTCCTTCTCCCAAACTTGTAATTTTCCCATACAAAGTAAGAAGGGACCTCAGAGTACAGGAGGGTTTTTGCAAATTCGTCATTTTTGCATAACTCGAAAAAAGCCAAGAGTGTTGTCTGAGGAGGGTTGCTAAGCTTCTCGGCCAAGTTGTCGGAGTTGAAGTACACACGCTGACCATTCTCGAGGTGAACAGCCAGATGAAAAATAGTGGGATACCTCTCATGAATAGGGAACGCTAATATCCTCCAAACCGCCTCCGAGCTACTAATGTACCGCCCACTCTCATACATCTTTACTTCATCCTTCTCATTCTCCAGAGCAAAAGACGCCTGGTCACTGCCCTTGTTCACGTACTTGCAAATGTATTTAATGGACTTAACAGAGTTACATAATTCTACATTGATGTGAGCATCGAAAGTGCGTGACAAGACAGGGTTGTAGGGCACCACCCAGCGGTTGTCCAGTTTTATCCTATTGATTTCTACAGTGAAGCCACCGTCAGCTGGAGACCTCCTACGATACTGCGGATATGTATCGTCTCCTGTCTGAGTGTTCTTGAGAAGTGGCCGAGGATACTTCTTGCTGCAACTACCTCCTTTCATGCAAGGCGAATTGTAATTCAAGCTGCCGCAGGGCCCATGAATCATGTTGGCCTTGACAATGTTGTGGAGGAGAGGATCTTTCTCAGGATCAGGTATTTCAGCACAGATGACTTTGTCGATCATGTCAGAGAAGATGCGCTGCTCTAGCCACAGCAATATGTGAATGTGAGGCAGACCCCGCTTTTGCCACTCGACAGAGTACATAAAACACCGTACTCTACCAAACAGACTGCCCTTGTTTGAAAGAGATATCATCTTCTTCACCTTGAGATGGAATACCCTGGCTATGATGTCATGACGATCGTGAGACTTTTGCCCAGGCAGCAGTACATTTGTGATATCCTTCCACCTGGGATTACAGGTGAAAGTGATGAACAGATCAGGACGGCCGTAATGGCGAACATATGTCATGGCGTCTTCAGTCCGCTCATGCATATAGCGAGGTCCCCCAGTGAATGATGAAGGAAGCACCACCATTTGACCCAGCTGAGCAGCGTCAGCATCCTGTCCACTCACAGCGTCCTTTAGGTGAATATAGCTGTCTGCCCTCAGCTGCGCCTGATTGTTCCTGATGTAATTCAACCTCTCAGTCTCTATTTTGGCATACATGTCAACCAGAAATTGACTGAAAAGGGAGCGGAAGTACAAAATATGGTTGACCTCCCCTTGCCTGACCATAATACGATAAGAGTAAAACCTCGCTGCGGAGACTGTCTTATTGAGGAGCAACTTGGTCTTAGGATCGCGCTGAGGCAAGGCAATAGAGTACCCATCCTCGCCACGGCAAAACAGAAGCGGATACTGCAAGGCGTCGTATGATCGATGAATTTCACTAATGCGCTGCAATGTGTTGTTATGGCTCTGCAGCACAATGTCTCGATGCTTGAATTGCTGACCAACAATCACCAGAGCTACCTCATTTGCTGTTGGTGCATTGAAGCGACCTCCATGAGCGTCAGCTGGCTTTTTATCTGCATGGATAACGACTTCGAACTTCTCGCAGGTTGGAGCTACCTTGTCCATGGCAGTCTTCAGATCCTTTATATAGCTATTGATGTCGTGTAGCATCCTCTGCAGTTGTTTGACCAATCCCTGTTTGACGTCAGAAAATTTGCTGCACCTCAAACGTACTTCCCTTTCGTCGTCGCCCACAAAATACATTTGCAGAAATTGGGCTTCCTGTTGAGGTGCTGGCAGCAGACTTCCTATCAAATGATACACTTGCCCCTGAACTTTAAAAGTCGGTATGAAGCCATCTCGTAGACCCTGCTTAGCCCCAAATGATGTCATGTTGAAGCAGCCATTATACTTCCGAATACGTTCCATGAAGTGGACGTGCTCAGGGTGGATATCCATTACCAGGCTGTAAAGAGGCTCGGGCAGAGGTTCGAAGGGCGGAAGCTGCACCTTGCCAGCGCTGCAGCACATGCCGCGGGGCTCTTCCTTCCACTTCAAAGCATTGCAATATATGCATTTGTGGCTCATAGTACCCAGAGGCAGTGCTGTCTGCCTCATAAGCCACGTCAGGATCATATGCCATGCCTGAGTGAGCCTTGACTTTCCATGGAAGTGCTCGCCTTTCTACTCGTCTTCCAGGATTGCTTTGCTCATATCGAAATTCTGCCGCTCTGTGCACTTCAGGGTGATCTTGCTGGTACCTGGCCACCGCATCACGGTGCACTTCAGGATGATCTTGCTGGTACTTGGCCACCGCATCACGGTGCACTTCAGGATGATCTTGCTGGTACTTGGCCACCGCAGCACGGTTCACCGCAGGATGATCTTGCTGGTACTCGGCCACCGCATCACGGTGCACTTCAGGATGATCTTGCTGGTACTTGGCCACCGCAGCACGGTTCACCGCAGGATTATTCTGAGCATATTTCCTCGCCGCATCCTTAAGTTGCTTCCTTCTTTTAACATCGGAATATCTGGCACGACGTTTGCCAGGAGCCTTCTTGAGGATAGGAAGAGGTGATGGCTGTGAGAAGTCTGAATAGGAGTCGAGCTGGAAAAGCGGGGAAAGAGGTAAAGGCTATGAGAAATGTAAATAGGAGTCGAGCTGGGAAAGAGGTAGTCAGATAAACACTTCTTCAGGTTCACGTGGCAGGTACGCATCGAAATGGCCACTAGAAAGGTCCTGCGAAAAACGTAACCTCCTCACGGGATGACCTTCAGCACCGATACTCGCATACAGCTCGCCATTGCGGTAAACTTCGAAGACGAACTCGAACAATTGGCCAGCCGCCACAAGTTCGCATAAACCACCATAAGTAGAGGGTCGGGACATGTGAGCGAGGTACTCAGCGGAGCTGGTGTAGTTATCCCCCTCGCTGTTGTGGGACATGATGGAGAACTCCTCCCAGGTGTCCACCACGTGCCTGACGATTAGCTCACGCACCTCCCTAGCCAATAACTGATTATAATATATAAGATATGAGAGGGACCGGAACAGGCAAGCTCCGTCTCCCGTGATGGGGATAATAGTGTGAGGCACCATCTCCCCATTAATATTTAAAAATTCAATTGACATACTAAAAAACAATGAAGAGAAAGGACAAAACTTATAGTTAGTGAGTCAGTGAGTCAGTCAGGACTTATCTTTTTATGTAGATAGATTTCTCTCGCGTCTCTTCCGTCTCCCTCTCGCGTCTCTTGCGTTTCTCACGTTCTTGGTGTCTCTCGCGTTACTCTCTCTCTCTCTCGCGCCTCTCTCTCTCACATATCTGACGTTGAAACAAATAATAACCGAAATTTTACAAAGCTTATAGTACCGGAACCGGAACCATACCGTTATGCGTTTCGGATAGTAAACTCAATATACGTAAAATATACGCCATGTATATACATCAAATCCGTGTACATACGACTCACGTAGATGAATATATGATACATTTACGAATATTCTAAGAATATCGTGTGAACATATGTAGTATGCATATGCATTTCGGATAGTAGCCTCAATATACGTAGAATATACGCCCTTGCAACTTACGCGTTTACAATGAAATATTGCGAACGACGAAGTGTCGTATACGATGAAACTATCTATATGTATATGAACATAAACATATAATGTTCGGCTAATATACATATGTATATTGTATGAATATCCACTGAACATACAGCGCGTTGCATTCGCATATCCCTACGATATGCAATGTACGTCATTTGTGTATCACTGTATGTACATAGGATATGTCATATCCGCGGATGTATATATGCAATGTATATACACTGCATGTCAAAATGCTATCTGGGACAGCACAGAGAGAAATACAATATGCAAAAAAATCACAAATTATTTCTCAAATATCGCAAAAATTTTCAATAGCATACAGGGTGATTCAAAAAAAGTGACCGACCCGCAGTATGCCGATAGCTGAGGTCATTTTAAGCACAATTACTTAGCGGTTTTCCGAAAATCTCAAAAGTTTATTAATGAGATGCAATTAAAGTCAAATAATAAATGACCAATCAGGAGCACATACGCTTCCCGCGCCGGAAGTCGGCAAATGTTCGATGGAAACCGAGACCTCGGTCTGCGGCAACGTCGGACGGGATAGTATAGTAGAATGACGCATGTCATTTGTTCATTCGCATGGGTTTTTTTATGCGCGATCGAAGAAAATAATTGAAAGGTGATGTGCTCGTGATGTGTTCCGAAGTGAAAAAATGGGAATAAAATGTTAATAATACTTTAACCAGATGTAATTATTCATTATGTCTTAACCTTTAAACGTTCCAAATAGTGTTTGTAATTGTGTTTTGTTCTCTGTAAATAAATAATTGTACATTGAAATGTGTGGCACTCTATAACTGTTATCTCTATGATAATAATTAAAATGCAATGAATCTCCTAGGCCATGGTTCATTTAATACAGTATTTAATTATGATAAAAATTATAATGTGTTCATGACACAAATTATAGCGTATAAAAAGTCACAACTAGCGAATGCCTTTCGCCACTAGAAATGAGATATGTAGTAGGTATGCGTGACAAATGTCATATTTCGCACCTGACAATACAACTTGAAGCTTCAAATTATTAACGACAGCTTCATTAATGTCATGAACACATCATAATTTTTATCATAATTAAATACTGTATTAAATGAACCATGGCCTAGGAGATTCATTGCATTTTAATTATTATCATAGAGATAACAGTTATAGAGTGCCACACATTTCAATGTACAATTATTTATTTACAGAGAACAAAACACAATTACAAACACTATTTGGAACGTTTAAAGGTTAAGACATAATGAATAATTACATCTGGTTAAAGTATTATTAACATTTTATTCCCATTTTTTTACTTCGGAACACATCACGAGCACATCACCTTTCAATTATTTTCTTCGATCGCGCATAAAAAAACCCATGCGAATGAACAAATGACATGCGTCATTCTACTATACTATCCCGTCCGACGTTGCCGCAGACCGAGGTCTCGGTTTCCATCGAACATTTGCCGACTTCCGGCGCGGGAAGCGTATGTGCTCCTGATTGGTCATTTATTATTTGACTTTAATTGCATCTCATTAATAAACTTTTGAGATTTTCGGAAAACCGCTAAGTAATTGTGCTTAAAATGACCTCAGCTATCGGCATACTGCGGGTCGGTCACTTTTTTTGAATCACCCTGTATAATACATTTTGTTAAGGAAAGTCAACAATCATTTATCAAAAATCGTAAAAATAACAGTGTTATTGAAAAAACTTTAAGTCCAATTAACATTCGTAAAAACGACACAAAACGAAATACGATATGATACGATATGATATGATATGATACGATATGAAACGAATTTTTTTCAGAGGATGAAGGGGGTGGTTTTCAGGGGTGAGATATATGCAGTCGCCTTCCTTTGGTCTTCAACAATATTTGTGTAAGGTTTGGTTGAAATCAGTTGATTCGCTTGAATATTTTTGAAGAATCTTTTTTTAGGGAGTGAAGAGGGTGGGGTTTAGGGGTGAGATATATCCAGTGACTTTCCTTAGGCTCTTAACAATATTTGTGCTTGGTTCAGTTGTAATCGGTGAAGGCGTGTGGATTTTATTAAGAATTTTTCTTTAGGAGATGGAGGAGGTGGTTTTCAGGGGTGAGATATATTCAGTGACCTTCCTTAGGCTCTTAGCAATATTTGTGCTTGGTTTGGTTGTAATCGGTGAAGGCGTGTAGATTTTATTAAGAATCTTTTTTTAGGGGATGAAGGGGGTGGTTTTCAGGGGTACGATATATACAGTCGCCTTCCTTTGGTCTTCAACAATATTTGTGTAAGGTTTGGTTGAAGTCAGTTGATTCGCGTGAATATTTTTGAAGAATCTTTTTTTAGGGGTTGAAGGGGGTGGTTTTCAAGAGTGAGATATATTCAGTGACCTTCCTTAGGCTCTTAACAATATTTGTGCTTGGTTTAGTTGTAATCGGTGAAGGCGTGTGGATTTTATTAAGAATTTTTTTTTAGAGGATGAAGAGGGCGGTTTTCAGGGGCGAGATATATACAGTCGCCTTCCTTTGGTCTTCAACAATATTTGTGTAAGGTTTGGTTAAAATCAGTTGATTCGCGTGAATATTTTTGAAGAATCTTTTTTTAGGGGGTGAAGAGGGTGGGGTTTAGGGGTGAGATATATCCAGTGACTTTCCTTAGGCTCTTAACAATATTTGTGCTTGGTTCAGTTGTAATCGGTGAAAGCGTGTGGATTTTATTAAGAATTTTTCTTTAGGGGATGGAGGGGGTGGTTTTCAGGGGTGAAATATATTCAGTGACCTTCCTTAGGCTCTTAGCAATATTTGTGCTTGGTTTGGTTGTAATCGGTGAAGGCGTGTAGATTTTACTAAGAATCTTTTTTTAGGGGATGAAGGGGGTGGTTTTCAGGGGTACGATATATACAGTCGCCTTCCTTTGGTCTTCAACAACATTCGTGTAAGGTTTGGTTGAAATCGGTCAACGCGTTTAGCTTTGTATGGCCGGACAGACAGACAGACAAACATTCATTTTTTTTATATATAAGATGAATGTTTGTCTGTCTGTCCGGCTATACAAAGCTACGCGCGTTGACATTTGTTAATAAATAAAATATTTATCGAAGACGACAGCATTTCGGCAATAGTGCGCCTTAAGCCCATTTCTACGAAATAAACAGTCATATAATGACTGTTAGATCTCTTGTTTTTCTTTTTCATATATTTATACAGTCTTATGCATATCTATTTGATTTTTTTTATTTTTTAACTTAATCTGGATTTGACCCTTTAGGGCCGATTACGGCAAAATGCTGAATTATGCATTCATTTTTTTACATCGAGTTAATTATTGTAAAGAGCCTCCATATTGGTAAAGAGTCTCGGGCATTGATTTATTTTTAAAGCTGTTAGGTTCTAATGTTTAAAAAAATGAATATTATAGCGCAAATTTGTTTATACTGGAGTAAATGTGAGAACAGTGATGGTTTCTTTGCATATGTATGAGTATCACAAGTCAATCAATGCATGCAAATTATATTACATAGAAGGATATGTGATATTATATTCGTCGGAGCATCTAAGCGGAATTACATCCGCACAAAAACGTATATAATTGGTATCAAAATGTACGCTTTATAGCTCTGAGAAACTGTTATAGCGTTAAACCGTCGCCCTTCGACTGTGCCTTTGACTCTCGAACCGGTACAGCAACCGTGTTAGAGCACATATGAAACAAAAATATAACGAATGAACAATTAGCCATCGTAACTCGTGGCTGGTTAGCTCCTTCATGCTTACAAAAGGGTTGAAAAGATAGTTTTTTATTTTGCTACGTCCTTAACGTATATTCGAACAATTATTGTTGCTGTTATTATTATTTCAATGCAAAAGCACTGCTAAGAAATAAATAAATAAATAAAGAAGGTTGCCGTCGCTACCGCAGACTTCGAATTATCTTCAGATCAGTGACAAAAAAGACGACACTGACAAGGACTACGACTATAAATACGATGACGATGATGGAGTCGATGACGACGACGACGATGTATTAAATTTTAAATTTTATTAAACTCCTTCTGCGACACTACTACACGTCTGTATCATTTAGGTTTGCTGTCTATGGCCAGCGTCATCTTTTTTGTCATCGTCTCCATCATCGTCGTCAGCACACAAAAATATTATTTAATTTTTTACTTACAATAACTTCTCTTCAAATATATCCCTTGGAAACACTATTTTCTTCAAAATGATAATGATAATGATATTAGATAATGATCTCGCTTGCTCGCTCTTTTGCTCGTACGCTCTGTTGCTCGTTTGGTCAGAAATTGCCGTTTGACAGATTAATGCTGTCGACACGAATGTAGCCACAACGGACAAAAACATATCACCGTGAAAAAGAGACTTCTGTCGATTCGATACACTCGAAATCGAGATGTCACACACTTGTTAATAAATAAAATATTTATCGAAGACGACAGCATTTCGGCAATAGTGCGCCTTAAGCCCATTTCTACGAAATGAACAGTCATATAATGACTGTTAGATCTCTTGTTTTTCTTCTTTATATATTTATACAGTCTTATGCATATTTATTTGATTTTTTTAAATATGGATTTGGCCCTTTACGGCCGATGAGGGCAAAATGCTGAATTATGCTTTGCAGAATTCTGTTTGCAAATACGTAAAATCATATTTAACCCTTTTACACCCCCTAAGGGGTGGAATTTCTAAAAATCCTGAAATTAGTTTTTAGACATTTGTATGAGTAACATTTGCAAGCGAAAACCAAGGCGATATCTCATCGTGCCTAAGAGATATGGAGAAACACGTAAAAACAGATTTATCCCTTTTACACCCCCTTAGGGGTGGAATTTCTAAGAATCCTAAAATCGGTTTCTAAACATTTGTATGAGTAACATTTGCAAGCAAAAGCCAAGGCGATATCTCATTGCGCCTAAGAGAAATACGTAAAAATATATTTAACGCTTTTACACCCCCTTAGGGGTGGAATTTCTAAAAATCCTAAAATCGGTTTCTAAACATTTGTATGAGTAACATTTGCAAGCAAAAACCAAGGCGATATCTCATCGTGCCTAAGAGAAATACGTAAAAATATATTTAACCCTTTTACACCCCCTTAATGGTGGAATTTCTAAAAATCCTGAAATTGGTTTTTGAACATTTGTACGAGTAACATTTGCAAGCAAAAACCAAGATGATGTCTCATCGTGCCTAAGAGATATTGAGAAATACGTAAAAAACATATTTAACCCTTTTACACCCCCTTAGGGGTGGAATTTCTAAAAATCCTAAAATCGGTTTCTAAACATTTGTATGAGTTACATTTGCAAGCGAAAACCAAGGCGATATCTCATCGTGCCTAAGAGATATGGAGAAACACGTAAAAACAGATTTATCCCTTAGATTTACACCCCCTTAGGGGTGGAATTTCTAAAAATCCTAAAATCGGTTTCCAAACATTTGTATGAGTAACATTTGCAAGCAAAAACCAAGGCGATATCTCATCGTGCCTAAGAGAAATACGTAAAAACATATTTAACTCTTTTACACCCCCTTAGGGGTGGAATTTCTGAAAATCCTGAAATTATTTTTCAGACATTTGTATGAGTAACATTTGCAAGCGAAAACCAAGGCGATATCTCATCGTGCCTAAGAGATATGGAGAAACACGTAAAAACAGATTTATCCCTTTTACACCCCCTTAGGGGTGGAATTTCTAAAAATCCTAAAATCGGTTTCTAAACATTTGTATGAGTAACATTTGCAAGCAAAAACCAAGGCGATATCTCATCGTGCCTAAGAGAAATACGTAAAAATATATTTAACCCTTTTACACCCCCTTGATGGTGGAATTTCTAAAAATCCTGAAATTGGTTTTTGAACATTTGTACGAGTAACATTTGCAAGCAAAAACCAAGGTGATGTCTCATCGTGCCTAAGAGATATTGAGAAATACGTAAAAAACATATTTAACCCTTTTACACCCCCTTAGGGGTGGAATTTCTAAAAATCCTAAAATCGGTTTCTAAACATTTGTATGAGTTACATTTGCAAGCGAAAACCAAGGCGATATCTCATCGTGCCTAAGAGATATGGAGAAACACGTCAAAACAGATTTATCCCTTTTACACCCCCTTAGGGGTGGAATTTCTAAAAATCCTAAAATCGGTTTCTAAACATTTGTATGAGTAACATTTGCAAGCAAAAACCAAGGCGATATCTCATCGTGCCTAAGAGAAATACGTAAAAACATATTCAACTCTTTTACACCCCCTTAGGGGTGGAATTTCTAAAAATCCTGAAATTAGTTTTTAAACATTTGTATGAGTAACATTTGCAAGCGAAAACCAAGGCGATATCTCATTGTGCCTAAGAGATATTGAGAAATACGTAAAAACATATTTAACCCTTTTACACCCCCTTAGGGGTAGAATTTCTAAAAATCCTGAAATTTGTTTTTGAACATTTGTATGAGTAACATTTGCAAACAAAAACCAAGGCGATATCTCATCGTGCCTAAGAGATATGGAGAAATACGTAAAAACATATTTAACCCTTTTACACCCCCTTAGGGGTGGAATTTCTAAAAATCCAGAAATTAGTTTCTCAACATTTGTATGCGTAAAATTTACAAGCAGAAACCAAGGCGATATCTCATCGTGCCATAAGAGATATTGAGAAATACGTAAAAACATATTTCACCCTTTTACACCCCCTTAGGGGTGAAATTTCGAAAATTCCCTTCTTAGTGAGCGTCTACGACACGAAGGGAATATATCCCTAGAATTTCAAGTTTCTAGGCCCAGGGGTTTGGGCTGGGCGTTGATGAGTGAGTGAGTGAGTGAGTGAGTGAGTGAGTCAGTCAGTCAGGACTTTTCTTTTTATATATATAGTGTAACATAGTTACAAGCATGAGCGTAGGAATGAATGTAGCAATTATGATAGTGCAGTATATAGAGTTAGACTCTCTAGTCCACGGTATTAGGTCGAACGGTTATAAGAGCCGGTATAGATTCCGAGGACGTAAAAACACCTGGGCGATAGACTCGGTACAAGTGTACCGAAGTTCGCGGGCAATAGGCCGTCGAACTCGCGTGAAAAACAGGCGACGTCACGCCATCGGAATGCCCTCGCTGACATAACAGCAGGACAGCGACCAACTGATTTTGCTAAGAGGTAAGGGGAAGGCGGAGAGCGGGGTAACAGCGTACCGCGTCAGCCAAGGAAGGCGTTAAGTTCAAAAATTACGATGAAAAATGTACAGAGGGGACTGAGGTAAGGGGAGACCTATAAAAGGCCGGTGCGGGGCTCTCTTGGCTCGTTCGTTTTCTTATCGCGAAAAACCTAAATATTGAAGAATCCTAATTAAAAAGTAGAAATTCAGGAGTTGTTTATAAATTACATCTAGTAGAGTCAGTGTTAGCACAAGAAAAGTAAAAACAAGTGGGTGACACCCAGCAGCCCGCGAGAACGGAAAAGACAGGCAAGGAAAAAACGAGATAATTAACAATAACCAGTTAGATAGATGGAAAATGGTCATATAATAAAAATTAAGCTAGTCTATAAGGTGAATAGGGATAGGTATAGGATATTAAGTGCATAAATTGCGAGTAGTATTTAAGGAAATAGGGATAAGAGGATAGAGTTAGGCATATTGTAGAAGTGCATCGTATTCAGCAAAAAGATTCCGGAGAAGAAGTAAACCGGATCTTTAAACCAGCGAGAGATTTTGCAAGACGCAAAATCACATCAGTAGAACGAAGACAGAGTGCAAGTAAGACAAGAAAGAAAGAGAAAGAATTGTAAATAGAGTTTCTACACTCTATACCAGTAGTGCGGTGTGTCTGTGTGTGTGTGAGGCGACGATACCGAGGTGTCGTCCGACAGCCATAGCTCGGGCTCTGAAATACCGGGAATTTGCGCCCGAATACGCCGAAATAATCATAACTAAAATCGAGGGAATTCCCTGATTTTCGAATCCAAGAAGATAGAATTAAGTAACGTAGTGGATAGGCTAATTTTAATTAAATCTAGGATAAGTAGCATTAACATATCATAGAACAAATAAGACGAGTGGATGAGCGAGAGAAGCGTGAGAGTGCTAAAGAATTGTAAATAGGGTTCTTACACCCTATAAAAAGAGAGAATGCAAATTGGCGTGAACAAGAAGTGAAATCTCAGTGCGAAAAATATCGGATAACACCGAGTAATAAAGGAGTGAGTGCGAGCGAGGACAGCGAGCTGAGCGGTATAGATATAGCGGCGAACTAAATATAGGTATAGTGGAACTGCGCCACGAACCATAATAGACTTTCGAGTAATACCGAGAACCCGCGCATCACCAATAAAATATATAAATTGTGAAAATAATCAGTGCATCCCAAGCGTCAACGGGAATCCTCGGAAATTTGATAAATTGTAATATAAAAAGAAGGAGGTCTGGCGATCATTTTTTCTTCACCAATAAAACATCACTTTTCACCACTTTGAAGTCTACATTAATTAGTTCAGTGTCGAGCCCGAATTCCCACGAAAAATAAAATAGATGATAACGTTGAAATTACCGTTACAATAGATTTATTTATTTATTCATTTATTTATTTATTATTCATTCTTTTACGGAAATATTAATATATACGCATATTAGTTGCCGTAGAAATGATTCAATAATAATAATAATAATTTTTTTTTTGTTCGCGCCGGGATTTGATCCGGCGATCCAGCGCTTACGAAGCGGAGACGTTGCCCACTACGCTACGCGCCCTCATTGAATATGATTTGAAACAGAGAGTATATTAACGCTCGGAATTTTTGAATATTTTATATCTCGAAAACGGCTGAGAAGCGCATCCTATTACTTACACCTATTGCAATCCTGAGTGCGACCTACCTGTAAAAAAAATTTGGTCCGAATCGGTTTTCCACGTAACTGGAGATCCCCTCGTGAGTGCTTCCAACGTGTCGCGGACCGGTTTGGCCGTATGTGATGGAGCATGTCATGAAGAAAAATGACTTTGTGTTGCCTCTTTCGGTATTCTGGCCTTTTTTTAAGCAGCGAACGGTTCAAATCGGTCAATTGTTGTTGGTAACGTTTAGTATTAACCGTTTCCCCAGGTTTTAAGAGCTCATAATAAACCACGCTCCTCTGGTCCCACCAAACACAGAGCATCGTCTTTCTGCCAAATCGATTCGGTCTTGCGGTCGATGTGAATGGTGCGCCTGGGTCTACCCATCATTTTTTACGCTTGGGTTTCTCAAAATTAATCCACTTTTCATCCCCTGTAATTATACGATGCAAAAATGACTTCCTTTTGTACCGAGCGAGCAAAGTGTCACATGTGTTTTTGCGCTTTTCCATTTGCCTGTCGTTACACTCATTTGGTACTTATCTACCGGTCTTCTGAATCTTTCCCATCTCTCGAAACCGATTGGAAACAGCTTGTTGACCAACGCCCAATTGCTCGGCGAGTTGTTTTTGTGATTGCGAATCATCTTCGTCCAACGATGCTTGCAATTCCACATCTTCGTTTTTATTTGGCGGCTTTCCACGTTCCTTGTCTGCAACATCGAAGTCACCACTTTTGAAACGCCGAAACCATCATTCACACGTATCTTGCGATGGAGCATATTCACCACAAGCTTCTCGAAGTAATCGATATGATTCAGCAGCAGTTTTCTTCAAATGAAAACAAAAAATTAATTCTGTCCGCGAATGCTCTTTGTTTGGTATAAATTTAAACATATTGAACACAACAACACAACACTATCTACACACTTTTCCAATTTATCACTCCTGCGCGTCTGACACTTGTTGATGACACAACAAAATGGCACAGTGTCAAATCGTTATAGCATAAACTGCATTCGTTCGCCATCTATTGTCTGAAATCCGCATTTCATACTTGTACACCTGGTATATCTCGATATCCAGTAGACCTGACGCAGTAGACGACGCGGCGAGTGTTCAAATAATCACCTTTCCAACGAGCGTTTAGTGGTGTCGCTGCGATCTGTATTTCCTGACTTATTTGCAATTGATGCCATCTATCGGGAAAAACGCCAGGAACTTTTTCCCAGACCCAATATTTATTTTTATTTTTATTCATTCGTTTATTCATTTATTTCGTGACCGATTTATTCCAGAAGAACTTTTTCTTTATAATATCACAAAGCTGATCTAATAATGGTTTGGGTGAAATAAAACTAGAAAACATTTGCTAACAATTAAAAAATCTTATTTGGCTCGACTTCAATTTAATTATAATAATTAAACATTTGTTTCACTATATCCAACTCTAGATTGGTTAATATTAAATAACTACTTTTCTCAGTGTACACCAATCGCGGGTGAGGGAGTCGTTACAGTACTGGAAGCTCTATCCCCGAAAAATATATAAATATAAATATATAATAATGTTGGAAAATCAGCTGGCGCACGGCGATCGTTCTTCGCCGTGCGTCGACCTGTTGCTGCTGGGGAGCGTGCTGTACTCGGCTATAGCGGAGATAGCCGAGGCAGTGCCTCGCTGAGCCCAGGCAGTGCCTCGCAAGCATGCTGCTTGAAGCGAGAGGTTCTCTCTCTCGCTTGACTTCGGCATCGCTCACCAGCTCTCTCTCTCTCTCTTGACTTCAACGTCACACAACGACACTTTTGTAAAGCGCAGCCATATTGCTATTTTTGACACTTCTGTGAAAACCCGCTTGGACAGCGCACACATCCTCTGGACATCTCAGTCTTTTCACCGCTTTTTACCGGATCCACTCAACATATTCGTGCTCACCAGAACTCAAAACTCAAATAAGAGTACACCGTTACAATTTATCGTAATTCAATGACGGTGAGGACTGGAAAACTCATCGGTACATCAACATAAAGGTCTCACAGTGTGGCGTGCTCTGCGGCGCGGGCTGCACCACGTTTTCACATCACTTGTTACACACTCGATTAATATAATTGCGTGTGTTCTTATTAATTCACTGTACTTTTACCCAACTAAGCTTGCTGGGAAAGTACTGTGAATTTATTCCACTCATTTGTGCATCCGCTAGCTATCTTATACTGAGAATTTATTTCGAATAAGTGACACATTCTAGCTCTCACATTTCTCATTCCGTGTCGTGCTTTGCAGCGCTGGTTGCACCACGTCCACCATACAATTAAAAAGACAGCACACAATTAACATAATTGTGTGCTTCTCCAAATTATTAATTAAATTCATATTTATTTATTTATTTGCATTTTCTGATATATTTTTGTAAATTACAAGCAGATGGTAGAATAAAAACCACTTTCTCTTTCAACATCTTCAGTCTGGTTTCTGTTTCCCTGCCAGTGTAATTAATAAAGCCATGTTAATAAAGCGCCATGTGTGCCGCGTACGCGTCGTGCTACTAGGCTGTGTTCCTCTGTACCCACTCGAAAGATTCGAAAATATCTCATGCAGCGGCTGCTAAGTATATGAGGAAGTCGAAGTCAATCGTCAGTAAGTGGGTGCAGCGATATAAGAAGACAAAAACGGAGCAGCAAAATTGGAACAGCAAGAGGCAGATATATCGTACGTAGTTATCCGAACTTTTCTCCGTGCTCATGATATCAAATGGCGCCGTTCAGTGAAGAAACCTTCGTTTGGTGAAAATCACGTGACGAACCCACTCGCTTGGACTAAGGACAATATCGGCCGATGTTCGAGAACCCGTTAAATGGAGAGTAAGTGGACTGTAATATATTGTAAAAAATAATTAAACACGGTACACAATTGTAGAATAACGTTGGCATTTATTGCCCACCTGCATGTGCGGTGGAAAAAAGAATATACAAAAAATACATAAAATATAACAAATAAGATATCAAAATGAGCACAAAAAAGGAGAATAAAGGAAATGAGCTTTTGTTACCCCACACGATTGTATTAATCGGTGTGATGTTGTGAGAAGTGCTGTCGATCGCTGGCCACGCGGTGACGCAGAAGCCGGGTGCAGGACACATTGAGCCTCGATGTTGATGCATAGATGAGCCGATGTTTGGAGATCACAATGCTGTTTTATCGAGATGGAGGTGATGAACACAGTAGTTCGGCTGAGTAGAATGAGAACTTTAATTATGTACAGAACACTGAGAATGCACGCACGAAACACGAGGTGGTCTGAGGGGCACAAGGGAAAGTTGCAAGATGTCTGACTTATTTGAAGCAGCTGTTGTCTCAACGACACTGTCGAAGTGCGGGTGCGCGTAGCGACCTGTTGCTTGGCACGCTGATCTAGTGAATTCTCATTCCCGTGAGGTGCTGCCGCTATGCAGCCACATTGAGCAGTTGCCCATACTAGCCTGTAGTGCGCAGTCCAGCTAAGAGCAGAATGCTTGAGCATTCTCAGACAGTCGAGATTGTAGCAATGAAATTTTTACAGACGAATCTGCTGATTGGAGATATGTTATCGTCCCACGAGCCTGGTCAACCTCCACCAACAGGTTGGTACAGCGGACCGTGAAACACCCAGTAAAAGTGCGTTTTTTGAGCTGCTTCTCAAATCTGGTTTTTGGAGCTTTGTATCTGTTTACCTACAACCTTAATGCTCCATGAACGTTCGAGATTTATAAGAAATCTTTGTGACCGACTGCCGAACGTCTGTTTATCAAGAAAAAGGACGACTAGATCCTGCAGGAGGGCAACGACCCTAAACACCGAAGCAAGCTCTGCACCGAGTGGAAAGAGCAGTCTGGCATCATTTCACTTTATTAGCCGTCGCAGTTGTCCGATGGAAATTCGATTAAGAATGTGTGGGTATATAGAAGCGTCGCACAGTGGACGCAGAGCCCGAAATCGTGGCAGTAAATACAAATAACCTCCGATCGGAATGAAAATTGGTATGCAGGGGTTTTTAAGGTCGCTGATTACGAATCTGAAAGCTAAATTATTGTAAACAAAATGGCCGATCCAATATGGCGGACATGAATGTTAAAAAGGTGTCCGATCTTGACAAAAACTGCTATATGTGGGTTTTGAGGGTCGCTCATTACGAATCCGAAAGCCAAATTATTGTAAACAAAATGGCTGATCCAATATGGCGGACAAGTATGTTAAAAAAAATTTTAAATTTTCAAAAAAACTCCCTCCTGCCGTACCACTCAAAAAAGGATGAAATAATTTACTTATTTAGTATGACGTTTTCGTATACAATGATATATAACTTGCATTAGTTATTTGAATTTTAATTATTATAATTGAATTGAACAAAATTGATATACGCGGGTTGTGAAAGTGACTGATTGCGAATCAGAAAGCCAAACAATAACGTAGCGAAATTATCGTTCAAATTATCCTTTATAATAAGATATAATTCTTTCCTCGTCAAATGTACTCCTTCGTAATGGGACCCTGTAATAAAGACATAAAATTGTATAGAATTTGTGTTGAAGGATCAGATCAAAATTTTAATGAATTTTAATTATTGTAACAAATAAGTAGCCGCAATAATTATTCGTATTTTTTTTTGAAAAGTACATAAAAAACAACAGTTATGAAAAAAAAATTGAATTTAGACTATTATGAAAGAAGTTATGAGCAAAAAAACATAAACAAATATTTTTTGAACGGGTGACCAAAAACATCTCAAAATGTACCAGAAGCCGATTTTTGATGAGTACATGAAAATATGACAAAATCAAGGGAAAAAAAATTGAACTGTCCGATTTGGCGTGGAATGCCCCATATATACCTATATATATAATAAAAATGTATCAAATATAAATAAAATGTGACAATTCAAATTAATTACTTTAGTATATACTTACATATATATGTATTGTTGTATGTCTACAAAAATAGATATATAAATGATTTACTTGAATTTGTATTTTGTATATATATATGTATATATATATATATTATATATGGTATATGTATGGATATAGTCCTATTGCTCAAGTAGCAGCTGTTCAATGGCCCCATGGCATGGCGTATGGCGCCGCGCGCGCGTGCACGGTCGGCAACCGCCTGTTTTACGTTGCCAAAAACCATAACAGACAAAGTTAGGCAGCTCTAGGCAGCTAATTCCTGTTAATTTCGCAAGCTTATATAATAAACTAAAGGCCTAGACATTGGCTGTCGCAGAATATGGCAGAAAGTATAACTTTTCGGATAGTTGAAAATATAAGTTTACAAAATTCTTTCACTTTATTTATGCAGTAGTTTATACTACACTTTAATAATTTACATATTTATTTTAAACTCAACCAATGTAAAAATATCTTCTACATACCTCCAGAAGTCGTATCCATGTCTCCGGATTGATTTAAAACACTTCACTTTAAAGTTATCGATTTTATAAGTCACGGTAGTTTTCGCTCGTTCAGCGCGCGATGCGAGCACTCGTCTCGAAGGCTAACTTCCAACTGACGCAGCGACGAAGGTATACGGTGAAAAAGGTTCCCCTTTTACAATTTAACGCAGCCATTAGTCCTCTACCTGACTGCCTGCTCAAATATCCCGATTGTAAAATTTTTTTTCTGACTTTTCTGCCACGATTTCGGGCTCTGCGTCTACTGTGCGTCGTGGAGAAAAAGTCTTCACTTTAAAGCAGTTAATACGAGAAATTCGTCGCATTTGGAGGTCCTTCCTGAATGAATACGCCGTCAATTTGATCGAAAGTATGCCTCGGAGATGCCAGGCAACTATCGACGCAGGTGGTGACTGGACATATTATTGATATAAAACCATCTTTGTTCTGATTGAGTACAACATACTCACGTATTAAAAACTTTATTTAATCAATTTTTATGCAAATTAACCCAAACACGCTCTTACTTAACTAACTGCACATCCTTGTACCAATATTCCGGTACCAACTATTCTCGGCCCATGTTTTGCCGAGTTTGGAATTTAGCAGTGCAAGAATACCTTTAGAATTAGCAAAAAATAATCGTGCTGTCTTTCCAGATATTATACTTCTTGGAAGTTATAGTAAGATTACAAACTTTTTCCAAAAGTATTACTGTCGGTTATACACATTTTCTAATCTAATTTAACCTCTATACCGTCTTGAATAAGCGCCGAAAACTTCTTGGAAACTAGGATAACAGTTTATTTTTGTGTCGGATCAAGCGATATATCACTTTCCTGGCTCGAAAGCGAACGCTCACTGTTTACAGTGTACTGGCTAATTTGAGTACCTTTGTTATGCCTGACAGTGAAGCTGTGAGGGTAAGTACGACGTGTGTTAAAAAAATAACGTGAATTTTCGTTGTTTGGAAAGAATTTGAGTTATTCGTTTACAACAATGTTATCCCCTTCAAAATAGTCCCCATTTGATATTATACACTTATATCAGCGCTTTTTTTGCTATGCTTGCAAAACGACGGCCCTTGAAGGTTCTCTGTATGGAGGCTGTGGCATCATTACAGTGTTGTTTTTGGCCAAAAAATCACGCACAAGCAATTAAATTTGAGCAGGTGCATTATCGTGGTGCAAAGCCATGAATTGTTTCGCCATGAATCCGGGTGTTTTTTTTTTCGGATTACTTCACGCAAACGGCGTTGAACTTTTAAGTAGTACTCCTCATTGAACGTTTGACCTTGTGGCAAGAACTCATGGTGTACTATGCCGTTAAAATCGAAGAACACAGTGAGCATATCCTTTACATTCAACCGCACTCGTCGAGCTTTTTTCGTTCTTGGCAATCCAGAATACTGTCAATGGGACGATTGATCTTTAGTTTCGACTTCATATCCACAAACACATATTTCATCATCTGTTATGACATGTTTCAGTAGTTCTGCATCGTTGTTGACTTCATTTAGCGACTCCCGAGCAACTTCCATTCGCCGCTGTTTTTGTTCGAAATTCAACCACTTTTGAACAAATTTTGCTACCACACGTTTCATACACAAAACCTCCGAAAAAATGTTATGGCATGAGCCAATTGATATACCAACATCATCAGCTACTTCTCTGATTGTGATTTGGCGATCATTCATAATCATTTCTTTCACTTTATCCGCGTTTTCATCGGTTTGTGATGTACTGGGGCGTCCAAGGCGCTCGTCATCTTCAACGTCATCACAGCCATCTTGGAAACGCTTATACCACTCATTAACCCGTGTTTTACTCATAGCAGACTCACCAAAAGCAATATTTAACATTTCTAAATCTTTGTTGCGCTTTATTCCATTCTTATAGCAAAATTTAATACAAATTCTCTGATCCTTTTTCAAAATCGCCGATCCTACCAAAACACATGTGACATTTTTGACAGCTTACAATAGATTAAATATCCAATATATGGACACAGTACTAACACAGTACAGTAACTCTTCAGACAAGTTTACCAACACAACAACGAAAAAATCGCTCAAATCGGACTAACACCATACGTGAAATTTCAAAATTCCCGTTATTTTTTACATACCTCGCATATTTTCTAATTTAGGAAACCAATAAAGCGCTAAGCATACCTGTTTCCTGCGTATTTTCGAGGGTAGGTAAAAAATAAAAACAAGGAAGATGTTGATTTTATAAAATACGAGCTTTTATTAATATTATTTTATTAATTATTAATATGGAAAAAACTCGCAACATGGCACGCAGGGTGAGGGATGCCCGTAAACGGTTTATGAATTCGAGATATATGCAATATATAATAGTAAACGCATGGTAAACGAATGTATTGGTCCGAATATAAATCGTTGTACTTGTCAATTTGTCGTACTCGGTTGTAGTAGTTTGGTTGAATTTGGAGTTGAACAACGTCTCGAACAGAGTATGTGGTGACTCCTTCGGAACTTACGGGTTACTCGAATACGCTATTCGAGAACCGATAATATAAAGATCAAACTATCTATAACTGAGTTCGCGTTAGTTTTAGTTCTTGATATACCTGGCTTACTTGTGATAAAATTATAATCACGCAAACTACGGTGACTTCCCATCCCTTCGGGTGGAAAGGTTTGGTCGTGAAGAACCAAAGATATGTACAATATATGTCTAACGAAATATACAGTTCGCGGAAGATCGAGGCACGATTTTATTGGGCTGACGATAGCTGACTGATAGATGGCCTTGATATACCATATGTAAACTGTAAACATTTCAAGTCATTCTGATCATTACTTTATCTGTGATGCTTCCAAAGTTGTCAGCTGACATTATCTGTGAACAATGGGGAAATTTTAGTATCGCGCAGTGATAAAATTCCTTCATTTGAAAGGGAAAAAGATTCAGGAAGTGAAAGATGAGTTAGACTTTATATACAGTGAAACCTTCATTTACAACGGTCAAACATTGGGTGGCCGAGTACAAACGTGGTCGTACGAGCATTTTAGACAAGGAACGTTCCGAGCGCCCGAAAACGGCTACAACTGACGAAATGGTCGACTTAATGCATCAAACTGTGATGGAAGATCGGATATGAGAAAATAATCGGCGCGCTGGGTTTCGCTTTTGTTGATGATCGACCAAAAGCGCATACGGACGGATATGTCGCGCGAGTGTCTTAGCCTGTATCAAAAAAATTCGGCGGAATTTTTGCGGCGAATGATAACCGTTGATGAAAGCTAGGTACACCATCATTCGCCTGGGCCCAAATAACAGTCAATGTAGTGGATTGTGGTGGGGGAACCATCTTCGAAGAAGGCAAAGGTGGTTCTCCCTGCAGGAAAAGTGATGGCGACAGTTTTTTGAGATAGCCGTGGAATAATTCTTATCGATTACCGTGCAAAGAGTGAAACAATGAACGGACAGCTACGCTACATTGCTGGATAAATTGAAGGCCCCAATTAAGCAAAACGTCCGCATTTGGCCAAACTAAAAATCCTATTTCACCAGAATAACGCTCGGGTTCACGCGTGCATAGTCGCAATGTAAAAATTTAACGAATTGAAGTTTGAATTGCTTCCGCACCCACCTTGTTCGCCAGATCTGGCTCCCAGCGATTTTTTCCTGTTTCCTAATTTGAAAAAAATTCTTGATGGAAAAAAATATCAATAAGTCAAATGCGAGGTGGAAAACGCTGTAAACCAGTATTTTTCAGGCTTAGACAATCCATTTCTTTCTGACCGTTTAAAGGGTTGAGAGAAACGTTGGACCAAATGTATCGAGTTGCAGGGAGACTACATCGAGAAACAAATTTTGTTTTGCTTCGAAACATGTGTTTTCTTAAAAAGGCCGGAAACTTTTGAAATAGCCCTCAAACTACACCTGTGAAATCGCAAAATTATCAGGGGTACAAATTGAAAATGCGGGTTTGATAACAGATGGCGTTACTAACGCTATACGCATCAGGCAGTACTGTGACTATGTTCATGTCAAAGCTACGTCTTATAGCTTTAATTTTCAGTATGTGTCAATTTGTCGCAGTGTCAAATTCATAGTTTTTTTGAGCTCTCAATATGTCGAGTTTCGTGCCAACAAAACAGCATTTGCGGGAAGTTTTAATTTACTTCTTTAATTTGAAGAAAAGTGCTGCTGAAGCACATCGATTGGTCTCCGAGGCTTATCCGAGTCATGTTCCATCGGTTTCAACGTGCGAGAGATGGTTTGTGCGGTTTAGAAGTGGTGATTTTGACGTTGAGGACAAAGAGCGGCCGGGCCAAGTGAAAAAGTTTGAGAATGCTGAATTGGAGGCAATACTCAATGAAGACTCGTGTCAAACTCAACAAGAGCTCGCAGATTCATTGGGAGTGACACAACAAGCCATTTCCCATCGTATAAAAGCCCTCGGAATGATCCAAAAGCAAGGACATTGGGTGCCGTATGAGCTGAAGCCGAGAGACGTCGAGCGCCGTTTTTTTGCATGCGAACTGCTGCTCGAACGGCAAAAACGGAAGGGTTTTTTGCATCGCATTGTCACTGGTGATGAAAAGTGGATCCATTACGATAACCCGAAGCGCAAAAAATCATATGGTTACCCCGGCCATGCATCATCATCGACGGCCAAACCAAATATTCACGGCGCCAAGCTCATGCTCTGTATTTGGTGGGACCAGCTGGGTGTGGTGTATTATGAGCTATTGAAATCGAACGAAACCATCACAGGAGCACTATACCGAACTCAATTGATGCGTTTGAGCCGCGCACTCAAAGAAAAACGGCCACAATACGAGCAAAGACACGACAAAGTAATTTTGCAACATGACAACGCTCGGCCACATGTTGCAGCGCCGGTCAAAACATACCTACAAACGCTGAAATGGGAAGTCTTACCCCACCCGCCGTATAGCCCAGATATTGCTCCTTCCGATTACCACCTTTTCCGATCGATGACACATGGCCTAGCTGACCAGCGCTTCCATTCTTACGAAGAAGCCCAAAAATGGGTCGATGACTGGATAGCAGCCAAGCCGGCCGAATTTTTTCGCGACGGTATCCGTAAATTGCCAGAAAGATGGGAAAAAGTTGTGGCTAGCGATGGACAATACTTTGAATAATTCATTTGTTACCATTTTTTCAGAATAAACGTTCAAAAATAGAAAAAAATCCCGCATTTTCAATTTGTACTCCTGATACTACATCCGTGAAAGGACGATTACAGGAGAGTAGTTGTAAAATTTGTTTTCGATTCAGATACTAGTATGAAATTTTTAAAGTCGACAAAGTGCGCGGAACTCAAATGCAGAATGGTGACGCGGCCAGGCAGAGGGCAATTGCAGTCAGCGAAGAAGCTGTGGAGAGAGGGTCGTACAGAGAAGAATAAGATATCCCAGTTATAAACTTTAAGTCAAAAATTTGTGTCTGGATCAATATTTTTGATACGAATGAAATTTGGAAGAGACAAATCTGCAGATAATTGCTCACAACTTAATTCCAGATATCACGTTTGTCCATATTACATAAATGAAAAAAGAATCGGCTTATTATATCGGGAACTTTTTCTCGATAGTTTTAGATATGAAATTATGTGTATTGTACATCAAACTGTTCTAATCCAGTATAAAATGTATGTTTACAGCGCACTCTCAAAGTAATCTATAATCTCCCGAGATTGAAACATTTAGCAAAACTCTCTGCTATATTGGTGATTTTTGTATGAAATCGACACATACCCAGACTCTTTTTCCGCAAAAATTTTTTTTTTCTAGAATAGAAAAAATTATTGTTCTATTTTTTATCGAAAAATCAATAACACGGTTTGAAAATGTTTGTTACAAAGCTGATATAAAACTGCATCTTTTATATTTACACGTTTTTTTTCTGCGACTTATACTTTTCGAGATACGGTCAATTGGGAAAATACGGCGTACTTTCAAGTGGTACTAAAATGTGTCCAACTATGCGATAGATTTCAGAGAATCGAAATAAACATAGCTCAGTTGAACAGAGTTTGCTTCATATATGCTGTATCTGTTTAAAGTGAGAAAAAGGGCCTTATTTTTTATCAAATTTGTCTGTTATGTTGCCTCTTTATATTTTATGATCGTCTGGATTCAAATCCGAAGTCGTATTTTCATAACATTTTGCTTATACGTGCTGAACATTGATATCTTGCGGTACTTATGGGGGTTTATGGGGTATTTGTCCTGCCCGTCATGAATCTAAACTGAAAACTCAGGAATAAATAATGGCGGACTAATGCATGAATAAATAAATAATTCGATTTAGATGAGTGTAGAATTTGGGGTTCAGATTCGTAATCAATATCCTCGAAAACCCTCGATCATCGATTTGTATCCAAATCAACGTAATTTTTGCAGTTTGATTCACCAATTTAGATTCCTGAATGTTTAGTTCATATTGATAATTTGTGACCTTGACAACTCGTGAGTACTAAATTTCATTTCAATTAAATCACCTTCTTACATTTTTGTGAAACTGCGAATCGGATCTTTGAGTTTAGATTCGTAATCAATGACTTAAAAAATCCCCAGTACCAAATTTTAACCAAATCGTAGATAAGGAAATATGTATGATTTAAAAGTTTAAATAAAAGTTCACATGCTTACCCACGATTAGTCATTTGCAGCGGTTATAAAATAAATTGAACTTACATGTGATTTCATGACGGATCGCTTGGATTGCTGTGAGAGTTTTTGTGAGATTACATACGCGACTAGCTGGGAAAGTACCTTTGTGGGGCTTTCTGTATGTGCCTATGAGTTTCTATGAGAATGTCCACTGTATTTTATACCGTCTAGATTACTAAATTTATTTTTCCATTTGAAGACAGAACGTTCATACAATTGTTCCAAAACAGGTAGAGATTGGCAATGGATGCCACAGACTAAAGATAGCACGTATTTAAAAATACTGAGTCGTTTCGAAGATAGACGAGCTGCGCCGTTTTCCATTCATCAAATTGCCCTAATGGGAGCTTCGGAGGGTAAAGAAGTCGGCCAATGGTTCGGCCCTAATACTGTTGCCCAAGTTCTCAAGTATGTTATTATAGTCTCATTAAACCGTGACTTTAAATCTCGTGTTTGTATTTTGTAAAAAATCTATTCACGGTTAGAATTTTCATTCTTTTTTAGAAAACTAGTTGCATATGACGATTGGAGCTCCATAACAATACATGTTGCACTCGACAATACGTTAATTGTCAATGACATTTGTAAGTATAATGATCGAGGTGATAATGATCGGAACATAAACGATGTTATTGAGACGAAGTTATTGCAGTAAGACAGTGTCGGGTTGAGGGTGGTACATCAGCGGTCATCGACGGAGATGAACCCCTCAAAGCACCGGGTCAATGGAAGCCACTGTTACTTCTCATTCCACTTCGGCTGGGTTTAAGCGACATTAATCCAGTTTACATCAATGGCCTTAAAGTAAGCATGGCAACGTTTTTTAATAAATAATGCTTTCAGATAACTATAAATCTAAAGAATCATGTGTACCAATACACATAATTTATATAAATTCATGTGATTTGAGTTTATTTCAATGTTGATCTATATAGATTTTATTGGGTGCTCATTACATTATGTATTCAATATTATGTTATATTTCAATTTGTGATTCGAATATTTTTTTACTTTCATCGTGACCTAATCGATTTTTATTTGTTGCAAATTGAATCGGAATTTCAACCTAATATTCTCTTCTATTGAACTAACTTCGTTTTCAATGAAAGTAGATTGTCTATAATGTTATGCCGGTACTGCGTAATTGGATTATTCGGTAATCGGTATAATATTAAAAAGTTATTATTTTTGGGATCGTTTGCCGATAAGGAGATGAATCTCGAGTTATCGATGAGAACGCGAATTTATATAAAAGGAAGTATTTATTATAGGCAACGGTAACTTTCCGTTGTCTATTTAAAAGTTAATGTAAGAATGTACAATAATATGTTGTTTCGAGTATTTGACAAGGAACCAACCCGTTCTATCTTAAGTCTAATTTTATACTGTTTTCGTAAAGCAGTTGCTAACTGTGTTCACGAAAATCCCTAAATTCGCAATTTTAGCGTTAGCGTATCGTCGAACGCCAAGCGAGTCGCTCATGCTGCGTCGGCGTTCTTGGGGTCGTTCGTACGATCGGGCATTGGACTTCGTTTCCTGTCTTGACCGAATTCCAATGTTTCTTTGCTATGGAATATTTCCGAATATACGAAATACGGAGTGGAATATTCCGCGGCACAACATCCCTCCCCCCTTAAAATGAAAAAAAAATTTCTCTAAAAATTTTTTCTTCGATTGGTTTCCCGTATTTCATCTTACAATTTGATACAATTTTACAGTTTGATGTTATATAACAATACCGTAAAATTTTTCATTTTTTCATTTGTTAACGATGAAGTTTTTTCTTTTGCTTCGTATCGTCTTTCGTGCCGAGCGAGTCGTTCTCGGTTGGGGGGACGGGTGCATACTCTGGCCAGCTTGGATTGGAGTTGCTCCTCTGGTTGTTGTCGTTCGAGCTGCTCGAGGTTGATGTTTACCTCGGCTGCTGCCGGGGTCGTTGCCTCGCTTGTCCTTTTTGGTGTTCGGTTTCGTTGATACTTGTAACATTTAAACAGAACATAGCCAACCAAGGCTATTGGTGCTACTGCACCCAGTGAGTAGAAACTCAGATTGTGGATGTGTTGACGTTCTTCTGGGTCTCGCAGCACGCTCTGCAATGGAATTGTCGTCTCGGTCTGCGTAGGGGGTGCCTGGACTTCAATTTCCGTTAATTTTAAATTGAACGACGGGAGGTTGTTTTTCCGGATAACCTGCGACCTTCGCCCGATAGTTTTGATGCTGAAATCTCGGGCGGTTACCATACATACGCCTACCAAAGCCAGTATTCCCGTATTATTTAACATTTCAAGTCGAGTGGGATTTTTCCCACAATTTTTCTAGGGTTGGCGCGACGTATAGCCATCACCCTTGCTGTTGCATTAGGACGATGAGGGGATGGGTTAGTTGGATAACCCTTTTCGCGCATTTCTCGCCGTTATCTGTGTCCATTTTCGCTATAGGCCTTTCTGTGCTCTATTCAGCTTTGGGACTAGATTGTCTACGCGTGCTTTCTTCCTCACTCTGAGGCTTATTAACATGTGTATATCAACCGAATAGAGTGTGCACGTTGACTTATTTTTTTCAAAATTAAGTATGCTCCTAAAGGCTTCATTTATTTAATTTACTCCATATATTCTTTTTACACTCTACGCTGAACACTATCCTGTGTCAGTATTAATATGCTATACATTTTTCGAAGTGCTTTTCTGGCACGGTCACAGTATTCCGTCCCCTCTGGATTGCGTAATGAAATTGCAATTTCTTTTCAATTGTTTCGTTCAATATATTTTTCCGATATGTATACGCTCTTTTTCCTGTTGATAAAATTAGGTCTCCTAAGACCTCTTTTACTTTATTGGAACTCTCCACCCTGCGTCCTGAGGGGCCCCTTCCCACATTTATTTTCTAGCTAATATTTAGTTTTAACTAGCTATAAGTATTTGAATTCCTCAATTCCTGAGCTATTAGTGCTCGATAAAGAGCTTCAGGCGGTTTGCGTGCACCGCCTGGATTTTATGTCCCTTCCGGACTACGTAATTGACGGGGGGCCTCTTCTCTACTATTTCGTGAGGTCCCATCCACTTCGGAGTCAGCTTGGCTGACCGCCCCCTGCGCACCGTCTCGTCACGGAGGAGTACGAGTTCGCCGACGCGGTACTCCTGCGCCGTGGTCATACGTATTCTTTGACCGCCTTTTCGCAACTTCCAGGTTGTCGCATGCTACTGTCTATGCGGCGCGTAATCGCTCGCGTAATTCGTGGACGTAATCATCGTAGGCATAGGTGCTGCGGGGCTCTTGTTTCACGGCGGTCGATAACTACGCTTCGCGTCCGTGCACCATTACATGGGGTGACAGTCCGGTCCCCATATGTGGCATGGTGTTGTACGTGAACATTGCGTACGGCAGCCACTCGTCCCAATTTCCTTGATCCTCGTCTATGACATTTTTTAGGTACTCGCGAGGGTGCGATGCGATCTTTCTAGTGCGCCATTTGATTCCGGATGGTAGGCAGTCGTTTGTATCTTCTTGATTCACAGCAGTCGACACATCTCTTTGAAGGTCGAGCTGAGGAAGTTCATGCCTTGATCTGATAATATTATTTCCGGTGTTTCGTGCCGGCATATCAATTCTTCTACGAGTGCTCTAGCGACTGTCGAAGCCTCTTGGTTCGGCAGTGGTATAGCTGCACTGTATTTTGTGAGCGCGTCCTGGATAGTAAGTATATATCTTTTTCCAGATGCGCTTTCTGGTAGCGGTCCTACGATGTCGACCGCTACTTTCTCAAAGGACCTCGATGGGGTGTCAGTTACCACCATCGGCACTTGTTCCCTTTTCCTGATTTTATTCTTCTGGCAGGATTCGCAGGACGATATGTAATTTTCCAACTCCCTTCTCAGGCCGGGCCAGTCGTACTTAGTCCGAATCCGATGCAATGTACGCCATATACCCTGGTGCCCTCCTATGGGGGTGTCGTGGTATTCTTTAATTATTTTCAGGCGGTCATCGGTAGAAGGGATGGCTACGCCACTGCGGCAGTCGCTATACTTTTTCATAACGCTGTCTTCCTCCGCGCTGCTGGAAGTTCGTGGGCTACGGGCCCCGCCGTACCTCGCTTCCTCAGCAGGCCTTTGCGGTGCTCTGTCCGCAGTTTCTTCGCTCGGTGTGCCCACTGGTAGCTCCGCCGTTAGGTCTCTGTCTGTCTCGAGCGGCCTTGCAACGTTTGCTTCTCGCGGCCTTCCGCGCTTCGCGGGTCCGTCATGCTGTGCTGGGCCCGCTCCGTCCTTGTCAGCGGTGCTCACAGTCTTACCAGTGGCTTGCGTTGCTTACTTGCGTGGTCTGCCCCTTCCCCGACCGCACGGCTTTTCGGTGGGGCTGTGGGGTTCAGTAGAGCGATCTGCATGCACGCTGCGGATCGCTCTATCTTCTTCTGGCGCATTGGCCGGCGCGGCCTCTCTCTCTCTCTGCCGCGTTGCTGGGCTGGCCCGGGGTATTCTCGGCTCTCCGCTTTGTGCGGCTGTCCGTACCCGGGCGCATGCTGTCCTTTTCTTTCTCGTGGGCGAGCTCGATCTCTCGCTCCGACGAGCTGCCACAGCTGTAATGGGTATCTTCGGCCCTCCGCTTTGTGCGGTCATTCGTTGTGTCGAGTTGCCCATCGTGCTGTTCTCTTCCGGCTCACGGACTTCATTCTCAGCTCTGGCTTGGGTCCTTGTAGTAGCGAATATACGGCTTAGCGCATCTGCATTCGTATTACGTTTTCCGGCCTTATATTCAACGTTAAATTCGTGTTTGGCCAATTTTATTTTCCAACGCATTAGTCTCGAACCTGGGTTCTTCACTCCGAACAGTCAGGTGAGCGGTTGGTGGTCCGTCACTACCGTAAAACGTGTACCATAAATATATGGTCGAAATTGAGCGAGAGCCCAAACTATGGCGAGTAGCTCTTTTTCCGTTGTTGTATAATTGAACTCGGCCTTTGACATGGTGCGACTCGCGTAATATATGGGCAAATCGTCCCCGATCTTGCCTTGCGATAAGATTGCGCCGAGCGCCCTGTCTGAGGCATCTGTCGTTACAACAAACGGCTTCGCAAAGTCTGGATATTGCAGTATCGGTGCTGTGGTAAGGGCTGTCTTCAGTTCTTCGAAGGCAGCATCTTTTACTGCGGTCCACTCGAATTTAACCCCTTTCTGGGTTAATTCTGTGATTGGCTCCGCGGTTTTCGAGAAATCTTTGATGAATTTCCGGTAGTAGTCAGCTAGTCCGAGGAAAGATAGTACTCCTTTTACGTCTTTCGGCACTGGAAGTTACCTTACCGCTTCCAGCTTCTTCGGATCAGCACGTACACCCTCTTCGGAGATGATGTGGCCGTGGTACTGCGTTTCCTTGCGCAGGAACTGGCACTTGCTAAGTTGCACTGCCAATTTGGCTTTCCGTAACCGCTGCAGTACCTCTCGCAGCCTGTCATCGTGCTCCTTGAAGGTATTGCCGTGGATTACTATGTCGTCTAAGTATACATAGCATTTAACTCCTTGTAGTCCAGCCAGCGGAGTTCATCGACCTCTGGAAAGTCGGTGGAGCGTTTTTGAGTCCAAATGGCATGCGGTTGTACTCGAAATGGCCCTGTAGTGTGGAAAATGCGGTCTTTTCCTTGTCTTGCTTCACCATCGGGATTTGATGAAATCCAGAGACGAGATCCAAGGTCGTATAGTATCGGGACCGTCCCAGCTGGTCCAATATTTCGGTGATATTGGGCAGTGGGTACGAGTCTCCGATGGTGGCTTCGTTCGGCTTTCCAAAGTCCACTACTACACGCATTTTTCTCACTCCGGTTGCGTCAGGTTTCTTAGCTGCAACGAGCAGCGGCGCGTTCCATTGACTCCGGCTAGGCTGGAAAACGCCTTCCTCAAGCATTTCGCGGGTCTGTCTCTCCACTTCTCTCTTGTGGGTCTCGGGCAGCCTGTATGGGTGCACCTTAATGGGCTGTACCTCTTCCTTAAGGGGTATCACATGCTCTACCATAGGCGTACACGGCAGCCTATCCCCTGGTCGGTGGAACACGTCTTCGTATTCGCACGTGATTCCATTTAGCGTTTTGCGCTCTTCTTCGTTGAGGTGTGCCGTGTCGAGCTCTTTGGCTAATCGGGCGATGCGGTCGGCCCCTCGCTCCGTGCTGATGGCGCATACCTCCATAGCGGCTGCCTCGGCCGCTTGACCTACTGCCGCTTCCTCGAGCGGCTTGAGTTTCACTACGGCGCGTTGTACCTTTACCACCTGTTCGGTAGTATTTATTAAGCTGATTGCACAGCTACTACCACGCGGCGGCGTAACGCAGGCACCCATGATGACCCCGTCCTCGAGCTCTACTCTTGAGAGCAATCCAACAAATTTGCTCGTTATTGCGGCGTAGGTGACTGTCTCGCTGCGTGGCGGCAGAGATACTCTCGTCGTGCCGTCCAGCAGTGGCATGCAGTGCCCGTACAGCTTCAGCATCTCTCTGTACAAGATATCGGCCTTGTGGTACTTGATGAAATCCATGCCTAACAGCCCGTTGACCCCTAGCGGCTGTTACGTCCAGGTAACAAACACTTTATTCAATTGCCCTGTTTTTGACCTTAGCTACGGCTAATTGGTCAGGGATCCGGTCTAACGATCTGATGAATTAATTTAGTTCTTAAATTGCTCTACTTTTGAATAAAAGTTAAATCGCGGATCCGTTGTGGGAATGAATTTAGGCTTTAAACATGTAATCACGTAGTCTATTTTAATTAATTCGTATTTAGGGTGGGTGTTGCAAGTTAAGTTAATGGATTCTAAATACTCGCTCGTAAAATATGCTTCCTGTCCGGGTTTAGAATGCCCCTGGTATTGGCCTGGAGTTTCCTCAACGCAGCTTTGCGCCCTCCACGCTTCTGCTTTCCCATGAGTCGGTCAGATACCACGGAAAGGAATATAAACGTAGAGTCCGCGGTGGTCCGCGTTACTCGCCGAGGTTAGAGATTGGAATGGTGAGTCCGCAGAGGTCCGCGTTACTCGCCGAGGTTAGAGATTGGAATGGTGAGTCCGCAGTGGTCCGCGTTACTCGCCGAGGTTAGGGATTCGAGGGTAATCACTAAAAATATATAAGGATTTCTCCTTACTCACTATTACTTTCACACTGGCTAGAAGAGTTTTAATGGTCTTTGAAGATCGGAGAGAACTGACTAAAAGGGCCACATTTCGGCCCTTTTATACTATGTCGATGCTCCTTCCAGTGCTATTCCCAGGGGTTGGAGAGGGTGAGTTCCTCTGGCCTAATTGGCTAGGAACTCCCCGTCTCCCACACCCCTGCTGCCGTACAAAAAGTCTGTGGTGATAGGAGTTGGAGAGGGCAAGATTCTGGTGCTGGTTGGCTAGGTCTTGCCATCTCCCACGCACCCGATGTACGAGAGGGATTTTTACCCCTTATCTCAAACGAGCGAGGGGCCCGTTTCCCCGTTTTCTTATCTTGAGCCCCCACTGTAGCGGCTCTGGCTGAGCCACGCAGTGACGTCAAGACTGTTGCATATTTGGGGACGTAACACGGCACATTATTTTGGACTATGTAGAACTAATGTTCCACGTTTAGCGCCGGTGTCTCCAGCACAATTTTCGCTATACCGAGGGGGGTGAATTTTTCACCAGCCACACCCTGCAGTTCCACGGAGCACCTGCTCACCATGGTCTCACGCTTGAGGTATCCCTCCTTCAGTATTCTGCATTGGGCCCCGGTGTCCGCTTTAAAGGTGAGTACCCCGGTCACGGCCAAGGATGCGACGATGTCGAAGTCGCTGGCCGTAGCGCTGGACGCCGGCAGCGTTACTTGCAATATCTGCTGCGTCGTTTTCTTCCTGCCCGCGGGTCTCTGCTGGGCCGTGAGTGTATTTATTCTCATCGTTCCCAGCGGGCTGGCATCGGTATTCGATCGACTTAGACCCGCATTCACCGTGGACCTTTCACTCTTGCCCCCTGTGTCCCTTGGACGTTGGGGATGCGGCGAAGACTGGGCAAGGATCGCTTTTGTTCTGCGACAATCTTTTCCTGCAGTCTTTCCACAAGTGGCCCCTTTTTTGCAATAGTTGCACACTACGTCAACGTTGTGAATGGATGTATTCTCGCTGGGCATCGGTAGGCTCACTCTTCCTGATCTGCGGGTGCAGTCTCGAGCCACGTGCCATGGTTTCCCGCAGGTGAAACAATTCTCGCCCTGTCGGGATGGCGCGCCTTGGGACCTTCTGGGGTGGCTTAATGCTCCACATACCCCTCCCTTTGGCTGCACCATGTTAGTGATCTCTATGGCCCCTGCCACAGAGTCATGCAGCGTTTGGTAGTTTCTCGCACGCACCAGCACTTGCACCTGGCCGTGCAGGCCGTTTTTGAAGTTGGCCTGTGCGCTTCGGCGGGTGACACTCTCGATGGTGATCTTTTGATCCTCTGTTTCCAACGGTTCGCAGAGTATTTCGGCGATGTCTACCGTAATTCTCTCCGTTCTTGCCGCGTAGGTGGCGATGTCCTCGTTTTGTCCTTGCCGGAAGGAGCTGAACTCCATTTGCAATGCGGCCAGGGACTTCCGTTGTCCGTACAATGCTTCCAACTCGCTCCTGAGTTGCGCCATGGTGCCGATGGTTTTGTGCTGCAGTTGCCTTGCTGCCGCACCCTCTAACTTACTCATGACTATCAACTCCAGGAGGGTGTCATGCTCCTCCTCTGCTACCCTGCGGAATATCGTCTCGCAGGACTTTAAGAAGAGCGGCAACGCCTTCGAATCCTTGCCGCCGAACGTTTTTACCATTTTTATACCGAGACTGAGGCTGAGCATGCTTGAGGGCCTCTGCGTCTCCCGAACTGCGTGCGTCTCGGGGGCAGTGCGGGGAGCGGAATGTCCTCCATCCCTGCTCCTCCTAACCGTCGCTGGAGCTCGGCAATTTGCTCTCTTAAGGAGTGGATGAGCTCGTACTCGTCTGCACCAACCTCGTTTAGCCTATCCGCCAAATTCCGTCTTGCTGACGGTTTTCAGCCTCCCTGAGTTTGCGATCGGGTTCGCGTTGGCCTTTATCGTGCTTGCGCTGCAGCCTCTCGCACTGGCATCGAGCTCTTTTCAATTCGCGTTGGCTTCGGTCGACCGCCTCCAACCGATCCCGTACTCTTGCTGGTACCGACCGGGCTGTCGTACCGGTAGCTGCGGTGAAACCTACTCGATCTATAGTTCGCATGTTCTCTATTTCCTGGTCAACCATGTTTTCGGTAACGCGCTCGGGCGTTCGCTCGCCAGCAGCCGTATTAAATACGTCGTCGCTAACGTCGCTGTCGAAATCCCCGAACCGCGCACCCCTACGCGGGTTTACGCCAAACTGGGCCGTCAGACGGTCTGCAAGGGCCTCTTGTCTGGTCGAGGGGATTCGTCCCGACGGCGAGAGCTTGAATGGCGCCCTTCGCGCTTCCTAAACGAAGTACCCTACGGCCGCAGCTAAATCGGCTGTGGGGTCTACCCCTGCGCCAGGCAACGTCGTGTCTAACGAGTTGCCCCTGCGACCTGATCGGGCTCCTCTAGACTCCGACATGTTTATTTTGCGACGGGCTTGATTTTAATATTTCCCAAACAAAAATAATCTCACGAGAGATATACCAGGTGTATGCATAAGTTTTTTCCGGTTTTTTGGTAAAAAAAACACGTAATTTTCAAGAGAAATTAATTTTCGTTTTATTCAAAATATTGGCCATCGGCTTCTACACATTTCGCCCATCTTTCAGGTAACTTATGAATACCATGCCAGAAAAACTGCTTGTCTTTTGCGGCAAACCATTCGTCGAGCCATTTTCCAACTTCCTCGAAATTGCTGAAGTGCTGCTCTGGGAGCGCGTGCCCCATTGATGCGAAGAGGTGATAGTCAGATGGCGCCAGGTCTGGCGAATACGGCGGGTGCGGAAGGATGTCCCATCCAAGCGATTTCAAGGTGTCTTTCACTGCTTTTGCTGTCTGAGACGGCGCATTGTCGTGTAACAAAATCACTTTGCCATGTCTTCTGGCCCATTCCGGTCGTCTTTCGATTAATGCGTGATTTAAATTAATAATTTGTTGGCGATAGCGTTGTGTATTAACGGTTTCGCCGGGCTTCAAGAGTTCATAATACACAATACCGCTCTGGTCCCACCAGACACAGAGCATGGTCTTCTTGCCGAAGCGATTTGGCCTTGGTGTTGAAGGACCGGCTTCGCCAGGTGAAAGCCACGATTTTTTCCGCTTCGGGTTTTCAAAATAAATCCATTTTTCGTCACCCGTCACAATTCGATGCAAAAATGATTTCCTTTCGTGGCGTTGAAGCAGCACTTCACAAGTGACTTTGCGATTTTCTATTTGACGTTCATTCAAATCGTGTGGGACCCATTTACCGAGTTTATTGATCTTCCCCATTACTCGTAAACGTCTGCTGATTGTTTCTTGTGACACATGTAATGCTTCTGCTAATTGCCGTTGAGTTTGAGTTGGGTCATCATCCAATAACTCCTGCAATTGCTCGTCTTCGCATTTTTGTGGTTTACCAGAGCGCTCACTGTCTTTCACATTGAAATCACCACTTTTAAATTGTCGAAACCATGTCTCACATGTTCTAATCGATGGAGCGTGTTCACCATATGTTTCTACCAGCAAAAGCTGACTTTCAGCAGCCTTTTTCTTTTGATTAAATAAGAAAAGCAATGCGTGCCGCAAATGTTCTTTTTCAGGCACAAAACTCGACATGATCACTGAACGATAAAACAAAGACGCTAGATTTTGGCGGACTCAACTTGTGTGTGTTTGTAGGTTAATGTCAGACGAACAAAATGACGTATGTGTCAAATTAATACGCTGCGTACTTTTCGCTGGCGCCATCTCTTAGTTAAACCGGAAAAAACATATGCATACACCTGGTATGTATTCGATGGAATATTTTACTGATGATCTTCGGCTTTGACTCTACTGGCTTTGACTTTATGGCTAAATGTATATATAACGTAACCGCCACTTACAGGAAGATGATCTGGAAGATTGTCCTCTCCATGGCGTTGTTCTCGGGTGCAGTTCCTTCGGTGCTGTAGACCTGTTGTCTCGTAGCTTCCCTCGAAGGTCGGTCCAGTTGTCCTCCCTGGTACCGTTGACTCGTCTCTTGGTGGTTCCTGGGCTCGTCTTCTGTGCGTCGGCAGCGACTGCGCGACGGCTTCGTCTCAAGTTACCGCTTTGGGTACTCGGTTGCACACTTTGTGCGTTTTTCCACGACTTGACGTAACACCGTTAATCGGGGTCTTAAACGGTTGACCGATGTCACACCGCACCGACGTTCACTTCCCGTCTTCGCTTTAGATTAGTCGGGTTTTCACGAACTACACTGGCGTCTTTTGCACGAGTCGTATTCGGTATAATATTAAAAAGTTAATATTTTTGGGATCGTTTGCCGATAAGAAGATGAATCTCGAGTTATCTATGAAAACGCGAATTTATATAAAAGGAAGTATTTATTATAGGCAACGGTAACTTTCCGTTGTCTATTTAAAAGTCAATGTAAGAATGTACAATAATATGTTGTTTCGAGTATTTGATGAGGAACCAACCCGTTCTATCTTGAGTCTAATTTTATGCTGTTTTCGTAAAGCAGTTGCTAACTGTGTTCACGAAAATCCCTTAATTCGCAATTTTAGCATTAGCCTATCGTCGAACGCCAAGCGAGTCGCTCATGCTGCGTCGACGTTCTTGGGGTCGCTCGTACGATCGAGCATTGGACTTCGTTTCCTGTCTTGAACGAATTCCAATGTTTCTTTGCTATGGAATATTCCCGAATATACGAAATACGGAGTGGAATATTCCGCGGCACAACAATAATACATTTCATTCATAAAAAACATTCCTTTTTAATAATGTTTATTATTTTTGCAGTAGTCGTATATGGTAACTGTAAATGTTTATGTTTCGTTATCCCGACCAATTATTTGTGAGATTGAATTTTGGTTAGTTACAACTCGGGTCTGAGTCCAGTGCCGCCTAGATCCCCACGTTATCAATATTTTACGGAAACGTTCTCAAACAACCGGATCTCTAATTTGTTTAACGTAGGAATCCAGGCGGCACTTAACTGAGACCCGATTTGTTACTAGCCACGATTCCATCCAACAAATAATTGGTCGGTATGACTAATCGGTACAACACACTATATGAATCTAATGTATATGTTCTAATCGATTCAAATTCAAATTAAATTAAATTCATTTAGTATTATTACAATTGTTTGCGGTTGTTTAGGCATCTTTCAAAATCCCTCAATCCTTAGGAGTAATAGGGGGAAAACCGAACCTCGCCTTATACTTTATCGGTTGTGTTGGTACGTATTTATCACCTCGAAAACTTTACGCACATTGAGCCTATAACTGTTGTAATATATTTTCAATGCAGGTGACGAAGTTATCTATCTGGATCCGCACACGACACAAAAGTTTGGAATTATCGATCAAAAGATGGACGATAATGATGCAGAGATAGATGCCACGTATCACTGTAAGACTGCTAGTCGCATTCCCATCATAGGAATGGACCCTTCGGTGGCTCTTGTTCGTATACTTTCCACTAAATTATAAGAACGTCTTCTATAATCGGTACTGAAATGTTCTTGTACGATTTTAGTGCTTCTTGTGCACTACGGAAAAGGACTTCAAATCATTATGCAGATCGATGCAGGAAGATCTTATAGCCCCTGAAAAGCAGCCATTGTTCGAATTGTGCGCCGAAAGACCAGCGAACTGGTCGCCTGTGGAAGATTTCGCAGATGAGGCTTTAGGCGCCGCAGCGTCTAATCGTATGTAATTTATCCCCTTTTTCAGAATACGATATTGCGAGTACAACGCAAAAAAACATAAATGCCTCTTTGCATTATTGTATCATCATTTATATCAAAAGGACATAAATTTACCCTTTTGGTGGAATAGCTGTATTAATGGCTCTAATTCGGATTATTCGTATTGTTCACATTTGAATTATTCGAAGTCTTCAAATTATTATATTTCGTGATTTCATTACGCCTTTAGAGACTGAAGACAACAATAAAATTGTTTAGCGCTAATCATTCGCAGAGCTACGCCCCTATGTTGATATCGATTCTGGTTCATAGACAGTAACCGTTCTAGTTATTGTTTTATTTTTATAAAAATGTTTCGTCCTAAAAACTAAAAACTATAGGTGGATTAAATAAGAGATCTCGCTTGAAAGACCGAATATGGAGAATAGGATAGGAAATATTTAAAAAAAACGCAAAAAAGATGCAGAATCCTGAAACGAGGTTAAAACCCCGTTGCAACAACAAAAAAAGAAGAAATATTCGTCAAAACATGATAGCCCAGTCTGGATTTTTCATTGTAACTGATTGGAGGTGGTATATTACGTAGCATCCAATTAATTTTCTTGTTATTTTTTACTTTTTGACATAATAGAAAATGAAAGTAGTTAAATCTCTTGTCAAGGTTGGAGATGACATAAAGATTAAAGTTCTTTAAAACAATCAGTCTAGAATCCTTTTGGCAGCAATTTAAATGTCAAAGGCCCACCTGTGATAACGCAGAATTATTCGCTTGTTGGCGATCATTGACACGCGCATTTGCGATGCTGGATGCAGATGCCGGATCCAGTCGACGAGGTAGTCAAATTGACAACGAAAAGAGAATTGGGAGCGATCGAATAAACGTTTGCCAGCGAAGAAATTGAGTTCCAGCGATGACTACGAGTCGTTGCTAGAATTTTAAGATTATACAAGATAATATCCCGATCACTTTATTTTATAAACAATCGAGAATTTTAAAATCCCGTTTGCTGTAAAGGGAGTTACTATTGAAAAATTATTAGTGATAAGGCTGTTGAACTTTGCTCTGATTCTGTAGGCCAATTCGTGTTGCCATACTTTTTCATGCCGAAACTGTAGGTCTCGCATTGCTTCATATTAAACATAAGACGTCTTAACATGTTCATAGGTACCAAACATTTTACAATGAAGGGCTTGAGACCACTACAAAACTTTTATCATTACATTACTTCATGGCTTTGATAGATTTGCAGAAATCATATTTTCTTGTCTCCTTACCCAAAAGTAGTAGACGTTTCCTTCGATGTGAGTCTAAAAACTACACTTTCAAGTGGACGTACTTAATCGTCGGACTGTCAGGAAGCCCTTAGATTTTCATAAAAATTACAATGCCGGTAATAACGCAGGCATAGAAGCAACTTTGAATTTACTTCTTCAATTTTATTTAGATTCGACTTATTTTACAATATGACTACTCACGAAAAAGTGATACGAGAAAGAAATTCGTCGGAAAGGTTGCTGCAAAAATCAAGACCGAAAAAGGGGAAGTAGTATTTTAACCCGAAAACAACGGAGATTGAGGAACAGAGGTTTAGCTCATCTATGAAGAAAATGAGGATATAAGAAAAATTCGGTCTGCTAACTAAAATAATATGTAATAAGGCGAAAATAAATAAAATATAATAAGGCGAAAATAAATAAAATATAATAAGCTAAATATAAGAGCGCTACCCACTCTGCTTAACCAGTGTCGGTAACGTGGAGATGGTAAAGTGAGGTGGTGTGGGTACTCTGGTGAACAAGGAAGAGTAGAGACAAGAGCAGGGTGGAGCAAAGGTGTACACATACTCGGAAAAATGAATAAAATTATGTACTCACCACCACAGCTGTTGTCGGCATCTACTCTCCTTACGCGGCGATTAAAACTCCTATCTCTCGAATGTACTCTCTCTTTCACACACACACACACACACACACACACACACACACACACACACACACACACACACACACACACACACACACACACACACACACACACACGCACGCACGCACGCGCACACACAAAGTGTCTTTAATTTCTGGCTACGTCCTCGTCAAAGCCCTCGTCCACGGCATCGATATCGTAGCCGATATCTATCTCATGGCCTAGGGCCTTTAATACCCGCTGCCACATCCGCGCATTCCCCGTTCGTTAATCGAACCCGCGGAGCGTTATCGCCGGCAAGGCCGCATCATGGCAGCGATCAAGGCATCGCCACCGCACGCTTCTTCGATGGCTTGCTCAATACCTACAACATCCACGCGTTCGAAACCGTATATTGAACACTCCATGACAAGAGTCGGCACCATACTTGTTAGAGGCTCCGGATGAAATAGGTGAGACCAGTTGATGTATATGGTATCGCTGAAATCGACTAATAACACCTCGCAGTACCTATCAAAGTCCGGGTAAACCATTTCGCCGCGGACAACTCTATTGAAACGACGCACAATACAGAACATTCCGATATAGAGTTCGCCAAGTCCAACGGGCCTTCCTCGACGCTCCACTAAATACAAAACATCCTTGCCGTATCGCGGATACATATTGCTTTTTATTGTTTGCGTGTAGGATGCCAAAGACCGACTAAACGCTCGAGATGCTGCTAGGGAGTATAACGGGAATAAAGATAACAACCTCCTATGAATCATAACTAGGTGTCCAACACTTTGAATGCAACGATAGCGATTTCCGAGCATGTATAGCCGTGCGCTGTGCTCCTCGTCAAACGCTTGCTCTGCAGTAAAAGACATAGAATATGATTCCTCACAGAGAGAGAGAGAGAGAGAGAGAGAGAGAGAGAGAGAGAGAGAGAGAGAGAGAGAGATTTTTGATAGTCGTTTATTAGCTTCAATAGCTACATAATAAATATCTGATACATATAATGTAACGGTAATTTTTTTATCGTTAACATTAAATTTATTTTCCCAGGGGAAATTCGAGCTCGATCACAGGTGTAATTAATTTTAGACTTCTGGGTAGGTGATAATAGGGTTTATTGATGCAAACAATTAAAAACAGAATGCTAACGTTCGGTTTCCTGGTACCGATTACCAGTACAATTAATTTAATTTCGTGAATTACGGCGATTATTTCCACAATTCTTTTCTGGTATTACGTCGACATAAGTTCTCAGTACATCCAGCTCGGTATTCTGTTATTGTTTTATCTGTTGGTGGTGAGCCGTCCAGTTGACGCACACACACATACAGTGAACCGCGTCGCAACCGCTCTTCTCCAATATCTCAATATACCTATATCTCTAGCTATCTATCCCTCCCTTCACTTCCGTTCTCTTTAAATCGGACCGCTTATTCCCTTCTAGCCTATTCTACTGGTTTATAATGCTATGCGCGTTAACCATAATCGCTTACACACTATCCACTTAATTCTATTCACTTAATTCTATCCACTTAATTCTAATCACTTAATTCTATCCACTCAATTCTAACCACTTAAAAGCTATTTAAATCTGGATCAATGTCAATTTTTCGCATATGTCACTAATAATTCCTACCTGCGCGGTCGATAAATCGATATAGCATACCTGCGAGCTATACCACGTAACGCGAGGCGTCAGATGATTGTGAGTGTAGCGTGTGCATGAGTTGAGTGTGTGCTGGATAGGTGCGAAAACTAAACACCTGGTGTATGCTGATTATTACACTTCAGGATTGTCTCTCTCCTACTTCCCCTCTGACCATAGGCCTCGGCCAATTAGGTGTCTTACTGGTTGCCTCTCTTTCTCCGAATTACCCTACTTCCACAGAATTTGGAGCATCCTTCTCGGAACGGTCGTTCGCCGTGACGTCAGGGGCTTCCGTCGGTAGGGCTCAATACCGGGCTCGATGACTCTCTACAGGTGTATTGGTGTAGTACCTGTACAGCCACGCGTTTGCCTTGTTCTTTTCATTTCGGATGCTCGACTTCCGCTGTCTCACTATTTTCCTCGATCGCTGTGTCCATTGTGTCCTCTTCTCTCTTCTCTGTCTTTTCTGTCTCTGTCCGATACCTCTTAAACATACTCGTGTGAAATTTACCTCTCTCTATCTTATTCTCTAAGTCTACAAGTAAATACGTCACCAAACCTACGCATTTCTTAATCCTATATGGTCCCTCATACAATGGCATAAAATTCGCAGTCAATTGTTTTAACGGATCAAAACCATTCGATGCCTTTATTAATACGAGATCGCCTTCCTCATAATTTGTTAATCTGTGAGTCGAGTCAAATATTTCTGCTCGACGCCGCCCTTTTTTTTCTATCCTCTCTTTAACAATCTTAATCTTTATTTCGTATGTTATTTTATCGTCTTCGTCCTTCCTTAGGCCCATCTGCTTATTCCACTCCCATAGAGGCTTTTTCTTGCACTGTAGTTCCAACGGTGTAAATTCAGTCGTATCGCGGTGACTTTAATTTATACAGTCTTCAATTATTTTTACCCACTTAAACCAGCCTGCATGGTTACTAGTTAGGAAAACTCGGAAAAACCTTCCAAGCTTACGAATAACCCGTTCGACGATATTTCCTTGGGGGTGACATATCGATGAAAATACGGCCATGATACCCTCGTCCTTGAGCTTTTGTATCCAATTTTTACCAGTTAATTGTGACGAATTCACTGAATGCGTCCAATGTCACCAGAATATGCTTTACTCCACCTACTGATGCGAGCAAGGGTCCATAGAAGTCTATAGATACCAAATCTCCCGGTTTTTCCGGTATTATAGTCTGCATCGCCGCGTAGCTGGTTTGTATCGCAATCTTGTTTCTCTGGCACGTACCACAGGTGGTTAGGATACTCAAAGTTATTTTTGCAAGGTGTGGATGCGTTAAATCCTCGTCCAACATTCGTAAACATTTCCTTGCACCGAGATGTCCATACATCGCATGGCACGCCTTTAATATATACTGAATCATGTTCCTTGGTATTAAAACCCGCCAAATTCCGTTCTTCGATTTCTTTTGTAAAATCCCTTTTTCTAGACGAAATTTTTGTCCTTCTTCTCCTTCCTTTTCCTCACCTCAATCCATAATCATTCGTAGGTCTTCTTGCTCTCTCTGGACATCCTTTATACACTTTAGTGTCATAGCGAGTTCGCGTGGAATTTTTTCGGTCAGCATCCCCGCGACCACCACGATTCCTTCCTTCTCGTTCGATGGTGCATACTCGTTATCTTTTACACGGCTCGATGCATCGGCCACCACATTCGATTTCCTCGCGACATGTGTTACCTGTAAGTCGTAGTCCTGTATGGACAATGCCCATCTCATCAGCCTTTCAGCCGTAAATCGGCACGTTTTTCAAAAAATTAAGGCTTTGTGGTCAGTTTTTATATGTATCTGGGCTCCCTTTGAATACGTCCTGAATTTCTGTAATGCCCATACGATCGCTAACAACTCTTTTTCAGTTGTCATATACCCGATCTCTGCCCCCTTCAGTGTTCTGCTCGCAAACGTCACCACCTTTGCTTCTCCGCCTTCACCTTCTTGCGATAGAATTTCAAGTGCGTATCCATTCGCATCCGTTGTGAGAGTATATGGTTTCCAAGTATCAGGAAACCTGAGTACTACTTCCTCACAAAATAAATCTTTTATCTTTTTAAGTGTTTTCGCCATGGCCTCATCCCACTTCTAATGGGTACCTTACCTCAAAAGATTTAATAACAGTGCAGTTTCATGCGCGTGACGATTCGTGAATTTGGTGTAAAAATTTATCAGTTCCAGAAATCCTCTTAATTGTTTTATAGTACGGGGTCGCGGATATTCATGGATCGCTCTTATCTTCTCTGGGTCGGGTTTCAGTCCTTCAGTCGTGAGGATATGTCCGAGAAAAATCACTTCTTTACGGAAAAAATGTGATTTACTGAATTTCAATGTCATTCCGTGCTGTTGAAACCTCCCAATTAATTTTTGTTGATGGTAGAGGTGTTATTCGTGTGATGTTGACATTACCAATAAATTGTCAATGAAATTAATGACAAAATCCAGACCCTTGAGGACGACGTCGAGGGCTCTTATCAAACTTGCTGCGCTAGTCTTCAAACCGAACGGTGTAACGGTAAATTCATAACACTTCCCGTTGTGTTGAAATGCTGGGTATTTTCCCGATTCTGGATAGAGGGGTATCTGCCAGAAACTACTAGTTAAATCTAGCGTCGATATTACTGTATTTCCCACGTTGGAAAATCTCCTCGATCGGTGGCGCATTGTTGTAATCATTAATTAAATAATTATTATCGCTCTTTATAACTGGCATAAGTGGGTTTATATAAATACTTTTGAATTTCTGTATAATTCCCATCCTGAGCATGCTCTCAATCTCTCTCTGTACTCTCTTCCGTTGCGTCAGTGAGACCGGATACGAGCGGTGAAAATACGGATTCGGATCCTTCAGTAACAGTCGGTGCTCATATTCTGTCATTCTTCCGGGTAGTTTGTCGAAGATCTCTCTTCTTCCTTCGATGATTTTTTTAAATTCCTGCTTTATCTCTGGCCTTAGATCTTGGCATTCCGCCATCTTATTCTCGAACTCCTCCTCCGATAGGCCGATATCTATCAGGTGGGCTAAAAAGTTCGTAGGCTGACACATAGATGGCGCTACTAGTATTAAATCCGTATGATTTTTAGTTAGCCCTAATCTTCAAAAGACACGTGTATAAATTTAACAGCTGCCGCACTATTAGTTTGTGAGATATAGCATTTTGAGTGAAGCAACTTTTGTTAGTTTGAAAAAATGGATAAAAAGAAATTTCGTGTGTTAATAAAGCGTTGCTTTTTGACGAAGAAAAATACTGTCGAAGCCAAGGCTTGGCTTCATAAACATTATTTGGACTCTGCGCCAGAAAAATCAACCGTTGAGAAGTGGTTTGCTAAATTTAAACGAGGCGAAATAAGCACCGAGGACGATGCACGCAGTGGACGCCCCAAAGAGGCTGTTACCGATGAAAACATCAAAAAAGTCCACAAAATAATTTTGGATAACCGTAAAGTGAAGTTATTCGAGATAGCTGAGACCCTAGAGATGTCAAAGGAACGTGTTGGACATATCGTGAAAGAATATTTGGGTATGCGCAAGCTCTGTTCAAAGTGGGTGCCGCGCGAGCTCACAATCAACCAAAAACAACAACGAATTGATGATTCTGAGCAGTGTTTGGAGCTGTTCTATCGTAATAAACCCGAATTTTTGCGTCGATATGTGACAATGGATGAAACATGGCTCCATCATTTCACACCGGAGTCCAATCGACAGTCAGCCGAGTGGACTGCATGTGATGAACCGACTCCAAAGCGTGGAAAGACGCAACAGTCGGCTGGCAAGGTTATGGCATCAGTATTTTGGGATGCGCATGGTATAAAATTCATCGACTATCTTAAAAAAGGAAAAACCATCAACAGCGACTATTACGTAATGTTATTGGAGCGTTTAAAGGACGAAATCGCGGAAAAACGGCTCCATTTGAAGAAGAAGAAAGTGCTGTTTCATCAAGACAATGCACCGTGTCACAAATCAATGAAAACGATGGCAAAATTGCATGAATTGGGCTTCGAATTGCTTCTGCATCTACCGTATTCTCCAGATCTGGCCCCCAGCGACTTTTTCCTGTTCTCAGACCTCAAGAGAATGCTCGCTGAAAAGGAATTTAGCGCCGATGAAGAGGTAATGGCCGAAACTGAAGCCTATTTTGAGGCTAAAGACAAATCGTACTATAAAAATGGTATCGAAAAATTGTATGACCGCTATAATCGTTGTATCGCCCTCGAAGGCAACTATATTGAATAATAAAATCAAATTTAAAAAAAAAAAAGATTTTTTGCATGTTAGCCTACGAACTTTTCAGCCTACCTGTTATCCCACCCTCGTGCACACTTTCCGTCTCTACTGCAGCACACATCTTATTCGGCTTATTTGTACGAAACTCCTTAGGATCTACGTGTCGCCACACCCCCTCATTTAATTCCGTCACGATTCTCTCTCCGACCGCCAAAATCCGTTGTTGAACATCTATAGAAATGTTTAATGCCAACATCCCATCGATCCCGATCAACATCGGCCTTACCAATTTTGGCACAACCAACACTTGTAATGCTCCTATCGAGCCGTATGTCTCTGCACCTACCATTATTTGCCTCTTAACGCGTTCAGTCTCTCCACCAAACGCTCCAACCACCTGTGTCGATGTCACCGGTAGCATTGGACACTTTTTCAATATTTCATCATTCTTCCGGAAAATTTCCTCCGACACACAAGACGCCTCGCTCCCGCTATCGATGAGACCTACTTCCGATTTTCCAGCGATCCTTACCGGTATCTCCGGACACCTCGGATGTTCTTCATCATACCACTTACTTGGTATTTTTTTTACCTCCTCGTATAGATATTCCCGTGGATTTTCCATCAGCATTACACATGTCATTCTCTTCTCTTCGCCTTTATCCACCTTCCTCGATGCTGGCCCTCTGATATCCGGTACTCTCTGAACTCTGGCAACAATGTCCGGCCACATATTTTTATTATTATTAGATGCACCTTTATCCTTTTCCTGAACTCTGCTTTCCCCTGATTCAGCCTGCCCTCGCCGACCGATGTTCTCCTCTCGATCCTTGCTCACTGCCTGTTCTCTACTTCTGTCTTTTTCCACTTTTCTTTGCTGATTCCTCACTTTCTTCTTCTCTCTCTTCTTTGCATTCATTCGTTGTCTCGTGCTTTTTCTTTCTCCATGTTTTATCGTTGCGCTCTGCTCTTCTTCGTTTTGATTTATTTTTCGTTTTCCTTCGGGCGCAACGACTAAGCGTTTCCCGAGCTCGTGTTCCCTGCTCCCGAGTATCCTGGTTTCTGCTCCGTCGGGATCGTGTGTTCCACAAATGGACCTTGTACATTACGATTTATGTTGTTTATCTGGCTGTTCGGTTGTTGCTCCTGTCTCGGTAATTAAGGTCTTGCCGGTCTGTCTTTTTCTAGCACCTGAAATTGTCCTGTCCTATTTTCCTGCCAAGCTGGCCTTGATGGCGGCCATGGCCCGTTGTTTTGCCATGATGATCACTTTGGCGTCCTGGTGATGATGGATATCTGTTTCCTCCATTATTCGTGGAACTTTACCGATTCTCATATCTTGGGTACGGCCACGCTGTCTGGTCACGCACAACTCCTCTATTCACATATCTCCGTGGCTCCTGTGACGCGTATCCACCGGTGCGACCTGCTCCTCTCTTGTAGTTTAGAGGATCTGCCACATCTGTGCTTTCCAACAATTCCAAAAACTCATCGATATCCCGTATTTATCGGACTCTCACGGCACTGCGCACTTCCTCGTCGAAATGCTTCGCGAGTCGACGGATTAGGTCCTCGTCACTTAGTTTCTCACTCAAATCTCGTGTATTTCTTATTACCCGAGTCGCGTACTCAGCCCGCGTCAAGGTCTGGCCTTCCATATAAAAAGATCCGAACTCTAAATTTTTCTTCACTTTGTCCTGTATGTCTCGGGCCCAATATCTTAAACGAAACTTCTGTTCAAATGTTTGTAAATCATGTACGGCTCCTTCCACCACCAGCCACCAGTCGTTAGCGACACCTTTTAACGCCGACCCGCTGGTATGTCGAATCTCTGTATCCTCGATCCCACCAGCGATACAGAATTCACGGAATTTCTTCAAAAACCTCATCGGTCTCTCCTTTCCATCGCCGTTGTATGTAGGCGGTTTCTGTGCTGTCGTGTATAATTGAGTAACATTCAAACCCCCTCCAATAGTTTGCCCGAAATTCAAGGACGTACTCGCTCTTCGTATTGTCACTTCTAATTTTTCAATTTTTTTTGTGTGGTCCTCCGTAATCTCTCGTGCCGCCCGGATTTCAGCCATCATTTCCTAAGTTTTTCTCTCGAGATTTTCGATGGTCACCCTCTGACCCGCAACCTGTTGTTGGATGTAATTATTCCTTATACTCTGTTCCTCTTGCACCCTTTCCTGTGCTTCCTTAATTTTCATTCTTCGTTGCTTCTCTCAAAACTGATATCCTGCTCAAACACTCGTCTCTTATTTCCTGTTGAGGTCGGATCATCTCGCCGTGCTACTTATCGATTTTTTCCTCCATCTTCTGCCGTTTCTCCTCCATTTTCTGCAAAAACTGCATTACCTCACCCACACCAAGTGAGTCCAGTGAAATTATTGCAGTCCTGTCTGTGGGCCTTGGTGTACTGCCGACTTTGCCGATTATCGGATTATGCGCGAACTCTGCTCCTGCATTTTCGCTTTTCTCAATTGGTGTGATTTCAGAAAAACGCTGTATATTTCTTCGATCTATTTGTCGCCTCTTATCCAACAAATGTTCGGCTGTCGTAGACTCCCATACATATGTTTGACCTCCTTCAGCACCCCCCTCCTGCCGGCGATGCTCCACCATACTCTCCATCATTCGCATCTCTTCGATTTCGAGAGAAATGTTTTGTTCGTTTCCCGTAGCCATGTTTTTAAATTGCACACCAACTCTATTTTCCTTACGCGCGCCCTACCTCACCACCGCTGTCTTTTTTATCTGTGTCGAATGTGTAAATTTATTTTCCCAGGGGAAATTCGAGCTCGATCACAGGTGTAATTAATTTTAAACTTCTGGGTAGGTGAGAATAGGGCTTATTGATGCATCAATTAAAAACAGAATGTTAACGTTCGGTTTCCTGGTACCGATGACCAGTACAATTCATTTAACTTCGTGAATTACAGCGATTATTTCCACAATTCTTTTCTGGTATTACGTCGACATAAGTTCTCAGTACATCCAGCTCGGAATTATATTATTGTTTTATGCGTTGGTGGTGAGCCGTCCAGTTGACGCACACACACATACAGTGAACCGCGTCGCACCCGCTCTTCGCCAATATCTCAATTATCTATCCCTCGCTTCACTTCCTTGTGTTCTCTTTAAATCAGACCGCTAAAAGCTATCTAAATCTAGATCAATGTCAATTTTCCCGATATGTCACTAATAATTCCTATATTATTTAAATGACTCGCCTGTCCTTCCGTCTTTCTCTGTGTTTGTTCTTCACCGATCTCCACAATCACCAGGAATAAACGTCTTTTGATAATTTACTGGTTTATACTTTTCAAGATTAGAACCTTGGGCTAAGAGAGCTTTTTCCTCCGCGCAGGCCCTTTTATAGCTCTCCCCGCTGCCTCATTCCCCTCTTCATCATTTTCTATTGTAATTTTTAAACCTAACGAGTCTTAATAATTTTGCGGCTTGCCGTTACCGCGCTACCCGTCTTCCCCTCGCCGCCGAGCAAGGCCAGCTGGTCGCTGACCTGCTGTTTACGGCAGCGAGGGAATTCCGGAGGTGTGACGTCGCTAGTCTTTCTTATATGTCCCAATGCGATGGCCTTGTTACGCATATGGCTCAGAAAATGACTCGAATCCAACTAGCGTTCGTTATTAACTCTGTCCTTGGGCAAAATACACATCACAAAGGAACTCGTCATAATAAAGGACCTAAGGTTTTCGAATCGCCAGGTTAAGTTTTTTGGTGAAGCCTTTCCAAGGCTGTATTACGTCGTCAGATGGTAATACGCACAACAATAGGTCTGTAGCCCAACGGTGCCTTTATCGACGGCGCAGTTTTCTTTCGATTGTCAGAGTCAGGATCAATATGAGCGAGTCGAACGGCGTGCGTATGAATATACTTATCTAAATGTTTATCAAAGGTCTTGCAAAATAAACCAGACCCAGTAGTTGTTGTGTTGCGAAAGCGGTTTATTCTATCTTCCAAACAATATTGTAGACATACAGTTTAAACACAAAAATGCGTAGATACTACATTGAGAATTAACACCAAAACAATTTAATTTAGAAAATCATCGCAGAATATAAATTTAGAAAACAGTACAAATTATAAAATAACTAAACAAATTGAATTTTGAATATTATGTGAACAGCACACAATTATATTAATTGTGTGCTGAGTGCGATTGAGCTTGAGCTAGAAGAGCAGTGTGCGTACAGCAGTCAGTACTGCGTAGCATGACACGCTGGAGAATAATGAGTGCGTAAGATGTTGCAAGTGGTTCACTGCAAGCTCTCAGGAAATTGTTGAAGAGATGTTGTAGTAAATCGATGAAAGCACTTGCAATTAAAATTGCTTGAGTGCTCTACATGTATGAGACAAGCTACGCAGTCAGCACTCCGTAGCACAATACAACATATATTGAGGATGCACGAGTGAGCAGTGTATAGTCACTGTACTTTCCCAGCAGAGTTTCTGGAGGAAAGTACAGTGAATATAAAACACCTGCATAATTATATTAATTATACCGGCGAAATTACGTAAGGAGAGCGTGGTGCCGCATGTGCTGCAGAGCACGCCACAAGTGAGCCAAAGTGCTGATGTACCATAATTTACTCCTCACTGGTAGTGAATTTGCGCTGAATTATACCAGTGTACTCTTACCTTGAGCTATGAGTCCTGGTGAGCGTGATGTTGAGCAAGTCCGATGTATAAAGTCCGTGAAAATAGTCCAAGAGTCCTTAGAATGCGTGTGCTGTCCTCGGATGCGTAGCGAAAAAGTGACAAGTTTCCAATATGGCTGCGAGTATGAAAGCGTCGTTGGGCGCTGAAGTCAGTTGAGCGAGATAGCCGGTGAGCGAAACCGAAGTCAAGCGAGAGAGACACCCTCTCGCTCGACGCGGCATGCCAACGAGGCACATCCTCGGCTTCACGAAGCCCTGCCTCGGCTATCTTCGGCTCAACCGAACGCTGTGTGCTAGAGCACCTCAACAGGTAGGCGCACGACGAATATCGATCGCCGTGCGCCAGCTGATTCTCCAACACGCACCGTATGCAGACCGGATGCAGCGAGAGATATTATATGTCTTATGAAATAAATCTGTGGCAGAGGAGTGCGACACCAGAGCACCGGCAGACAAAACTTCCCGAGTCTCGTTCGCCGAAGAAAATCTTATCCTATGATATTATTCTACGAATACGAAAGCAAAGTCTTCTCGTTCAAACGCGAGGCTTAACAGCTTAGTGCCCACAAACCTCGGTAGGCTTGTACCGATTATCCCGCTCATGCGGTCTCGGACCTCTCGCTTTCATTATTCTTCTCTTTATTCTTCCTTCGCTGTTTATCGCCAACTAGTCGTCGACCCGTTTTTCTTAATAGCGAAATTCCTTCGTACTTGTCGCTCGCTGTCTCGACCTATCTTTCTCACATCTTTTCGATTTTATTATATCTAGTAGTACCGCGGTCTGTGGCTGTGAATACTTCACAATAAATACATATGAATACATATAAGTACATATAAATATAAAAAATTTGATTACATATTATATATAATATATTTGCTCCCCTCTCTCTTATCTGAATATGTTTCCCTAACATTCTTCTGAAATTTGGCAATCTGTCTTCTCTTTTTATTCCGTTTGGTAACGCATTGTACATTTTAAGTCCCTCATACCATAACATTTTCTGTTCCTCCGTAGTTCTACATCTGTTGATATAAATATTTCCTTTTTGCCGTATACTTACACCTTCTCCATATTGCACTAATTCTACATTATTTTGCAAATATATGGGATATAACCCATTTACAGTTTTATATATAAGTACACATGTATTGTACGCGATCCTTTCTTCTATCGACGTAAAATGTAGTGCTTCTAACATATCACTAATTCTTACTCTTCTATTACACCATAATATTATTCTCATCCCTTGATTTTGCATTTTTTGTATATGCTCCAAATTATTTTTACTTATACCCACCAGTATAGATGAGCAATATTCGAACAATGGACTTACTATTGCTTTATATACAATGTACCTCATGTTTGCTGATAGGTCCATCCCAATTCTCCGCATAACACCTAATTTCGCTCCTACCTTTTTACTAATATATTCTACATGTTTAGAAAAATTAAAATTTTTATCAATTATTACTCCTTGATATTTAATTTCACTTACAATATCTAGTACCTCATTCTGCAGTTGAATTTTTTAATTGTCCTCTGTTGCTTTTTTTCTAACTCCTCTTATTAACATAACCTTAGTCTTATCAACATTAACGTACAACCTATTTATATTAACCATTCTTCCACTTTCACCATTTGCTCATTGAGATTATTATTAATTTCTATACTTGAATACCCTGTTGTGTAAATCAAGCATCATTCGCGAACAATCTTATTACACATCTATCATTAATAGCCTCTATAATATCATTTATATATAATAGGAATAACAAAGGTCCTAAAACTGCCCCCTGAGGAACATCTAAATCTACATTAACGGGAGTTGACAGAACCCCACTAAATTTTACTCTCTGAGATCTATTTTGCAAGTAATTTTTGAACCAATTTAGTACTGTCCCTTTTATTCCATACCATTGTAATTTTTCAATCAAGATTTCTCTGTCTACTACTTCAAACGCTCTTCTTAGATCTAAGAAGACCACTCCTATCATTTTTCCGCCCCCTATTGTTCTTTTCCAGTCCGAAACTGCCCACTGTAAAGCAGGTTGACACGAATGCTTTGCCCCAAAACCCGATTGACATTCTCTAAGCAACTTATTATTTTCTAAGTATTCTACTAATTGTTTCTGAACTATTTTCTCCAATATTCTCTCGTATACTGATAATTTATTTATCGGTCTGAATTCTTCAATTTTATTTGTTCCTCGAACTTAGGTATCGGAACTACAATCGCTTGTTTCCACTCCTCGGGGAACATTCCTTCTTCGAGTGACACATTTAGTATATATAGTATTTTCTCTGTTGCTGCTTCTACTACACATTTCATTATTTCTACAGTTATACCTTCTTCTGTACCTGCTTTGTTTTCTAATTTTCGGACTATTTTACATAATTGCTCTACTTCAATTTGTGTAAATACTTCTACAACACAGTCGGTATATTTTCTATTCGCTATGCAATCTTCCCTACTATTTATGTATGTCAGCGCCTTAATACTGTCCACAAAATAACAGTTAAATTTATCAGCCATTTCCTCTAAATTACTAATTATTTTGTTTTCAAATTGTATTTCTTTATACTCTTTATCAGTTACTTTACCTTTCAACATTTCTTTTAATACCCCCCCCCCAACCACATTTGGTTCGGATCCTTTTTATTTTTAATAAGTTTTTCTTCTATATAGTCTTTTTTTGGTTTCCTACAAATATCCACAGTTTTATTCCTTGTCTGTCGATATACTTCCTAGTCATACTCATTCTTACTTACACGAGCTACCTTATGTGCTTTGTCCCTTTGCTTTATCAATTGCTGTATGTACGCACAAAACCATTGCTTTCCTTGCAATTTCTGTTTTAGTAGAGTTGTTGTTTGTGGTGCAGTTAAATCAAGGCATTTGATAATCTCTTTAACTATCGAATTAGCTAATATATTAATACTCTGTCCTTCTATAGCATCTAAACAAGTGCTTATCATTCTTTTAAATCTATATCCATTCGCTTATAGTCTCTGTATGTTATAATTTTGTTCTCATTTGCTACCAGTTTTACGTTTCAGTACAACACGATTGCTGAATAATCCGTTATCTTGGGTTCATGCCATACTTCAATTTCCATCTCAACATTAAAAAAAACTAAGTCTATTATTGTTTCAGAATTCATTACAATTCTGGTTGCTTTTCCTATTCGTTATTTTAACCCTACAGAATTCATTATTCTAGTTAATTTATTTTGAGTATAATTATTTACTTTCATATCTATGATATGTTAAAGTCGCCCATTATTATAACATTATCATTCTGCATGTTGCTGATACAGGTTTCCTCAAGAAAGTCAATAAAACTAGCATCTTTATCATTTGGTGAGTGATACACTACTATAATTATTCCTTTATAGTTGTTATCTTTAATTTTTACTGTTATTGTCCACCAACACTAATTTTCGCATATTTGCCGCACCTTAGTATTATTCTCATTCCCTGGTTTTGCATCTTTTGTAGATGCTGCAATTTCGTTATACTTGCTCCTATTAACACCGACGTACAGTATTCAAATATTGGTGCTATGGTCGATTTATATACCACACATCTCATTCCCATTGACAGATCTGTTCCTATCCTCTTCATTACACCTAACTTTGCCCCTATTTTTTTACTCATATATTCCACGTGTGCAGCAAAGTTCATATTTTTGTCTATTATGATCCCTAAGTATTTCATTTCATTTACTATTTCCAGCGTTTCCTTTCGCATTTTTATTTTCATATTACTCTCTATTACTTTTTTCCTTACACTTCTCACCAGCATAACTTTTGTTTTCTTCACGTTCAGTTGTAGTCTATTCTCTCTCAACCATCCATCCACTCTTTCCATTTGTTCATTTAATGCTTTGTTCATTTTTTCACTCGATTTCCCGGTACAATATATAATCGCATCATCCGCAAATAGTCTTATTGTACATTCATGTATAATTATATCTATAATATCATTAATATATTGTAACGGTATTTTTTCACGTTCACATATATTTTATTTATCGTGGGAATTCGGGCTCGATCACATGACTAATTAATAGAGACTTCGTAGTGGTTGACAGTGAGGCTTTATTCAAAATAGAAACAATTTCATAAAATGTCACTTATTAATTACGGTCACTCGAATTTTTCTAGAACGACCATTTAATTCCGTAATTTCGGCGATTATTTCTACGATTATAATTTTATTTTGTATGCATCCATGCTCTGTGTCTACAAAGGTTTATTATCCTATTCGAGTAGCAGTATTGCTGTTCGCTCGGCACACATACATACTCATACTACCAGTCACTCGCATCGCACTTGCTCCTTGTACAGAGTGTATTAACTCTGTGTACAATTCTTTTTCTCTTATTCTCGTCTCACTCACTATCCTTCTCTCTTCCACTCATCCAAATTGGTGATTCCCGCTTGTTTTGCCGCTCCAAAATTCACATTATTTAGTTCTATCTCCTTATACCCGTCTAGCTTATGCGTATCAATTAATCCTATTTATCTAATTTTACCTAGACCTAATTGCACATACTCTTATTCTTTTAATTCTGTTTTTTAAGTCTATCCATCTCTTAATCTATTACGAATCTCTTTTTTTGACTAAACTTCAACCAATTCTTTATGTTGTACTATCCCATCCACCTGTCTCTTGTTATTCCCCAGTCTTCAATTCACACTAATTAATTCGGTCGTGCATTGAAATTCGGGAATTCCAGCGATTATTTTTAATATTATTTCCTCTTATTCGCGTCCGAATTCTCAGTACTTGCGGGCTCGAATATCTGACGCATAAACGAGTTGGTATTGCCCTCGTAGCTTTGAGCATGCACACACACAGTCGGACGCCTCAGACTCTCCATGGACAAAGTGTATCAACTCTGTTTACAATTCTTTTCTCTCTCACACTTATTTCACTTTTCGCCCTTTCTCGCTTTCTCTCGCAGGAAAGGCGATTCCTATGGTTCCTACTGGTTTAAAGTCCGCACTCTTTAATTTATTCTCTTTATAATATATTATTTTATAGCCGTTTCCCCACCCTAGTTCCCTCTACGTCATCCGAGACTTCGGTTTTAAAATTTGTCAAATTCGCTCGATTATGCGAGCAACCGTTGTCACGCCCCCCTTGGCTCTCCCTCGTCGCCGAGCAAAGCCAGCTGGTCGCTGACCTGCTGTTTTCGGCGACGAGCGAATTCCAGAGGCGTGACGTCACCCGTTTTTATACTAGGTCCGGGTTCGTCGGCCTAGCGTCCGCTGTACACGTTGTCCAAATATAGATTCGACTCTTATAGCCGTTTGAAATAATAAAATAGGCTAACGAGTGTAACTATGTTACAATATATCAGAAACAACAATGGTCCTAGTACTGATCCCTGTGGCACCCCTACCTCTACTTTTATCGAGTCTGATAGTAATCCATTTATTTTTACTCTTTGTGTCCTATTTTCTAAGTAACTTTTAAACCACTTTAATACCTTTCCTTTTATTCCAAACCCTTCGATTTTCCTTATGAGAATATTCCTATTGACAAGTTCGAATGCCCTTTTTAGATCTAAGAACACTACCCCTATCATTTCTCCTTTCCCTATCCTACTTTTCTAGTCCGAAATTATGCATTGCAACGCTGTTTCACATGAATGCTTTTCCCTAAATCCAGATTGACACTCATTTATTAGCCCCTTATCTTCTAAATATTGCACTATTTGTTTCTGCGCTGCGATCTCTACTAACTTTTCGTACACTGGTAGCTTGTTTATTGGCCTAAATTCTTCTATTTTTATTGTTCCCCTCACTTTTGGGATTGGCACCACTATTGATTCTTTCCATTTATCTGGGAATTTTCCTTCCTCAAATGATTTATTTATTAAGTAACACATCTCATCCCCTTTTTCTTCAACAATAATTTTAAAGATTCCGACTGTTATACCCTCTTCCGTACCTGCTTCATTGTCCCATTGTCTCACTATTTTCTTTATGTGTTCCCTCGTTACTTTTTTAAGCTCTTCCAATACCTCTCTGGTGTGCATCCTTATTCTTGCTATATCTTGCTCCTCATTTTCCGGGTCACACATGTCGTTTATAGTGTTTACTATGCTAATATTAGAAGCATTTGGTATTTTCTCTGCCCCTCTAATTAGTTTATCCCCATCTTGTATCTCTTTATATTCCCTATCTACTACCTTTCCTTTCAACATTTCTTTCAATACTTGTCACATTCTCTTAGGATCATTTTTGTTTCAATCTAATTTATTTTCTAAATGCCATCGTTTTGCTTTCCTGCATACATCAACTATTCTACTTCTTATTTTTTTTTAACACTTCCCAATCTTTGTCATTCTCATTCATTCGCGCCAACCTATATGCTTCGTCCCTTTGTTTAGTCATTTGATTAATCTCTTGCGAGAACCACTGTTTCCCTTTCCATTTCTCTTTTATTCTTACTTCTTTTTTCGGTGCTACTTTATCCAAACACGCAACTACATTATCCACTATTTCATTCGCCATACGAGGTCTGTTCAAAAAGTATTGCGAATTTTGAATTTCCGCGGGCTACGTATATTCGATTTTCGATTTCTTGTGGCGTTAGATTGGTACTCATGTCCCTCACTTATGCTGACGAAGTCGGCCATTTTGAATGTATAGTTAATTGTTGACAGCTATTTTGGTTGGACGTGTTTTGGCTTGTCCTCGATTTTTGCCTATTCCAAAAAATGGATCAAAGAATCTGTATCAAATCTTGTGTGAAAAACAAAATTAAGTGCGCGGACGCATTCCGAATGTTGACTGTGGCATATGGTGAAGCTACCTTGGACCAAAGCAACGTTTATCGGTGGTACAAAATGTTCTCAGAGGGCCGAGAATATGCGAACAACGAAAAGCGCGCCGGACGCCCGAGCATATCAACAACAGACGAAAACATTGATGAAGTGAAGAAAATAATATTGGCCAATCGTCGAATCACCGTTAGAGATGTTGCTGAGGACCTAACATATCGACTGGCTCGTGCTATTCGATTTTTACCAATGATTTGGGCCTGAGACGGGTCGCCGCGAAATTCGTGCCAAAATTGCTCAATTTCGAAGAAAAACAGTGTCGCGTTAACATTGCTAAGGAGCTGTTGGACTCGGTCTGCGACGACCCAAATTTGCTCCAGAGAGTCATAACTGGTGACGAATCATGGGTTTATGGTTATGACGTGGAAACCAAAGCTCAATCATCGCAATGGAAGCTGCCGCATGAGCCAAGACCGAAAAAAGCGCGCCAAGTTCGGTCGAATGTGAAGGTTTTGCTCACAGTTTTCTTCGATTACAGGGGCGTGGTGCATCATGAGTTCTTGCCACAGGGTCGTACAGTCAATAAGGAATATTACCTGTAAGTTATGCGCAATTTGCGCGAAGCAATCCGCCAGAAACGCCCGGATTTATGGAAGAACAAAAATTGGCTTTTGCACCATGATAACGCCCCTGCTCACACATCGTTGCTTGTGCGCGAATTTCTGGCTAAAAAAACACTCTAATGATGCCGCAGCCACCGTATTCCCCAGACCTGGCCCCCTGTGACTTTTTCCTGTTCCCAAAACTGAAGCGGCCCATGAAAGGACGACGCTACGCCACGATTGAAGCGATAAAGACGGCATCGAAGGAGAAGCTGAACAAGATCACAAAAAATGATTTTTTTAAGTGCTTCGAGGATTGGGAAAAACGTTGGCATAAATGTATTATATCCGAGGGGAATTACTTTGAACGGGACAAAATAGATATTAATGAATAAATAAATACTTTTTGAAAAAACACAAAATTCGCGATACTTTTTGAACAGACCTCGTACAATCGATGTTCTCTCCTTCATTATAATTCACTTTTTCTTTTATTAAGTTTCTAAATCTCTGTGTATCCATATTTTTATAATCCTTATAAATGACAATTTTATCACTTTTTATTCCTTCTCCTACCTCCGCTGTAACGGTATTTTTTATTACGTTTACATATATTTTTATTTACCGTGGGATTTTGGGCTCGACACGTAACTAATTAATCTAGACTTCAAGGTGGTTGATGGTGTGGTTTTATTAAAAGAAATCAGTCTCACAAATAAACACGTCACTTCTTAATTTCGTTCATTAAATTTTTCGTAATGTTCTTTTTACACACATAATTCTAACGATTATTTCCGCAATTTATTATACTATTTCAGATGCACGAATTCTTAGTATTCCTCGGAAGTCTGTTGTGGTCCGATAGCTCGGTATTACTATATATTCGATGCGCAGCTATCTCATACCACTAGCTATTTCGCTTTCTCACTCACTCCTTCTACCGAGTGTATGAACTCGGTTCACAATTCTTTTTCTTTTACTCTTGCTTGCCTCTTACACGCTTTATCATTTATATTTTTCTATCCGGGATTTGCTTATTCATATTTATTAATCCTATTAATTATTAATCCTATTAATTAATTAATTAATTCTACCAATATCTATTCGCTACCTTTCCTAATTCTATATTCCACTTGGTATCAAATTTAGGAAATTCCCTCGATTATATTTATGATTATTTCTACTTATTCGAGCATGGATTCTCGGTATTTCGGGGCTCGAGCTACGGTTACGAGACGACGCCTCGGTCTTGTCGCCTCACACACACACACACACACACACACACACACACACACACACACACACACACACACACACACACACACACACACACACACACACACACACACACACACACACACACACACACACACACACACACACACACACTCACACCGCACTACTTGTATAGAGTGTAGAAACTCTATGTACAATTCTTTGCTCTTTCTCTCCCGTCTTAATCGCACTCTGTCTCCTTTCCACTTATGCGATTTTCGTTTCTCAATTCTCTCGTCGGTTTAAAGACCCAATTTATTTATTTTATTTCCGGAATCTGTTCGCCTACTTCGATGCACTTATTCTATACACTTCGATCTATCTTCTTAATCCTATTCCCTTAAAAACTACCTGCTTATTCCCTTAAATCTATTTCTAATGATCTCCTACCAGTCGACTCATGGACAAGCTAGATTTCTATGATCGCATGCGTTATATAAGATTTAACTGGCTATTTCTAATTAGATTTCTATCGCTCGCCTGATTGTGTCCTCTTTCCTTCCGGGTCTCGGAGTGTCCCTCACTCGCTCCACTGTTTGAGATGCACACAGACTCTACTTTTCGTATCTTTCTTTTTCTTTTCGAATTTCCACTTTTTTATTTTTACTCTTTACTGTTCTTTTTCTTTTATCCTTTCTGGTTTAGCCTTTTGAGCCAAGAGACCTCCTCTTTCCCCGCACCGGCCTTTTATAGGCCTCCCCTCGCCTCAGTCCCCTCTGCCAATTCTTCATCATAATTTAAAAATCGAAGGCATTTTCAGCGACTTCTTCGGTACCCCGCTGCCGCGCTCACCGCCTTTCCCTCGCCTCCCAGCAAGGCAGCTGGTCGCTGACCTGCTGTTTACGTCAGCGAGGGAATTTCGGAACGGCGACAGCTCTAGTTCTTATATCGGGGCAATGGCCTATTGCCCGCAAAACCTCGGTACATATGTACTTGTTCGAACGCTCAGGTGTATCCAAACATTCTATCTTTGTCCCTCTGCTTGGCATCGGACAGCCGTCGACTCGTGTCTCTCACGTTTCACGGTCTCCTCGAATCCTTTCCTAACGTGTTATCTTTCTTTTCAGGCTCTCCAGCCGTTCACAATAATACTCGATGATGAAAAGTGTGCCTCTATTTTATGACATGGATTATTATTGCACTTATCCCTACGCTCATGGGTGTAACTCTGTTACACCGCATTCCATTCCGCAACTACCGCCGAATGATCCGTCATTTTGGGTACATGCCAAACTGATACTTCAATGTCCATATTCGAAAACATTAAGTCAACTATTGTTTCTGAATTCCTTACTATTCTTGTTGGTTCTTCTACTCGTTGTTGTAGCCCCGTTTCATTCATAATTCTCGTTACTCTCTTTTGTATATAACTTTTGATTTCATATCAATATTGAAATTCCCTATAATTATTACGTTGTCATCCAATACGTCCTCATTGCATATTTATTCTAGAAAATCAACAAAATTTGCATCACTACTTTTGGCGAATGATAAATAACTGTAATTATCTCTTTAAAGTTAATTTGTTTTCCCTTAACTTTTATTGTAGCTACCCACCAATTTTTATCATAGGATTTACTGAATAATACTTCGAATTTAGCTTTCTTATCTATATTGGTTTATTAATACCCCCCCTGTACTTTCTGAGTTTTCTCTTATACATACGTATAATCGTTACATGTGTTTCTGTAAGCCCTAGTACCATTGGATTGTATTAATTTACTAACAACAATTCCTTTTTCATCCTTATGTCTTAAAAAGCCTTGTGCACTCAGACAAATTATATTATTTTTCTTCTTCTTAATTTTATGTTGATACACTAAGTTATTTATCTTAATTCTATTTTTTGGTTACTATATACTGCATAAAATTTTACTTTTTTGTTTCTCCATTTCGCGTTTATAACATTCACCATTTTTATCGTATGCCGAGTGATCCGATTTTATATTCTTAATCTTGAACATTTTGACTTTTTCTTCACAATTTACACATTTCATCTCATTATTTTTACATTTTTTTTTTTCGCATACTTTCCCGCACAGCTTCCACACACTTTATTTCTCGTACAGTCTCTCGCCATGTGATAAAATCCACAACATTTATAGCATCTTAATATACCTATATACTCTTGTACTTTACATATTTTCCATCCGATTTTTAATTTCTCTTTTTTTAGAATTATTTCTCGTCCCTCATCATTTATCTCTGCGATGACCGTTGTTCCTCTTGTATTTGCTCCATTCGATCTATGTACTATTTTACCCTCAAATCCTGCTCTATCGATACTATTTTGTTCCTTTATTTTATTCCAGAATTCATGTTCGTTTTCACAGTCTTCTTTATCTATGTCAGAAATCTTTATTTTCAAATTTTTTTTCTTTGGTGCTTTCATTTCGTATTTATGTCCTAATTTTTCTATTGCTTTTTTTTCAGTTTATCCACTTGCGATTTATTTTCGCAACCCACTACTACTGCTCCTCTTGTTACTTTCTTTACTTTACCAACTCCAAGTGCTAAAACATCAATTTTGTTTTTAATGTCCTTCTTCGTAACTTCACTTGTTATTTCGTCACTTTCATTTCTTGGTTTGATAATTATAACTGCTTCTTGGTCCTTTTTCATTACTTCACTATAGCTTTTTTTTTATCTTCTGCTCCATTATTAACTGTATTTAATTTATTTTCTACTTTATTTATTTCATCTTTGACCACTTTATTTATTACCTTTTCTAATTCATTTTCTTTCCAACCTCTTATTTCTTCCCTAACCTTCTCTATTTCCTCCTGTACCGTCTCTCTCAATGTTCTCTTAATTATTTGTTTGCCTAACATTTCATCTTTCATTTCCTTCATAAGTTTGTACATATAATCGATCTTTGCGTGCAGTCCCGTTGATTCTATTTCCGACATTCTTGTTTCCCTGCTCATGTCCGCAGCTATCATTTCCCTTTTGCTTGTTTTTACTATTACCCTTTCCATTTTTCCTTCACACGGCACAAGTTCATTATCTTTATTATATACTCTATGCAGCTTGTGACAGCTAGGGTGAAAGTATTTTTCGCAAGGTATACATTTATACGTTTCAGTCTTTATGTCCTTTTTACATTGTTTGCATATCACTGGCCCCCGAGTTCTTATCAGCGGATCCGCCATCTCGCTCTGCTCCGATTAAGGGTGAAGCTTAGCAGTTCCTTACGTCTGTGTTACAAAATTGTTCCGATAGTGTTCGCATAAGAGAAAGATGGGTTCCAACTTTTCACATAGCGCAGCACTTCAGTCAATTTAGAGATTAGAGTCTACGATTGATTGTCACTGAGGAGCCCCGGCATGCTTGCCACTGCTGCGAGCAAGATGTCCGCTCTCACAACACTGTTCGTCCGAAATCTTGTTGAGAAGCAATCTAATTCACAGCACCTCCGATCGGCCGTACTGCATGAAAATTTATATATAACCGGAAAGCCCGCAACGCACCACACACAACGATGTACTTTATCCTTTAAACCTTTCCCTCAAGCTTTTGCTTTAAACTTTTCCTTTACATGACGATGCAGAGAGAGAGAGAGAGAGAGAGAGAGAGAGAGAGAGAGAGAGAGAGAGAGATTGATTGATTGATGTTTATTAGCTTTCGCAGCTATTTTATACACAGTGTTACATATTTTTCTTACATCTACATACATCTTACTTTACTGTTGACACAACATACTCCTTTAACATTCGTTTAAACTGTTCTACTTTTTCGCAACCTTTCAGTTCAGTTGGCAATGCATTACTCCTTCATAGTACATACTCATTTGCGCACTTCTCGTTCTTCTAAATTGTATTACTATCAGGAGTACAAATTGAAAATGCGGGATTTTTTTCTATTTTTGAACGTTTATTCTGAAAAAATGGTAACAAATGAATTATTCAAAGTATTGTCCATCGCTAGCCACAACTTTTTCCCATCTTTCTGGCAATTTACGGATACCGTCGCGAAAAAATTCGGCCGGCTTGGCTGCTATCCAGTCATCGACCCATTTTTGGGCTTCTTCGTAAGAATGGAAGCGCTGGTCAGCTAGGCCATGTGTCATCGATCGGAAAAGGTGGTAATCGGAAGGAGCAATATCTGGGCTATACGGCGGGTGGGGTAAGACTTCCCATTTCAGAGTTTGTAGGTATGTTTTGACCGGCGCTGCAACATGTGGCCGAGCGTTGTCATGTTGCAAAATTACTTTGTCGTGTCTTTGCTCGTATTGTGGCCGTTTTTCTTTGAGTGCGCGGCTCAAACGCATCAATTGAGTTCGGTATAGTGCTCCTGTGATGGTTTCGTTCGATTTCAATAGCTCATAATACACCACACCCAGCTGGTCCCACCAAATACAGAGCATGAGCTTGGCGCCGTGAATATTTGGTTTGGCCGTCGATGATGATGCATGGCCGGGGTAACCATATGATTTTTTGCGCTTCGGGTTATCGTAATGGATCCACTTTTCATCACCAGTGACAATGCGATGCAAAAAACCCTTCCGTTTTTGCCGTTCGAGCAGCAGTTCGCATGCAAAAAAACGGCGCTCGACGTTTCTCGGCTTCAGCTCATACGGCACCCAATGTCCTTGCTTTTGGATCATTCCGAGGGCTTTTATACGATGGGAAATGGCTTGTTGTGTCACTCCCAATGAATCTGCGAGCTCTTGTTGAGTTTGACACGAGTCTTCATTGAGTATTGCCTCCAATTCAGCATTCTCAAACTTTTTCACTTGGCCCGGCCGCTCTTTGTCCTCAACGTCAAAATCACCACTTCTAAACCGCACAAACCATCTCTCGCACGTTGAAACCGATGGAACATGACTCGGATAAGCCTCGGAGACCAATCGATGTGCTTCAGCAGCACTTTTCTTCAAATTAAAGAAGTAAATTAAAACTTCCCGCAAATGCTGTTTTGTTGGCACGAAACTCGACATATTGAGAGCTCAAAAAAACTATGAATTTGACACTGCGACAAATTGACACATACTGAAAATTAAAGCTATAAGACGTAGCTTTGACATGAACATAGTCACAGTACTGCCTGATGCGTATAGCGTTAGTAACGCCATCTGTTATCAAACCCGCATTTTCAATTTGTACCCCTGATATATTTTCCGCTTGCCTTGTTTCACTACCACTCTTCGTTCCTACTATTTGTAGCCGATTTTTAAATTCTTTTGGCAGTAGATTCTTCACGGCTTTAAAGATAAATGTACAAACGTTATAGTACAATCTTTGCCTTATGGACATAAATTGTACCGCGCTCAGCATATCTTCTACCTTCGTATAGCGGTTGCATTGTAATATGACCCTCATTGCTCTGTTCTGCGCGATCTGCAGTTTCTTCAACTCTGTTTCACCCATAGCTACTAACAGTGTTGCACAATACTCAAAGTGAGGTGCTATGATTGCTTTATATATCACACATCGCGTATACGCAGATACATAATTCCCCATTCTGTTTAGAAAGCTCGTTTTTTTCCCTATTTTTTTTTAACATATACTCACAGTGGTCTTTGAATCGTAGCTTGTCATCAATAATGATACCCAAATATTTTATTGACTCTACTTTCTCAAGTTTCGTTCCATCCAAACACTTCAATACAATATTCCTACTCACGACTTTCCTTACACTGCTGACAATCATATATTTTGTTTTCTCTACATTCATTTTTAATTAATTTCTTTCCATCCACTTTTCTACTATACTCAATAACATATTCATCTTTCTCTCCACTTCCGCGCTGCTTTTTCCAGGTACATATATCACTGTGTCATCAGCAAACATTTTTATTGCACATTCCTCTGGACACTTTCCATTTATCTACAACCCTTTGAATCGCCGTTTCACACGAATATTGCTTTCTAAATCCTGACTGATGCTCCATTATGATGTCATTGGTTTCTAAATATTTTTCAATTTGATTTTTTACTACTAATTCGAGCACTTTTTCGTATAATGGCAACATGTTAATTGGTCTGTAATGACTTGCTTTTATGGCTTTGTTTATTTTTGGGATCGGTATAATTGTAGAAGTTTTCCAGCTGTCCGGGCAACATCCCTCCCGTAGGGATCCATTTATTATTTCCACAAATTCCTCTTTTATTGCACTGAATGCCATTTTTAGTATATCACTTGATATTCCTTCTTCCGTTCCCTTCTTTTTCGGGAGTCCCATCACTATCTTCTCCAGATCCTTTATTTCAATATGATTGAAGTTTTCCATTATACTTTTATTGTTCATCCTTATCCCTGTTATAATTCTTCTTCGGTTTGGACTTCCAGACGTATCCCTTTGTATTGAATTAACTATATTCTTTACACTTTGCACATAGAACACATTAAATTTATCAGCTATACTACCTCCCATCATGTCATTCAATATCTCAAAATCTATATTCTCTACTTCTTTAGTACCCATTGATTCTTTTTTAATTACTTCTTTTAACGTTTTCCACATTTTTGTCGGATCCTTCTTATTATCGTCTATCATCTTTTCATAATATTCCTTCTTCTTTTCTCTTATTAATTTAACTACCGCATTCCTTTCTACTTTAAATTGCTGCCAATGCTCCTCCAAACCAGTAGTAATTGCTACTCCGTATTCCTTATCTCTTCTTCTTGCAGCTACTATTATGTCTTCTGAATACCATTTTTTTCCTTCCCATACGCTTGAAATCTTCACTATTTTTCTGGGTGCGAACCTATCTAGAGCACCCACTATGTTATCAACGAGCATCCTTGCTCTTTGGCTTACTTCTACCTCTTGAACTTGTCTTGTGGTAATGCTTAACATCCGTGTAAATTCCTTCACATCAATTTTACTATAGTTTCTTGTTTTATATTCTCTATACTCATTCCTTTCCTTCCTGTTACCTAATATGACTTTTATCCATGCATGATCCGTTATCTTTGGCTCATGTTCCACCTGCACTTGTGCACACCTATTAGCAAATAATAAATCGATAGTAGTTCGACTGTCTTGCGTTATTTTTGTTGGTTTATTAACGTATTGCTTCATTCCTAGACTCAGCATTCCTGTTATCAACCTCTTTTTGTAGAACGTTTCTACCGTGACATCTATATTAAAATCACCTATTATCAAACAGTCTCCTTTTATTGTTAGTTCCTCAGTTATGTTTTCTATGTGTCTTATAAATTCAGCATCCGACGCACTTGGCGAATGATACACAATTACTTTCACTCCTTTATAATGTTCGTCCTTGACCTCTATTCCAGCACACCAGTAGTTTGATTCTATTTTATTTATTGGTATCATATCATATTTAATATCATCTCTTATGTATAAGATTGCACCACCTGTATTTCTATTCTCCGCATCACGTCTGACTGCACTATAGCCCGGCATATACACTTCTCTGTCACCAATTTCAGCTGTCACTCTGGTCTCTGATAACGCTATGAATGCGGGTTTAATTTTATCCACTATTTGGTATCGTATTTCATCGTTATGTGCTATCAGACTTTGTGCATTTGTATACCATAGCATTTCCTCCTTCAGTAATTGCTAATCGTCCCATCCTGCTCTCCTCTTCTCTTCTTGGATTGCTCTTTTGTACGTTGGGCATTCCCGATCTAATGCATCATGTTCCATGTTTATCTCTAAGTTGTATGCTTGGTTTTTAAACATGCAGTTTATGCACTTGTTTTTCGTCGCTGTACATTTACTCGTTTCGTGATTTCCCGCACATTTATGGCATGTTTCCTCTCTTGTGCAGTTCTTGGCCATATGATAGTAGCCCCAACATTTGTAGCATCGCTTCACATTGACGTGGTTGTAAACCGGACATTTTCTCCATCCTACGCTGATCTTACCTTTGTTCAGTATCTCTTGGTGGGTTCCTTCATCCACTATCATTATTACTGATCCTTCGTGTCTCTCTTCTTTGTTTATTCTTTTGACAATTTTCATCTCCCTTCCTTCCTTTTCTTCCATTGCATTCTGTTTATTTATTGTTTCAACCAGCTCATCATCCGCCAGCTCTAGTTCGTCCACTTCCATGTTAACGATCTTAATTTTTGGTTTTTGTTGCTTTGTTTCCATAACTTTAAATCCCTCGCCCATTTTCTCTTGTACTATGGTCTTTAGCTTTTGTATTTCTTCAGTCGTTTCACAGCCCAAAATCACAGTTCCATTACTGCCTTTCTTTAACCTTGTTACTTCCACAGCCATGTTTTTTATGTCTATCTTTTCTTTGATCTTCTTTTTCGTGGCCTCACTTTCTTGTTGTTCGTTAGGCTTAATAACTATAACCGTCTCCTTTTTCTTTTCTTTGACTGCTCCACTATAGGTTCTTTTTACTTCCCTTGTTGTACCTAGAACTCCTCCTTGTATCATCTTTTTTATTTCTTCCATTTCGATCTTCATGCCCTTCAATTCTTCTTGTACGATTTCCTTAATTATCACCCTAACTTCATTCTTGCATGCGACTTCGTCCTTTATTTCTTTCACATTTTTCACCAACCAGTCTATTTTTCCTTCGATATTTGCCGTCATGCTAATACCTCTGCTTCCAGTAAATGATCCAGTCGAACCCGAGAGAGAGAGAGAGAGAGAGAGAGAGAGAGAGAGAGAGAGAGAGAGAGAGAGAGAGAGAGAGAGAGATTGATGTTTATTAGCTTTCTCAACTATTTGATGTACACAATTTACATGTTTATCTTACGTTTATATTTGTTGGATAATCAGCTGGCGCACGGCGATCGATATTCGTCGTGCGCCTACCTGTTGCGGTGCTCTAACACACGGAGTTCGGTTGAGCCGAAGATAGCCGAGGCAGGGCTTCGCGAAGCCGAGGCTGTGCCTCGTTGGCGGGCCGCGTCGAGCGAGAGGATGTCTCTCTCGCTTGACTTCGGTTTCGCTCACCGGCTATCTCGCTCAACTGACTTCAGCGCCCAACGACGCTTTCATATCCCACAGCCATGTTGGATATTTTGACACTTACGTGAAAACCCGCACAGAACAGCGCACGCATTTGGAAGGCTCGGACAATTTTCACATCTCTCAACTGGATTATCTCAACCTTCGTTTGCTCACCAGGACTCAAAATCAGGTACGAGTGCATTGTTATAATTTACCATGAATTCAATAGCAATGAAGAGTTGGATTCTCATCGGTACATCAACATTTTTTGGTCTCACTTTATGGCGGGCATCGCAGCACATGTCGCGCCACGTTTCCTCTCAGCTTAATTTGCCGGTATAATTAATATAATTATGCAGGTGTTCTATATTCGCTGTACTTTCCCCCAGGACATCTGCTGGGAGAGTACAGCGACTATACACTGCTCATTTTGTGCATCCTCATTATATGTTGTATTGTGCTATGCAGTGCTGCCTGCATAGCTTGTCTCATGCATGTAGAGCGCTCAAGCAATTTCAATTGCAAGTGCTCTATTTGTTCACTGCAACCTCTCTCCATTAAGCTGCTGAGAGCTTGCTGTGAATTGTTATAACGCCTTACGCACTCATTCTCTCTAGCGTGGCGTGCTACGCAGCACTGACTGCTGCACGCACACCGCTCTCAGTACATACTGCACACCATTAATAGAATTGTGTGCTGCTCAAGTCTCACAGCCAAAATCCAATTCAGTTTGTTTATTTATATTATATATTTGTCAATTATCCGTTTTTTTTGGTGTATTTATTTATATCATTTTTATTCCTTCTAAATTTAACCTATTTTTGCATTTATTCTTAACTTTTATATTTCTCCAAATTATACTATTTTGTATACTAAGTGGCGGAAGGTATAATAAACCACTTTCTCTGAATACCATCTATGCGTCTGGTTTATTTTCACCCTGTCTTGAGTGAAGCTTCATTTGTTTCAATATATTCACAGATCTGTCAAACAACATCCTCCGGACGGAATTCTCAAACAATATTGAACTTATTAATTTCGCTTATAATAAATGCTTTTAACATACCCTTGTATTGAACTAGTTTTACCCAGCCTTTAACCTCTGCTGGCAACGCACTATACATTTTCACTCCTTCGTAAAACATACTCTTTTGCGCACTTCTCGTTCTTCTAAATTGAATTACAATATTTTTCGCTTGACGCGTTTCCCGACTCGTTCGAGATTTAACAACTTGGAATTTACTCGTCAGTTCTTTCGGCAATAATTTCTTAACAGCCTTGAAAAAAATATACATACATTATAATACAGTCTCTGACTCATAAATTGAACTGCTTGTAACATATCGTCTACCTACGTATACCGGCTGCATTGCAATGTGACTCGCATCGCTCTGTTCCGCGCTATCTGCAGTTTATTCAACTCTGTCTCACCCATACCCACTAGCAGTGTTGCGCAATACTCAAAGTGCGGTGCTATGATTGCCTTATATACGATATATCTGGTGTATGCCGATATACCAGGTGTATGCATAAGTTTTTTCCGGTTTTTTGGTAAAAAATACGTAATTTTCAAGGGAAATTAATTTTTGTTTTATTCAAAATATTGGCCATCGGCTTCTACACATTTCGCCCATCTTTCAGGTAACTTATAAATACCATGCCAGAAAAACTGCTTGTCTTTTGCGCCAAACCATTCGTCGAGCCATTTTCCAACTTCCTCGAAAGTGAGCTCGAAAGCAGCTGAAGTGCTGCTCTGGGAGCGCGTGCCCCATTGATGCGAAGAGGTGATAGTCAGATGGTGCCAGGTCTGGCGAATACGGCGGGTGCGGAAGGATGTCCCATCCAAGCGATTTCAAGGTGTCTTTCACTGCTTTTGCTGTGTGAGACGGCGCATTGTCGTGTAACAAAATCACTTTGCCATGTCTTCTGGCCCATTCCGGTCGTCTTTCGATTAATGCGTGGTTTAAATTAATAATTTGTTGGCGATAGCGTTGTGTATTAACGGTTTCGCCGGGTTTCAAGAGTTCATAATACACAATACCGCTCTGGTCCCACCAGACACAGAGCATGGTCTTCTTGCCGAAGCGATTTGGCCTTGGTGTTGAAGGACCGGCTTCGCCAGGTGAAAGCCACGATTTTTTCCGCTTCGGGTTTTCAAAATAAATCCATTTTTCGTCACCCGTCACAATTCGATGCAAAAATGATTTCCTTTCGTGGCGTTGAAGCAGCACTTCACAAGTGACTTTGCGATTTTCTATTTGACGTTCATTCAAATCGTGTGGGACCCATTTACCGAGTTTATTGATCTTCCCCATTACTCGTAAACGTCTGCTGATTGTTTCTTGTGACACATGTAATGCTTCTGCTAATTGCCGTTGAGTTTGAGTTGGGTCATCATCCAATAACTCCTGCAATTGCTCGTCTTCGCATTTTTGTGGTTTACCAGAGCGCTCACTGTCTTTCACATTGAAATCACCACTTTTAAATTGTCGAAACCATGTCTCACATGTTCTAATCGATGGAGCGTGTTCACCATATGTTTCTACCAGCAAACGTTGACTTTGCTGACTTGATTTTGTGACAGGTTCTAAAAATACTTTATCACAACTGGTTTAGTGTTTTATGTCGTAATAAACAGCGCTTATTATAAAACACGTAACTTATAAGCCACAAAAGAAGGAACTGCTGAGTATGACAAATCATTTGAAACGTCCGATTGCGCATCGAATCATTAAAGATGTTCAGTTAAAATGGAAGTAGATTCTATAGTAAAAATGTTCAATCGCTCCAAAAGTTTGCAAGATACGTGAATTATACTGGTGATGGTGATTTAAAAACGTATACCGGCCTTATCAAGGTTGCTTTTTTCGATGATACTGTTGTGAAGAGAAGAAACGCATTGGGCATAGCCAAAAAAGAACAGGTACTCGAACGCGCGTGTGCACAAAGAAAAATAAACGACTCTGCAAAGGAACATTAATGGTTAAAGGCCTAGATTAACTAGCTGGTTACTACAGCTTGGCTATACGTAAAAACTGCAATGCAGTGGAGAATATGAAATTTGCAATTTGGGCCACATATTACTACTGCAGTTGTACAGATGAGAAACCACAGCATTAATATTGGCCCGTTGGAGAAGAGCCGTGGTGTGAATAGCAGTGCGCATATTTTTAGTTGCCTGTGAAACAGAAAGGCATAACAAAAAATTGTGAACACAGTTATAGTGCTTTACTGACGTTTTGACTGCCATTGAGCCAATATACGAAGACCAAACCAGAATTATTAGAGCGTTGTATAGACGGTCTTGCTTAGGACAACAAATAAAGTTATAATAATCTAATATGGAAGATCAGCTCACAAATTCTTCCCAGTATATCGATACCCGCCGAAGTAGCAGCTTATGTTACAGCCTGCGTAGTCAACAAAGGATTTCTGACTGTTACAATTTATGAAAGTCATAGGAGTGCACACAAATACCCATGCAAATGTGGCGAAATAAAATGAAGCCCGACTCAACACTGCCGAGCGACGCATGCCAAAGAACACACCGGAGCCCAGAATGCGTCATCGACAGATGCGCGTTGTTGTTTTATTGGCTACTTTTGCTGCAGTAGGTCAATTTTATGGGCCTTGAATAGATGATTCCGTGTAAGTTGAAAAACAAATCTTTTTAATAAAGTATAAATCAAACTGTAAACTTTCACGTTTTTCTCAAAAGTACATTTTTCTAAAAAGCGCCAATTGGTGAGCAAGATCAGACTGAAATGTCGTACGTTTCTTTTATACATTGAGGTGTAATTCGTAAACGAAGGATTTTTATGTTGAACCAAAACGCAAATTTCAATAAGCAAAAAAACGGAAATTTTAAGTTACAAAAATTCTAGTTTTTCATCAAACAGTTGTCATTTTGTCTAAACTTTAATTTTTTACATATCCTTCGTTTACAAACTAAAAAAATTCATATACTAATAGAATCTTTTTGAACTTTTATTTCAGTTGATCCAGCTCCAATGATTCTCGCTGACTGCAAAGTCTCTTCGAAAAAATATTTCTTACGATATCGACTGTTACTTCTCTATTTTTTAATACTTAGCTATAAAAATGTATACAAGTGCTTCAATGCATATATGTTTGAATAAAGAATTCGTTCCAAATAAATTTTTATGTTAAAAAAAAATCGTTAATATTCCTTTTTTTCTGCCTTTTGACTAGGCACTAACCCTTTAATAAAATAAGTGCGATTCAAGATCCGAAATTTAATAAGTTAGATCAGAAATATAAGATGGTGTGAGAAAACATGTTGGCTCTTTGAATCTGATATTGCCTCAAAAGAGAACGTAGTGGACAAAAAATCGCGCGTATACTCGTAAAGGGTGTCCCAACAGGAGCGCCGGATTTAATTTTAAAGAAAAAACACATTTATTTTTTAATTAAGCAAACATTTTTATTTTAACATAAAGAAAAATAGTTCCGATAACCCGTGAAATACAACATCAGGCAAATGGCCACCACGGAACCTCTGGCACAGGGTTATTCTTTTGTTGAAATTTTGAATAACGTTTTCGCATAAATCTGGCTGTATTTCACCAATAACGCGTCGTATTTCCCCTTTAAGATGTTCAACTGTTTCAGGCTTATTCGCATACACCTTATCCTTCACATAGCCCCAAAGAAAAAATCCATCGGTGTTAGATCGCACGATCTTGGTGGCCAATGTTGATCGCCAGATCGAGAAATGAGACGGCCTGGAAACTTAGTCTGCAGTAACACTATTGTTTCACGTGCTGTGTGGCAGGTCGCACCGTCTTGTTGGAAAAACATGTCCTCCACATCAATTACATCCAATCCGGGCCACAAAAACTCCGTTAACATTTTGCGATACCGCACTCCATTAACAGTTAGCGCATTTCCAGCCGCATTTTCAAAGAAATACAGCCCAATTACTCCGCCAGCCCAAAATACACACCAAACAGTTACTCGCGGTGGATGCATTGGTTGTTTGAGTGTTACACGAGGATTTCCAGCACCCCAAATCCGACAGTTTTGCTTATTTACGTATCCGTCGAGTTGAAAATGTGCCTCATCTGAAAAAATGATTTTCTTCGAAAAATCCGCATTAATTTGATGAAGTTCCAACACCCAATCAGCAAATTCACGGCGTTGCGCATGGTCCATTGGCTTGATTTCTTGCACCAATTGAACCTTGTACGCGTGCAAATGCAGATTTTTTACCAAAATTCGTTGCATAGTGCTACTGGAAATGTTTAATTGTTAACCACGATGCCGAATGGAAGTTCCTGGATTCTCGGCCACAGATTCCGTTACTGTGGCTATATTTTCGAGTGACCGACAAGGACGACGACGAACAATGATCTTCTGATCCATCAGCTTAAATTTGGTCTCAAATTTTGTAATTAAACGCCTCACTGTCGATTCATTTGGCGCATTATTGCGACCAAAAACTTGACGTAGTTGGCGAACTGTTTTCGCAAAACTTTCACCATTTTTGTTATGTGTTTTTACAATAATTAAACGTTGTTGGTTAGAATACTTCTCCATATTCTTAAATCGCGTGGTCTGTACGTGACAAATGTAAAAAAAAAATCACCGTACAACTCGTATTAACAAAATGGCGGCAAATTAAAATCCGGCGCTCTTGCTGGTATACCCTTTATAACGATGACACTGACTTGTGAGTGTGAATTAAATGAACTGCTCTTCGAGACTATCATTATTCGTTTCGGTTCTCCAAAAATTGATCTGTTTGCGACTCCTATAAGCAATAAATGTTCTCCTATCTGCTTGCTCTCACGACAGATGCTTGTACGATTTTATAGTGGAAATGGGTTGTCTATGCATATCCACCGTCTGCCGTTGTGAAGATATTACGAAACATCGGAACTATGGAGACCGAGGGTGTTATGATACGGACCAATTTACGGATCATAGCACACAACTGGATGCCACATCGTCACAGTGAGGTGTGAATTCGAACGTTATTAGAAACATGGCAAGATGGTCTGAAACGACAACTGCTTTCGCAAAGGTTTCTAACCGTCTAATTTTTACCGATCGATATCGGTCTTCGTGTCAGAAATTATGACTGAGAACTTAAGAAAAATGGGAAATTAAGGGAAATGTCTTCCCTACCAAAAGTTTTGATTGACAACACACTTTCTTTTAATGAATAAAAATGAATTGTTCGGTTGTAACAGTGACCTTTACGCTAAACAACTACTTGTAATCTCGAAGAACGAGCTATGAAATATTATTAAAAATCAAACGCACTTGCAAGTGAAGTTTGATTTTAATTATATGAGGGGCTTATACGACATGATTTCACCTACTCTTTAACTGGTTTCTTACTCTCCCTTAGTAATACTTAGGACTTGGAAAGATGTGACGATGACGAAGAGTCCCTACGAGTGGTATCACATAATTTTGTTTTTGGGTTTAAAGTCATGATGAAATCTGGAAGAAACGGACTGTACTTCATTATAATTATCTCAAACAAGCTCCTGATATGATTACAATCGAACTTCACTTACATCTAGGTTCATTTGATTTGCATTTGTTCGAGTTTTTTAATTCAGATTCTTCGAATTGTTCGAATTCAAAATGTTCAAATTGTTTGAATTTCTCGAATTATTCAGCAGCATTTTTATATCAGGGGTACAAATTGAAAATGCGGGTTTGATAACAGATGGCGTTACTAACGCTATACGCATCAGGCAGTACTGTGACTATGTTCATGTCAAAGCTACGTCTTATAGCTTTAATTTTCAGTATGTGTCAATTTGTCGCAGTGTCAAATTCATAGTTTTTTTGAGCTCTCAATATGTCGAGTTTCGTGCCAACAAAACAGCATTTGCGGGAAGTTTTAATTTACTTCTTTAATTTGAAGAAAAGTGCTGCTGAAGCACATCGATTGGTCTCCGAGGCTTATCCGAGTCATGTTCCATCGGTTTCAACGTGCGAGAGATGGTTTGTGCGGTTTAGAAGTGGTGATTTTGACGTTGAGGACAAAGAGCGGCCGGGCCAAGTGAAAAAGTTTGAGAATGCTGAATTGGAGGCAATACTCAATGAAGACTCGTGTCAAACTCAACAAGAGCTCGCAGATTCATTGGGAGTCACTCCCAACAACAAGCCATTTCCCATCGTATAAAAGCCCTCGGAATGATCCAAAAGCAAGGACATTGGGTGCCGTATGAGCTGAAGCCGAGAGACGTCGAGCGCCGTTTTTTTGCATGCGAACTGCTGCTCGAACGGCAAAAATGGAAGGGTTTTTTGCATCGCATTGTCACTGGTGATGAAAAGTGGATCCATTACGATAACCCGAAGCGCAAAAAATCATATGGTTACCCCGGCCATGCATCATCATCGACGGCCAAACCAAATATTCACGGCGCCAAGCTCATGCTCTGTATTTGGTGGGACCAGCTGGGTGTGGTGTATTATGAGCTATTGAAATCGAACGAAACCATCACAGGAGCACTATACCGAACTCAATTGATGCGTTTGAGCCGCGCACTCAAAGAAAAACGGCCACAATACGAGCAAAGACACGACAAAGTAATTTTGCAACATGACAACGCTCGGCCACATGTTGCAGCGCCGGTCAAAACATACCTACAAACGCTGAAATGGGAAGTCTTACCCCACCCGCCGTATAGCCCAGATATTGCTCCTTCCGATTACCACCTTTTCCGATCGATGACACATGGCCTAGCTGACCAGCGCTTCCATTCTTACGAAGAAGCCCAAAAATGGGTCGATGACTGGATAGCAGCCAAGCCGGCCGAATTTTTTCGCGACGGTATCCGTAAATTGCCAGAAAGATGGGAAAAAGTTGTGGCTAGCGATGGACAATACTTTGAATAATTCATTTGTTACCATTTTTTCAGAATAAACGTTCAAAAATAGAAAAAAATCCCGCATTTTCAATTTGTACTCCTGATAGTATCTCAATTAATTGGCCACGCGAATAACTAAAAAAATAAATATATCTATTGTCTACAATATATAAAATAATTTAAAATCAAAATTAGCGAGTTTCTTCGATCTCGAAACAATTTGTCGACACATTGTTTGTCAACGATAATATGTGTCCTATAATTAAGTGGATTTATATTACTAGTACGGTAGTGGTGATACGCTAATTTCGCTTGAAATACATTTTTTATGTTAATAGCGTTGAGTATGCTGTATCAACATCGTATAAACATTTAATTATCTAATAATCTTTTTTTTTCCAGTGTTCAAACTTGATCCTCTCGACCGACAGTGCGATACGTCCGACGAAGAATTCGAGTTGTTGGGTTGACGATTAACGCCGAGTACCACTTTTCGATCAAGTCAATTTCGGAATGCGCAACTAAATACAACCCGAAGCTAGAGATGCGAGATCAGGGGGACAAACCCCTAAACCGAAACTGAATTAATTAATTAATTAATAACTTATAAACACATAAATAAAAAATTCAATAAAAATAAATGAATTACCAATTAATACATTCTTTCTATTTATAATCTTAATTATTAATATTTGTTTTTGTTCGAGAATGCTCAAGCATTCTGCTGCTCGCTGCTGGACTGCGCACTGCAGGCTAGCATAGACAACTGCTCGCTGTGGCTGCTTAGTGGCAGCAACTCACGGGAGTGAGAATTCACTGGGTCAGCGTACCAAGCAACAGGTCGCTGTGCGTACGCGAACTTCAACAGCGTCGAGGCGACAACGACTGTTTCGAAGAAGACAGACATCTTACATCTTACTCGTGCTCTGCTCAGATGGCTTCTCAAGAACCGCGCGTGGTTTTCTCAGTGTTCTGTGCATAATTAAAGTTCTCATCGTTCCACTCTGCCGACTTACAACCACCATGAAATTCATCCAGCATATCAGCATTGAGATATTGACATCGGCCCACTAGTACATCAACATATTGGCCCATTGTGTCGTGCACCCGGTTTCAGCTTCACCACGTGGCCCGATCGCGACAGCACATCTCATCGCTTACACCGATTAATATAATCATGTGTGGTAACAGGTTCACCTCACTTTATTCTATCTTTTTCTGTGCTCATTTTAATATATTATTTTCCATATTTTACTTGTTTTATGTGTATATTTTTGTCCACGGCATCTGACAGGTGGAGCAATAAATGCCATTGTGAACTACAAACGTGTACTGCTATTTAATTCAACCATCTATATTACAGTCTACTTTTTCTACATCATACTGAATTATCGAACAGTTTTTATTTTACAATATCCGCGCCCTGATTCGGTATTCTCGCTTAAAAAAACAAGTCAAATGCTAAAGATCGCGAGAAATGTAGGGGCAGAGAAGCGATTTTACTTTGATACAATAAATACGTTTCGAGTTACACTGTAACGATTTTCAAAGACAAAATCGATGATTCAATATATGACCTGACCATTTTGAAACTCAGAATCTACGTTTTTGTCGGATAAACAGCTATCGCACTAATACCGATCATGGTAAAGAGTTGGAGATTACATATCTCTCCATTCTATCGGAACGTCATAAAGAAGAAACTGTAACCATCGAATATACGCTAACAAAATCAAATTTCCTCATCAATAAAATAGCTTACGATATTAAGAATGCGATAACTAATCAAGAGATATCTCTAAGTACAAGCACAATACTAACACTGTAAAAAGACTTACCTGAAGAAGGTGGGTAAGGCGACTGGGATAGACCGAACGACGAGGACACTATCTAAACAATATAGGTAAATACTAGACTTGGTCCGCGAGGACTCCAGGTACCCACACCCGAGAGAAGGCGGAGCTAACAACGAATGGGCAACGCCACCAGTGATGCCAGACGTGCGAATTTTTTCTCACTTCAAGGTCGTTAGGTACCCTCTCCACTGGGTTTGCTTTAGCGCCCGCTGTGCGCGCACCCGGCTCCCCGACCAATCAACAGTCAGGTAACGCGTGACGTTACACACTACGCCGCGCGCACACCCAGCACACCGGCCAATCAACAGTCAAGCAGCGCGGACATCTCTCACTACACCGCGCGCTGTTCATACCTTCAAAGTACAAAATAAATGAATACAATTATTAGCCATACTATTATTTCTGTGTACTCTTAATCGATGAATAAAATGTTTGCTTTCATGAATTATTGAAATTGGCGATCTTTTTATGTGTTATTCATTAGTATTTGTAAGAAATTCATGACGTTGTAGCGGTTTTTCAGTAAGAGTTGGAGAAATAAATCTTGTAGTGTCAATGACATGGATAATTGGTGGGTCATATAACGAAAATTTTCGATTTTGTCTTTTTGTCGCAACAATTCACTTCTCAAAAAAGGATCGTCGCGAGAAAAAAAAATTTTCGAACTGACTAGTTCGAGATTCGAACCTGCTATTTTCGGAGTGTCAGTCTGGAACGTTACTACTGCGTTATCCAGCTTCTCTGGTATTTGATGTTGCACTTATCCGTATCACGTATCCGTGCTGACGTTAACATCGTTAATCATGTGCATTTCCCCACATCAGCATGTAATTGCTTTCTGGCAGTATAGCGTATCATTTTTTAAATCTTGTTTTGCGGGGAAAGAGCTTCCAGTACTGTAACGGCACCCTGATCCGTGATCGAAGTGTACACTTGGAAAAGAATTTATTTAATATTAACAAATCTTGAGCTGGATATAGCGAAATAAATATTTAATTATTATACTTAAATTAAGGCCGAGCCAAATAAGATTTTTTAATTGTTAGTAAATGTTTTCTAGCTTTATTTGACCCAAACCAATATTATTTAGCCTAACTAAAATTTGGCAATGATAACTAAACATTTATTCTACCATATACAGGGTGCGCCATCATTTATGTCGGTATGTAAACATTGAATAACTTTTAAAAAAAACCGATTTCCATATACGAGGCATTTTTATTTAATTTGGTCCTTTAAAATTTATTTGGACTAGTTTTTGAATACAACATCAATCAAGTGGGCGCCTTTATTGGCCACAGCAAAATGTGCCCTTTTTGCTGCGTTTTCCATCACTTTTTCGAGCATCTCGGGCGGTATAGCGATGATTTCGGCACGAATGTTTGCCTTGAGTTCGTCAATGGTCTGAGGCCTGTTGATGTACACTATGCTTTTCAAATAACCGCACAAAAATAAGTCCGGAGTGGTCAAATCTGGAGATCTGGATGGCCAGTCAATGTCGCCATTTCTTGACATCACATGTTCAGGGAATTTTCGTTGCAGAAACTGCATTGTTTGATTTGCAGTGTGGCATGGCGCACCGTCTTATTGAAACCAGTAACCATCCAGACCTTTTCCACACATTTGTGGGCAGCCATAATGAGCCAACATCTACCGATATCGATCCCCATCAACTGTTTCGCCTTCTCTGAAGGAAAATGGCCCAATGATGGTTTTGGCGCAAACGCCGGCCCAAACAGTCACTTTCTAGTCATCTAATGGTGTTTCATGGATCTCGTGTGGATTCTCCGTTCCCCAAATGCGGCAATTTTGCTTGTGAACAGCGCCAGAGAGTGTGAAATGGGCCTCGACGATATGCACGTTGAGTTAACACAACTGAACGACTATTTTCAATGTACAGCGTCACTATTTCGGCACGTTATTTTGGTATGAAGCGATTCATGGTTAAAATTGTACTGAATTGACGTTTCAAAAACATGTCTACTCAAGTCAATCGATAGATAAATGTCAAAGTTATTCAATGTTTACATACCGACATAAAATATGGCGCACCCTGTACAACTCTTGATTCGTTAACATGACGTTAATAACGCAATCACAGTTCAAACATTATTTCGTATGCGCCTAGCAGGAATCAGACGAATCAAAAAGTGTAGTTCTTGGTCTTTTTGTCATGACAATGCAGTCAAAAAGTAAATTATCGCGACAAAAAAAATTGATCAGCTCGAGTGCTTATGATAGCTGCTATACGGAGCTTCTTTGAGATGAAGTATTGTACTATTAATATCGCTTATCCGTGCGGACATTAATATCGTCAATCATGTGAGTTTTCCGACATCAACATATCGACGCTGTTTACGAAAACTAGCATGTTTCAGATTTCTTACGAAAACAAGCACGCTTGATATCAGCGCGAAAACTAGCATGTTTCGGCTTTTGCCACGAAAACTAGCACATTTCGATATTCGCCGCGAAAACTAGCATGTTTCAGCTTTTACCACGAAGACTAGCAGGTTTCGTCTTTCACCGCAAAAATTAGCACGTTTCAGTATCATTGGAATTGTTTCTCATTTTTTACTGTACGTTTTTTGAACATCCTTTTTTACTCCAAATTGACGAAGTATTTTTGCTTGTCATTTTATACTGTTTTATTTTTTGTTTGAATTTATTTCATACATATTTTACTGTTTGAATTTTGGTCTGTTAGGCTTATCATAAGATGGCAAACAGCGACGAGGCCAAAACAACAATGCCTTACTCCGTCAATGAAGTAGCACAAAGAGAAATTGACGATTTTTTTATAAATCTCAAAAATGTTTAACTGGACGCCAATTAAAATTGCGAGTATTCGGGAAATATTCGTTCAACCTTACGTCGATACAGTCCGCGTTAAATATGATTTCGATCAAGAAATCTCTCTTGCTCCAAGGAAAAAAAAAAAGATTCACAAGCAATGCTTGACAGAGGTTTCATTCTGTTTGAGAATCCGCCTGTGGTGTTATTTGACAGATCTGAAATATATTGAAAAAAAATGAGTCTTCACTCACGACAGGGTGAAATAAAACCAGACACATAGATGGAAAACAGAGAAAGTGGTTTATTTTAACTTCCACACACAGCTTCAATAATACACTGTCAACTCGTTAATTTTAAATATGAAAAGAAACCCAAAATATACTAAATTTAGAAAACTATAAAATAATGAAAATAAATACACCAAAATTTTGAGAATAATAAACTGAATTTGATTAATGGAGCTGCATTTGAGTGCATGAGCTGAGAATCAGCACACAATTATATTAATTGTGTGCTGTGAGCACTGAGAGCGGTGTACGCACCGCAGTCAGTGCTGCGGAGCGTACAACGCAGTGAGATGTATGAGTACGTAGACTAATTTACTGCCTGTCAGCAAATACTCAATGTGATGGTGACATAGAATTTGCAGAAAGCGAGTACTAGTATATACAAATTTGACAACTGAGTGAAATTCTACTGACAGGCTATGATGCAGTCTACGCTGCAGAGCACTGAAGTGTGAGCTTGAGGATGCACAAATGATTTGACTGAATTCACAACACTCTCCCAGCAAGTTTAATTGGGGGAAAGTGCAGTGAATTGGTAAAACACACCCAATTATATTAATAGAGCATGCTAATAATTGAGTGAAAACGTGGTGCAGCCCGCGCTGCAGAGCACGCCACAGTGTGAGACCTTTATGAGGATGTACCGATGTGTAGTTCACTCCTCACCGTCATTGAATTATGTTAAATTGTAACGGTGTACTCTTACCTGAGTTTTGAGTCCTGTTGAGAGTGATGAGAATGTCCTGAGCGAAAAGCCAACGAGAAAAGTCGAAGATGATGGTGCGCCGTTCCTCGATGTCGTCGCAAAAAGGTGTCTGAATTTTCAATATGGCTGCGGAATGTGAAATTAACGTTGAGCGCTGAAGTCAGTTGAGCGAGATAGCCGGTGAGCGAAACCGAAGTCAAGCGAGAGAGACATCCTCTCGCTCGACGCGGCGTGCCAACGAGGCACATCCTCGGCTTCGCAAAGCCCCGCCTCGGCTATCTTCGGCTCAACCGAACGACGTGTGCTTGAGCACAGCAACAGGTCGACGCACGGCGAATATCGATCGCCGTGCGCCAGCTGATTATCCAACACATTCCTATGGAACATAATCAAGCTTTTTCGAGAATATTACACGATAGCGTTCTCTAAGATTCCAGTAAAGTTGTTGAATCGTATTTTCAATAATGTTAGTATTTTTTCAATAGAAGACGAATATAAATGTTTAAGGGTGTACGGGCGATACACCGTTAATGTTTTTCATTTATTCCTTATAGTGCTCCCGAAAAATGTATTAAAACATTTGTGAAAGTTCTGAATCTTATTCGATTTAGTTCGGCAAATATACTACTTTTTCCAGTGCAAATCGAAACATGCTACTTTTCGCGATGAAAGCCGAAATATGCTAGTTTTCGGGGTGGAAGCCGAAACATGCTAGTTTTTGCGTCGAATATCGAAACGTGTTGGTTCTCGCGGTGGAATTAGAAACGTGTTAGTTTTCGTAAGAAATTTTAATCGTGCTACTTTTCGTAAGCAGCGTCGATATAACTTCTTGGTGGCAGCATGGTCTGTCATTTTATAGATTACATTTAACTGCAACCGATAACAGCTAACATTTTCAGTTGTGGCTGGATGAATTGTGACGTTGTCCGTTATCAGAGGAGACAATTAAATAAAAATCGAACATTTGATTGAAAAATCCATTTATTTCATAAGATAAGAAAAATCTATAGTAAGAGAATTGATAGAATAAAATCCGAGATTTTAAGTATTAAAGCTGTGGTGAGTCACCGCAAGACGTGACGTATCCGGAATGTTCCCTCACTGCCGAAAAACCGCGGGTCAGCGACCAGCTGACCTTGCTCGAGCGGTGAGGGGAACGGCAGGGCACGGTGGCGGGGCAACTGAAACAAGCGAAATCACATGAGATATTGTAATAAGAGGAGTTAAAATCAGAGAGTGGGAAAGGATGAAAAAAGGTATATAAGGCAGCTTCGAACAGAGAGAATGCTTCTTATACGTTCAAAGTGTCTACCAAGCCAGAACTCGCTTATGCGCAACAGTAAAAATCTTAAGAAACCAGGAATTTTATATAAAATCTCAGAATCTTGATAGAAAAGGATGTGAGTTAGCTCATTAAACTTATTGGAACTTTGAAAGAAAAGAAAAGAAGAAATACAGTGAAAGTTAGTGGAGGGACTGAGGAGAGATTATTGGTGAAATAAAACAGAATCGGACCAGGCGAAATAAGAAAATATTATTAAAAAAACATTTAACCACATAAATAGAGTTAGTTTAGAAGAGTTAAGAAAATAGCATAAGAAAGTTTAGGTTGAATAATTAGCAATAAGTCGGAATAGTTTGTAAGAGAAATTGTCAGCGCAGGGCATCGATGAGAGTGATAGACTTGGTTTGGGCACCAAGAGGCTTCCAAATTAAAAACTTGGAGAAAGGAAATAGTGGTACAACACTGAAAAAGAAAGGAGAATAACGAAAAACATTTAGAGAAATTATAACACAAAGGCAGGGTACAGTAGACTTAATATTTGTGATAAATCACCGCATCAAGAAGTGAGAGACTCTTGGAGTAGAATTGTGGTAAAAATGGTAGGAAAATTAATTAACAATATGTAACAAATTTTTTCTCGTGTGCGGGAGCGGTGAAACCTTTCACTGTAAATTGATAGTCCTTCATTAGTGGTCTACCGGTGCGAAATGTTTCCCAGAAATAACTTGTAACTTTATAGAGATAAATGAAATTCCTCTGGGGAGGTTGGGCCACGAGGAAGGGAGGTTCTCACTAAAATAATTCGTAACACGTAATTCTGTGAACAATTGAATGATATTTGTAATTCAAATGTAGTAGAAAATTGAACATTGATTATCACAAGTCGAAACTTGTATGATACAGCGCGCTTATAAATTGAAGAAGCATTTTATATTTTGTAGCGGTTCATATCAGAGCAAATTTTAATATTGTTCATTAAGAATCAATAAATGTACGAAATAAAAATCCAATAGTCGTACTTTTTACTCGATTATAATTATTCATACAAAGGTAAATGTGCACACTACTCATTAGCATTTAAGGAATACACGAAGTAACCATCTAATGATTGTGATGCGTACACAATTATATTAATTCACTCAAAAGCAACAACGATTGATTAGCAGTCATCAGATATGCGAGGTGACGATAATCTTTACACAATTATAATAATTATACATACAAGAGCAAATTGGAACATTAGTTATCAGCATTCATGAAATGCGCTACATAAAGATCCAATAATTGTAACCTTTATATATGATTGTAACATGGCAGACAAGAGCAAGTGTGAATACTATTTATCAGCACTCATTTAATGTGCGAAATAAAGATCCAGTAATGGTGACCTTTACATAATTATAACATGGCATCACGCAAAAGATTTGAGAGGAACTAAGTCGTATGTGAAAGTCTCAAATAATTGCGATAAATATCAATTAATATGGTAAATATAATGAATACAGCCCTAATAGTATTGAATCACACTCTGATATAATTTAAATATTCCATTAAAATGACTAAATTGCTCAGTCGACGAGAGGTTGCGTGGTCGCCGCGACGGGCAAAAGTCCACTACACTCCATTCTGTTAGTGTATCTGTTGGCAGGTTACTCACGATATACGTCTACGGAATTGATTCATTTAACATGCTATGGTCATCCTCCGAGCAGGCTGGTGATCTTGAGATGGTTTGTTTATTGTTCTTGCCTTTACAATTTCACGGATTATCGATAGTCAGTTTTCAAGGCATCGGGCGTCTAAGATTCACGCACGTATTTCTTCATGATGAATCGAGCGTTACGCGACCGTCTTCACCGTTGCCTCGGAACGCCGGCTTTCTCGGGAACTCTCGTATAGACTCGCATTGTTCGCTGTAACAGTTTATTGTCTCTCGCGCGTTCGCAACACCTCGGAAATCAATCGAATGTTTACGTTTATTGGGGGGTCTTTCGATCTGACCAAGCGCGACGGTAACCATAGAGGGTCGCGGATTAGTCCACGAACTCGCGTAAATCGCGCGAATAATCGCTCCACTGAGCACAAGCGCACGTTTTTAATGCACAATTATTAACACCACGTTGATATTTCACGTCTGATTTATTGGAATGTTATTTGGCGTGAAATCACGTGCCTGAGACCGTATTCGTCGACGTGACGTCATATACTTGAACTAGGCGAGTGTTGAAAAAAAGGAAGTGACGCCTGATATGCGCATTAATTACACGTTGTTTCTTTTAATTGTCTTTTGGTGGTTTTATGCACTATTGGGTCACGCGAAGGTCGCGATGAAATTATATACTTCCCGTACTCACTCACGACGCGTTATTACTGTAGACTAGTACGATGTCCCGCTGGAGCATCGCCCACAATGTACGTATAGCGTGGCGTTTATCTGTCGCCAGACTCTTTACGGTGCTTCCTTTATTTTCGGTATTTCTTTTTTTTTTGGTTGCCGCACTAGGAAGAACGAATAGAATGGAGTTCGCTTACGCTCCGGGATGGAATCGGGCGGTCGAGGGATCCGTACTCTCGCAACGACGGTCCTCGGCGAACTATCGAAATCGATTGCTCCTCGATGGATCTGCGTACTCGTGGTAGTTGCCCTCATTGAGCAGGCTACGCCTTATATATATAGTTATACATATTACGCGGTTAACGGTATCGCGTCGCTGATGGGGGACCCGGAAAGTCGCCAGATGTCCATATAAGGCGATTTCATCTAGCCGTGTTTTCGAGATTGTTCGGCTTGCTTCGTAGAGCGTCGCTACTATTGATTATGATGTCGATTTATTTGTATAGGTGTGGATAAGCTACAGCGATTCACACGATGGAACTTTGCAAGCGCTAACTTAATGTATCGAATCGCTACAAATAAGAATTAGGAGGTCACCAGCAAACCAGACCCAGAAAAAGTTGATTTAGAATGTTAGGACCAATAGAAAAATAATTAGGAAGGAAACAAATCTACTAGCCTTGTCAAGCGCGTCGGATGGGAACGACACGACCCAATAAGACATAAGGGATAAGAGAAAGACAAAATAAAAGATCAACTCACCAAGACAGAAGCACATCAGGAACGTCCAAGACCAGCACCGAAGATTGTTGAGAGATCCATCGAATTAATCATTAATAATTAAAAACACAAAAAATAAGGGTATTGCTACTGTCATATTACACCACAGAAAAAACATCACGCGCGATCTAAGAATGATACTACCGCGTGAAACACACTTGGAATTAACGGGAACGGCACGGATACTACAGCCAAAGAACCCGAACAAGAAATAACCCGAAAATCCAAGTAATTTGAATTGGAAAATAACGCGGACACGGACACAGATACGGCGTTTATACCAGCTGACCGACGCGCCAGCAATAGCTTATCGAGCCCAGCAGACCGCGCAGCAGCAGTCAGGCGGGCAAAGATCAAGACGGACGAGCTCGATTGCGCCTAGTTGGGACGTTCACCGCCAATCCGGAGAGCGCATAAGTCAAAATCCGATATCATCGCGGATAAAAAAGAGCACGGAACCTTCAGAGCGATTATACATCACAAATTAATTGTACGGCTAACGGCGCCAAAAAGCCGAACTCTGCCAAATTCTATGTTAATTATTGAATAAACCCTACTTTTACCTCCTACAGAAGTCTATAACTAATTATCTTCGTGTTCGAGCCCGAATTCTTCCCCTCGGGAGACAAAAATAATGTTAACGTAAAAATACACTGCTTAACCAGTATCGGTAACGTGGAGATGGTAAAGTGAGATGGTGTGGGTACACTGGTGAATAAGAAAAAGTAGAGATAAGAGCAGGATGGTGGAAAGGTGTACACATACTTGGAATAAAATTTGTAATTCACCCTTATGCTGGTGGCATCTACGACGGCTCTCCAAGGTGAGGGACACAATAAATTCATGGCGCGCGCGCACACACACACACACACACACACACACACACACACACACACACACACCAGCATCCGCAGCTAAGTGTCCGAGTAATATGGATTACCCGCACCCATGGAGCGTGGGCACCGTCAGAGGTAGGCATCCGTATACCGATTAGCTTATCGCTAACGCACGTTTCTTCGATCACTTCTTAATCTCCGACCTCGTCAATAGCATGATCGAGGCCGAATACCACGCACTTCACGAGGAACACCGGTAGTGTGCTAATCAGCGGCTCGGAGTGAAATAGCTACGGCCGGTCGACGTTTATCGATTCCTCGAAATCGACCAGCAGCACCTCGCAACACCCATCATTATCCACGTCGATAATCTCCCCACGCACCACCCTTTGATGCCGCACAACGACACACGACACCCCCGCACACAAGTCTTCAAACACGAAGCTGCTTCTCTCAACGCACACGTTGATATATAATTTGTCTAAATTGTGCTCCAGATCGAGCAATGCAGCACACATTAGCTCCGTGTGCAGGTACATAGCATTGTCACCCGCACCACAAATCGCCCGACATACAAAAGCTTCGGCTAGCTCGATGTTCTCATACCGCGGATACATTTTGATATTTTGATAATATACTTTCGATGTGCGCTGCTAAAGATAGACTGAGTGATCTGAATACTGCTGGCGAGTATCACGAGACTTCAAGATAACAAACCCTCTGAATCATAACTACGTGTCCAGCGCTTTGAATGCCACGACAGCGGTTTTGCACGTGCGAACTGCTTTGCGTTGTGCTCCTCGCGAAGCGCTTGCTTTGTAGTAAAAGACGCGAAACATGATACTGTACCGAGTGAAATCTCTATTATAATTATTGTAATAATTTATATATAATTATAAAATAAGAGCCACAGTAAGACGAGGTATTTATTTTTAATTCATCAATATTTTATTTAAATCACTTTACACGCATTTCCCGTCGCATGCAACATCCCTGTAAACACGGTAATCTTCGCACGGAGATTCCTCTACCTGTTATGCCGGTACCGCGTAATTGGATAACTCGGTAATCGGTATAATATTAAGAAGTTATTATTTTGGGATCGTTTGCCGATTAGGAGATGGATCTCGAGTAATTCGTGTGAACGTCAATTTATGAAAAATGGAAGTATTTTATAGGTAACGGTAACTTTCCTTTGTCTATTTAAAAGTCAATAAAAGCATTCTACAATAAAATGTGGTTTCGAGCCCGTACGAGGAACCAACTTCTCGCGTTTGAATCTACTGATAGAATTTAATATTTCCGGCGAGTCCGACCCGCGATCAACCGTTCAGGTTGATGTTAAATTTTAGACTGATTTCGGTAAAGCAGTATTCACTCCTTTGACCGAAATCGAATGTCGCAATGAATTTCACAATAAACATTGTTTGCAAATTCCAGCAAGTCCTAGCTCGAGCTCGTAGCGGTCATTGCTCGCAACTCGTTCCTTACGTTTGCACATTTTTTCTACTTCGGTGAGGCCTGACGTGAAGAAGTAATAATGGCGAAATAATGTACAATTAATTATTTCGCGGCACAACATACCGTTGAATTTATTTTTATCACTGTCCGATCGACGAGAGGTAAAAAATATTCGCGTACTACGAGGGTGGTTTGAAAAGTCCGTGCAAAGTCAAAGAGAGGGCACTACTGCTGCCTATCGAAGTTATTTTCAGTTAGTAGCATCTCTTGGAAGAACACACACCAAGTTTCAGCCAGATCGGTTTCGACGGGCTACAGATGGAAACCCTAAAATCCTGCGCTGGAGACTGAAACTCGCCCTGATGAATACGATGTAGTGCACAGGGTCGGAAACACTAACGTTAATGCCGACGCACTCTCAAGAAACCCCATAGATGCACTAACTCTATCACAGACGATATTTACATGGTTCGCATGAATCCTTCAAAAGGTCACCACAAAAAGGATTAACATATATTGTCGGATACTAATATATCTCGGCTATTAAAAGAAGATTCAGAAGAAGAGGACAATCTAAGCAACGACGTTCCTGGAAATTTCGGTTATCTCAACGATGTAGAAGAATTTGACTGGGCATCCGAGTCTGCTGACTCTTTCGAACAGCTTTAAGACTTAGATTCTCCATACAAATCACCAACCACTGGTCGAGAAAACGAAAATTTTCAGACGCCCGCAGCGAACAAGGTACCACTAAAGAAACCCACCGTAAAAATGAAAGCTAATATGCCTCGGGAGACGTGCAAGAACAAAAACGTCGAAACTAAGAATAAGCAAGTGACCTACAGCGTTAGGAATTTCCTCTGCCACCCGACACCTCTGCAGATCGACTGAGTAACCAAACAAATGTGCCATCCAACAAATGTGTTACCAGCCCCATCCCACAATGATATGTCTCTTAAGAACAACGAATCTTTCGATGAAAACGAACTCGAAGATCATAACAGAATCCCCAGGCGACAACATGTCCGACGTAGAGCCTGAGAATTCACCTAATTGCCTTCCACCATCCTGCATAAAACGGCGAAGGGTAGAATTATTGCTTCCATCGTTAAGCAATCGCGAGACTTATTTTACGCTCGAATTTATCATTTAGTTTACTGGAGCTATTGCACTATGAGATAACGACAATTTTCCACACTTAAAGAATCTAGAATTAAAGAAAGCCAATCTATTATGAAACGAGCTCACAGATTCAATATAGCTTTACCTATTACAGACAATTCTAGAGAAGGTCCCACATTCATTTTGGAAAATATAGTAAAAGCTCTAAAGATTGCTCGTTATTTAAATGACAAGTTATCTGACAAAATGTTAAATGACAAAATCAAGTTTTATGTTAAATGTGCCATGGGAAAATATTATAACTCAAATTCGATTAATATTCGCGCAAAGCGACTTTAAAATCATTATTTGTCACGGGTTAGTTAGATAACCCCCAGTGGAAAGACAAAATGATATTATTGAAGAAATGAATGCGTCAACCATAGGCGGACACAGAGGTGTCAGTAAAACATATAATCGATTTCGTCACGTGTATTATTGAAAATTTTTTAAAACTGACGTCCAATTGTATATTCAACGGTGTTTACAATGTCAATTAAAAAAAAAGTCCGTGTAAAAACTAAACAGCTTATGATCATATCAGATATTCCAGCAATTGCTTTCGATAAAATTGCAATGGACTTAGTAGGCCCTATGCCAAAAACTAAGTAAGGAAACGAATACATACTTACAATTTAAGATCTAATAACAAAATATTCAGTAGCAATCCCTTTACCTAATGCGAAAGCAGTAACGATAGCGGAAGCATTTGTCAAGCGATTCATTGGTTATTTCGTCTTACCCAAAGCGGTTCTCACTGACCAAGGTAGACATTTTTTGAGTAATTTCTTAAAACAAATTGCGAAATTGTTCAACATACGTAAAGTTAAAACTACGGCATTTCACCCTCAATCCAATGGATCATTGGAAAGATCGCATCATGTTCTTGGTGAATATCTTAAACAATTCACCACTAAACAAAATAATTCGGATGAATGTGTTGAAATTGCTATTTACAATTATAACACGAAGGTACTAAGCATACTCCATACGAAATGGTTTTCGGTAAGATAGCTCGTACCTCTTCTAGTAGGCCCCTAGCCGAGATGGATAAACTCGCCAGGTACGATGAATATCCAACGCAATAGATCACGCAAATCCATGAAATACAGAGTTTGGGACGACAAAATTTAATAAAAACTAAAGAAAATTCCAAAAGATATGAAGACAAAAAAATTAATCCCGTTGCATTTAAAGTGGGTGAACAAGTATTTTTGCTTAAATGACCAAATCCAGGAAAACTCGGCGACCACTACACGGGTCCGCACGAAATAAAGACTATATTAACGAACTGTAACGTACGTATTAAACTCCCAAACGGAGATATTACTGTACATTCAAATCGATTGAAGGAATCGAAAATTGCATGCTAAGATTTTCGAAAAAAAATTCCAGAAACATATTTTGCTTAAAAATATACGATGTTTATATGGTACGCACTCATGCTGCATTTTCTTTTTGGATATCGTGTAATAATAAATATAGAAATTACATAATAAAATTGATAAATACGAATGAAAAATCACAAAATAAAAGTAAAAATAAATATATAATACGGGAGTAAATATTAAAACTACAATAATCATTAACATTAACACATACCAGTAAATATATGGACTACTGTTTATACCTGCTTCTTGGAAAAAATAAATTATAAAGGTGTGTACACCATCGCTAAGCATGTCATCAAAAAGCCTACGTGACATGTACTCATTCGAACAAGTACGTCTTGACAGTTACCGTACTGGTCAGTAAATTTTATAGACCCGCTGCAACTTGTCGCTGTTGGATTTTATTGCACCGGGCAAGACGACGAGGTCAGTTGTTTTGATTGCAACGTTATTATTGAAGAATGGGAAGTCGGTGATATACCAATGTATGATCACCATAGGTGGCAAGAGCAATGACGTTTTGCCCGTGGCATACCCTGTGGGAACGTGCCCATCGGGACACATCCACGAGATGTACCCCTTTCTTGTGAAAAAGAACGTCATGATTGCAGATTAGAAGTAAAAGTAAACGCGACCCCTGTCTGTCATGAGGATATATCTCCAAAGAAGAGCGGTTTGACTCCCATGTATCCCACATTCGAAGATTATACTAAACTAGTGGACAGCTTCACTTACTGGCCTGGAAATTGTAAAATCAATATTGCAGTATTAGCAGCAGCCGGATTCTTTTTCACGGGCAGCCAGACTAAAATCAGGTGTTTTCATTGTGGAGTATTATTAGGCAATTGGAAAATTCATGACGATCCTTCAGAAAAGTGATCGATATGGGACCCTAATTGTCGTTACACAATAATGAGCATAGTAAGCCGACCACTCGGTCAACCACCTCATCGCCATTCTTTTTCCTCGCTAACTCCCTCCTCTCAGAAGGAACTGAACGAAAGCCCCCCTACCTGCGATCAGAGATTTGTCGCCAAACTATTGGAAAGGCTCCGAGCCACCCTCGACTGTCTAGTATAGGCATGTTCCGGGGACGACGACCTACAGCCCTCGTACTCCACCTACGAAAACTATACACACCAAATGGAAAACTTCATTTCTTGGCCTGAGATGCTACCGATAAGACCAGTAACATTGGTCGACGCTGGGTTCTTTTATTCTAGAAAAAGGATGGAGTAACTTGTTTTTACTGCGGAACTAAAATAAAGCGTTGGGGAACGGGTCACAACCCCTTACACCTACACGTCTTGCTAAATCCAGGTTGTCGATTCCTGACCATGGACACGAATACGTTTCCACGTTCCTCTCTCTTCAACAGTCTTACCGATTCAGTCACAGCATTATTTCACAGACCTCCGGCTCCCCCTCCATCGCCCGTTAACCAAAATAGCCTTCCGATCCAACATCTCAACGCAACGGACGAAGACGAGTCAGATGAAAAATTAATTACTTCACATCGTCGCAATCCCCGACCTCCTACTCCTTGGGCGGAGTCACTTGACCTATCCACGCTATCGCTGACACCATCCCAGGAAGAAGATGTCGCCTCTCAGTTATGTTAAACCTGTCACCACCAACCTGTAAACGTGTCGTTTCTCCCTTGCCTCCACGCGAATCATTGCTACAAATGTTGCAAGAATAAGGAAACATGCGACGAATGCAACTCAGAGATACAGTGCATCGTGCTTGATCCTGAATAGGATGATGATAACAATGAGAAAACTAAAAACTATATCGATATCAACAATAAGTAGTTAGAACCATTCTTGGATATGTTGGTTAAAATCAAGTGATGGTTGTTTAATCAATTTTTCTTCTCTCAACCATAAATTACCAAATCATGAAGTACAGTCTCAAATTAACTGTTAATTGTCCTCCGAAATTTCAATACACCTACAACAAAATAGTAGGAAATCTCTGGTTATCGAGAGATTATTTAAGAATATAATGAATTTTTTTCCCTTATAAAATCAATGATTACTACACCGTCACTTGGTGATTGATTTCTTGTCGTACATACAGGGTGCGCCATCATTTATGTCGGTATGTAAGCATTGATTAACTTTAAAAAAATAACCGATTTCCATATATGAGGTATTTTTATTTAATTTGGTCCTTTACACTTTATTTGGATTAGTTTTTGAATACAACATCAATCAAGTGGCCGCCTTTATTTTCCAAAGCAAAATGTGCCATTTTTGCTGCGTTTTCCATCACTTTTTCGAGCATCTCGGGCGGTATAGCGATGATTCCAACATAAATGTTTGCCTTGAGCTCGTCAATGATCTGAGGCTTGTTGGCGTACACTTTGCTTTTCAAATAACCCCACAAAAAGAAGTCCAGAGGGATCAAATCTGGAGATTTGGATGGCCAGTCAATATCGCCATTTTTTGACATCACACGTCCAGGGAAATTTCGTTGCAGAAACTGCATTGTTTGATTTGCAGTGTGGCATGGCGCACCGTCTTGTTGAAACCAGTAGACGTCCAGACCTTTTTCACACATTTGTGGGCAGACATAATGAGCCAGCGTCCACCGATATCGATTCCCATGGACTGTTTCGCCTTCTCTGAAGAAAAATGGCCCAATGATGGTTTTGGGGCAAACGCCGGCCCAAACAGTCACTTTTTGTCATGCAATGGTGTTTGATGGATCTCGTGTGGATTCTCCGTTCCCCAAACGCGGCAATTTTGCTTGTTAATGGCGCCAGAGAGTGTGAAATGGGCCTCGTCGGTCATCAAAATTTGCTTCCAAAAATCAGGTTCATTGTCAACTATTCGAGCGACGGTTTGGCCGTATTCCAAGCGACGTGGACGGTCGGTCGGCAATATTCTTTGAGTCAATTGCACTTCATACGGAAAAAAATGCAAATCATGCTTCAAATTGCGCCGCAAAGTGGTTCCACTGACGCCAAAATACTGAGCGCAGTGTCGATACGACACATGTGGGTTCTCGGCAACACTCTCTACTGCTTCAACCAGTTCATTGGAACGTCTTGGGCGTTGATGAACGGCACGTGGACGATCTCCGACTGTCCCGCACTCAACAAAATTCGATACCAAACGACGAATAGTGTTATCAGACGGTGCTTGTTGGCCACGATATTTTCGACGATATGCACGTTGAGTTCACACAACTGAACGACTATTTTTAGTGTACAGCGTCACAATTTCGGCGCCTTGTTTCGGTGTGAAGCGATTCATGGTTAAAATTGTACTTAATTGACGTTTCAAAAACATGTCTACTCAAGTCAATCCGTTGATAAATGTCAAAGGTATTCAATGTTTACATACCGACATAAAGGATGGCGCACCCTGTATACTTTAGATATCCTACGATTGACAACATCCTACAACAATGCCAATACTTCCAACGCGGTATAAATTAATCGCATGTTATTATTGCAAGAATAGTAATATACAAATATACAACAAGCTCTGAATTCATAACCAAATTGTTCAATGTTTACTTAATGTATCGATCCAACAGCATTCAGATCGCCAGTATGATTCCCGATCCTGTCACTAGGAGCAGGGCCAATTTACTCACATTTTTTCACATCTCCAATACCCACACTTCCTATTTCCGTAACCCCGAAGATAGCACCGAAGAAATTACCATCCAAATTTTGGTGGACTACTTGTTGGAAAGCGAGTCTATATTACTTCACCTACCGCAAGCCCACACCGACATTATTCACTCTCATATCAACAAGTCGGGTGACTATTTAAAAACGCCATAGTCGGATGTTGTGCCGCGGAATATTCGTACTTCGTATATTCGGGAATATTCCATAGCAAAGCAACACTGGAATTCGTTCAAGACAGGAAACGAAGTCCAATGCCCGATGGTACGATCGACACCAGGAACGCCGACGCAGCATGAGGCGACTCGCTTGGCGTTCGACGATAGGCTAACACTAAAAACGCAAACTAAGAAATTTTCGTGAAGGCAGTTAACAACTGCTTTACGAAAGGGCAGTATTAAATTAGATTGAAAAGAGAACGGGTTAGTTCCTCGCTAAATACTCGAAACAACATATTATTGTACATTCTTACTTTGACTTATAAATAGACAACGGAAAGTTACCGTTGCCTATAATAAACACTTCCTTTTATATAGATTCGCGTTTTCATCGATAACTCGAGATTCATCTCCTTATCGGCAAACGATCCCAAAAATAATAACTTTTTAAGATTATACCGAATTCCGAATAATCCAATTACGCGGTACCGGCATAACATTTGGTGGCAGCGGTGGCATCTGCTGAAGTTAAGTGATTCGCCATTTATTAGGACAAAAGTGTTATGGACAAAGTTAAGAGTGACACTAACGTGACGACTACAACGCGTGCAAGGACACCAATGTAGTTCGTGAAAACCCGACTAATCTAACGCGAAGACGCGAAGTGAACGTCGGTGCGGGGTGACGTATCGGTCAACCGTTTAAAGTCCCGATCGACGGTGTCACGTCAAGTCACGGAGAACCGCACAAAGTGTGCAACCGAGTACGCGAAACAGCTACTCGAGACAAAGTCGTCGCGCAGTCATTGCCGACGCACAGAAGACGAGCCCAGGAACCACCAACAGACGGGTCAACGGTACCAGGGAGGATAACTTGACCAGCCTTCGAGGGAAGCTACGAGATAACAGGTCTACAGCACCGGAGGAACTGCACCCGAGAACAACGCCATGGAAAGGGCTGTCTACCAAATCATCTTTCTGTAAGTGACGGTGTTTGAGAATCCGCCTGGTGATGGTATTTGACAGATCTAAAATATATTGAAACTAATGAAGCTTCACTCGATGACAGGGTGAGAATAAACCAGACACATAGATGTTAAATTAGAGAAAGTGGTTTATTGAACCTTCCGCATAACTACAAACAAATCATATAATTTTGAGCAAACACTAAAAGTGAGAATAGATAAATTAAAGACCAAATTTAGAAAAAATACAAAATAATATAAATAAATGCACCAAAAAACTGAGAATAAACAATTGAATTTAAATAAGTAAACTGAATTTGATTGTCTGAGCTGAGAGCCAGCATACAATTATATTAATTGTGTGCTCTGAGTACTGAGAACGTTGTACGCACTGCAGCCAGTGCTGCGGAGCATGCAACGCAGTGAGATGTATGAGTGCGTAAGGTGGTAGTATAATTCACAGCAAACTCTCTGCAGCTTAATGCAGAGAGGTTGCAGCGAACAAATGTGAGCACTTGCAATTGACATTGCTTGAGTGCTCTATACGTATGAGACAAGCTACGCAGGCAGCACTGCGTAGCACAATACAACACATAATGAGGATGCACAAAATGAGTAGTGTATAGCCGCTGTACTCTTCCAGCAGATATTCTGGGGAAAAGTACAGTGAATATAGTACACCTGCATAATTATATTAATTATACCGGCAAACGATGGTGAGAAAAACGTGGCTTGACATGTGCTGCAATGCCGCCAAAAAGTGAGGCCAAAATGTAGATGTACCGATGAGCATGCAACTCCTCGCACGGCGAATATCGATCGCCGTGCGCCAGCTGATTATCCAACAGACGGTTACATCACTATTACATATTGCCGTGAAAAAAAAAAAATATTTGCCAAAGCCAGAGTAGAACCGATATTTGGAAAAATATTCCACTAGATATATATTTCTCTTGAGATTTTGTGGGAATATTTTTAAGTAGAGTTCGCCGCAAAATTAGCAAACATGTCAGAGTCTAGAGGAGCCCGATCAAGACATAGGGGCAACTCGCTACAGACGACGTTGCCCGGCGCAGAGGTAGACCCCACAGCTGGATTAGCCGCGGCCGTAGGGGACATCGTTAACGAAACGCGCAGGGCGCTATTCGAGCTCTCGCCGTCGGGGCGAATCCCTTCGACCAGACAAGGGGCCCTTGCAGACCGGCTGATGGCCCAGTTTGGCGTAAACCCACGTAGGGGTGCGTCATTCGGGTATTTCGACAGCGACATTAGCGACGACGTTTTTAATATGGCAACTGGCGCACGAACGCCCGAGCGCGTCACCGAAAACATGGTGGACCAGGAAATAGAGAATATGCGAACTATAGATCGAGTAGGTTTTTCAGCAGCTACCGGTACGACAGCCCGGTCGGTACCAGCAAGGGTACGCGATCGGTTGGAGGCGGTCGACCGAAGCCAATGGGAGTTGGAAAGAGCTCGACGCCAGTGCAAGAGGCTGCAGCGCGAGCACGACCGAGGCCAACGCGAACTCGATCGCGAGCTCAGGGAGGCCGAAACTCCGTCAGCAAGACGGAATTTGGCAGATACGCTAAACAAGGTTGGTGCGGACGAGTACGAACTCATCTACTCCTTACGAGAGCAAATTGCCGAGCTCCAGCGACGGTTAGGAGGAGCAGGGATGGAGGACATTCCGCCTCCCGCACTGCCCCCGAGACGCACGCGGTTCGAGGAGACGCAGAGGCCCTCAAATATGCTCAGCCTCAGTCTCGGTATAAAAATGGTAAGAACGTTCGACGGCAAGGATTCGAAGGCGTTGCCGCTCTTCTTAAAATCCTGCGAGACGATATTCCGCAGGGTAGCAGAGAAGGAGCATGACACCCTCCTGGAGTTGATAGTCATGAGTAAGCTAGAGGTTGCAGCAGCAAGACAACTGCAGCACAAAACCATCAGCACCATGGCGCAACTCAGGAGCGAGTTGGAAATGTTGTACGGACAACGGAAGTCCCTGGCTGCGCTGCAAATCGAGCTCAGCTCCCTCCGGCAGGGGCAGAACGAGGACATCGCCGCCTACGCGGCAAGGGCGGAGAGGATCACGGTAGACATCGCCGAAATACTCTGCGAACCATTGCAAACAGAGGATCAAAAGATCACTGTTGAGAGCGTCACACGACGAAGCGCACAGGCCAACTTCGAAAACGGCCTGCACGGCCAGGTGCAAGTGCTGGTGCGTGCTAGAATTTACCAATCGCTGCATGACTCTGTGGCAGGGGCCATAGAGATAACCAACATGGTACAGCCAAAGGGAGGGGTAGGTGGAGTATTAAGCCACCCCAGAAGGTCCCAAGGCGCATCACCCCGGCAGGGAGAAAATTGTTTCACCTGCGGAAAAACTGGACACATGGCTCGAGACTGCACCCAGAATACGGGACGAGTAACCCTACCAGTACCCAGTGAAAACAAGTCAATCCACAATGTGGAAATAACCTGCAATTACTGCCAGAAGAAAGGCCACATGTGGAAGGACTGCCGGAAGAGACTGTCGCAGAATAAAAGCGAGCCAACGCAGCCGCCCCGACAGCCAAGAAACGCAGGCTACAAAGATGCAAAAAATACCGTAACTGCGGGGCCAGATCCAGCCACTGCAGGCGTGAACACGCTGGGCGCACTGAGACTGAATACGCCAACTGTCCAGCAGAGACCTGCGTGCAAGCAGAAGAAAACAACGCTGCAGCTTCTACAAGTAACGCTGCCGGCGTCGAGTGCCACCGCCAGTGACTTTGATATCGATGCACCGTTGGCCACGACTGGGGTACTCACCCTCAAACCGGACACCGGAGCGCAGTGCAGCATAATCAAGGAAGGCTGTCTCAAGTCCGAGACCCTGGTGAGCAGGTGCTCCGTGGAATTACAGGGTGTGGCGGGCGAAAAATTCACCCCCTTTGGTATAGCTCAAATTGTACTCGAGACACCGGCTTTAAATGTAGAGCATTGGTTCTACATCGTTCCGAACCATGTGTCGCTGAAGGTCAACGGACTACTAGGCATGGAGTTTATCAAGCAGCATAAAGCGGATATCCTGCATGGCGAGATGCTCAAGTTGTATGGGCACTGCATGCCGCTACGGGACGGCACGAAGAGGATATATTCGTCACCACGCAGTAGAACTGCCGCCACATTCAAGTACATAGGCCTGCTTACAAAGATAAATCTTCCTTCCGGAAACGGGTCTAACATGGATGCCGCCAAGGAAAATAAATTTGTCGGACTACCTATAAGGAGCGGAATCAGCCGAGGCAAAGTAGCGAGATTCCGTGTCACACCGTCAAAAACCAATAGAGTGAGTTTAAATGTTTCAAAACACGACGGCGAAGTGCAACAGCCGACGGCGACACTCGAGCCGTCGGATATAGCGAAGAGCGTACGTAGCCGCCAGGTCAAGGCACTGCGCGTTAGCTCAGAGAGCACGGGGAAGAAGGCCAAACGGTTTGCGCAGCGCCAACGGAAGCCCGACTTGGTGCCCCCCAGCAGTGAAAAGCAAGCAGATCGCGCAGGCATAGTGTGCGAATACAACGGTGTATTCCAACTACGAGGGAACAAGCGACAGCGCACGCACGAGATGCAGTATCGCGCACCCTTTAAGGTCGGATCGAAGGACTTAGGATCGCAACCCTCGCCTGGGAAGCACGTAAAATCGGGGCATGGGTCTGGTAAAATGCATAAAGCCGGAAAAAGAAATACTGATGCAGACGCTCTGAGTCGCATATATGCGACCACACGAGCCCAAGTGGGACAGGAAAGAAAGTCCCACAAAAAAGAGAATGATAGCGCAATCGGGTATACGAACAGCCGCACAAAGCGGAGAGTCGAGGATACCCAAGGCAACCACTATAACTCGTCGGAGCGAGAGGCTAAACTCGCCCACGAGAAAGAGAAGTGGGGATGCCGACAGACAAAATGCTAGCGGAAGGAATAGCCCAGTCCAGCAGGGGTCAATGTAACGCGCCGCTGATGGTCGTGGCTAAGAAACCCGATGCCGCCGAAGTAGAGAAAATGCGCGTAGTGGTGGACTTTCTGAAGTTGAACGAAGCCATCATCGGAGACTCGTACCCACTGCCCAATATCACCGAAATATTGAACCAGTTGGGACGGGCCCGATATGATACGACTTTGGATCTCGCCTCTGGATTTCACCAAATCCTGATGGCGCAGGAAAACATAGATAAACGGCATTTTCTACTCCGCGGGGTCATTTTGAATCCATTCAGATTGAAGAACGCACCACCGACTTTCCAGCCGCTAATGAACTCCGCGTTAGCAGGACTACAGGGCGTCAAATGCTATGTGTACCTCGACGACATAGTAACACACGGAGTAAGAGCTACTCGCGATAATATGGGCCCTAGCTCAATCCCGGCCATATATTTATGGTGCCTCTTTCACAGTAGTGACGGACCACCGACCGCTCACCTGGCTGTCCGGAGTAAAGGATTCAGGTTCGAGATTGATGCGTTGGAAAATTAAATTGGCGGAACATGAGTTTAACGTAGAGTACAAGGCAGGAAAGCTCAACACGAATGCAAAGGCGCTAAGTCGAATATTCCTTACTACGAGGGCCCAAACGAGAGCGAAGAACGAAGTCCGTGAGTCGAAAGAAAACAGCACGATGGGGCAACACGGCACAACGAACGACCGCACAAAGCGGAGGGCCGAAGATACCCCGTATAGCCATGGTAGCTCGCTGGAGCGAGAGGTCGAGCCCGCCCGCGAGAGAGACGAGGACAGCAAGCGCCCAGGTATGGACAGCCGCACAAAGCGGAGAGCCGAGAATACCCTGGACCAGCCCAGCAACGCGGCAGAGAGAGAGAGGCCGCGCTGGTCAATGCGCCAGAAGAAGATAGAGAGATCCGCAGCGTGCATGCAGATCGCTCTACTGAACCCCACAGCCCCGCCGAAAAGCCGTGCGGTCGGGGAAGGGGCAGACCACGCAAGCAAGCAACGCAAGCCACTGGTAAGACTGCGAGCACCGCTGACAAGGACGGAGCGGGCCCAGCACAGCATGGCGGACCCGCGAAGCGCGGAAGGCCGCGAAAAGCAAACGTAGCAAGGCCGCTCGAGACAGAGAGCGACCCAACGGCGGAGCTAACGGTGGGCACACCGAGCGACGAAACTGCGGACAAAGCACCGCAAAGGCCTGCTGAGAAAGCGTGGCACGGCGGGGCCCGTAGCCCACGAGCTTCTAGCAGCGCGAACGAAGACAGCGTTATAAAAGAGTATAGCGACTGCCGCAGGGGCGTAGCCACTCCTTTTGCCGATGACCGCCAGAAAATAATTAGAGAATACCACGACACCCCCATAGGAGGGCATCAAGGTATACGGCGTACGTTACATCGGATTCGGACCAAATACGACTGGCCTGAGAAGAGATTTAGAAAATTATATATCGTCCTGTGAATTCTGCCAAAAGAATAAAATCAGCAAAAAGGAACGAGTGCCGATGGTGGTAACGGACACCCCATCGAGGTCATTTGCAAAAGTCGCGGTCGATATCGTCGGACCGCTACCGGAAAGCGCTTCCGGGAAAAGATACATACTCACGTTCCAGGACTCGCTTACCAAATACAGTGCAGCAATATCACTGCCGAACCAAGAGGCTTCGACAGTCACTAGAGCGCTTGTAGAAGAATTGATCTGCCGGCACGGAACGCCGGAAATAATATTATCAGATCAGGGCACGAACTTCCTCAGCTCGACCTCCAAGGAAATGTGTCGACTGCTGCGAATCAAGAAAATACAAACGACAGCCTACCATCCGGAATCAAATGGCGCATTAGAAAGATCGCATCGCACCCCCGCTGAGTACCTAAAAAATTTCATAGATGAGGATCAAGGAAATTGGGACGAGTGGCTGCCGTATGCGATGTTCACATACAACACCACTCCACATACGGGGACCGGACTGTCGCCCCACGTGTTGGTGTACGGACGCGAGGCCGAATTGCCGACCGCCGTGAAACAAGAACCACGCAGCACTTATGCCTACGATGACTACGTCCACGAGTTACGCGAGCGATTACGCGCCGCATGGACTGTAGCACGAGACAACCTGGAAGGCGCGAAAAGACGGTCGAAGACTACATACGACCATGGCGCACAGGTGCAGGAGTACCGCGTCGGCGAACGCAAACTCCTCCGTGACGAGACGGTGCGAAGGGGGCGGTCAGCCAAGCTGACTCCGAAGTGGACGGGTCCTCACGAAATAGTAGAGAAGAGGCCCCCCGTCAACTACGTGGTTCGGAAGGGACGTAAAATCCAGGCGGTGCACGCAAACCGCCTGAAGCTCTTTATCGAACACTAATAGCTCAGGAATTAAGGAATTCGAATACTTACAGCTGGTTAAAACTAAATATTAGCTAGAAAATAAATGTGGGTAGGAGCCCCTCAGGACGCAGGGTAGGGAGCTCCAACAAAGTAGAAGAGGTCTTAGGAGACCTAATTTTATCAACAGGAAAAAGAGCGTATACATATCGGAAAAATATATTGAACGAAACAATTGAAAAGAAATTGCAATTTCTTTATGCAATCCGGAGGGGACGGAATACTGTGACCGTGCCAGAAATGCACCACGAAAAATGTATAGCATATTAATACTGGCACAGGATAGTGTTCAGCGTAGAGTGTAAAAAGAATAACGTGCACACTCTATTCGGTTGAAATACACATGTTAATAAGCCTCTGAGTGAGAAAGAAGGCACGCGTAGACAATCTAGTCCCAACGCTGAATAGAGCACAGAAAGGCCTACAGCGAAAATGGACACAGATAACGGCGAGAAATGCGCGAAAAAGGTTATCCAACTAACCCATCCCCTCATCGTCCTAATGCAACAGCAAGGGTGATGGCTATATGTCGCAACAACCCTAGCAAAATTGTGGGAACAATCCCACTCGGCTTAAAATGTTAAATAATACGGGAATACTGGCTTTGGTAGGCGTATGTATAGTAACCGCCCGAGATTTCAGCATCAAAACCATCGGGCGAACATCGCAGATCATCCGAAAAACTACCTCCCGTCGTTCAATTTAAAATTAACGGAAATTGAAGTTCAGGCACCCCCTACGCAGACCGAGAGGACAATTCCACTGCAGAGCGTGCTGCGAGACCCGGAAGAGCTTCAAAAGCTCGGAGCTCGAGCAGACCAAATCATGGACAACCTCAATACTGTCGGAGACGGGATGCAACACATCCATAATCTGAGTCTCTACTCACTGGGTGCAGTAGCACCAATAGCCTTGGTTCGCTACGTTCTGTTTAAATGTTATAGGTACGAACGAAACCGAACACCAACAAGGACAAGCGAGGCAACGACCCCGGCAGCAGCCGAGGTAAACATCAACCTCGAGCCGCTCGGACGACAACAGCCAGAGGAGCAACTGCGATCCGAGATGGCCAGAGTATGCGATAGAAGGAAAAGAAAAAATTTCATCGTTACAAATGAAAAAATGATAAATTTTATTGTATTGTCATAACATCAAACCGTAACAAATTGTAAGAGGAAATACGAGAAACCAATCGAAGAAAAAATTTGTAGAGAAAAAATTTTTCCTTTCAAGGGGGGAGGGATGTTGTGCCGCGGAATATTCGCACTTCGTATTTTCGGGAATATTCCATAGCAAAGCAACATTGGAATTCGTTCAAGACAGGAAACAAAGTCCAATGCTCGATGGTACGATCGACACCAGGAACGCCGAGGCAGCATGAGGCGACTCGCTTGGCGTTCGACGATAGGCTAACACTAAAAACGCAAACTAAGGGATTTTCGTGAAGACAGTTAAGAACTGCTTTACGAAAGGGCAGTATTAAATTGGATTGAAAAGAGAACCGGTTGGTTCCTCGTTAAATACTCGAAACAACATATTATTGAACATTCTTACTTTGACTTTTAAATAGACAACGGAAAGTTACCGTTGCCTATAATAAACACTTCCTTTTATATAGATTCGCGTTTTCATCGATAACTCGAGATTCATCTGCTTATCGGCAAACGATCCCAAAAATAATAACTTTTTAATATTATACCGAATACCGAATAATCCAATTACGCGGTACCGGCATAACACGGACACCGGTGCCACTTTCGCTACACAAAGGTAAATATGAAAAAAAAAAAAAAAAAAAAAAAAAAAATCTGTAAGCAGAGAAATGATGCAAAAAAAACTTCTCCCAACACCAAATACTTACGTAAGTAAATCCACTTTGAGTTCGAACTATATAACCATACCCTTACATATATATTTTTATTCATAATACACAGAATTGATTCATTTATGTCTTTTCGTAACTCTTAAAAAAAAGTTTCACATTTTTGCTCAGAATGATAGAAAAAACAGAATATATATAAAATAAGATAAAATAAAATGAAGGACACAAAAAAAGAGCAAAGACAACAATAACAACAACAACAACAACAACAACAACAACAACAACAACAACAACAACAACAACAACAACAACAACAACAACAGCAACAACAACAACAACAACAACAACAACAACAACAACAACAACAACAACAACAACAACAATAATAATAATAATAATAATAATAATAATAATAATAATAATAATAATAATAATAATAATAATAATAATAATAATAATAATAATAATAATAATATCATAATAATATGATAATAATAATAGGAGTACAAATTGAAAATGCGGGATTTTTTTCTATTTTTGAACGTTTATTCTGAAAAAATGGTAACAAATGAATTATTCAAAGTATTGTCCATCGCTAGCCACAACTTTTTCCCATCTTTCTGGCAATTTACGGATACCGTCGCGAAAAAATTCGGCCGGCTTGGCTGCTATCCAGTCATCGACCCATTTTTGGGCTTCTTCGTAAGAATGGAAGCGCTGGTCAGCTAGGCCATGTGTCATCGATCGGAAAAGGTGGTAATCGGAAGGAGCAATATCTGGGCTATACGGCGGGTGGGGTAAGACTTCCCATTTCAGCGTTTGTAGGTATGTTTTAACCGGCGCTGCAACATGTGGCCGAGCGTTGTCATGTTGCAAAATTACTTTGTCGTGTCTTTGCTCGTATTGTGGCCGTTTTTCTTTGAGTGCGCGGCTCAAACGCATCAATTGAGTTCGGTATAGTGCTCCTGTGATGGTTTCGTTCGATTTCAATAGCTCATAATACACCACACCCAGCTGGTCCCACCAAATACAGAGCATGAGCTTGGCGCCGTGAATATTTGGTTTGGCCGTCGATGATGATGCATGGCCGGGGTAACCATATGATTTTTTGCGCTTCGGGTTATCGTAATGGATCCACTTTTCATCACCAGTGACAATGCGATGCAAAAAACCCTTCCGTTTTTGCCGTTCGAGCAGCAGTTCGCATGCAAAAAAACGGCGCTCGACGTCTCTCGGCTTCAGCTCATACGGCACCCAATGTCCTTGCTTTTGGATCATTCCGAGGGCTTTTATACGATGGGAAATGGCTTGTTGTGTCACTCCCAATGAATCTGCGAGCTCTTGTTGAGTTTGACACGAGTCTTCATTGAGTATTGCCTCCAATTCAGCATTCTCAAACTTTTTCACTTGGCCCGGCCGCTCTTTGTCCTCAACGTCAAAATCACCACTTCTAAACCGCACAAACCATCTCTCGCACGTTGAAACCGATGGAACATGACTCGGATAAGCCTCGGAGACCAATCGATGTGCTTCAGCAGCACTTTTCTTCAAATTAAAGAAGTAAATTAAAACTTCCCGCAAATGCTGTTTTGTTGGCACGAAACTCGACATATTGAGAGCTCAAAAAAACTATGAATTTGACACTGCGACAAATTGACACATACTGAAAATTAAAGCTATAAGACGTAGCTTTGACATGAACATAGTCACAGTACTGCCTGATGCGTATAGCGTTAGTAACGCCATCTGTTATCAAACCCGCATTTTCAATTTGTACCCCTGATAATAATACCGAAAAGGAACCACGTGCAGGTAACGACTCTGAGGAAGACCAAAAACGGCCTGTGTCTATTAAAACTACAGGCAGACGCAAACGAACCGGACGGACGTGACGAATTCCGACGCCCATTACAGGACGTGGTCGGCGAAGCGTGCAGTGTCCGGACCATGAGCTTCAAAATTTAATTGGCGATCATGGACCTGGACTGTGTCGCGACTGCAGCCGACGTGACAGACGCGCTCAAACGGGAAACAGGAAGAGACGCGGAGTTCCGGTTCCACATCTTCGGTCCGAACCGCGCCGAGCAATACATGGCCATCTGTGACCTGGAGTCGCGTGAGGGCGGCGCGCTGCTTCGGCGGGGACGGATCGGGATTGGGTGGACGCATTGCCGCGTCCGACAACGACTGACAGTAACGAAATACTACAGATGCTTTGGCTATGGTCACGTAAAGGCAAACTGTACAAACATGAACAGGACAAATTGCTGCCGAAAGTGCGGCACACATGGACATTACGCGACGGACTGCAAAAATGAGCCGGTCTACCCTCTGTGCACCAAGGCCGGTCATAAGTACGTAGCGCACCTCGTCGGATCCGGAGGGTGCGCGATATTTCGGGCCGCGCTGGAGGAGTGCAGGAAACAGGCCGGACAACGGACAGAATAATACAGGGAAACCTGAACCGAAGTAGGACAGCAGACATGCTATTACCACAGATAGCTGATGAACACGACGCGGACATCCTGCTCTTGTGTGAACCGTACAGGAGAAGGACGACTCAGACGCACATCACGAATGAGACAGAGACAACAGCTATCTGGGTGAGGGGTGCTGCCCGACCTCGGATGACTAACCGCGGTGTCGGGGACGATTACGTCTGGGCTAAAGTCGGTGCTGTCACTTACGTTAGCGTCTACCTGACGCCCAACTGCGCCGCGGCGGATTTCGAGAGGAAAGTGGCGCTCCTTGAGGACGGAATCAGGGATCTGCCTGGAGACGTTATTATCAGGGGCGACTTCACGCGCGGGCGATCGAGTGGGGAATGACAATAACGAACAAACGTGGACGGTTACTGCTGGAGATGGCTGCAAGACTGGATCTCGTAGTAGCCAATACATGAAACATACCGACGTACAGACGACCAGGGTTTGGAGACTCCATCCCCGACGTCACAATGACATCGGAAGGAATATCGCCACGGATAGGACAATGGCGGGTGTTCGACGGCTATACGGCCAGTGACCACCAGTACATTGTCTTCGAAGTGGCAGGACAAACGGCGACGAGACGGACGAGGACCCAGCACCCCCCGCGGTGGAACCTCAACAAACTCGACGTACAAAAATTTTCGGAGGAGCTGGTGGTAGCACCAGCACCGATAACGAAAGTCCCCCCTGAGCTGACTGGCCGGCAAAGGGCGGAAAGACTGGTGGACGAGACGGCCAAACTGACGGATCGGCTGTGCAACAGCACAATGCCGAAACGACGACATCGACAGAACAGGCAGCCACAATACTGGTGGACGCACGAAATAGCCAAGCTGCGCAGGGTCTGCTTAACAAGCCGACGACTAGTAACGAGGGCTGGGGAAAGACCTGAAAGGGAAAACCTCGAAGCCACATATAAGATAGCACGGAAAGCACTGACGAGCGCGATACGAGACAGCTAGACGCGTTGCTGGAAGAGGATCTGCGAGGAGGTGGATCAGGATCCCTGGGGTACTGGATACAAAATCGTGACCGGTAAACTAGGGGCCCGGGTACCAACAGAACTCAAAGACGCCGAATCCGCACGACGGATCGTCGACGGCTTGTTTTCTACACACCTGATACGGACGGACGTTACAGACGACACGGACACACCGGCAGCCCCCTTCTTCACGGCGAAAGAGCTCACTAGGGCATCCAACGCAATGAAGACTGGTAAGGCACCGGGACCGGACGGAGTACCGGTGGAGATTATCCGGCTGATGGTCAACCTGAGGCCGGAGATATTTCTCGACCTATACAACACGTGCTTGACGACGGGGACGTTCAGCGGCCGGTGGAAGGCGGCGAGGCTAGTTCTTATCCCCAAAGGTAAGGGCGACCCCAATACGCCGTCAGCCAACCGGCCGTTGAGTTTACTTGACACGACGGGTAAACTCTACGAACAATTACTGAGACCGATACTGACGGACGTGATACAGACCAACGGAGGCCTTTCAGACCTGCAGTTCGGCTTCAGGAAGGGTCGATCCACGATTAGAGCGATCCAAAAAGTGGTCGACTCCTTCCTGGACTTAGACAAACATTGCCACGCAGCACGACCAATCGTTCTGCTGGCGACCTTGGACGTCAGGAACGCCTTTAACTCGGCTAGGTCGGTCGATATCCCGGAGGCGCTTAAAAGCAACTTCGGGGGTCCGGCTTACTTGGCTCGGGTGGTGGAGGACTACCTGAAAAACCAACAGATTACGTACGAGACAACTGAAGGACCGGTGACGAGGCAAATCACCGCCGGGGTCGCACAGGGGTCCATACTGGGACCAGATTTTTGGAACGGACTGTATGACAGCTTGCTCAGGCTGGAAATGCCGCTCGGTGTACTCCTCGTCGCTTACGCTGACGACGTGGCGGCGGTGATCACCGAACGGTCTCCGGATCTGGCACAGCTAAAACTGTACCAGACGATGCGACGAGTGGGACGATGGATGACGGACCACGGACTACAACTCGCGACAGAAAAGACAGAACTGACGTTCCTTAGTAGAAGACGTATACAGACGAGACTTCCTATGTGGGTCGGGACGGACGAAATCGTGGCCGGGGGGGAAGTCAAGTATCTGGGGGTAACTCTAGATACGAAGATGACCTTCTGGCCTCATATACAAAAAACAGCCCAGAAGGCGGCCGAGAGGATAGCATCCTTAAGCCGCCTGATGGCAAACACGACTGGACCGAGACCGGGGAAAAAAAGATTATTAATGGCGACGGCCCACTCGATCTTCCTTTACGGCGCAGAGATCTGGGCAGATGCCCTGAAGACAAAGAAGTACTGCCACGCGATGACGACGGTACAAAGACGGGGTGCGCTGAGGATCGCCTGCTCCTATCGAACTGTCTCTGCACAAGCAGTTTTGGTGGTGGCCGGCGTAATCCCCGTGGACCTCCTAGCTTTCGAGCGAAAGAGGATCTACGGGAAAAGCGCGGACATAAGACGGGAGGATGCGGCAGTTGCGGAACGCAACAGGACGATACAGACTTGGCAAGACCGATAGACAGAAGAACGTACAGGCAACTGGACGAGACGACTTGTGAAGGACCTGAGACCGTAGATCGGAAGGAAGTTTGGGGACGTGAACTTTTACGTTACCCAGCTCCTGACCGGACACGGCTACTTTCGAAGTTACCTTTACAACATGAACAGAGTACGGACGCCAGACTGTAAGTACTGCGGACACGAACGATACGACGCGGAACACACATTTTTTGTGTGTGACCGCTGGACAGGACCCCGATTGGAACCCGAGACGATTGTTGGTAGCATCACCCCGGACAACATTGTCCAGGTGATGCTCCACTGAGCACTGGATATTTCAAGGAAACATCTCCATATCCTCAGAGTAAAAGAAAGCATTCATTTTTATACTAGACGATCGACAAATCCTTATACCAAATCGTATGGAGCCAACCATCATGACGGGGAGACAATACGAGCATCCACACGAACGTCCAGCATCATATGGATAAAATTTCAAGAACTTTACGAACGTCCAGCATCATATAGACAAAATTTCAAGAACCTTACGAACACCTACAACTCTAAAGAAACTTCGCGAACATCCAACTTCATATAGACAAAATTCCAAGGACTTCACGAACGCCAAGAACTTCAAAACGCTTAGAACGCCAAGAACTTTAAAAAAATGCTAAGAACTCCAAGAACTCCAAGAATTTCATGAACTTCAGAAATCAGCGTTCACGAACCATTGAATCAACACCAAGTCCGTATGAGAAAATTCGTACCTACATATTCTTACATACGTCAGTTGCTATTATTCAAATCAAGTTAATCACTCCGATGTGTGGTATAAGAAAAAGAGAAAAAGGATATTTTAACCATGTCATTAGACATAAATGATATTTGAGTTACAAAAAAAAGAGAGAGCAAATGTTCTAACGAAGCAAATATTTTGATAAAGATTATGAATTTTAAGAAGAAGTAGAATTAAGAACACATACACTGTAACGAGGAATCATGTTCGATATTCACCGTTATTTAATCATAAGTAACACTTGAGGAAAAAAATTCACTTAGTTTATTGTACGGTTGTAATGAAAGAAAGTTAAAAATTTCAAAGAAAAGAAAATACAAAAGTAAAATTAAGAAATGAATAAACAAAATAAACAAGGGAAGAAAATATTAGAAAACGAAAAAGAGAGAAATACAAATGCCCATAAATAAAGGGACGTATAGATAAATACAATAACGTAACACCTATTGTCGGAAAATATGAAGCAACGAAATAATTAAGTAAAGAATTAGGAACATATAATATTCCTACTAAGCATAGTACGGACAAGTCCGAAGAAATATAATCGCATATACGCATACACTTAACGTAGAACAATATTAAACCAAAGCAGGAATAGCAATATGGCGAAACAGTTTCCAATCAAAGATCCTTTCTCTATTAAAAGTAACATTTTTTTTTGTGTTTGACAAAATTTGTCATGGTACGAACAAAAACTAGTATCACATATAGATTCCAAGACCATGCAAGAGACAAGTCGTTGAAAGAAAAAGAATAGTACGACAAGCATAATTGGAAAATTGTTAGCTTCACCCTCGGATTCGATTATCAGGCTTCTCCTAATAATCGTTTTAAGGGGGGAGGTGGTACGTCCTGACGTAACGTTGCATTCATATTTTTTTATTCCGATCACGTTAAAGTTCTTCTGTTTTAGTTTCGCTACAGTAAGAGTAACTTTTCACATTTCTTTTAAATTTTCGAATTTCTTAAGAGCAGAGGAGAGCGATTTTAACGACAGAGATCGGAGCAGGGTGGAGATGCGGCTCTACCAACCGTCTCCCGGGAAAATTAATCTTGTAAAGATGGAGTTTTTCAGCGCTCCCAGTCAAACGGCAAACTTTCAAAGCATGGGATCTACTGCGTAGACACGGTTATCGACTGCCATTTATGGATCTATGATTAAGCGCAGCCTTACCCTCAATCCTAGACCAGGGGTTCGGCTAGTCGCCGCCGGGGCGTTGTTGATCATACGGGAGCGGTTGGAGGGAACGCTATCACGTGATCAGGCGACCGCACCCTTTCTGTTCGTCTTGCCTGAAATCTTCTCTCTCTCTCTCTCTCTCTCTCTCTCTCTCTCTCTCTCTCTCTCTCTCTCTCTCTCTCTCTCTCTCTCTCTCTCTGTCTTTACAAAGATGATGAAATCATGAACAATTATTATTTGAGCGAAACAATTAACAAAATTGGAGGAACTATTGATTTAAACGAAAGCTTTAAGACTACTAAAGTGTTTACACGAATACTTTAGGTAAAATATCATAAGCAAAGAGAACAATTATGCTTCCATATTGCGAAACTACCCAGCGCTGTCACTCGAAAACGAGTACAATTCACATTGAGGCTGGCCAACGCTCCGTGCCACGATAAACGTCTTGGCGCAAGGGCTGAACGGCGATCTAGCTGACTTGCGTCCGGACGAAATGTACGAGTAACCGAGTCGGTCTCTCTCCCTCTCTCGTTTCTATAACACGAGAATAATTGTCTAACTAACAAGTTATTTAAGAAAAAGGGTGTAACTACAAGTAGAGTAATTACTAATTAGACGAATAACCAATAATGATTAGAATAAGCCATAATTCAACAAAAATATTCATACTAATAAGAGATTAACGCAAAAATCAGCTTGCATACGACAAGTTAACTACAGAATCTGTAACAAAATTATTACTAGTGTTACGTCAAAATCGCGGCCTCTCTTACGAAACCCACTAATTTAACATAGATTCACGTTTCGGTGTATATTTTCCGTGCTCTGGTCAAGGAGAATAAATCCTCCCTTTACCACACCCGACGAGAAAATACCGAAGACGCAAGCCCGTTTTTGAGTCTAACCTCGCGGAAAATTACTCGGGATAGGGCTGAAGTGCGTTTTGTTCGTGGTTGGAAATAATCACTTTACGAATAATGGGGTGGGACTTGAATGATAATTTCACGCGGAGCAAGATTTCACTTTAATTGGTAAAAGAAAAATGTACTTACGGTTGTTTGTTGCTGTGGTTCTTGCTGTTGAACGTTGGTTGGACGTGGACTGGTGTAGTCGGACAAACTCAAATCGAACGTCTGCGTTGGTGCGTATTAATAATCATTTATTGAAATAAAACTTCATGAGTAGTCGAATGTTGCACGTTCAATATTCCCGATTTCGCACGCGTTAATAATTATAAGTACTGTACTCGTACTCTATATTACTTGAAATTATACTTTGTGAAATTGAGCCGCGGTGAAAAACTATCGAACTGTACTACCTTACTCCCCGTGAAACAGCCCTTCTTTATTCCCTACTACTTGCTGCCTGGGAAACTGTGGCTCTTTGACCCCCCGTAAAACTGTGTTACTTGACTCCCCGTGAAAAAGTGTCTCCGTCCGATTTTCGCGACCTTTTATAGGGCTCTCCTGAGCGTCGAAAAATCTTGTCGTCAAGCGCGTAAAAAGAAAAGAAGGGATAAAACCCTATCGTGGATATAAGAATTTCCCTGTGGTCTATCTCAACCATACACGTATTCATTCCCCCTACCCCGCAGAGTAGCTTCCCGACATGCAGAGCCATAGATCTATGCAAGTGCATCGGTATAGCCGCGCTCTGATTTGTCCGCGCGATATGTTACACAGAGGACCACGCGATTAGGTGAGGGAACGCGCTCGAGGCGTTTTTCCCCTGACAATGAGGCGATTTTTAACACCCCGCTTCTTGGCCTACTCTCGACAGAGTTTCCTACTTTAAGTAATATCCTTATGCTTGCTTCTATGTAGATGTGTCTATGGTAATGGCTCAGAATTTCAGCGTTTATACGGAACTTAATTAAATCCTTCACGTCAAACCACTAGTAATAATTTTGTTACAGATTCTGTAGTTAACTCGTCGTATGCAAACTGATTTTTCGTAAATGTCTTACTACTATAAATGTTTTTGTTGAATTGTGGCTTATTCTAATCATTATTGGTTATTCGTTTAATTAGTAATTACTTTACTTATAGTTAAACCCTTTTTCTTAAATAACTTGTTAGTTAGACAATTATTCTCGTGTTATAGAGACGAGAGCGAGAGAGAGAGAGAATGTATTTTACTTGAGAGCGACTCGCCCGACTCGGTTACTCGTACATTTCGTTCGTACGCAAGTCAGCTAGATCGCCGTTCAGCCCCTCGCGATAAGCCGTTTATCGTGGCGCGGAGAGTCGGCCAGCCTCGCTTTCCTGCAGAGGAAGCTTTATTGAAACGTGTTACAGTTTTCTCTCTTTCTCGTTTCGTCTTACTTTTGGTATTTAGCTGTAAAATAATCTTAACATTTCATTTTATCCTTTCTATATATTGTAACGGAACGCAATGAAGGCGATCCGCTACTATAACCAACAATCTCAATTTAATCTAACAAACCAACCCACACCACCTAAAAACAAGACACATAACATACCAAAACCAGACAAAGTCAACAAGTAGTTATCGCGAGATACAACACTCCATAACATCTCAAAAAACGCACCCACCGCACAAGGAGAACAGAAGGGACAAGTAGGTACGCACGTAGACTCGTAAGTACACACCTTAAAAACAATGGCGTAAATAAAAGGCCCGCCTAGCCTGAAGATCACCAGGTAAACAAAACAGAGCACGCAAGGGGTACCTCCCCCGAACGAAGCCAACTAGACAGGAGGCAGAACAGCAAGCACACGCCGGGCCCACTAGACCAGCGCAATGGCCCCCGCCCTATACGAAGACCGTGCCAAGCCTAACGCAGTCGGCACCACCCAAATAGGCCGCACTACTCAAAAGGCGAGAACACTAAGAATGCCACAGCACGGCAAAAAGAAAAAATAAATCATGGAACGGCCATGATTCAAATGTGAGTGACTCAAAAATGAGATTATTCCGGATAATTGGAAAACACCGAAGACACGGACATAAACTCGGCATCTATACCAGCTGACCGACGCGCCAGCAACAGCTCATCCAGCCCAGCTGACCGCGTAGCAGCAGCCAGGCGGACAAAAGATCAAGACGGACGAGCTCGATTCTGCTAAGTTGGGACGTCTACCGCAAATCCGGAGAGCGCATAAGGAGAACACCGATATCATCGCAGATAAAGAAGAACACGAAACCTTCAGATCGATTTTATGCTGCAAATTAATTGTACGGCCAACGGCGCCAAAAAGCCGGACACTGCATAATTTTATGTTAATTATTGAATAAACCCTACTTATACCTCCTACAGAATTCTATAACTAATTATCTCCGTGTTCGAGCCCGAATTCTTCCCCTCGGAAGACAAAAATTAATGTTAACGTAAAAATACCGTTACAGTATGTATATATATATATATATATATATAATAAAAAATCTTTTATATATATATATATATTTTTTTTTTTAATATATTTTTTCATTTATGTCTTTTCGCATTCTAAAAAAAAGTGTTGCATTGTTTCTCAGAATAATAATAATAATAATAATATAATAATAATAATTAATAATAATAATAATAATATTTCTTTTCCTTTTTATTTCTTTTATTATTATTCTAGAAATATATATATATATATATTTCTTTTTCTTTTTATTATTATTCTGAGAAAAAATGCAACACTTTTTTTTAGAATGCGAAAAGACATAAATGAAAAAATTCTGTGTATTATGAATAAAAAAAATAATAAATAATATATGTAAGGGTATGGTTATATAGTTTTAGCTCAAAATAGATTTACTTACGTGAGTATTTGGTGTTAGGAGAAGTTTTCCTTGCATTATTCCTTTGCTTATACATTTTTTTCATATTTACCATTTGTGTAGCGAAAGTGGTACCAGTGTCCCATTATGGCGTTTTTGAATAGTCACACGACTTGTTGATAAGAGAGTGAATATCGTCAGTGTGGGCTTGTGGTTGCTGGCGTAATGTAGAGTCGCTTTCCAGCAAGTAGTCCACCAAGTTTTGAATCGTAATCTGTTCGGTATTACGTGGGGTTTTGAAAATAGGAAGGGTGGGTATTGGAGACACAGCGGTGAAGCTAGAGGGTGGTGTTCTTAGGTTAAAAAATGTGGGTCACTTGGTCCTGCTCCTAGTGACAGGGCCGGGAACCATACTTGCGGTTTGAATGCCGTTGGATCGATAGATTAAACTGAACATTAAACAATTGATTTATGAATTCAGAGGTTGTTGTATATTTGTGTATTACTATTCCTGCAATAATTACATGTGATTAATTAATACAGCGTTGGAAGTGTTGGAATTGTTTTAGGATGTTGTCAATCGTAGGATATCTGGAGTATATGTACGACAATAAATCAATCGCCAAGTGACGGTGTGGTAACCATTGGTTTTCTGAAGGAAAAAAATATATATACTATAGTATGTTCATTATATTCTTAAATAGTCTCTCCATAATTGGGGATTTCTTACTATTTTGTTGTAGGTGTATTGAGATTCTCGAGGTCCATCAACAGTTAATTTGAGACTGTACTTCGAGATTTGGCAATTTATGCTTGAGTGAAATTTTTATTTTTCTCTTTGTTATCGTTATCCTATTCGGGTTCAAGCACAATGCACTGTATCTCTGAGTTGCATTCATCGCATGTTTCTCTATTTTTGCCGCATTTGTAACAATTATTCGCGTGGAGGCAAGGGAGAAACGTCACGTTTATAGGTTGGTGATGGCAGATCTGACATAACTCAAAGTCGGCATCTTTCTCCTGGGAGGGTGTCAGCGATAGTGTGGATAGGTCCAATGACTCTGTCCAAGGGGTAGGAGGTCGGAAATTGCGACGACGCACAGTGGGGCCGATTCCCGAAAAGCTGGTCAAAAGTCGAAAACGTAGTTCATTCTGTTTGAGATATAGTATATAAGAGTTTTTGGGGTCGCTGATTATTAATCTGAAGTCAAAATTGTAAAACAAACAAAATGGCGGGTTCAAAATGGCCATAGTAAACCGAAAATACTCAGTTATAATACGAAATGTATATCGAATTTGTATGAAACTTGGTTTCTGTAAGTTTTCGAGGTCGCTGAATACTAATCCGGTGTGAAAAAAACAAAATTCAAAATGGCGGATCCAATATGGCGGACGCAATTTTTGTAATCGGCCGGATTCGCTGGAAACTTGTTATTTGGGGGTTTTCGAGGTCGCTGAATACGAATCCGGTGTGAAACAAACAAAATTCGAAATAGTAGATCCAATATGGCGGACGCAATTTTCGAAATCAACCGGATTTGGCAGATCCAAAATAGCGATTATAAAAATTTATTAACTTTTTATAAATCTGTAAGTAAATTATATATTTGATAAAAAGTAATAAAACATCTACTTTTACATCTATAATTGTATTGATTAAAATCACTTTTGAAAGACTTATTTTATACTATTTACAAGTTACATTTCCTTTTTTTATTGAAGTGAATGTACTTCAGTTACATGCAAGTAATTTTTTCTTTGAAGCACATATTTCTTAAAATTATTTTCTGAAACAAAATAGATTTTGTGAAATAAAATTAACATGTTCAAACAGTTAATTAATAATTATTTTAGTTTAAGTAAACATTTTTTAAGATTATTGTATAATAATTTGATTTACAGTTTTTTAAATAAATGTATTTGGATTACAGAGTAATGATATTCTTGTTAGAAGAAATATTTTGTACATATTTCAGATAAGTAATTACATTTTTAATCATTTATAAAAATATTGAAAAATGTATAATTCAAATATATAAGAATGTGTAATAAGGAACACGATTTTTTAAATACTAAGATATTTATTTGAGAAATACAGTGCCAAATTCAAAAAATAAATTTATATTAACAAGAATATTGTTCTAATATTAACATAAAAATTAGTCTTCATCATCAGTCGAATTGGCTGTATAAAAATCTGAAGAATCTGACGACATCGAAAAAGAAGAGATAGAATCATCAGTAGACGCATAAACAGTTGGTGAAGTAAGCAAAGCAATTGTTTCCGGAAATAAGGATTTTAATTTCTTATGTGGCAATTTCTTTAAGCTTGATATATACGGATCTGATGCCACTAGCAAGCGCAAGAAAAGATCTTCCATCGATTTTGTTCTGCTGCATTTTCGTGCAAAATCTTCACGGTATCTTTTAATATATTTATTACAAGACTCCTGTGCATCTTCAGACATTTGTCCGATTGGCAATAAAGCAGATTGTAATATTTCAGAGCCGTGAATTAAAACTTTGTAAACAGAAGTAAGTAGTATGTGTACACCTTTGCTCCATCCCACTCCTATCCCCACTCCTTCCCTCACCACGCGGCTACCCCCACCACCGCACTTTTCCACCGCCGCGCTACCCACACTGCTTGACCAGTGTCGGTAACGTAGAGATGGTAAAGTGAGGTGGTGTGGGTACCTTGGTGAACAAGGAAGAGTAGAGATAAGAGCAGGATGGAGCAAAGGTGTACACATACTTGGAAAAATGAATAAAATTATGTACTCACCACCGCAGCTGTTGTAGGCATCTACCCTCCTGCCAAAGCGATTTTAAACTCCTGTCTCTCGAATGTACTCTCTTTCTCTCTCTCTCTCACACACACACATATACACACGCATAGCGTCGTGTCTTTAATTCATTACTATGTCCTCGTCAAAGTCCTCGTCCACGGCATCGATATCGTAGCCGATATCTACCTCATCACCGAGGGCTTCTATAAGATCCGCCGCCACGTTCGCGCGTTCACCGTTCGATAATCGAACCCGCGGAACACTATCGCCGGTAAGAGGTCGCATCATGACAGCGATCAAGTCATCTCTACCGCACACTTCTTCGACGAACTGCTCAATACCTGCAACATCCACGCATTCGAGTCCGTATATGGAAAACTCCATGACAAGAACCGGCAGCATACTTGCTAGAGGCTCCGGATGAAATAGGTGAGACCAGTCGATGTAAATAGTTTCGCCGAAATCGACTAACAACACCTCGCAGTACCCATCAAAATCCGGGTAAATCAATTCACCGCGGACAACGCTATTGAAACGAGGCACAATACAGGACATGCCGATAGCTCCCCAAGTTCAATGGGTCTTCAACGACGTTCCACTAAATACACGCTACGTAGGAGCTCTTCCAGATCGTCGTATGCATCGCACCCTTTCCTGTGTACGCAGAAACACGCTCATCACTCTCTTGACAAACATTAATCGGTACCAAAACGCGTCGCTTAAAATCTCCTTGCCGTATTGTGGATACATATTGCTTTTTATTGTTTGCAAGTAGGATGCCAAAGACAGACTAAATGCTCGAGATGCTGCTAGAGAGTATCGCAGGCATAAAGATAACAGTCTCCTATGAATCATAACTAGGTATCCATCACTTTGAATGCAACGAAAGCGGTTTTCGAGCATGCCCTGCGCTATGCTCCTCGCAAAGCGCTTGCTCTGCAGTAAAAGATATAGAATATGATCCCTCACAGAGAGAGAGAGAGAGAGAGAGAGAGAGAGAGAGAGAGAGAGAGAGAGAGAGAGAGAGAGAGAGAGAGAGAGAGAGAGAGAGAGAGAGAGAGAGAGAGAGAGAGAGAGAGAGAGAGAGAGAGAGAGAGAGAGAAAGACTTCAATTATAATTCTCTAATTATTATGCTATAAAAATAAGAGATACAGTAAGATCAGATATTTTTTAAATTAATCAATATTTTATGGAAAGCACTTTACACATTTGCCGTCGTATGCAACAGCCCTGCAAACACGGTAATCCACGCTCGGAGATTCCTTCACCGTTAATTTTATTTTTATCGCTATACGGAGTTAATTTGTATTATCACTCGTAATATTGCTTTTAAATTATTTTTCGCTGTGGGCGTTGTCATCATAGTGTACTTCTGAAAAAAGAACGAAGCAACTATTTAATTGAACGCACTGATCAATAAAAAACATCGTGTACAGAATAATCGATATTGTCTTACCTGATATGCCACGCCTCATTATACAAAGTTGGCAGCGTTGATGATCTTCTGCCACCGACGACAACTGTGGATGAGGATGTCGGATGGCACTTTTCTTTCCCGAAGTTAGTTCTATCTGTACAGTATATGTATCTTCCTCTCGCTCTCCATGACACGAATAACGAACCCTCGGTGTTGGCTCATATGCAGGGGATGCTCGCTCTGCAAGACATTATTTTTTATAATTAAAAATAAATATTACATGATTTTAAATTACGATTTAAAAATTATTTTATATTTTTTACTTACCAAGCTCTGCTGCTTTGCTGCTTATCGACATTGGCACGTATTCCATGATCTGCTGTGTTAATGAAACAGAGACGAGCGCTCCGTCTTCTTTCTATCGCAGACCTTTGCTGATGCTTCGGTTTTAGGACTCTCTCTCCCTCTCTCTCTCTCTCTCTCACCGTGACTGACCTCGGTGTATACTTTATAATATTTCGAGCGAAATATACACTATATACAATTATTTACAACAGTGTCTTTATCACAAATAGCTGCACATACGGAGAATTCTTGCGTTCGCAACGCAACACCCGATGCATGATCAGCGATATGACCACGAAACAGCACAATTATTTCGGACAAAATAATTTTCATAAACTCCGTATCCTCCGGCGCTAGCAAGATCGCGATGTGTTCGAGCGCTTCTTCAAAGAATTCCTTGGAACCGATGATCTCATACGCTGCTGCACGAGGCATTTCACTGACAACTATCTTTTTACGGACATATGATACCACCTCGTTCATACACCGTTGAATCGTTTCACTTTTGCTCTCTAGAGCCTGCATATGAATATCAATTCTTCTACTTTTTTCGACGAGCATACCAAATGTAGGCCGCTGAAGAACAATGTTTGGAGAGTATTTTCGGAAGCGTTTCCGTTTCGATTCTCCAGATTCCTCTTGATTCTCGTATTCCTCATCAGCGCTACCGCTTATTTTACCAAATGACACAGCTCTGTGCTGGTAACACGAGGTTAAAAGTGTGTAATGCGTTGTGTGCTCTATGCGGGTATTACACATTTTCTCGGCATCAGTCCTATGAGCTTCGAAATATTGTTGTACGCGAGAAAAATCACTTTTAAACACTCGCCACTCGTCCGCACCGAGTGTAATTCTGGTAAATGTATTCGACAATATTTTCACCACCTGTGTAAGAGTACACGTAGAGTTCAACTCGAGCCCGGCTATGATTATTTTACCAAATGATTTATTTCAACCGTACATAATGGGGTTCGCTATATATGGCGATATCGCGTGAGACGTAGCACCGTTATTTGCCATCTTTATTGCTTTTGTGTAGACTGTAACTTTTCGAATGAATCGTCGGTGGTGTTCATACTCCGTTTTATACAGATTTCCCCCACCATCTAGATGCATCGCCTCTTCTTTTGATACTGCAAATCATACGACTGAAAATTGCTAGCCAATATCCTTTGATATTTGTCGCATTCTCCTCAACAGCCTAGTAACAGCAGCAGCAGCAAATATATCCCAAAACTCTTGCACACTCTCTCACACTTAGGTGCACACGCACACCTCGACATACAGATAATATGTGTCATGAAAACTAAATAATATTCGTCGACGAAATTTGATGATTTTCCTCATGGCCGAGTGCCTTGAAATTAGATGAAAACAATATGACTTTCATCAGCGAAACTCGATAACTAAGTACATCACCATCGCTAAATATTTCCCTAGATCCTGCTTTTGTAAAGTGATCGCGTGCGGCCATCTTCTTGGTTAGACGTATTCGTTACATCGCTGCAGTATATGCAAAGAGAGAGAGAGAGAGAGAGAGAGCGAGAAAGAGAGAAAGAGCTTGTTAAAGGAATATATATAAAAGTGAGCCGCTTTGAAAATTCTCTAGTTAATTGTCTGATTTACTGTGGTTACTACTACTACTCTAACAGCACAATCATGGTCAGAGTGGCAAAGCGCTCATTGATAAGAAAATTGATAGAGTTTATATTGAAGCGTAGACCATCGTTGCGTTCGCGGTGGGGGAGAAGAAATTTACAGATCACCCTATGGGAACTTCCGACACAGGCGGTTGTTCGTAAAATTTGCGGTATGCTGTGCGAGTGTCAGCAGCGCGATTTAGTTGACGCGTATAATATTGGATTGTTTGATAATCAAATAATTATTGATTCGGTGGTGCGTGTTATTCGTCGACGCGGTTGGCTGAACGAGCCTGCTCTGTAGTCCATACTCAATGAAAGACGTAAGTAATATACAGCGCTAATCACTTTTATTTTATTCCCTTTATTTCATAATATTTTTATATAGTTCGACGGTATGAAGACGAAGAAATGGGATCCGACACCTATGATTTCGATGAGGAGGGTAGAACCGATTCAGATGATCATAGCAGGGACAACGATGGCGACAGCTCCGCAGAAAATTGTTAGATAAATTTTACCCAGCCATTCTGCGGCTATGAACCTATAAACGGTCTTTTCATGGCAGGCCCCTCGAGAGAACCAGATGAAGCCGTCGCAGGCCCATCGCGACAATACAGTTCAAACGATGATACCAACGGCAATACAGACAACGAGGAAGAAGAAGAAGAAGAAGAAGAAGAAGAAGAAGAAGAAGAGGAGGAGGACAAGGAGGAGGAGGAGGAGGAGGAGAAGGAGGAGGAGGAGGAGGAGGAGGAGGAGGAAGAGGAGGAGGACCCTGTAGATTCAGGTAAGCTTTTAATAATACAACTACGCTGACGAAAATAAAAAAATTACGCGGATAATAATAGTAAAATAAAAAAAACAGGGTACGAGACGGACCCAATCGTTTTTCGCTTTTCACGATTCACTGTGCCGAGACCGCCGACAATCGAGTTGGTTTACGAAATACGTCGGTAGTTCCCGGGTGCAGTCGACAGATTCGAGGACTAGAAGCAAATATAAGTTTGTAATTCTTACGTTACACGAATTATATACATAGTATATAGCTAGCGACTTATAAAAAATTTAATTAAATGAAATAAAAATTCTAATAAATGGTTTAATTATGCTTGCAGGTGGACAGACTGGCGATGGAAGGACTGCTGCACGGGGTGGTGATATTTTGCCTCCTGGTGAACATTTCGGTATCGACAATGAGCAGAGACGCTATTTTCCAAGCTTTAGGATGCAGGGTCGAGAGACAGATTTTTATTTTCGCCAACCACCGGACGGTATCGATCATCTGACATGGTTCGAGGGAGGTGTACGAGATGTTCTCACGCGCCTTACAGAATCGTGCGAAGGACATGATTATGTGGGTATGACTCTGAGCGTACCGTCTTTCGCGCAAGGACCTGTATGGTTATCATTTCGACCAGCTCGTGACATCGTTCCCGACGATATATGGCGACTAATTAATAGTGTAGCTCAGAGCGCGCGCGAATTTCGAATAGACGCTGATACATGTAGAATGACGACATGTATAGTACGAGGCGTCGAAGGAGCTGGTGTGGGCACTAGGCTTACACACGAGTCTATAGCAAAAAAGTCAATTTTACGCATAAGTAATCGCGATAATTTTTGTCTACAACGATCCCTTGTCACTGCCCGCGCGCATGCCGAACGCAGTCAAATACGTGCGGGCGAGCTACACAGACGATGGTGTCAAATTCGGAACGGGCTTCGAGGTGCGCAATATACAGCAGCGATAGAGCTCACGCGTAATGCAGGGGTAACGACACCGTTTAGGGGGTGTGGTGCCCGCGAAATTCAGCTCTTTCAGGAGTACTTGGTTCACGAGGGTATAGCGATTGTTGTTTATGAATTTCTCACCTTCGGAAAACGCGGTCTGGCGCTGTACGATGGGCGAAAATACGTACTTACCGCAACAGGTAAAATTAATCATACACTCTTTATTCTCTATTACGAGCGTTCTCATCACTATCAACCGATATTAAATCTCGCCGGTGCGCTAGGTAGTCGAGGGTTCTGCACACAATGTAATTCCAATTATATTCGAGTACTCGGGCATCGATGTAGCTATCAATGCGCTCGATGTAAATCCACTTATTGCAACGGCAATAGAGACTCTCAGCCTGAGTATTGCGCCGACTGTAATCGTTCGTTCTTTGGTGCTTTTTGCCTCGCTCATCAAAAGGGTGAGGGCTCCGTGGGTATCACGTCTCGTAAATATAGATGGTACAGCGTCTGTAACGCATTGAAAATCTGTAGAGGCTGCTCGCGTATGATTAAAACCACAGATAAAAAGATGCATGTATGTGGTATATCGTTTTGTATTACATGCAAACAAACGCGACTGATTACGCATACGTGTTTTATAGCACCTCTTAAGAAACCAGAGGCGCAAAAGGAGAACAAAAAAGACAAGTCTTCCACGAGATTTTTATTTTATGATTTTGAGACGCAACAACACGAGTAATTGCATGATGATAAATCGACACGAATTCACGAGCCGAATTTATGTGTTGCACAATGCGTATGTATGACATGTCTGGATATCACAGATATAGAGACCGATTGTGCTAACTGTGGTAAACATGAATTCGTGTTTATCGATGATCCTGTTGGGGAGCTCGTGAAATTGGCATTATCGCAAAAATTTAAAAAGACCATCTGCATCGCCCATAATGCTAGAGGTTTCGACGCACAATTTATTCTACGGTATTTAATCGAGGTGCAAAAAACACAGCTGCCCTCTCTGATTATGAATGGTACGAAGATTGTCTTGATGAAAATTGGCGATGTCGTTTTTCTCGATAGTCTAAACTATTTACCCATGGCTCTTAGCGCTTTACCTAAGGCCTTTGGTTTCGCTGATGAGGTGGCAAAAGGTACATTTCCCCATTTATTCAACACACCGGAATATCAGAATTACTCAGGTCCTCTGCCGGCTTTGCATTTTTACTCACCCGATACCATGTTCTCAGCGGATCGCGAGCGCTTTTTAAAATGGTATGAGGAAGAATCGAGTCGCGTAGATTATAAATTTGATTTTGCGACGCAATTTGTGCAATAATGTCGTACAGATGTTACGGTTTTGAGACGAGCGTGTTTAGCTTTTCGAGAGTTACTTATACGTTATGGGAGCGTGTGCCCCTTTACAGAAGCATGCACGATAGCATCAGCATGTATGAGAGTATTTCAAAAGAATTTTCTACAGAAAGATCGCATTGCGGTGTTACCACCAGGGGGGTATCGCTGGGGCGATAAGCAATCGCGCAAGGCCGTCGTATGGCTCGTATGGCTCGAGTGTGAGCGCAACTGCGTTATCGCGCATGCTGGACGCACGAGAGAGTATCGCTCTCCGAGCGGCCTACCGGCTGTCGACGGATACTACGTGGACGCGGGGGTCCATCACGTTCTTCAATTTCACGGCTGCTTTTGGCATTGTTGTCCGCGATGTTATCGCGTGAATAGAAATACTCGAACTAAATTCGGCGATACAATGGATGAGCGATACGAGCGTACCGTTCTTATTTCCGGGTGAATCAGATCGAAAGGGTACACTCTAACCGAAATATGGGAATGCGATTTTGACAGATTACTCGAGAATAACGAGAAAATGTCGATATACGTGAAAAATCACGCCATGGTCAAGCAGGCGCCTCTCGAACCACGCGATGCATTCTTTATCGGTCGAACGGAAAATTTTGTAAGCTTGTACGACGTCGCGAATGGGGAGCAGATACGCTACGTGGATGTTTGCTCGCTGTATCCATGGGTGTGTAAGAACGGAAAAAATCCCGTTGGACACCCGAAAGTTCTCGACGAGTGTCGAGAACTCGTAGGACTTGAAAACGATCTAAGTGTCGTCGACGGTCTCGTGAAGTGTACCGTGGTGGCACCGCGCGATTTGTATATACTCGTACTGCCTGTTCGCATGCATGGGAAACTACTGTTCCCCCTGTGTAGAACGTGCTGTACAGAAATGGACACATCCGAGGTTTGTACACACGATGACACGACTGAGCGTGCGTTTGACGGCACATGGGTCGCGGACGAACTGAGAAAAGCTGTGTCGCTCGGATATAAGGTGACGTGTATCTATGAAATTTGGCAATACGTTGTTATGCAGTATGACTCGACAACGCGACGAGGCGGTCATTTTGCCGAGTACATCGATACATTCCTAAAAATAAAACAGGAGGCGAGTGGACCGCCAACAGAGTGTAACGATGACGAGGAAGCAATAGAGCGTTTTATAGCATTGTACAAGGAGTCTGAGGGTGTATATCTCGAGCGAAGTGCTTTGCAGCCAAATCCGGGTTTACGTTCACTCGCAAAATTGGCTCTTAATTTATTCTGGGGAAAGTTTGGTCAACGAGAGAATCTCACGAAAACCGTTATCGTTTTCACGCGTGCGGAGCAAATGAATTTACTAACGAGTCCGGAGATTGAGGTGACGGAGATGCTATCGGTTAATCACACGATCATGTATGTAAACTATGTGAGCAACCGCGATGCTATCCAACCATCCTCGACATCAAATGCCGTGATTGCAGCATACACGACGGCACAGGCACGCCTAAAATTATACAGTTATCTTGAGAGGCTCTGGCGACGAATATTGTACTGCGATACGGACTCCTGTATTTACGTGAGCCGCCCCGGTGGTAACGAGTATGAGCCGCCAATCGGTCAATTTCTAGGAGATCTTACGGATGAATTAAGCGAATACGGGCCTGGTAGTTATATAACTTCGTTCGTTTCGGGAGGACCAAAATTGTAGGCATACCTTATTCGTAAACCCGACGGTACGATTTTTGAAAAATGTAAAGTATAGGGTATCACGCTAAACTTTGCGAATAGCCGTCACGTAAATTATAACGCATTACGATTTTTCGTCACAGGAGCAAGGTGTACCTATTATTTAAAATTCGACGCAATTCGACGTACGGAATTTCATCATGTAGTAACGCGTGAAGAAACGAAATCATGCGAACCTGTTAACACGAAGCGAAAGCGGCACGAGATGTACTCTACTGTACCGTACGGCTATTGTGAAATACGCTAATTAGTATAACGCAAAAATATTAGGTGCGCAACTAAGTTCCCGCTGTTTTTTTTTTTTATGAAAATGCAACTTTATTGTGAAAAAATGTTTACAAATGAATCATTCAAAATATTGCCCATCGCTAGCGACAACTTTTTCCGATCTTTCTGGCAGAGCTCGAATACGGTCACGGTAGAAGTGTTCGTCTTTTGAGGCTATCCACGAATCAAGCCATTTTGAAATGTCTTCATATGAGCTGAACTGCTGATTAGCCAGACCATGTGCCATCGAACGGAAGAAATAATAATCGGACGGCGCAATATCTGGGGAATATGGCGGGTGGGGTAGGACTTACCATTTGAGCGTTTCTAAGTAGGTTTTAACGGGTTTGGCAACGTGAGGCCGAGCGTTGTTATGCTGTGGAACCACTTTTTCGTGCCTCTGCTCGTATTGTGGCCGCTTTTCGGGCAGTACTCGGCTCTATCGCATCAATTGAGTTCGATACCGTTCCCCAGTGATGGTTTCGTTCGGTTTCAATAGCTTATAATAAATAACACCGCCCTGGCCCCACCAAATACACAGCAAAATCTTCGCAGCGTGAATATTCCGCCGAGCCGACGACGTGGATGCATGACCGGGCAGTCCCTATGATTTTGTTCTCTTTGAGTTGCTGTAATGAATCCATTTTTCATCATCCGTAATGATGCGATGAAGAAAACTCTTCTTTTTTGCCGCTGGAGCAGTTGTTTACAGGCGAAAAAACGACGCTCAACGTTTCTTGGCTTCAAATCATAAGAAACCCAAGTTTCTTGTCTTTGAATAATTCCCAACGCATGCACTCGCTTGGAAATGGCTTGGCGCGTAACTCCTAATGCTGAAGCAAGCTCTTTTTGCGTTTGGCACGGATCCTCATTAAGCAATGCCTCCAATTCAGCGTCTTCGAAGGTTTTTGGCCTTCCTGCACGCGAACGGTCGTCAACATCAAAATCACCGTCTTTGAAGCGACGGAACCAATCACGGCATATTGTTTCACTTAGAGCAGCATCTCCGTAAACATTTTGGAGTTCTCGATGCGCTTCAACCGCCGTTTTCTTCGAATGAAAGAAGAAAAGCAACACTTCCCGGAAATGACGATTATTTGGCACAAAATCAGACATTTTCACACAACCAAAAGTATATGACGCATAAACAAAATCACTAATGTGTCAAAGCGGTTTGTTTACCATATGTCTAAGCTTGGTTCATGACGTTTTGGTTATGTCCCAATCGACCAGCACTTACTACTGGAGCCATCTGTTGAAAAACAGCGGGAACGTAGTTGCGCACTTAATATATAGTTGTACGGTTAAATTCGCGATATTTTAAAATAATCTTTTTGTCTAATTTCATGTATTATATTTACTGTGTACAATACATTGAAAAAAGATATTGATTTATTATGTATAGAACCGTTGTCGGCTCGTTCTTTTTGTGCTGCTATTCGTAGCAGTAGCTGCTATCTCTCTACCGTTCCCTTTTGTTCTCACTTTCTCATCGTTGATTCCTTTTGTACCGTCTTTCTTATCGAGTGTTTCCTTTTGTTCCGACTTTCTCGTGCTACATCCGTAGATACAATATTGCTGTTTAGAATTTGATGATTCGTAAAATTTGCATATAGAGATGTATGCATAGTGAAACAAAAATATTGCTTTATTTGTGAGAAATACAAAAACTATCGTTATTTAATTTACATACGGCGTAAACACCAGCTTATACCGGAGGCCCGCGCCTCATCAGCTCGTGCAGGCGCGCCGCGCCTTATCAGCTCTTTAAGGCCGCGAAAATAGCTGATGCCTCGGGGTCGCCGCCGCCGCCGCGGTATAAGCTTATTTAAGAGTCTGCTGAATGATTTTGATAGACACTCATCGATATGGATACACGTTGGAAACATCCATGGACAGCTGTGATAAGCGGTCCTACGGGTTGTGGTAAAACCCATTTTGTAAAAAATTCTTTAAATACATGCGCGAAATGACGGATGTCCCGTTCGAGCGTATACTTTTTTATTACTCAGAGTGGCAGTCCGGGTATTCAGAGTACGGTGATAAAATCGAATTTCGAGGGTTTACCGCAAGCAGTAGACTAATCGAATGATACAAGACCTAAACTTGTGGTCATTGACGATCTAATGCGCGAGGCATCCAAAAATACTGTGGTCGATCTTTTCACCAAGGGTAGCCGTCATAGAAATCTTAGTGTCATTTTCATCACGCAAAATCTCTTCCATCAGGGTCACGGGCAGCGCGATATCTCCTTAAACGCTAATTATATCGTTGTCTTCAAAAATCCGCGAGATCGCGCGCAAATTCAGCACCTAGCTCGTCAGGTATGTCCCAAGAATCCGCTATTTTTGCAGGAAATATATTTCGATGCAACAGCCGCACCGCACGGCTATCTATTATTCGACTTGAAACAATCGACGCCTGATGATTGTCGATTTCGCGCCTGTATATTTCCCGATGACCAATACCATTACGTTTACGTGCCTCAAAAAGCAATAAAAGTTCGCGATGCGTCGCGCGATGTACCAGTAATGCGCTTGTAATGGCGTTGCGCGGACCTCTCGATAAAAAGCAAATAATTATATTGCAAACGCTGTGTTATCTGAAGCAAGAGCAACGACGTGCAATTTTGCGCAAAGCAGACGTAACGCTCGTACGCTGTATATGCGAGTGTGCTCTAAACGTTTTAGAGGGAAACGTGAGTCTGAACAACGTGCAAAAGAATCATCTTCGGAGGCATGCGACAATTCTTCGACGACTAGCCGCCAAAAGGGGAAATTGGAGCGGTAAGAGGAAGATCATCGTCGAGCACTGTGTGGGATTTCTCAAGTTGCTTCTTGTGCCTGTCTTGGCCTACACGAGACATGGAACATGCCAGAAAGATGGTACTTATTCCTCATGATAACATACATCGTCTCGCTGGACTCGCCACTGCTGCTGCTACTACTACTACTACTACTACTAGTGCAGACCCGTTGCCGTCCGTACAGACTACCGGTACGCCATTATCGCACCTCGACTCTGAGCTGAGTGAAATTCTAAACTCTCACTCGTACAAGAGCGAAAGAGAGAAATGGATAGCGTACCAGCAGGTTTTACAGCGTTATCTTCACAAGGTCGAGTACGATGATGCAGTACCGAATATTTCATCAAAACGAAAAATAGCAATACTCGATAGCGACGAGAATAAATCCGACGACGTTTTAATGAACAAAGTTAAATCTCGACGAAATGACATACTTATCTTATTGACTTACTTATGATATTATCGATAGCGTACCAAAAAAATTAAAATCTAAAGCAATATCGTTGCATCGCAATTTGCATCGCAGCGCCGTTGTTAAAAAAATGACATGGGATCGTAACGGTGCTGTTTCCATAGACGGCAGAAAAATTTCAAATTCCAATATCGTTGATCTTGTTAACGATGCTATGCGAGCTAGAAAACGCGAGAAACCCATCGGACGATCTCACTTTGCCAAACTCCTGCGAGCGATACAGATGCCACGCGAATTTATCGGCAATCCCGAGTTACTACACGAGCCTATACCTATATCATCCTCAACACCACAGCGGCGTCTTATTTTACCGCGCGATAACGATAGTAGCAGCAGCAACAGCAGCAACAGTAGCAAAAACAACAACGAGGCCGAGACCGCACACTCACACAGAGATTTAATGCTCACGGCTGAAAACGATATCATCGAGGGGGAGGAGGGGTATGAAGAAAAGGACGAACAATTGCAAAATATCGCACAAGCAGAATATCGACCCGCCACAAAGTTAGAAAAGAAAAAGAAAAAGAATCCATTTAACTGGTCATCGCTAAAATTATGAAAATTCTTAAAAAAATCTATTATGACACCGCTCATCCTGCTTCCTATTCTCGAGCAAAAAGTTTAGCCCAGGTGGATCGAAGAGTAGCGCGAAAAAATGTTTTACCATGGCTCGAGACACAGGATTCATATAACATGCATCGTCTCGTGCGACGACGATTTCCCCGTCGTACGTACAGCGTGAGTAATATAGACGATGTATGGGAGGCTGATTTAGCTGATCTTCGCTCGATAGCCACGTACAACGATGGGTATGCGTATTCGCTTGTTGTTATCGATGTGTTGAGCAAATACGCGTGGGTCGAGGCTTTGCGTGACAAAACGAGCGCAAACGTGGCCTGCGGTCTCACACGCATACTCGCGCGCAGTAACAATCGTCGCCCGCAGCAATTGCAAACTGATCGAGGCAAAGAATTTATCGGCGCTCCGTTTCAGCAAATTCTCAAGAAAAAGAATATCGATTTTCGCGCTGCTCGTAACCCTGATATAAAAGCCTTGATTGCCGAACGCTTTAATCGAACAATAAAAGAGCGAATGTGGCGCTACTTTACATACGCGCGAAATAAGCGTTACATCGATGTTTTACAAAATTTTTTATATGCTTATAATCACACTAGACACAGCGGAACGCGTATTCCTCCGAGCGAAGTAACCCTCGAAAATGCCTCTATAGCCCGAGACAATTTAGCACGGCGTTACGAGCGTAACGCGAAAAAAATTGAAAAGCCTAAATACAGCGTCGGTGACTTGGTATGTATCAGTACAGCTAAAGCAGCTTTCGTGAAAGGATATGAGCGTGGTTGGAGTAACGAATTATTCAAGATTCAACGAATATCGGTGAATCGAGAACCATTCGTGTACATTTTACACGATCTGAATAACGAGACTATCGACGGTATTTTCTACGAGGCAGAATTATCACGAGTACGAGTGCCTCCGTCATCTGAGAAGACGAAAGAGAAGAAGAGGACAAAAAGGAAGAACGCTCGGAATCATCGTCCCTGATATGGATGAGCTCCAAGGGTAGCTCTTTCTTTGTCGTACTACCGAGCAACAGTGGTATGCAGTATTTTCCCGATAATACGACGACGAAATTTATTACGAAACTACCGCGTCAGATACGCTTGCACGGAGAATAGTCTGTTTCTCTTGTGGAAATTGCTTATCCGATGACTCTTTTACATGTTCGTACTCTAGGAAATCTCGTAACTTTTGAGGATGGTGATTATGATTTATCGGGTTTAAATCTTTTAACACGGAGACGCGCTGATAGAGACCAAGTAGCACCTGGTGTATATCGCTCTATAGACGCTCTTTTGGAGAGTATAAATCAGTTCCCTCGCGTGGCCGGTCATTTGCGCTTTAAATCGCTTCCGAGCAGGCAGGTCGAAGTGGCACACGTATGCGACGATCTACGCTACCACGACTTTCGCGTATCGCCCGCTATCGCAAGGCTACTAGGATTCTCGGAAGAGGCCTGTAGGTCAGTAATGATAGAACCGCATTGCGAATACACAGGGTCGAGGCCTGCATCTCTCACCGGTGCTATACCGGGCAGCATGTTTTTATACACAGATATCTGCGAGAGCTATATTACAGGCGATGTACAAACACCCCTCTTACTGATGACTGTCCGTATGATTCGATAAAAATTAAATCGTTTTCAACGCCACGATATATACATCTCTTGCGCAATAATTTACACACTATCGAGATCGATATAAGAGACGAATTTGGGGATCCTATACCATTCGAGCAGGGAACGTTGACTGTGACACTACATTTCAAAAGGTCTCACGATTAATTACACCACTATGGATGATATTGACAGTGTGCAGCACAGATGGGGTCGTCGCGGGTACGTTGGCATTAGCCATGTTTATATCGGAACACTTAATCAACGAGGACACGGTATCGGCAGCTTTCTCGGGGGCCTGTTTCGTCGAGTGTTACCACTTTTAAAGAAGGGCGCTAAAGCAGTTGGAAAAGAGGCGTTGCGCGCTGGTGTAAACGTAGCCGGTGATATCCTCGATAGAAATATAGCTGTGAAAGATGCTATTTGCGAGAGAGCGCGAGAATCAGGCAGTAATCTTAAACGCAAAGCCTCTGAAAAAATGGACACTCTCATGCGGGGTTCTGGTTATAAAAAGCGCAAAATTTCACGAACTCCTCATTCATCGAACGAACGTAAACCACGACGTATCTCCAGTAAAAATAAAAGTGTAATAAAGAGAAAAGTAATAAAGAATAAGAAGAAGAAGAATAAGAACAATAAGAAGAAGAAGACTCGTCAAGGAACAGTTGCAGATATTTTTGGATAGCTGAAACATGATGGTTTTTCTACATGCGCACTCGTGCGAGTATCTTAAATCGGAACTTGAATTATTTTCACTCCCACCGACGCAAACTACTATCGAAGGCTCCAATTGGGTGTATTACAAACCAATACTTTCGCTAACAGAATATTCACCGATTGAATTTGTTGATCCTGGACAGGGTGATGAGTATATCGATCTCGCGCATACTATGCTTAGTCTGAGAGTGAAAATAACATCTCCTACTACTACGGAAATTACTGCGGGCACATCGTCGAAAGTAAGTGCCGGCCCTGTAAACAATCTCTTGCATTCTATGTTTAATCAGGTGGACGTATACCTGAATCAAAAATTGATTTCACCTCTAAATAATGCCTACGCTTATCGAGCGTAGATAGAAACACTTTTGAATTACAGTCCAGCAGCAAAAAATTCGCATCTCACGAGCGTTCTCTGGTACGACGATACCCCTGGAAAAATTGATGATATAACATCGGAAAATACGGGTCTTGTGAAGAGAAACCAATTTTTAAATGTCGAAAAAACTGTAGACTTGCTCGGTCATCTGCATTGCGATATATTCAATCAGGAGCGATTCCTATTAAACGGCGTTGAGATGCGACTACGGTTGGTGCGATCTAGAGATTCATTTTGTCTTATGGGGATACAAAGAATGGTCAATGCGGCTTAAAGATTCCCGAGGCATCGCTTCTCGTTCGCAGAACAAAAATAGCTCCTGGTGTGCTGCCCTCGCATGCTAGAACTCTGGCAAAATCTACGGCTAAATATTCTCTTACGAGAGTCAAGGTAAAAGCCGTTTCAATACACTCTGGTGTTCATGAGGAGACTATCGATAATATCGTGTTAGGTCAATTGCCGAAGCGTATAATTATCGGTTTTGTCGATAACAAGGCGTTTAACGGCAACTTCAGTATGAATCCATTCAATTTCCAAAATTACAAGATAAATTATCTCTCGTTGTATGTAGATGGTGCTCAAATACCTTCAAAACCGTTACAACCTGATTTCACGAAAAAATATCTATATGTGGATGCTTTTCAAACGTTGTTTTCGGGAATTGGAATACATTTCTTGAACGATGGTAATTCGATCGATCGCGATAATTATTGCGATGGATACTGTCTGTTTGCTTTTGATTTGACACCCGATCTTTCGGCGAACAGCAATACACATTGGAATTTAATAAAGCACGGTAGTGTGAGAATAGAGGTACGATTTGAGGATGCGCTTGCTTCAACGATAAATTGTGTAGTCTACGCGAAATATGATAATGTCCTTGAAATTGATGCCTCTCGGCAAGTAATGGTGGATTTTACCGGATAAGCGAAAAATGTGCTGATGTCGGCATAAAATTATTTCGTATTAAGAGACGTAGAAGCGTGTCTGTGAGTAACTAATCAGTCGAACTCGACTATCGGTATGGATTAGACGTGAAAATGGATATCGTCGGATATACAGGGAATGCGTGGTAAAGACTCGGAATTTATTTGGAAAGAATTTGCCGTGGTAGCAGTGGATAGACCATACTCTGCTCATTGGATCGTCGCACCGCCGTGTCACTTTGCCGAATTACCACAGCATTCGAGAAGCCAGAATAATTTTCTCTCGAAATATTTTCACGGTCTGGAGTGGTACGAGGGCGATGTGAGCTGTAAACAGGCATACGCTAACTTGCGTGAAATTTCGCGAAAATCAAGACGCATCTATATACGCGGTCACGAAGGCTATACTTCTTTGCGATATCACGAGTCGTGAAATTTCCAACCTGGAGGATGAGGAGGGCGCCCTATCGTACACATTTATGCCGAAATCTTTGCGAAAATGCTTCAGACACGCTATGATAAACGATACAGCGTCTTCGCATTGTGCAATGCGCCAGGCTTTCCAAATAAAAAAATTGGCTTCGCGAGCACCCATTTAAAGGAGAATCATACATGGATGTTTGGTCAGCAGACGAAGAGGAAGAGAATAAAAAAGAGGAGAAATCTTCATCATGTAGTCGTGACACGGTCGACGATGCTGTGAAATAAATTTTGCATATATATACGTCTTTCAAAGCGTATCGGTCATCATTTAATCATTGACTATGTGTTCAGCATGAACACTAGACAAATCTACGAGAGTCTGCAGTATCTACCACTTTTAACCGTTGGCGTATACCCGGCTGACAGAATTCCTCGTGTATGGTCGTTACCGGCTGGACTCGTAGTTAACACGGATAACCAAGACGGACCTGGAGAGCATTGGATCGCCATGTACGTTAAACATCATGGAAAAGGAATGTACTTTGATAGCTACGGGCTATCACTGGTTATACGGCATCCAGTCTGTATTTAGCAGTGCGCGACGAAAGTCTGAATAGAAAAATCGCAAAATGTATCCGCTAAATCTAGGCGACGATCTAGCGGCAGCTTTTGTGTGTTGGGTGATATGCAGCACCGACAATAATACTGTGTGTCTGCGGTCGGAGCTAATGTGCGCGGCTTTGTGCGAACTGGAGGACAATTTATATAAATTATATATCGAGGAGCGCTCTGAGAGGAGACGCTTTTTAACCGATGACTTGTGCGTTGGGGTGTCCTGTGTGGTTGTGCGTAATCAAAGGGCCATGCGCGGGGATATCATCGACGTGAGTGATGACGGGTGCTGCGAGGTGCTGCTGGTCGATTTCGAAGAATCGATATGCGTCGACTGGCCGCAGCTATTTCACCCCGAGCCGCCAATTAGTGCGTTACCGGTGATGCTCGTGAAGTGCGTAATATTCGGCCTCGAAGATTTAATTGACGAGGACGGAGAACTACATCGGGTCGAGGAAACGTGCGGTAACAATGCACTGATCGGAACACGGATGCGTACGCCTGACGGTGCTAACGCTCCATGGGTGCGGGTAATTAGCATTACCAGGGCGCGTAGCTGTGGTTTTTGAGTGAGTGAGTGAGTGAGTGAGTGAGTGAGTGAGAGAGAGAGAGAGTGTGTGCGCGTGTGTGTGTGCATATGTGTGTGCCGTGGAATATTGGAATAAATATTGTGCCCGTCACCCTGGAGAGTCGTCGCAGATGCCGCCAACACGAGGGTGAGTTAAAAAACTTATTCCAAGTATGTGTACATTTATGCTCCATCCTACTCTTATCTCTACTCTTCCTTGTTCACCAAGGTACCCACACCACCTCACTTTATTATCTCCAAGTTACCGACACTGGTCAAGCAGAGTGGGTAGCGCGGTGGTGGAAAAGTGCGGTGGTGGAAAAGTGCGGTGGTGGGGGTAGCCGCGTGGTGGGGAAAGGAGTGGGGATAGGAGTGGGATGGAGCAAAGGTGCACACATACTACTGAAGTAGGCATGTAGAACCAGGGATATAAGTCGACGAATTTTCGAGCTGTTTCTATTGTGTATTCTTGGAAATGTGGTACATTAATTTCATGACCACTTGAAATAGCTTGTAAAATAACATGGAACCTTTTAATAACATCTTCGTCAACGCCCGTTATAGTAGCGGAAATTGATGCATTTTCGAAAAATCGTCGAGCAGTGTTCCCATCATTCGTACTACCATATCCAGGCTTTGGTATCCACAATAAGTCCTAACTATTGGCGTAAACGTTTTTGAAAATTTTTTTTTTCATTTTCTGTCGCTTTCTTATCTTCACTTGTTCGCCATTTTGAATTTTTTTTTTTTGACACCGTATTCGTATTCAGCGACTCCAAAAGCCCCCGAGTAACAAGTTTCAAGCGAATTCGACCGATTTCAAAAATTGCGCCCGCCATATTGGATCCGCCATTTTGAATTTTGGTTTTTTGACACCGGATTCGTATTCAGCGGCCCCCAAAACCCCCGAGTAACAAGTTTCAAGCGAATCCAATCGATTTTGAAAATTGCGTCCGCCATATTCGATCCGCCATTTTGAATTTAGTTTTTTTGACACCGGATTCGTATTCAGCGACCCCAAAAACCCCCGAGTAACAAGTTTCACAAAATTATATTCATTTGAAAAAAACGTGCAACAAGTGGTTAATGTGAATTTGTAATTTTTTATATTCAAACGTGCACTAAAAACAAAGTTGCAGCTAGCTGCAGCTGATTCTTACTAATTTTGTTACATAACAGTACAAACTTTAATTTAAAACTTGTTTCGTTGCGGAACACTGCGGAACTTTGAACTTTTTCCCTGTTTTTCTAAAATGATTGCACATAATTTTTCATTTTTTTATACTTTAGACATTGTTTAGCTATTAATTTATATGTATCTGTTATAATTTTCGACGCATATGATAATAAACTACTTTCTTCAACCTGAAACCTCAATTTTGCAGAATTACCAAACACCAATTTTACGATTTTCTACGAATTTTTTAATATGACGCTTGAATATGAGCTCGAACGATCCAGCTATTACTTGCACGAAGGTCTCTTTTGTACTGGCTTATACTTGCCAGTGTTACGTCAAATCCGCGCGGTGTTTTTACAAAAACCGACAAATTTAAGACGTGTGAGGCGTTTCGGCGTGAGTTTTCTGTACTCTGGTCAAGGAGAATGAATCCTCCCTTTACCACACCTGACAAGAAACACCGAAGACGCAAGCCCCCTTTTGAGTCTAACCTTTCGGAAAATTACTTGAGACAGGGCTGAGAATGCTCGTTGATAATTCGCGTTAACCCGTCACTCGTCTCGATAAACTAAATTGATGAATTACCCCGCGAAGGAAGGGATTTTAGGTGGGAAGGGAAGTGGTAGGTTACTTTCACTTAGGGAAAAATTTACGGAAATATCAGATAAAATAAATTAGAAAAAAAATTGGGTTGGTACTTACGTTTGGTTTTCCTGGTAAAGTTGTTTCGCCGGTAACCGATGCGTTGAAGGGAAAGTTAATGGCAATCGTTTGTAAAAAATAAAAATCGTTACACTCGATGAATCGTGAAGCTGTTAGAATTTATTCAAATAACCGAATAATTGATACACGTACGTTCGCTATTACCGTGCGCGAGCGATCGTTATTTCTCGACACAATAAACTTAACGCGATACTCGTGGTTCGATAAAACAGTAAAATGAAATAAACAGTGTGGACTTGTACAAAAACGGCAGAAAACAATTGAATTTAAGTTCTTCTAAACTTTAGATAAATTCCGTATGATTAAAACTGAGAAAAAGTAAATTCGAACTGAATTTAGACTGTTCGACCGTTTTTATTTTCAGTACTCACTCTGGACTTTGACTGACTCTACAGGGTGGGGTTCCTCCGCGGTAATTATCGCCAACTGGCTGTCTACTGATTGCCCGGCGACTGACTGCACTATGAACTATCAACTATCGAGTATCAACTGCCAACTGCCTTTTTTCGGGCATTTTCCCGTCCTCATATAGGTCCTGGAGGGCTTAATTTTTTATGCGGGGGTTTCTTGGAATTACAATAGAACTCGGACTTTGGACTTTATCGATAATCCATTTTTTTTCTTCTAGCTGTGACGTCGTCGTCGTTCGATTCCTTTCCTGAGTTGCATGCGAGGCGATACCACATGTCGTGAAGTAGTTGAAGGATTATTCCTTGCTTCGGTGGCACGCGTCGAGATAGATAGATAGATAGATAGATAGATAGAGAGAGAGAGAGAGAGAGAGAGAGAGAGAGAGAGAGAGAGAGAGAGAGAGAGAGAGAGAGAGAGAGAGAGAGAGAGAGAGAGAGAGAGAGAGAGAGAGAGAGAGAGAGAGAGAGAGAGAGAGAGAGAGAGAGAGAGAGAGATTGATTGATGTTTATTAGCTTTCTCAGCTATTTTATACACGGTGTTACATATTTTTCTTACATCTAC